>CM066163.1:47674756-48317256 GCA_033629205.1 Lithocarpus polystachyus
CTTAACATTTGTTCTTACTCCATTATCTCACTATAACTCCATCACAGAGCCTCGTGCTTTAGTTTTGCTATCCCTTTTAGAGGACCTCTCTATAGACTTCCCTTATCATTTCATTATCTCTATCATAGATGTCTATAGGGATACGGCAACTCGTGATAAGCTCATTTTTCCTTTGGCTATCATATGGATCCTTCGCCATTCTTCTATCCTTATTCCTGATTTTCCTCTCTACACTATCATAAGTGCCATTTAGCGTGGTGTCTGTTCAACAGAGCGAGGCCTAGCTTCGACTGAAGCGGCTACAGACTGAGACGACGAATTCTCCAGCCCCCTCCATTCCATCCACCTCTGCTCCTTCTTCTTTTATGGGTGGTGTGACCCTCAAGGCAGTCGTGGCACAGCTTTAGCACATAGATGCTCGCCTTGATACACTCACTACTGAGTTGTATCAGGTGAACACCCGTGTTGGTCGTATTGCATGACAACAGGCTCGCCTTGGTGGCTTTGTCGCTTCTCCCTCTCCTTCTCTAGAGGCTTCTGAGGATGAGGATGCTGATAATGGTACTGATGATGAGGATGAGGATTCTAGCTCTTCCGATGATGACGAGACGACTTCTCAATGACTTACCCTTTGTCATTCGTCACAAAAAGGGGGAGTAGTTTTAGGTTGAGAGTAATCATGTATTTAAGGGGAGAGTTAGTATAGGACTTTTTTGATAGGGGGAGTGTTTATATTTTTGAGGGATGTAGTAAGGATATATGCACTTTTCTTTTCTTTATCTTAGATATATTATCCTTTTGTACACCGGTCTTGTGACCAATTTTTTTGATAACATACATTATACATATTTCTCATTTATATATGATGATGTATGTTACTATTCACCTATCTCTCCACGTGTTGTTTCTTTTCTCTCTTTATATACATGTTTCTTTTTGTATGCAAACCTTTATTTCTGTTTCACACTAAGATGCCTTGATGAGTTTAATTTAAAGTGTTTCAGAAAGACAGGTTGTTAAAATCTATCATGCCATGAACTCTATTCTTACAAATTTTTTCAAGAGTTTGTGTTAGGATTAGATTTTATTGTACTTAACAAGTGATTATGAGTTTAGTGATTTATGACTTCTCTAATACTTCATTTTTTTGTTGTGGTTTTGTCATGAATTGCCAAAGGAGGAGATTGTTAGGACATATGTGAAACTTGTTAGAACATATGTTATTGTAAATTGGCTAATCTTTTAACAAAACGCAATTTACTTGTAATTGGGTAGATCTAGGATGGGTTTAGTACTTCAAGGAACAAGAATTCAAGTCTAGTATTGAAGCCATGCACGTCTATCCAAGAAACAAGTGAAGAAGTGTTGTTCATTAAAGCTCGATAGATAGCTCGACAGATAATATCTATTGAGGTTTAATGCTGATGCTCGACATCTACTCGACATCTGCTCGACAGAAATAGTATCTATTGAGAATTATGAAGTTCAGATTTCTAGATAAATTTTCATGCATATCCAAGTGTATTTGTGTAGGGTTCCTTTTCTCACAATCCTAGACATATATAAGGATTATTTTAAGGGCTGTCAAAGGTGATGCAAGGTTATGCAACTCAATGCATATTGATTGTGCATGCAAATTGTGGCCAAAGACAGAATTTGCCCTAGTTCATCATATTCTTTGTAGAAGTTGCTGCATCTTTGCACCAAGGGTTAACCAAGGAGCTTCTTGATCTTCATCGTTTGGATGAACTAAAGAACTTTGCAGCCAACATCTTCCTCGAGTTGGTGTGTTAGTCACATACTGAGAGCTGTGCATTGAAAGGAGAGATTGTCACTACATTATAAGTCCAATTGGGTATTGGGGTAAGGGTTCATCTGTAGGTTGGTATTAGGTACTGAGATTCCTTTTACTTGTAACCGCTTGTTTTGATAATTTTGGATTCTTGGGAGTGGTGATCTTAAATTCACCCGGTGGGGTTTTGCCTCTGTGGTTTTCCCCATTCGTAAATAAATCACCCGTGTCAAATTTATTTTCTGCTGTATTTAGTTTTATTGGTGATTTGTTTGTGCTACCACACTTATTGCATGTAATTGAATCTAATTAATTTCACTTAGCTAATTAATTTGATTAAGTTACCAAAGTGGTCAATACATTCTTGGCCTATCATAAAAAAAATTTATATTTTCCATTTTAACACTCCTCAAGTCAATTTAATATCTGATTGGGCTTTAAACTGGCATTAGGCTTTGGAGTAAGAGCCTTATTTGGGAACGGGGGCCCGAGTCGTATAGGCTACAAAATGCGGTTTCTACAGATACCCCTCTTTTGATTCGTGAGCTTCGCTAATGGAATTAAAAGAATAAAAGACAAAACATTTTGTTTTGATGTATGACTTGGGCCCAACCCACGTACATGACACACATCACGCATACATGGGGTAGGGTGCAACTCTGAAGAGTTGCATGGGATTCGTATATCTGAAGTCCCACATTTGTCGCTCGGGAAATGAGCAACAATAGGTTCACTATCCAAGAACTTGTTTTGCCACTTGCAAGCAAATGGTGAGTGACTCACTATCCTAGAGTCACTTAAAAAGAAAAAAGAAAACAAACAAAGGTGGTCTTACGGGCTAACCCAACAAACAACAAAAGGATATAGTATTTGTGGTGTCCATCTGGGGTTCTTACCTCAAATTTCTCTAGGTGACTTATGCCTTTTGTCTTCTTCACTTCTTTCTCTACCTTTTCTGGTGATACTCTTGCCTCGGGTTGGCCTCAGCCTCTTTTTGTATCGCTATCTCTACCTTTTTCTATCGTGCATGCATGTTCAATTCCCAGAGAATACGTGCATGAGTAGGATCCACTAGGGATGGTGAAGAACTCACTAAGGAGTATATGAGGAGGAATCTTCTACCTCTCACGACCTTTTCGGAGATGAGAAACTCGTTGAGGAGTAATATGGATGGACTTACTGAGGAGTGGTGTAGATGTGTGATCCACTAGGGAAGAATCTTATGCTTCCTATATGGTTCACTAAGGATTTTAAGGGAGAAACTTCTGCTTCCTTGCTAGGGATTTTTTTGGTGTATGGGACTCATTGGGGAAGAATCTTCTGCTTCCTTACTTAGGATATTTTGGGGAAGAATCTTCTGCTTCCTTATTGGGGAATTTCTTTAATGTGCTTGGGTCTAACAGGGAAGAATCTTCTACCTCCTTCATGGAGATGATGCTCAATATGTTTGAACTATTGAGAAAGAGTCTTCTGCTTCCTTCATAGGGATGATATTTGATAGGTTTGATCCTTTTTGAGGAATAATCTTCTGCTTTTTTACTAAAGACGATATTCTTGATATGCTTGATCTGCTAGGGATGGTTCTTGATGTGCTTGAACCACTGGAGAAGGTCTTTGATGTGCTTGAACCACTGGGGATGGTTCTTGATGTTCTTGAACCACTAGGGATGGTTTTGATGTGCTTGAACGAGGGAAGAGTCTTCTACTTCCTTTACCACTCACTAAGGAGTCATTTGATAATTTGTGTTAAATTAGGGTAATCTTGAGATGCTCTTCTTTTTTCTTTTTTTTTTCTTTTTTTGAAAGAAAGATTTTTATTTTTATTTTTTCACTGTTCATGACTAAACTCATGTAGTTTAGTGGTGAGGTCTAAACTACACGTAGTTTAGCCATCAATTGTGTTCCTGCCTTTTCATTTCCCAATGGTTACCAATCGTTTCTTTTCTTCTTCTTCATTCTCTTCATCTCCCTCACCATTTCATATTCTTCATAACTCCTCTCTTTTTTCTCTCTAAAAAAACCTCCTCCCTTCTCTCTTTTCCTTCCTGATTCTCTCATCCTCTCAAACCCTCTCATTTCCTCATTTTCTCTCCTTCTCTCATCATCTTCTCCAATGGTACCCAAGGCCAAGAAATCTTCCTACGTCCTATCTTCCTATGCCTTCCGTTTCACCTACTAGAGTGGAGCCACGAGATTGGTGGGACCTCCACCATTGACATACTGCCCGGAGAACCACATTCCCATGGGTGAATTTGTAAGTTTTTTCATTTTTTCTCATTTTCAAGTTTCTCTCTGATCTTCAGTTTAAAAGTGTTTTTGGTTATTTAAATGCATGGGTTTTTCGGTGGGATTAGTTTAGATGAAAACCTGACTTCTTAGGAGGGGTAGGAACATGTCTAGGATTGATTTTGGATGTTGCTTCTTTGAAAATGTCGAAAAACTACTTCTGTCTATGTTTTTGCGTGTGTGTGCTCAAGTTTGCGTACGCAGCTTGTATTCATGCATACATAGCTCTATTCTTGTGTATGTAGGTATGTTCTTGAGGCTCAGCGTATGTGGGAATGGACCTACATATGCGGGGTCTTGTCTACATGCGTGGGCTTTGACCCGCGTACGTGAGACACCTAGTAGAAGCCCTACTCGTCCAATTTTCACTCATTTTTCAACCTTTTCACCTCCATAAGCAATTCTAACACCTTTTTTTTTTTTTTTTGTCATTCTTGCATCTAAAAATCATTATATCACTCTTTTTATCTTCTTTCTTGTATCAAAACATCATATCCCTAAATTTCACTTAAATCATGAATCTAATGTCATCTTTCTTTCTGCAATCATTTTCTCTTTATAATGGTAGGAGAAGCACCAATAAGGTGGTGGAGTGGTTCAACCCACTTGTCCTCGAAACTAGGGGTTATATCCAGGAGGTCGGCTTTGAGCCTATCATCAGTCTTCTTCTAGAAAAGTCTATGAGTTCTACCTTAGAGCAATGCCTCATTGAGAGGTAGTGGGACATTACCCACACCTTTCATATTACCGAGCGGGAGATAACGGTGACTCCCTATGACTTTTATCGCATGACTAGTCTTAGCTTTGAGGAGGCCATCATTAGTTTGGATGGTGTGTCGGGTGTCCAGTTGGGCATTGATATGTTGGGGAGGAAGTACTCTACTGAGACCATCTGCTACTTTGACTTGGTGTTGGATTACATGTTCCTCCCACAGAGGACTACAGAGGAATGTGTCTGTATGGCTAGGGCTTTCCTTCTCCACTTGTTGGGGGTCTATTTCTTTGCCAATGGTGGGCAAACAATGTCTTTGAGGTCGCTAACGCTCTTCCAAGACTTTGGGGAGGTATGGAGGGCCAATTGGGGGCAAGCATGTCTTACTTATCATTACTCCACCCTCGACACTCTCAGCAGGGGTACCATGGTGCAACTTGTAGGGCTTTGGAAGCTCATTGAGGTTAGTTCTCTTTTCATCTTTTTCACTATTATTTGTTGCTTGTAGTCTTGCAAACTGTATTGTCTTGAAAACTATCATCTTGCATCTAACTTGTGGCTTGTGCTTTTTTCTTGCAGCAGTATGTTGTTAGGTACGGCCTCATAACTCTAGGCACCGATCTAATTTTGAGGGATTTTCACCAAGTGAGGGTACATCTTGCGGGATTGACTTTAGATGAGATAAATTTAAGAATTCTAGTTGTTCATACTTCTTCCTATATTACCCTTAGGATACTCTCTTCCTAACCTTATGCATTTATAGGCAAATTGGGCCCCATGGGTTGGCTAGCCCCTTCTTACTACTAGAGACTTTGAGCCTCCCGCTCTCATTGCTTCGGAGATTACTCGACCTCTTAAAGGAGCGGGCTTGAAGGCTCTATATTTGTCGAAAAAAGTGAGGTGCCAGTTGGTGGGTAGCAATGACCCATAGATTTCGTTGGACCCACCTAAGTTCATGAATGCTCCACACTCCATGACTGATGCTGAATACAACTATGGGGGAGTGGTAATTCCTGTGCCGAGCTGTAGGGAAGAAAAACGGTTTTGTATCTCATACAAAACACACAACGAAAGCAACAAACATGGATCTATTTCACTCATGATTAAGAACATGCAGTATGTAAATTTCAGAATTTAAGAATGAAATAGCGTACCTTGGTGTGATGAAATTCAAAACAAAAGATTAGAAGTACTCGGGAACACTTTTAATCTTCACTCCAATTCCACTTTACGCCCAAGAAGTGTGGTCTCTCAATCAGTTTCTAAGGGAGAATAATTGAGTGGCTTCACTCGCACATACACACCACTTCACAATGATGTTACTTTTTCTCTTATGAAAAATTCTGTATGTTTCTCATTTTATAACTAACTGATTATCTAATTGGGCCAGCCTATTGGGCCTTTCCAATTGGGCTTTAATGTGTGGCTTGGAGTGGGACCAAAAGGGACCAATAAGACACTAGCTCCAATGGGCCTTGGGCTTTTCTATCAACTCTTGACAAGCCCAAAGTTACCATTAATTATATTTAATACCGCTATATAAATATAATTGCACTCCAGGTCTTATTAATAAATTATATCCCAAGACTTTATTATACATGCAACCCCTTCATAAAATATTTGTAGTAATACAAAGTCATGAACGTAGACTGTCACTTTAAAAATTACTACATCTTAATCCTTGAGTACCCGGTTTAATCCTTTAAGTTATTCATCATATATTTATGAAATCCAATTTCATAAATATATACTTTGGTATATCCTTACTAAAGTGGTTAGGCCTAACACTCTGAATGACCAAACCCATTAAACTTATCTCAAGGGAATATTTTATATCTCCGTTAAGAGATTATGAATTCCATCTTAAGAATATTTGTTCCATCAACACTAAATGTGGCTGCCCAACATACTGAGGTTTTGATCGTAACTTTAGATCTCATTCCTAATATATCAAAGCAACCTACACCTCATGATCAGGTCCATTATTCTCTCAGGATTAAGAGTTCATGCAAATATAAGTTGTGAGATTTATTATTCATTTGATAGTCGTTAGGAGAATAATAAATCTCACAGCGGTCCAGTTCAATATGTCTTAACTCTTAAAACATATCAACATATCAACTAGAAATCTCCGTTTCCATGATCAAGACAAATCATCTTAGTTGATATGTTATAGTCGTCGCAGATGAATCGCCCAATTTCATCACCGACTACGAACTACATTCTGAGTTTACAAAGAACTTGCAATTTATATCTTCTGTGACTTTTCACATAAATTGCATACTATGCATCTCATGGACTAAGATAATGTCCCATTTGTTCATTTATAATAGTCTCATATAAGTAAACAATTTAATTATTTATGACACGCCAATAAATTGGATTTTAGGGCAAAAACCCCAACATGAGCAGTTTCTTGAGGGGTTGGACTATGAGGAGTTCAACATCACTCGCCTCATGCCTTCTCTTATGGTTCAGGTGTATGCCTAAACTCTTATACTTCTTCTCTCTCTTTTTTTCTTTGTTTGTTATGACCCTAAATGTGAGAAATTGTAATAAGGGGGACCTACTACCGGTGAGCCCATTGATCCTCCACATATTACTTAGTCGGTTTACACTTATGGCCTGGATGGCTTTGCTAGGGAGCGTGTCGTGCCTCAAAACCCTAATGTCATGGGTTATCCTTTCCTTCCCAACACTCGAGCAGTGAGTTCTTTCTTCCCTTTGTCCTCTCTCTTTGCAAAATTTCTCTTCTTGTTTCAGTCACTAACCCTTCTTTCTTTAAATTGCAGCCCACTATCTAAGAGCATAAGGATTTGGTATGGCTGGCCGGGAATCTTAAGTTGGAGGTGACCAACTACTTGAGGGAGCTATATGGTCCTAGTAAAGCGGCCCACCTAGGCGGTGGTGATGATGATGATGATAATGATGGTGGTGGCAAGGAGAAGGATCCAAAGGCGACTCCTAGCTACCAGACAAAGAAAAGGCAGCACCATTGATCACCTGCAGTCATAGCATATATACAACAAACAACACACAACTTTTTATTTTCTTTTTTTGCTTTTAATGTTTTTATTATTATTCCTTTTAGCAAAAATTTAAGTTTGGTTTGAGACAAAGGATTGTATTTAAGAATATCTTTTTACATTTATGCTTTTGATTGGAACTTAGCACTTAATTTACAAGATAATGATAAATTGTATGTTTCTATACAACTTTGCTTCTTTGATGCTTGCAACCTGATGCTTGGAATATGTCTTGAATGGTTCTTTAGGTCACAGGAACCTTAAAAATGCTAGGGAGTACAAAACTCTGTTCAGGGAACATGGGCTTCTGCCAAGTGCCATGCGTACGTGAAAATGAACTTTCCTATGCAG
Organism: Lithocarpus polystachyus; assembly: GCA_033629205.1. Taxonomy (NCBI): domain Eukaryota; kingdom Viridiplantae; phylum Streptophyta; class Magnoliopsida; order Fagales; family Fagaceae; genus Lithocarpus; species Lithocarpus polystachyus. The sequence goes on from CM066163.1 coordinate 47,682,924, forward strand.
CTTTGACTTTGCGTACGTAAGGTTGATTCTGCATACGTAGGCCGCGAATCAGACAAACCCTTGCCGACTTACTTAGGTATAAAAGTAGCCGTTTGAGTCTAAAACCCTCATCAACGTATTTCCAACCTAGAGAACACTTTTTTATGGTCTTTCAATGACAAAAAAAATCTTCTCTTGATGTCTCCACTTGGATTACAAAGCTTGGTCTTGATTTTAAGCATTCTATTGCTTCTTATAGCCTTTCTTGCATCTTCCCTTACCATCAAATTAGGGTGGATGAGCCTCTTCTTCATGCTGCTGCCAACTATTAGGTTCCTTCTCGGCATATATTTTGCTTCAACAGAATAGAATTATGCCATTCTATCGAGGAATTCGCTGCCATTATAGGTGAACTAGAGATTGACGAACTTATCTTTCCTACCATGCGTGGAGATTTTCCTTGTTGTGAGTTGTGTTGGGCGTCCCTGAAACCATGGCCAATAGGTGGTGTGTCTTCGGCAAACTCAACCTTAGGCTTGTCTTTGATTACTTTTCTAGTTCAGTCCTTCTTAAGGATGAGAGGTTGTTGGGGACACATTTTATGTAATTGACTAATCATTTGAAAAAATGCACTTTACTTGTAATTAGTAAATCTAGGATGGGTTTAAGACTTCAAGAAACATGTTGTTCAACTCAAGTGTTAAAGCCATGCAGATCTGACCAAGAACCAAATGAAGAAGAGCTATTCATTAAAACTCAACAGATACCTCAATATAAATAGTATCTATAGCGATTTAAGAACTAAGCTTAACAGAAGCTAAATCTGTCGAGATTTACGAATCTACGAAATCAGAATTTTCAGATCTGATTTTCGACCCATGCTGAAATATTTGTATAGGGTTTCTTTTCTCACAACCCTAGACATGTATAAGGCTTATTTTAAAAAGGCCATCATACATGGAAAACATATGCAAAAAGTGACCTAGTTCATTATTCTCTTTGAATAAGCTATTGCGTCTTTACGCCAAGGGTTTTATGACCAAGGAGCTTCTTGATCTTCATTGTTGATGAACTGAAGAACTTTGCAGCCAACAACCTTTTCAACTTGCTAAAGTTAGTCACGTACTAGAATCCATGCACATTGGTTAGTAACGTACTGGGATTCTTGCATCAAGGGAAAGATTACCACTACAATACAAGTCTGATTGGGTATTGGGGTAAGGGTTCAACTATAAGTTGGTATTTCGGGATAGGCCAAAGGTTTTGGTAAGATTCTTTATACTTGTAACCGCTTGTGATTGATAATAGTGAGTTCTTGGGAGTGGTGACCTTAAAATCACCTGGTGGGGTTTTGCCTTGGTGGTTTTCCCCATTCGTAAACAAATCACCTGAGTCAAATTTAATTTCTGGTGCATTTAGTTTAATTTTTGGTGCATTTAGTTTAATTTTTGTTGCATTTATTTATGCTACCACTGTTGGGAAAGTACATGTTCGTATCACATACAAAATATACGCAGCGAAAAATTAACGAATCAACTTCATTTGTAATTGATAACATGCACTATGAAAGTTTCAGAATTTAAGAACAAGAAAGCGTACTTTGGTGCGGTGAAATTCAAAACCAAAGATCAGAAGTTCTTGGGAAGACTTTTAATCTTCACTCCAATTCCACTTACTACCCAAGATGTGTGGTCTCTCAATCAGTTTCCAAGGAGAGAACAAGGGAGTGTCCAACACTCACATACAAACCATTTCATTCCTTGTGTAATCATGATGAAAAACACTTATGAAAAGACTTATGAAATTATGTATGTTTCTCTCCTTATATACAACTGATTATCTAATTGGGCTAGCATTTTGGGCCATTCCAATTGGGCTCTAGTGTGTGGCTTGGAGTGGGACCAAAAGAGAACAAATAAGACTCTAACTCTAATAGGCCTTGGGCTTTTCTGTCAACTCTTGACAAGTCTAAAGTTACCATTAATTATATTCAATACCACTATATGAATATAATTGCACTCTAGGCCTTATTAATAAATTATATCCCAAGACTTTATTATACATGCAACCCCTTCATTAAAATATATGTAGTAATACAAAGTCATGAATATAGATTGCCACTTTGAAGATTACTACATCTTAATTCTTGAGTACTCAGTTTAATCCTTTACGTTATTCATCATATATTTATGAAATCCAATTCCATAAATATATACCATAGTAACTCCTTACTAAAGTGGTTGAGCCCAACACTCTGAATAACCGAACCCATTAAACTTATCTCAAGGGAATATTTTATATCTCCGTTAAAAGATTATGAATTTCATCTTAAGAATATATGTTCCATCAACACTAAAGGTGGCTGCCTAACATACTGAGGTTTTGACCGTAACTTATAGATCTCACTCCTGATATATCAAAGCAATCTACATCTCATGATCAGGTCCATTATTCTCTCAGGATTTAGAGTTGATGTAAATAGAAGTCGTGAGATTTATTATTCAATTAACAGTCGTTAGGAGAATAATAAATTTCACAGTGGTCCAGTTCAATGTGTCTTAACTCTTAAAACATATCAACATACCAACTAGAAATCTCCATTTCCATGATCAAGAAAAATCATCTTAGTTGATATGTTATAGTCTTGGCAGATGAAATGCCCAATTTCATCATCGACTACAAACTACATTCTGAGTTTACAAAGAACTTGCAATTTATATCTTCTGTGACTTTTCACATAAATCGCATACTATGCATCTCATGGACTAAGATAATGTCCCATTAGTTCATTTATAGATAGTCTCATATAATTAAACAATTTAATTATTTACGACATGCCAATAAATTGGATTTTAGGACATAAACCCCAACAACCACGCTATTGCATTTAATTGAACCTAATTAATTAACTTGGGTAATTATTTAAATTGCAAGGGGTCAATTCATTTTTTCCCTAACAAGTGGTATAGAGCAGGCACACTTTGATTAGGTTTTAATCTTTGCTTTGTGATCCATTGACCCTTGTTTTTCATGGATAGAAGACAGTCTCTTATTATACCTCCTTTATTTGATGGCACTAGATGCATACTAGAAAGTACACATGAGAGCTTTCTTGTAGTCTTTAGATGAGAAGTTCTGGCAAGCTATGGAAATTGGCTGGGTGAAGCCAAAGGAAGTGACAACTGATTGGGATGAGGCCAAGATCAAAGCAGCAAACTTCAATAGCAAAGCATTGAATGCCTTATTCAGCGGTGACTAATGAGTTGTTCAAGAAAATATCCTCAACTAAAACTGCAAAGGAAGCATGTCCATCCTCTAGACAACCTTTGAAGGGATTAAGGCTGTCAAGGATTCAAAGCTCCAAAGGCTCACGACTAGCTTTGAGGAGATAAAGATAGAAAAGGATGAGATGTTTGATGAGTTCTATTCCAAGCTAAAGGATATAGTGAACTCAGCATTCAATCTTGGTGATCATATTCCCGAGCCCAAGGTTGTGAGAAAGGTGCTCAAATCTCTCATTGAGAGATATCATGCTAAGATAACAGCGATTGAAGAATCAAAGGACATTGACACCATTCCTTTGATGGAGCTGATTGGAAATTTACAAACCTATGAATTGGGTTTGAGTAGACTTGGGAAAGGAACCAAAAGTAAGAATATGGCATTGAAAGCCAAAAGTAATGAGACTGATGAGTCTTCAGATGATAAAGATTCCAAGATGAAGCCTTACATCACTAGGCAATTCAAGAAGTTCATGAAGAATGCCAATGTGAAAGGTTTTGACAAGGACCGTAAGCAATCTAGTTCTTCTCAATTCAAAAGTTAAGATAGAGGGAAGAAGGACGCTAACGATGGTGGTCAGTATACTATTCCCTCCTGACCAAAGTGCTTCACATGTCAAGGTTTTGGACACATGAAACAAGAATGTCTAATATATCTCAAGTCGATTAGGAAAAGCAAGGCTCTTACTGCTACCTTGAGTGATACCAAGCCTGAGACTAAGTCAGATGACAGTGATGACGAGGGATCTTGAGTGCTTTCACTACCACAGTGGATCCTACTGAGGGGATCGTAGAAACAGTGGATGAAGAAGAAGACTTGGTGGAATCCAAGTTCCAGAAGATGGATGAACAAGATGACATCCATACAGCTTATGCAAAGTTATGCAAGGTATCTGAAAAGCATGAGAAGTTGTATAGGCTGTCCACTAAGAAGCTTGGTGAAGTGGAGCTAGAACGAGAGGAGCTGTCCATAAAGGTTGATGAAGCCAATCAAACCATTGGAGCACTGAGGTTCGAGAACAACTTCTTGGCTAAAAGAACTAAGAAGCTTGAAGCAGAATTGTTCCAAGTTCAAGCTTAGTTGGAGAGGACTTCCAGTGCAAAGCTAGATGAAATGCTAAACCACTAGAAATCAGCTTCTGACAAAACCGGCTTGGGGTATAAACTCTCTAACTCTTCTCATATTGCCTCTTCTAGTAACACTGTTTTTGTCTCACCTGCTAATAATGAAAATCTTGAGAAAAATGAAACTAAAACTGAGATAGCTAGTGAGAACAATCTAGACAAAGGCAAATCTATTCTTGGAGCACCCCCTAAGATAGAGAAGAAAGAGACTAGAAACCCTAAGACCAATAAGACTAAAAATGAGAAGTCTTAACCAAAGAAGCCGCATTTTTCTTATCATTGTGGAGCTTCAGGACACGCTCGTCCAAATTGTTATAAGTGGTTAGCCACTCAACAGAGCAATAGTATGTTATCATCTGGTGGTCAAGGTCAGATTCCACCATCTTTGGGTCCTCTTGGAGATCTTCTCAAGGTCCTCATGTTCTTTTCAAACTTAAAAGGTTTCAATCCTTCTCCCATAGCTTCAAAACAAAGGTTTAACTCTAGGAAAGGATCTTCCTCCAAAGCCAAAGTTTGGAAAGAAAAATGCTCAAAGTGATTTAGTCACTTTTTCTCTCTCTCCCTTTATGTTCTTGCATAACTTGTTTGTTTTGCTTTTTAGTTATTTTTGAGTCAGTCTAGTCTTTATGCTTTATATGTTTTGTTTAACATGTTTTTTCTTCTTTGTTTTTAGTTTTGTTTTATATTAAAAAAATTTGAAAAAAAAAATACAAAAACAGTGTTTGTTTGTGTATATTGGTACTTGTGTACCTTAGATGGCCATTGAAGCAAAGTTTTCTAAACTTTGCATCTCATGTAGCTTAGATGAGCATTGCTACGCACAACTAAGTATGCTCAAGTGATCTTTCACTCTTTATACTCTAATCACTCTTTTTGATGGGAAGGAATAGAAATTCCTAAGAGAAAGGCATAAATAACCATCTCACCACTAAAGCCCGCCAATCATGTATAACATCTGTGTGCTTTGGCACAACAAAATTGGGATGTTAAACATACATAATGGGGTGTTTTCTTTTCTCTCTCTTATATGGCCATGCATGCTATGCTCAAAAAGAAAAATATGCAAAGAAAAAAAAAGCAAAAAGAATCAGAATGCTTTTAATATGGTTGCAAGTATGTTTCTAGGAGATGTGGGAGTTATAGGATGTACCTTGAAGGTGATAGTCTCCATCAAGTAGTTATGATTGTGTGTGATTGTAATTGATTTTCTCTAGTCTTAAATCTTTATAATATGAGACACTTATGCATTCTTGCTATGTTTCACACACAACACGCAAACTTTTTGCTACTTTTGATACATGTGCAGGTACAATGTGATTTGGCTATCACGAGGAATACATGTGTTGATATATGCTCACTAAACTATCTAAACTTGTTTTTGAAATATAAAATTGGTTAGACTTTTTTAGTGTGTGTATGAGTTCTTGGATCTATGAATGCTTTGCATCTATGTTGAGTTGATTTTTGAGAGCTTAATATGTCGCTTGGATGTTTAATTGATAGCTTGCTTGTCGCATTCATTTCTTTGTGTTTTTTCCTTTTCAAAAAAAAAAACCCTATTTTATTCAAGCTCGACATATCTCGACACATCCTCGACAGAAATCCTTTCTATTGAGACTCCTTTTTGTGACCTTGATAGATCCTCGATAGCAACTCGACCCATTGAGAATTTTTCTTGTGCTTTCTGTCTTCTCGACAGATCCTCAACAGATTCTCAATCTATCGAGATTCCTGGTTTTCTTCTTGTTAGATTCTCGACAACTTATTCGATCCATTGAGACAAATTTCTGTGCTCTCTGTCTGCTCGATAGATTCTCGACAGATCCTCAATAGATTATCTTCTGTCGAGATTTAGTGCCCAATAGATTCTCGATAGAAATCTCAATCCATCGAGCTGCGATTTCTATATATAGCTAAGGCGCAATTCAGATTTCATTTCTCTCCTTTTCTCTCGATCCAAAACTCTCTTTCTCACCAAAATCCATCAACCCACTTATTTCTTAGCCTAATCCAAGCTTGAATCACTTGGTAAGACTTCTCAATCCATCTTTCTACATGCGTTCATGCATTTTAGACCTAGGTTTTGAGTTTTTGGGAAATTTTTTGGGGTTTTTTGTGAAATTTATGGCTTGAAGTTTAGGATATTGCTATCATGCTCATGCATTGCATATTCCTTGCATTATAACTATGGTTCATGCATTTTAGGAGTGTGTGCTTCATTATTAATGTGAGTGCGGATTGGATTGGGTTGATCCCATGATGCTTTTAATTTTTGCATGTCACATGTTCATGCATTCTTCATGCATACGTTCTTTCTTTTCTTTCCTATTCTAAGCATTCTTCATGCACGTCACATGTTCAACTTTCCTTCTCACTTCATCACATCTATCATAGATGTGTATCAGAACACTACTATCCGTGATTAGCTCATCTTTCTTTTGGCTATCACGCGAATCCTTCAACACTTCTCCATTCCTATTCCTCTCTCTCCTCTCTTCACCACCATGGGTGCCATTAGCGTTGGTTCTGTCCAGCGGAGTGAGGCTCAGCTTCAACCGAAGTGGCCACGAGTGGAGACGATTGATCCAACAGCTTCTGTTGTTCCACCCTCTTCCTTAGAACCTTCTTCTGGCTGGTGGTGTGACCCTCGAGGCCATCATGGAGCAGCTTCAGTGGATGCAGGTTGACTCTGGTGGTCGCCTTGACTATCTCACTGATGAGATGTGTTAAATGAACACCCGAGCAGGCTGCATGGCTTGCCAACAAGCTCGCATGGTTGGTCTTGCTCCTTCTCCCTTTCCTTTTCTAGAGGCCTCGCCTGATGATGAGGCTGATGATGATGAGGATGATATTGACTCTTCCGATGATGACAAGATGACGACCTCTCAGTGACTTGCCCTTAGTTATTTGTGACAAAAAGGGGGAGTAGTTTTGGGTTTTTGAGAGTAGACTTGTACTTAAGGGGAGAGTTAGTATAGGACATTTTTGATAGGGGGAGTGTATATAGTATTGAGGGATGTACTAAAGACTTTATGTATTTTCTTTTCTTCTCTTTTTACATTAGCCTTTTGTATACCGGTCTTGTGACCATTTTATTACATACATTGTACTTTATTCTTATATATATATGATGATGATGTTGGAAAAATACACGTTTGTATCACATAAAAAACATACGCAACGGAAAATTAACGGATCTACTTTATTTGTAATTGATAACATGTACTAAGTTTCAGAATTCAAGAATAAGAAAGCGTACCTTGGTGCGGTGAAATTTCAAAACTAAAAGATTAGAAGTACTTGGGAACACTTTTAATCTTCAGTCCAATTCCACTTAATGCCCATGAAGTGTGGTCTCTCAATCAATTTTAAATGAGAGAATAAGAGAGTGTCCAACATTCACACACAAACCATTTCATGTTCTCATGTGATCATAATGAAAACCACTTAGAAAACTATCATGTGAAAAAGCATTTATGAAATTCAAGCTTAATATCAAAAAAATTATATGCGAAAAATGAACATAAGCTTATAACAGAATTGATAAATAATCTAAACCAAATAAAGTCACATCCACAACAGAAATTAAATGGCAAAGATTAAAGGAAGAGAGATGCAAACACAAGGACAACACAATGATGTGTTATCAAAGAGGAAACCAAAGCCCTCCGTGTAAAATCTCTCTGCCGCCCTCCAAGCGGTCAATAATCCACTAAAGAATGAAGTTGGGATACATGAACAGCAGAAGACCCTCCAAGCCTAATCTACCCAGAGAACCTAAGCCCTCCAAGCTTCTTGCTCCAATGAGATTACGTCGAACCTTTGTCTTATTTAGCTTACCAAATTCTGCTATAGCCTATAGCATCAACCAATATCAATTGGTCCCTTCCTAATTGCGTCCCAAGCACCAAATAGCCTTCTCACAGATGTGGGTAAGGTGAGAAAAGGATTTGGGTAATGTAACTCTCAAGGATCTAACAATGAAAAGGGTGAGAGTAGAGGAATTTGAAGAGTCACTATGTAAAGATTGTGGATGAGTCAATGTTGTTTTCTCTAAGGTTTCTCTCTCAAAATTCTCTCTGGAAGCTCTCTACATTTTGTGGGTATAAGGGGTATTTATACTAGAGTGAGAATGGAATGCGAAGAGTCAGTTTTTCCAAAATAGAGCTGGCTGGCGACTTGGCCTCTCGACTTGACTGAGTCGCAAGTTCAAGCTGCGAGCTAACTGAATGGCTAGGCTGGATTTTTGTCCTGTAGTGCTCCAGTTGGCGTGACTTTTTAGCTTCTCTACATGCTTCACTCGTGTACATCCCTTGGCGGCTTGCCAGTCGCGAGCCACGCGCGAGATCCAGTCGCGAGTTCTTGCTTCACTGTACAGTCTTGAGCATTTCTTCACACTCTTTTACACACTACTCTTATATGATTCCCACCTAAATACAGGGTTTCTAAGTTCTAAATTACAAGCATATTGGCATGGAATAAAGTTAACAAAATGGTTGATAAATTTCAACCTTACAAATATTAATTGCAGGATTGGGTTGTTGTTGCATATATTATTTTATGGTTTTATTAAGGTTCCATACTATATGCTTATATGCTAAATTAATAACGTCCAATTTACTTATTATATTCATGTTTATTAATTTCAGATTTGAACATGACATCATTTAGCGCACTTGTTACCATTCTTAATCAAAACAAACTGATTGGATCCAATTATGTTGACTTGAAAAGAAATTTGGACATAGTTCTCACTACTGAAGAGCACAAATATGTGCTTACTCAACCATGTCCTAGCTTTCCTTCATTAGATGCATCTTGAGGAAAAACAGCGATATGATTGTTGGCAGAAATCTAATGAAATGGCCAAGTGCTATATCCTAGTGTCCATCTCAAATGTTTTACAGCATCAAATGCAAGATGTAGAACTAGCTTCAGACATTATGCTAAGTCTGAAGGATATGTTTGGTGTGCAAGGCCATTTTGCAAGGTAAGAAATCATGAGGCAAATTTATAATACCAAAATGGCTGATGGTAGTTTAGTGAGGGAACATTGTCTTACAATGATCTCTAATTTGAATACATTGGAGGTTTTAGGTGTCGATATTAATGGAGAATCCCAAGTGGATATGATACTCCAGTCACTACCGGAATCATTCAAGTAATTCAGACTCAATTATAATATGAACAAAAAGATTTATACATTGTCTAAATTAATGAATGAGTTGGTAGCGGCGGAAGGCATCCTTGGTACTTCTAGTGTTAGTCTTGAAGCCAATATGGGTGAAGCTTCTACTTCTCAACTTAAGTCGAAAGGCAAGGGAAAGAAGAAGAAGAAGAAGAAGGACTTCATCAAGCAAAAGGGTAAACACATTGCTTTAGGGGTTGCTGACAAAGGAAAGAAGATCAAAGGAAAATATTTCCATTGTGGTGAGAAAGGACATTGGAAGAGGAATTGTCCAAAGTTCAAGGCTGCCAATAAAGGTATGAAAAGTTCATTCGTCCTTGAAATATGTTTAGTACAAAATTCCACGGATTCTTGGTGTGTGGATTTAGGTTGCACTAATCATATCTGCAATTCTTTGTAGGGGTTCCAAGAGACTAGAAAGCTTAATGAAGGGAAATTATTTCTAACCTTGGCTGATGGAAGTAGGATTCCGGTTGTAGCTATTGGAGTGTTTAATTTATGCTTTGAGTCTAGGGTTTTAATATTAGATGACTATTTGTATGTACCTAATGTTCGTAGGAATTTAATTTCTGCAACTTATTTGGGTAAACATGGATATAATGTTATCCTTAAAGACAATGTTTTTATAAAGAAGGATAAAATGTTTATCTGTTCTAGCAATATTGTGGATGGTCTTTATATTTTGACTCTTGGTAAGTATGAATTATATAATTCTGAATTAGATAATGACTCTCATGTAAATTCATTAAAGAGAAAGTTTTCATCTACTAATGATGCATATCTTTAGCACTTGCATTTAGGTCATATTAATCCAAATGAAATTCAAAGACTGATTAAAGATGGTCTCTTAGAGCTATTGGACTTTGATGAATTTCTAGTTTGTGAATCTTGTTTGGAAGGCAAAATGAAGAAATGACCTTTTAATGCAAAAGGTAGAAGAGCTCAAGAGTTGCTTGAATTAGTTCATACGGATGTATGTGGTCCTATGTCAACCCAAGCAAAAGGAGGTTATGAGTACTTCATCACTTTTACCGATGATTACTCTAGATATGGTTATGTGTACCTAATGAAACGGAAGTCTGAAGCCTTTGAAAAGTTCAAAGAGTTTAGAGCTGAAGTTGAGAATTAATTGGGTAAACGTATAAAGGCCATGCGATCTGATCGTGGTGGCGAATACCTTCTTGGGGATTTTAAGGATTACTTAACTCAAAATGGGATTGTATCCCAATTGACTGCACTTGGAACTCCCCAACAAAATGGTGTAGCAGAAAGAAGGGGTAGGACTCTTTTAGAAATGGTTAGGTCCATGGTGAGTTACTCAACTTTACCAATTTCTTTTTGGGGTTATGCCTTAAATACAGCAATACATCTTTTGAATTTAGTTCCATCAAAATTTGTTCGCAAAACACCCATGGAATTGTGGAGTGGGCGTAAGCCTAGCATGAAATTTTTTCACATTTGGGGTTGTCTAGCACATGTGTTAAAAGGGAAACTTGATAAATTGGAACCAAAATCGGAAGTGTGTTTGCTTATGGGTTATCCAAAAGAAACTAGGGTTTATTTATTCTATAGTCGTAAAGACAACAAAGTTTTTGTTATTACAAATGTTAAATTCTTGGAAAATGACTATATGAATAATTTTACTCTTAGGGATGAAATGAATGAATTAATAAATGAACAACCATTGGATGTAACTAGGGATGATATGGCTGTATTAGATACACCACAAGATACTACTTATGAGATGTCTAGTACACAGGTGCCTCGTCGTAGTGGGAGAATTGTTCGTCCTCCTATAAGATTCATAGGTTTGGGAGAAACTTATGAAGCTATCTCGAAGAGGCTGAATCGGATCCCTGCATTTATGAAAAGGCAATGAATGATATAAATGCACATCATTGGGTCAAAACTATGAAATATAAATTAGATTCTATGTATTCCAATCAAGTTTGGGATCTTGTAAAGGCGCCTAACGGCATTAAACCTGTTGGTTGCGAATGGGTTTACAAGAGGAAGAGAGGGATAGATGGAAAGGTTGAAACCTTTAAAGCAAGACTAGTAGTGAAAGGGTACACATAAAAAGAAGGTATTGATTATGAAGAAACCTTTTCACTAGTAGCAGTACTTAAATCTATCAGGAGTGAGATCTAAAGTATTGGTCAAAACTCAGTATGTTGGGTAGCCACATTTAGTGTTGATGGAACATATATTCTCAAGATGGAATTCATAGTCTCTTAACAGAGATACAAAATATTCCCTTGAGATAAGTTTAATGGGTTTGTTGTTCAGAATGTTAGGCCTAACTACTTTAGTAAATAGTTACTAAAGTATATATTTATGAAATTGGATTTCATAAATATATGATGAATAACTTAAAGGATTAAACTGAGTACTTTAGGATTAAGATGTAGTAATCTACAAAGTGATAGTTTACATTCATGACTTTGTATTACTACGAATATTTTATAAAGGGGTTGCATGTACAATAAAGTCTTGGGATATAATTTATTAATAAGGCCTAGAGTGCAATTATATATATATATATATATATCATAGTATTAAATATAATTAATGGTAACTTTGGACTTGTTAAGAGTTGACAGAAAAGCCCAGGGCCCATTGGATCTAGTGTCTTATTTGTTCTCTTTTGGTCCCACTCTAAGCCACATACTAAAGCCCAATTGGAAAAGCCCAAAAGGGTAGCTCAATTAGATAATCAGTTATTACGGGAGAAACATACAGAAATTTTTTATAGAGACATCTTCATGAAATGGTAGGTATGTGAGTGTTGGACACTCTCTCATTCTCTCTAGAACATACACATATAACTAATTAGGAGACCACACATTTTGGGCACAAGTGGAATTGGAGGAAAGATTAAAAGTGTTCCCAAGTACTTCTGATCTTTGTTTTTGAAATTCACTTCACCAAGGTACACTCTCTTGATTCTATATTCCAGAACTTACATAGTGCATGTTATCAATTGCGAATGAAGTAGATCCGTTAATTTTTTGCTGCGTATGTTTTGTATGTGATACAAATATATTTTTTCCATTACTTTTCACACAGTCCATGCAATCGGTCTTCATTGTATCCTAGTAGTACACTATCCTTAGGATTTTCTTGGCTAACATTCTCCCATTCATATGAGGGCCACAAATCCCTTGATGAACTTCTTCCATTACTCTCTCGGCTTCTTCTCTCTTCAAGCAACGAAGATGTATACCATCCTAGGACCTTCTATAAAGTTGTCCCCCACATGGGATGTAATGAGTTGCCATCATCTTAATAGAACGATGTTCTCTCTTGTCAGCACTATCCGGATATGTCCCTCGTTCTACAAAATTCATAATGTCATAGTACCATGGAACTTCCCTTTCCTCTATGGTCATTACTGAAGCTTCAGTCTTTCTCTTGTTGTAAAATCTGGTTTTGTATCTCATACAAAACAAAGAGCGGAAGTAACAAACATGGATCTATTTTATTCATGATTGATAACATGCACTATGTAAATTTCAGAATTTAAGAACAAGATAGCATACCTTGGTGCGGTGAAATTCAAAACAAAAGATTAGAAGTACTTGGGAATACTTTTAATCTTCACTCTGATTCCACTTTACGCCCAAGAAGTGTGGTCTCTCAATCAGTTTTCAAGGGAGAATAATTGCGTGGCTTCACTCACACATACACGCCACTTCACAATGATGTCTCTCTTTCTTATATTAAAAAATTCTGTATGTTTCTCCCTTTATAACTAACTGATTATCTAATTAGGCTGGCCTATTGGGCCTTTCTAATTAGGCTTTAGTATGTGGCTTGAAGTGGGACCAAAAGTGACCAATAAGACACTAACTCCAATGAGCCTTGGGCTTCTCTATCAACTCTTGACAAGCCCAAAATTATCACTTATTATATTTAATACAACTATATAAATATAATTGCACTCTAAGCCTTATTAATAAATTATATCCCAAGACTTTATTATACATGCAACCCCTTTATAAAATATTCGTAGTAATACAAAATCATGAATATAGACTACCATTTTGAAAATTACTACATCTTAATCCTTGAGTACCCTAATCCTTTAAGTTATTCATCATATATTTATGAAATCCAATTTCATAAATATATACTTTAGTATCTTCTTACTAAAGTGGTTAGGCCTAAAACTCTGAATAACCAAACCCATTAAATTTATCTCAATGGAACATTTTATATCTCCATCAAGAGATTATGAATTCCATCTTGAGAATATATGTTCCATCAACACTAAATGTGGCAGCCTAACATACTGAGGCTTTGATCATGAGTTTAGATCTCACTCCTGATATATCAAAGTAACCTACACTTCATGATCAGGTCCATTATTCTCTTAGGATTAAGAGTTCATACAAATAGAAGTCGTGAGATTTATTATTCATTTGACAGTCGTTAGGAAAATAATAAATCTCACAGCGATCCAGTTCAATATGTTTTAACTCTTAAAACATATCAACATATCAACTAAAAGTCTCCACTTCCATGATCAAGACAAACCGTTCTAGAACCTTATCTATATACCCAGTTTGTGATAAACCTTAATCTTATTCTTGCGATCTCGCCAAAGATTGATCCCTAGAATAAAGTTAGCTTCACCTAAGTGCTTCATTTCAAATTGGCTTGACAACTAAACCTTTACCAATGACATTACCCCTACATCATTTCCAATGAGTAGAATATCATCAACATAAAGCACTAGGAACATTACTACTTTATCTTGATGTCTTTTGTACACACATGGTTCATCAAGATTTTGCTCAAAACCAAATGATTTGATTGCTTGATCAAATCAGATGTTCCATGACCTAGATGCTTGCTTAAGTCCATAAATAGACCTTTTCACCTTGCATACCATATGCTCTTGGTTCTTTGCTATGAAACCTTCAGGTTGCATCATATATATTTCTTCTTAAGATTTCCAAATCTCATAATCATAATGAGCAGCAATAGATAAAAGAATTCTGATAGATTTAAGCATGGCCACTGGCGAAAAAGTTTCATCATAATCAATACCTTCTTTTTGTTGGGGTTTATGCCCTAAAATCCAATTTATTGGCATGTCATAAATAATTAAATTGTTTAATTATATGAGACTATCTATAAATGAACTAATGGGACATTATCTTAGTCCATAAGATGCATCGTATGTGATTTATGTGATTTAGTCACAGAAGATATAAATCACAAGTTCTTTGTAAACTTAGAATTGTAGTTCGTAGTCGGTAATGAAATTGGGCGTTTCATCTGCGAAGACTATAACATATCAACTAAGATGATTTGTCTTGATCATGGAAATGGTGATTTCTAGTTGGTATGTTGATATGTTTTAAGAGTTAAGACATATTAAACTGGACCGCTGTGAGATTTATTATTCTCCTAATGACTGTCAAATGAATAATAAATTTCACGACTTCTATTTACATCAACTCTAAATCCTGAGAGAATAATGGACCTGATCATGAGATGTAGTTTGCTTTGATATATCAGGAGTGAGATCTATAAGTTACAGTCAAAACCTCAGTATGTTGGGCAACTACATTTAGTGTTGATGGAACATATATTCTCAAGATGGAATTCATAATCTCTTAACGGAGATATAAAATATTCCCTTGAGATAAGTTTAATATATTTGGTTATTCAGAGTGTTGGGCCCAACTACTTTAGTAAGGACTTACTAAAGTATATATTTATGGAATTGGATTTCATAAATATATGATGAATAACATTAAGGATTAAACTGGGTACTCAAGGATTAAGATGTAGTAATCTCCAAAGTGACAGTCTATATTCATAATTTTGTATTACTACAAATATTTTAATGAAGGGGTTGCATGTACAATAAAGTCTTGGGATATAATTTATTAATAAGGCCTAGAGTGCAATTATATTCATATAGTAGTATTGAATATAATTAATGGTAACTTTGGACTTGTCAAGAGTTGATAGAAAAGCTCAAGGCCCATTGGAGCTAGAGTCTTATTTGTTCTCTTTTGGTCCCACTCCAAGCCACACACTAGAGCCCAATTGGAATGGCCCAAAAGGCTAGTCCAATTAGATAATCAGTTATATTTAAAGAGAGAAACATACAGAATTTCATAAGTCTTTTCATAAGTGTTTTTCATCAAGATTACACAAGGAATGAAATGGTTTGTATGTGAGTGTTAGACACTCCCTTGTTCTTTCCTTGGAAATTGATCGAGAGACCACACATCTTGGGCATTAAGTGGAATTGGAGTGAAGATTAAAAGTCTTCCCAAGAACTTCTGATTTTTGGTTTTGAAATCACTGTACCACGGTACGCTTTCTTGTTCATAAGTTTTGAAACTTTCATAGTGCATGTTATCAATTGCGAATGAAGTAGATCCGTTAATTTTTCGCTGCGTATGTTTTGTATGTGATAAGAACATGTATTTTACCAACACTTTTTGTGTATACCCTTTCGCCACTAGTCTTGCTTTAAAGATTTCAACCTTTCCATCTATCCCTTTCTTCCTCTTGTAAACCCATTTGCAATCAACAGGTTTAATGCCGTTAGGAACCTTTACAAGATCCCAAACATGATTGGAATCCATTGAATCTAATTCAGCTTTCATAGCTTGGACCTAATGATGTACATCTATATCATTCATTGCCTCCTCATAAGTGTAGGGATCCGATTCAGCCTCTTCTGGGATAGCTTCATAAGTTTCTCCCAAACCTATAAATCTTATAGGAGGCCGAACAATTCTCCCACTACGACGAGGCACCTGTGTACTAGTCATCTCATGAGTAATGTCTTGTGGTGTATCCAATACAGCCACATCATTCCTAGTTTCATCCATTAGTTGTTCAATTACAGGTTCATCTAATTCAGCCAATACAACTTTACTTCTAGGATTAAAATTATTCACATAATCATCTTCCAAAATTTGGCAAGAATGCTAACAAACACTTTGTTATCCTTATGATTATAGAATAAATAACCCTTGGTTTCCTTTGAATACCCTAAAAACATGCATACTTCCGTTTTTGCTTCCAACTTATCAGACTTCCCTTTCAACACATGTGCAAGACATCCCCAAATGTGGAGACATTTCATACTAGGCATGCGCCCACTCCACAATTCCTTAGGTGTGCTGGGAACAGATTTTGATGGAACTAAATTCAAAATATGCATAGTAGTTTTTAGTGCATATCCCCAAAAGGAAATTTGTAAAGTTGAATAACTCATCATGGATCTAACCATTTCCAAAAGAGTCCTATTCCTTCTTTCCGCTACACCATTTTGTTAGGGAGTTCCAGGTGCAGTCAATTGGGAGATAATCCCATTTTGAATTAGATAATCCTTGAAATCCCTAAGTAGGTATTCGCCACCTCGATCAGAACGAATGGCCTATATACATTTACCCAATTGATTTTCAACTTCAGCCCTAAAATTTTTGAGCTTTTCAAAGGCTTCGGACTTCCGTCTCATTAGGTACACATAACCATATCTTGAGTAATCATCTGTAAAAGTGATGAAGTACTCATATCCTCCTTTTGCTTGGGTTGACATAGGACCACATACATCTGTATGAACTAATTCAAGCAACTCTTGGGCTCTTCTACCTTTTGTATTAAAAGGTCATTTGGTCATTTTACCTTCCAAGCAAGATTCACAAACTGGAAATCCATCAAAGTCCATAGGCTGTAAAAGTCCATCTTGATTAGTCTTTGAATCCTATTTGAATTAATATGACCTAAATGCAAGTGCCATAGATATGCATCACTAGTAGAAGGAAACTTTCTCTTTAATGATTTTACATGAGAGCTACTATCTAATTCAGACTTGTATAATTCATGCTTGTCGGGAGTTAAAATATAAGGCCATCCACAATATTGCCAGAACAGATAAACACTTTATCCTTCTTTACCACAACATTGTCTTTTAGGATAACATAATATCCTTATTTACTTAAATAAGTTGCAAAAATTAAATTCCTACGAACATTAGGTACATACAAACAGTCTTCTAATATTAAAATTCTAGACTCAAAGCATAAATTAAACACTCCAACAGCTACAACTGGTATTCTGCTCCCATCAGCCAAAGTAAGAAACAATTCCCCTTCATTCAACTTTCTGGTCTCTTGGAACCCCTTCAAAGTATTGCAGATATGATTAGTACAGCCTGAATCCATACACCAGGAATCCGTGGGATTCTATACCAAACATATTTCAAGAAGGAATACCTTTATTCTTGGCAGCTTTGAATATTGGACAATTCCTCTTCCAATGTCCTTTCTCACCACAATGGAAACACTTTCTTTTGGTTTTCTTTCATTTGTTGGCAACTCCTAAGGCAACTGGTTTACCATCTTTCTTGGTGAAGTCTTTCTTTTTCTTCTTCTTTTTACCCTTGCCTTTTGACTTAGGTTGAGAAGTAGAAGCTTCAGCCATATTGGCATCAACACTAGAAGTACCAAGGATGCCTTCTGCCGCTACCAATTCATTCATTAATTCAGACAAAGAATAAATCTTTTTGTTCATATTATAATTAAGTCTGAATTCCTTGAATGATTCTGGTAGTGACCGGAGTATCATATCCACTTGGGATTCTCCATCAATATCGGCACCTAAAACTTCCAATGTATTCAGATTAGAGATCATTTTAAGACAATACTCCCTCACTGAAGTACCATCAGCCATTTTGGTATTATAAATCTGCCTTATAGTTTCTTGCCTTGCATACTGGCCTTGCTCACCAAACATCTCCTTCAGACTTAGCATAATGTCCGAAACTAGTTCTACATCCTGCATTTAATGCTGTAGAACATTTGAAATAGATGCTAGGATATAGCACTTGGCCATCTCATTAGATTTCTGCCAACGATCATATCGCTGTTTTGCCTCAAGAGGAGCATCTAATGATGGAAAGTTAGGACATGGTTGAGTAAGCACATATTTGTGCTCTTCAACAATAAGAACAATGTCCAAATTTCTTTTCCAGTCAACATAGTTAGATCCAGTCAGTTTCTTTTGATTAAGAATAGCAATAAGTGGGCTAAATGATGCTATGATTTAAATCTGAAAATAAAAAACATGAATATAATAAGTAAACTGGACATTATCAATTTAGCATATAAGCATATAATATGGAACCTTAATAAAACCATAAAATAATATATGCAACGACCACCCAATCCATGTCTATAATTCCTTGGTAGCAAGTTTATTATAAACACATTAATTGGTTGAGAAATATTCTCATTATTAGTGCTATCATGATAACTCTTATCAAACACTAATATGCCGTATTTCCTTTAGCTTCTAAGTAATAATAGCATAGCTCCTTGGGGAGGTTAACATTACACTTAGACTAGTGTACACCATTATCTAGAATCATGTGTAGCCACATTTCATCTCCCTTATAATGTTTAAACTTGTAGTACCATGGAACAAAACACCCCCCTTTGGGATCGCGAGGCATATACGCCAAGACGAGGTGTTTGTCCACACTACTTTAAACGGGTAAGTTCAATCTTGTAGTACTATGAAGTAAACACCTTCCTTTGGGATCGCAAGGCATATACGCCAAGATGAGGTGTTTACCCACACTACTATGAATCGATAATGGAGGCCGTGAGATCCAACCCTGTATCTCTCTCCCACTAGATATTTTTAAATTAAAAGTTTGTAAGATGAAGAACCATATTAACACTAGAAACCTTGAAAACATAATCCTAATCTCATTACGAATAAATTTCATTAAACAAATACTTTAATCCTAGCGTTAATATATATAAATATATAAACCAAGGCAAGCAACAATATGATGAATCCTTTAAAAAAAATTGCATATAAACCCATATTATATTATATTATATTATATTATAAACGATTTCAATTTAAAAAAAAAAAAAAAAAACTATCAACATATGCTTATAAGATGGCCATCAAGAACTTGCATATATATATATATATATGTATATATATATATATATATATATGAAAAAATGTTAATGGCGTGCCACATGAGACCACGAAACCATGCAAGATATAAATATATATATATATATATATATATATGATCCTATAGCATGTAATACAATGCCAAGTCATGCAAGCCTTATATATAGCCAAGCGTTGCAATCATTTGGTTCACGCGCATGACATCTTGACGGTTATTGAATATTATATAACAATCAACCCTTGGCAATTATTAACAAGACACAGCACTATCACAATATACATGAATATTGACCATGGGCTTCATGGATTCAAACGTAAAATATATAAACATGAATACAGATTCAATAATCAATTCATGAATATATAGGATCAATTGGCCAATATTTAATATACAATTCATTTCTGACAAAGCCAATTTGTAAAAAGAAAACCAATCCTTAATGCATACGAATTGTTGATGCATATAAAAGCATGACACAGCACTTGATGCAAAGAAACAGAATCATGGCCTACTATGATTAAACCAAGAGAATATGCATCCTTAGTGTGAACCCGATATCATCAAGAAACCATTTTTCTTTTATTTTAAAATCCAATCACATGTTATACAATCATGATATTGAAAACCTGGCTCTGATATCAATTGTTGTAAAATCTGGTTTTGTATCTTATACAAAACACACAGCGGAAGCAACAAATATGGATCTATTTCATTCATGATTGATAACATGCACCATGTAAATTTCAGAATTTAAGAACAAGATAGCATACCTTAATGCGGTGAAATACAAAACAAAAGATTAGAAGTACTTGGGAACACTTTTAATCTTCACTCCAATTCTACTTTACGCCCAAGAAGTGTGGTCTCTCAATCAGTTTTCAAGGGAGAATAATTGAGTGGCTTCACTCACACATACACATCACTTCACAATGATGTCTCTTTTTCTTATATTAAAAAATTCTGTATGTTTCACCCTTTATAACTAACTGATTATCTAATTGGGTTGGCCTATTGGGCCTTTCCAATTGAGCTTTTATATGTGGCTTGGAGTGGGACCAAAAGGGACCAATAAGACACTAGCTTCAATGGGCCTTGGGTTTTTCTGTTAACTCTTGACAAGTCCAAAGTTACCATTAATTATATTTAATACAATATATAAATATAATTGCACTCTAGGCCTTATTAATAAATTATATCCCAAGACTTTATTATACATGCAACCCCTTCATAAAATATTCGTAGTAATACAAAATCATGAATATAGACTGCCACTATGAAAATTACTACATCTTAATCCTTGAGTACCCAGTTTAATTCTTTAAATTATTCATCATATATTTATGAAATCCAATTTCATAAATATATACTTTAGTATCTCCTTACTAAAGTGGTTAGGTCTAACACTCTGAATAACCAAACTCATTAAACTTATCTCAAGGGAATATTTTATATCTCCGTTAAGAGATTATGAATTCCATCTTGAGAATATATGTTCCATCAACGCTAAATGTGGCTGCCCAACATACTAAGGTTTTGATCGTGACTTTAGATCTCACTCCTAATATATCAAAGCAACCTACACTTCATAATCAAGCCCATTATTCTCTCAGGATTAAGAGTGATGGAAAATAACATGTTTGTATCGCATACAAAACATTCGCAACGAAAAAATTAACGGATCTACTTCATTCGCAATTGATAACATGTGCTGTGTAAATTTCAGAATATATGAACAAGAAGAGTGTACCTAGGCATGGTGAATTTCAAAACCGAATGAAGAAAAGCACTTGGAAACACTTTTGATCTTCACTCCAATTTCACTTGATGCCCAAGATGTGTGGTCTCTCAATCAGTTCTATGTGTTTGTTCTAGAGAAAATATGAAGGAGTCTCTCTCTTACATACATGAACATACAAACCATTTCATTCTTATATAAAATTCTGTATGTTTCTCTCCACATAACTAATTATCTAATTGGGTTAGCCTTTTGGGCCTTCCTAATTGGGCTTTAGTGTGTGGCTTAAAGTGGAACCAAAAAGGGAACAAATAAGACACTAGCTCCAATGGGTATTGGGCTTTTCTATCAACTCTTGACAAGTCCAAAGTTACCATTAATTAATTTAATACCACTATATAAATATAATTGCACTCTAGGCCTTCTTAATAAATTATATCCCAAGACTTTATTATACATGCAACCCCTTCATAAAATATTCGTAGTAATACAAAGTCATGAATATAGACCGCCACTTTGTAAATTACTACATCTTAATCCTTAAGTACCCGGTTTAATCCTTTTAAGTTATTCATCATATATTTATGAAATCTAGTTTCATAAATATATACTTTAGTCTTACTAAAGTGGTTAGGCCTAACTCTCTGAATAACTAAACCCATTAAACTTATCTCGAGGGAATATTTTATATCTCTGTTAAGAGACTATGAATTCCATCTTGAGAATATATGTTCCATCAACACTAAATGTGGCTGCCCAACATACTGAGGTTTTGACCGTTACTTTAGATCTCACTCCTGATATATCAAAGCAACCTACATTTCATGATCAGGTCTATTATTCTCTCAAGATTAAGAGTCCATGTGAAAAGAAGTCGTGAGATTTATTATTCAATTGACAGTCGTTAGGAGAATAATAAATCTCACAGCGGTTTGGTTCAAAATGTCTTATCTCTTAAAATATATAAACATATCAACTAGAAGTCTCCATTTCCATGATCAAGACAAATCATCTTAGTTAATATGTTATAGTCTTCGCAGATGAAATGCCCAATTTCATCACCGACTACGAACCAAAATTCTGAGTTTACAAAGAACTTGTGATCTATATCTTCTGTGACTAAATCACATAAATCACATACTATGCATCTCATGGACTATTTGATAATGTCCGAATATTCGTGTTACTATCATTTTAAATAAGAATAAAGCAACTTTATTAATTACAATATTAAGTCATACATCATTTCTCACATAATATCAAACATAATATCATACATAGTATCGTAGAATAGGATTTAAGGGCACTAATCTTAACAAAGAGTTCATGCAAATATGAGTCGTGAGATTTACTATTCATTTGACAGTTGTTAGAAGAGTAATAAATATTACAGTGTTTCAGTTCAATATGTCTTAACTCTTAAAACATATCAACATATCAACTAGAAGTCTCCACTTCCATGATCAAGACAAATCATCTTAGTTGATATATTATAGTCTTCGCAGATGAAATTCTCAATTTCATCACCGACTTCGAACTATAATTTTGAGTGTACAAAGAACTTGTAATTTATATCTTCCGTGACTAAATCACATAAATCACATACTATGCATCTCATGGACTATATGATAATGTCCAAATTTTCATGTTGCCATTATATTAGATAATAATAAAACAACTTTATTAATCATAACATTAAGTCATACATAATATCATACATAGCATCATACAATAGGATTTAAGGGCACATATCCTAACACCTTTTTTGTACTTCTTCATAACTTTGCTCAATCTCCAAAGGCCGTGTCTATACTCCTTCGGGTATTTCAACCATGGATGCTAAAGTAATTAAGGCATTCGCAAACTGATTTTGAGCTTTAGGGATGATTGTGTACTCAATCTTGTCAAAGGTCTTGGTCAAGTCCTCTAAATATTGTTGATAAGGCTTTAAATGTTCCTCCTTCACCTTCCACAAATTTTGTGTTTGGGCTAAAACCAAAATTGAGTCCCTAAAGACTTTGGATTCTTTTACCCCCAATTATCGAAGAGCTTCCATTATAGTAATGCAAGCCTCATATTCAGCCACATTTTTAGTTGCTTCAAAGTTCAATTTAATTGCCAAAGGCATGTGAAACCCATCGGGAATGATCAAGAGCATCCCTATCCCATTTCCATATTGGTTTACGGCTTTGTCAAAGTACATCTTCCATGTCCTTAACTCAACATCCAAAATGTCCTCATCTGGAAAGTCATTTTTACGACCTTTCCCCTTTATAGGATTCTCAGCACAAAAATCTGACACGACGCTTCCTTTAATAGTTTTCCTAGCCACATATTTCAAATCGAATTTTGCCAGCAAAATCAACCATCTTGACAATCTTCCACTCAAAGTGGGCTTCTCAAAGAGGTACTTCAATAGGTCCATTCTTGCTACCACCATATTTGGAAAGGTAAAATGATATGCCTCAATTTTTGTACAGCCCAAACAAGTGCAAAGCATGACTTTTCTATAGGAGAGTACCCAGTCTCGTAATCATGGAATCTTTTACTCAAGTAATATATAGCCCTCTCGTTCTTCTTATCATCTTCTTGTGCAAGCATTCTTCCAATTGCATCTCCTATGATGGAGAGGTGTAGGTGTAGGAGTAGGGCTTTCCTTGTTGTGGAGGCACTAGGATAGGCGGGTGGAGGAGATACCCCTCGATAAGTTCAAAAGCCTTTTGGCACTCATCATTCCATGTATGTGGTTCATTCTTTCTTAAGAGTTTGAAGATGGGCTCACAACTAGAGGTGAGCTTGGCAATGAATCGACTAATGTATTGTAGTTGACCTAAGAAACCCCTTATTTCTTTCTCACTTTCGGATGGCGGCATCTCTAATATGGCTTTGATCTTGGATGGGTTAACTTCTATCCTTCTATTACTCACTAGGAAGCCTAACAACTTTCCAACGGTTATTCCATAGGTGCACTTTTGTGGGTTCAGTCTCAATCTATATTCTCTAATCCTCTCGAAGAACTTCCTCAAGTTTATGGTATGGCTTCCTCTATTCTTGGATTTTACTATCATATCATCAACATACACCTCTACCTCATTATGCATCATATCATGTAGCAAAGCTGTAGCCATCCTTTGGTAGGTTGCCCTAGCATTCTTGAGGCCAAACGGCATTACTGTGTAACAATAGATTCCTCATTCGGTAGTGAAGGTGGTTTTGGTCATGTCCTTGGGAGCCAACTTAATTTGGTTGTACCTCAAAAAACCATCCATGAAGGACATCAATGCATTTCCTGCCGTGTTGTCCACTAAGACATCAATGTGAGGGAAAGGAAAGTCATCTTTAAGGCATGCTTTGTTCAAGTCCCTAAAATTCACACACATCCTCACCTTCCCATCCTTCTTAGGTATGGTCATAACATTGGCTACCCAATTGGCTTGGTGTATGGGTTTGATGAACCCTACCTTTAATTGCTTAGTGACTCCTAAAGGAAAAATACATGTTTGTATCGCATACAAAATATACGCAGCGAAAAATTAACGGACCTACTTCATTCACAATTGATAACATGTATTAAGTAAATTTTAGAATATAAGAATAAGAGAGTGTACCTTGATGTGGTGAATTTTAAAACAAAGATTAGAAGCACTTGGGAAAACTTTTAATCTTCACTCCAATTCCACTAACGCCCAAGAAGTGTGGTCTCTCAATCAGTTATATAAATTTGTTTAAGAGAGAGTGAAAGAGTGTCTAACAATCACATACAAACCATTTCATGTACTTGTTAGTTACTAAATTCGGTATGTTTCTCTCCTTATAACTAATTATCTAATTGGGCTAGCCTTTTGAGCCTTTCCAGTTGGGCTTTAGTATGTGGCTTGGAGTGAGACCAAAATGGAACAAATAAGACACTAGCTCCAATGGGCCTTGGGCTTTTCTATCAACTCTTGACAAGTCCAAAATTACCATTAATTATATTTAATACTACTATATAAATATAATTACACTCTAGGCCTTATTAATAAATTATATCCCAAGACTTTATTGTACATGCAACCCCTTTATAAAATATTCGTAGTAATACAAAGTCATTAAAGTAGACTGTCACTTTGTAGATTACTACATCTTAATCCTTGAGTACCTGGTTTGATCCTTTAAGTTATTCATCATATATTTATGAAATCCAATTTCATAAATATATACTTTAGTATCTATCTACTAAAGTAGTTAGGCCTAACATTCTGAATAACAAACCCATAAAACTTATCTCAAGAGAATATTTTGTATCTCCATTAAGAGACTATGAATTCCATCTTGAGAATATATGTTCCATCAACACTAAATGTGGTTGCCCAACATACTCAGGTTTTGACCGTAACTTTAGATCTCATTTCTGATATATCAAAGCAACCAACACTTCATGATCAGGTCCATTATTCTCTCAGGATTAAAAGTTCATGTAAATATAAGTCTTGAGATTTATTATTCAATTGACAGTTGTTAGTATAATAATAAATCTCACAGCGGTCCAGTTCAATATGTCTTAACTCTTAAGACATATCAACACATCAACTAGAAGTCTTTGCAGATGAAATGTCCAATTTCATTACCGACTACGAACTAAAATCCTGAGTTTACAAAGAACTTGTGATTTATATCTTCTGTGACTTTTCACATAAATCACATACTATGCATCTTATGGATTATGTGTTAATGGTCGAATATTCATGTTACCATTATTTTAGATAATAATAAAAGAACTTTATTAATTACAACATTAAGTCATACATAATGTCATACATAGCATCATACAACAGGATTTAAAGGCACTAATCCCAACAACTTCCTCTTTCATTTTTAAGTAGCATGTGGTTGTGAGTATCAATGTGATGTTGAGCTATTTCGGGGTCAATTCTAGGCATGTCTTCATAGGACTATGCAAAAACCTCTTGAAATTTTATGAGGAGTTCTTGAAGATCTTTCTTTTCCTTTTCATTTAGAGTTGAGCCAATTTTAATTAAGTATGGATTCTCATCATTGCCCAAATTAATAGTTTCAAAAATTGGTTTCATAGGTTCAATTTTCTTTTCCAATTTTTTATTATTTTCATTTTCAAATTCATTTGAATCATTTAAGTGCAGAATTTCAATGTTATGGGACACATCATAGTACATTGGAACTTGTATTATACAACTTTTTCCCCATGTTATTAGAAAACCCAACCCAAAGTTTTAGGTACCGATATTGATGGAGAATCCCAAGTGGATATGATACTCCAGTCACTATCGGAATCATTCAAGGAATTCAGACTTAATTATAACATGAACAAAAAGATTTATTCTTTATCTGAATTAATGAATGAGTTGATAGCGGTGGAAGGCATCCTTGGTACTTCTAGTGTTGAAGCCAATGTGGGTGAAGCTTCAACTTCTCAACCTAAGTCGAATGGCAAGGGTAAGAAGAAGAAGAAGAGGGACTTCACTAAGTAAGAGGGTAAACAAATTGCCTTAAGAGTTGCTGACAAAGGAAAGAAGCTGAAAGGAAAATGTTTCCATTGTGGTGAGAAAG
This sequence comes from Lithocarpus polystachyus, assembly GCA_033629205.1. Taxonomy (NCBI): domain Eukaryota; kingdom Viridiplantae; phylum Streptophyta; class Magnoliopsida; order Fagales; family Fagaceae; genus Lithocarpus; species Lithocarpus polystachyus. Next base: position 47,709,770 of record CM066163.1, read on the forward strand.
GACATTGGAAGAGGAATTGTCCAAAGTTCAAGGCTGCCAATAAGGGTATGAAAATTTCATTCCTTCTTGAAACATGTTTAGTACAAAATCTCACGGATTCCTGGTGTGTGGATTAAGGTTGTACTAATCATATCTGCAATTCTTTGCAGGGGTTCCAGGAGACCAGGAGGCTTAATTAAGGGGAATTGTTTCTTACTTTGGCTGATGGAAGCAGGATTCCAGTTGTAGCTGTTGGTGTTTATAGTTTATGTTTTGAGTCAAGGATTTTAATATTAGATGACTGTCTGTATGTACCTAATGTTCGTAGGAATTTAATTTCTGCAACTTATTTGGGTAAACATGGATATTGTGTTATCCTTGAAGACAATGTTGTAATAAAGAAGGGTAAAGTATTTATCTATTCTGGCAATATTGTGGATGGTCTTTATATTTTAATTCCTGATAAGCATGAATTATATAATTCTGAATTAGATAATTGCTCACATGTAAAATCGTTAAAGAGAAAGTTTCCTTCTACTAGCGATGCATATCTTTGGCACTTGCGTTTTGGTCATATTAATTTAAATAGGATTCAAAGATTGATCAAAGATGGACTCTTAGAGCCATTGGATTTTGATGAATTTTCAATTTGTGAATCTTGTTTGGAAGGTAAAATGACCAAACGACCTTTTAATGCAAAAGGTAGAAAAGCCCAAGAGTTGCTAGAACTAGTACATTTAGATGTATGTGGTCCTATGTTAATCCAAGCAAGAGGTGGCTATGAGTATTTCATTACTTTCACTAATGATTGCTCTAGATTTGGTTATGTGTATCTAATGAAACAGAAGTCTGAAGCCTTTGAAAAGTTCAAAGAGTTTAGGGTTGAAGTTGAGAATCAATTGGGTAAACGCATAAAGGCCATTCGATCTGATCATTGTGGCAAATACCTTCTTGGGGATTTTAAGGATCACTTAACTGAAAATGGAATTATATCTCAATTGACTGCACCTAGAACTCCATAACAAAATGGTGTAGCGGAAAGAAGGAATAGGACTCTTTTAGATATGGTTAGATCCATGATGAGTTATTCGACTCTACCAATTTTCTTTTGGGGATACGCCTTAAATACTGCAATGTTATCTTCTGAATTTAGTACCTTCGAAGTCTGTTCCTAAAACACCTGTAGAGTTGTGGAATGGGCGTAAGCCTAGTATGAGACATCTCCATATTTGGGGTTGTCTAGCACATGTGTTAAAAGGAAAGTTTGACAAATTACAGTCTAAAACAAAAGTGGTATTCTTTGTAGGGTATCCAAAAGAAACTGCTGGAGGTTTATTCTATAGTTATAAAGATAATAAAGTGTTTGTTAGTACAAATGCCAAATTCTTGGAAAATGACTATATGAATGATTATACTCCTAGAAGTAGAGTTGTTTTGGCTGAAATGAGTGAACCTGTAAATGAACAACCAATGAATGTAACTAGGGATGATGTGGTTGTATTGGATACACCACAAGATACTACTAATGAGATGTCTAGTACACAGGTGCCTCGTCGTAGTGGGAGGAATGTTAGGCCACCTATAAGATTTATAGGTCTTGGAGAGACTTATGACACTATTTCAGAGGAGGCCGAAGCTGATCCTTACATTAATGAAGAATCAATCAATGATATAGATGCACATCATTGGGTCAATGCTATGAAATCTGAATTAGATTCCATGTATTCCAATCAAGTTTGGGATCTTGTAGAGGTGACTAACGGCGTTAAGCCTGTTGGTTGCAAATGGGTTTATAAGAGGAAGGGAGGGATAGATGGAAAGGTTGAAACCTATAAAGTAAGGCAGAAAGAAGGTATTGATTATGAGGAAACCTTTTCACTAGTAGCAATGCTTAAATCTATCAGAATTCTCTTATCCATTGCTGCTCATTATGATTATGAGATTTGGCAAATAGATGTCAAGACTGCATTTCTTAATGGCAATCTTGAAGAGGAAATCTATATGATGCAACCAGAAGGTTTCATAGCAAAAAACCAAGAGCATATGGTATGCAAGTTGAATAGGTCCATTTATGGACTTAAGCAAGGATCTAGGTCATAGAACATCAGATTTGATCAAGCAATCAAGTCATTTGGTTTTGAACAAAATCTTGTTGAACCATGTGTGTGCAAAAGACATTAAGATAAAGTAGTAATGTTCCTAGTGCTTTATGTTGATGATATTCTATTAATTGGAAATGATGTAGGGGTAATGTCATCAGTAAAGGTTTGGTTGTTTAGTTAATTTGATATGAAGGACTTGGGTAAGGCTAACTTTATTCTAGGGATTAATCTTTGGCAAGATTGCAAGAATAAGATGTTAGGTTTATCGCAAGCTGGATATATTGATAAGGTTCTAGAATGGGTTACCATGCAATATTCCACGAAAGGTTTACTTTCTATCAAACATGGAGTTCCTCTGTCTGATAACCAAAGGCCTAAGACTCAAAAGGAAGTAGATATGATGAGACAAGTTCCTTATGCTTTTAAAGTAGGAAGTCTCATGTATGCCATGCTTTGTACTAAACCAGATATCTGTTATTCAGTTGGCGTGGTCAACCGACATCAATCAAATCGAGGACCAAAACATTGGCAAGCAGAAAAGCATATTCTCAAGTATCTACGGAGAACAAAAGATTATATGCTTGTTTACTGGTGTGAGGATTTGATTCCAATTGGCTATACAGATTCAGATTTTCAATCAAATGTAGATTTCAGAAAGTCCACTTCAGGTTGTGTGTTCACCTTGGGAGGTGGAGCCATAAGTTGGAGGAGTGTTAAGCAATCTTATTTTGCGGACTCCACCACGGAAGCTGAATATGTTGCTACTTGTGAGGCAGCAAAGGAAGTTGTTTGGCTCAAGAAATTCCTTTCTAATCTTGGTGTTGTGAGAATGGAGCAAGTTCCCATCACATTGTTTGGTGAAGATTAAAAATGTTCTCAAGTGCTTTTCATCTTTGTTTTGAAATTCACCATACCAAGGTACACTCTCTCGTTCTTATATTCTGAAATTTACATAGCACATGTTATCAATTGCGAATGAAGTAGATCTGTTATTTTTCCTTTGCGTATGTTTTGTATGCAATACAAACATGTTATTTTCCATCATGGACGCCATAGTGGATTGGTAGCAAACCTTTAACGTACTGAAGGCCCATTAGAGGCGATGGCACCGATTGTGAGTTAGTGAGATGAACTTCAAAAAATTTGGGCCCGAATAGAGCCTTCCATCTTCCCACTCATCACCAACCATGGTTAATAGACAAAAGAACCAGTGATGTGTGTGCAAAACAAGTATTGAAATTTTTTTTATTAAGGTTGAGAAACAAGACACATAGGAATTAAACTTATTTTCCCCAACAGAGTCACCACTGTGGGCGCAAGGGAAAGAGTGTCGGAGTTGCCACTTAGTTATATGGTCTAGAAAGCATGAATATAGAGTTCTTTTGAGGAAGGACCTTTGGTCTTACTAAAAGAGTATGGGTTTGGAGTTTAGGTACGCTCTTGGTAAGGTGTTAGGCACCCAAGATCGCCTAACCCTAAGGTTGGCCTCCCATCATTGTGTCTTACGTCCTAACCTTATTAAAAACATTTTCAACATTTGCATCTATATTCACACACACACACACACACTAGCATACATCTAAGCATACAATCATGGCATTATTCATCCGAAAACACATATCCATCCTTAAAGCAATAACGAATTGAACACATATGAGAAACCCTAGCATACATCTCAAGGCAAGGCAACAACCCAAACATGGTAGCAAAGCAAATCACATCATAAATCAAAACAAGGCATCAACTTCGTACACATATATCAAGGGAGGATTAAACAATCAACATGCATGTTCATGTGAATGTATGACTTAGCTTACTTACCTCACAGCACTTCAGCATCTATGGCATCATGAATGGGCATGTGAATGCATGTTCATGGTATAGAACAAACATATGAAAGTAGAAAAAAACAAACAAAATTAGGGTTTTTGGGTAACGGCATCACGCATGCTAGAACCAGTCTACGTACGCATGAGTTTAGCCTGCATGCACAGGCTAGATCTTGCGTATGTAGATCCTTACCCAAAAAACCTAATTAACACAAAAATAGAGTAGAAACCAAACGAAAAAGAAAAAAAAATCGTAAATCTAGCAACCTATCATGCTAAAAAAAATAAAGAAAGTCTAAAACTAACCTAAACAAACATATATATACATAAACTAAACAAAGAAACAGATTAAAGAAAAGATTAAAGGCAGAAATGGAAAAATAAAAGTTCAAAAGAATACCTTAAAGCAAACTCTCCTAAGCTTGATTTTTGACCATTCCCCTCAATTAAGTCTATCATAATTCAATAAAATAGTGATTAGTAATCTTAAACTCAATGGATTAGGGCCAGAAAAAGGTCTCAATCAAATAAAAAAGACTTGAGGGTTTGTTGTGAAAAACTTCCTTTTGATTCACTATTTTGTATAGATTCTTAGGTTTCTCCTGTGGGATTTCTATGTGTTTTGAAAATGTACCATGTAAGGCTTTTTATAGTTGAAAAAATGGGGTTTGGAACAGCTCTCAGACGATGTGGGATTCATTCCAAACCACAATCAGAAAACTTGCCTTTCATATGCATCTGAAACCCTAGCTGCGTACACAAGAATGAGCTTGTTTACGCATGCTTTAGCTCACGTACGCAGGCCGTGACTCACGTACGCAAGTCGAGGGCCACTTTGGTCATTTAATTTTCCAAAAATAGATTTTTGTTCATTTAAAAGATTATATTTTCCATTTTAACACTCCTCAAGTCAATTTAAGGGTACAAAATGCGGTGTCTACCGGTATACATCCTGGCCCTAGTTGGATGGATCCTATTTTGGCGTATATTAAGGAAGGAAGCCTCCTCGAGGACAAGCTAGAGGCTGAAATGGTCAAACGAAAGTCTCTAAAGTATTGGGTATTCGTAGAAGGGAAGCTGTACAAAAAGTCGTACTCGGGACCTTATTTATATGCGTCCACCCCGAAGCTGTTGAATTACTTCTAGAGGAATTGCACGAGGGATATGTAGGGGTCATATGGGAGGAAGATCTCTGGCCCACGGGGCCTTGACCCAAGGGGTTTCCAAGTATGCAAAAACAAGCCTAAGAGTTCTTAAAGAAGTGTAATCAGTGTTAGAGGTTCGCTCCTAGTATACACCAGCTTGGTGGGGTTCTAACCCAATTACTAGTCCATGGCCTTTCACATAGTGGGGTTTGGACATAGTAGGGCCTTTCCCTAAGGCCATAAGGAATAGAAGGCAGCTCCTTGTTGTAACAAACTACTTCACTAAATGGACGGAAGCTAAACCCTTTGCCATCATTCGAGATACGGATGTCAAAAGATTTGTTTGGAAAAACATTGTGACACGGTTCATTACGCCTAAAGTTCTAATCTCAAATAACAGGATCTTATTTGGCAGTAAGGCCTTTCAGCAATATTGCTTAGAACTCGACATAAGCAATTGGTAACTTCATCCTACCCAAAAGGCAATGGACAAGCTGAAGCTACTAATAAGTCTATCTTGAACGAATTAAAGGGAAGACTAGATGACTTTAAGGGAAAGTGAGTCGAAGAGCTTCCGAGCGTGCTATGGGCGTACCAACCTACTTTGAGCAGGTTGACAGGGGAAACACCTTTTTCAATGATCTATGGAGCAAAAGCTGTAATACCTATGGAAGTAGGGCTCCCCACCTCCTATAATGAACAGTTTGAGGTAGATCAAAATAGTCATCTGTTGAGCAAGTATTTGGATCTCATTAAAGAAAACCACGAGATTGCTTTGGTAAAGCTCGGGAATTACCAGTAAAGAGATAGCTGTGGGTGTTACAAGGGTATGAAATGTAGGGAGTTCATCCTAGGAGACTTAGTATTGATAAATTTCTTAGGAAACACTAGGGACCCACCTTAGGGGAAGCTTAGACTAAACTAGGAGGGCCCTTGCTCGGTAACATCTATCGCGGGGACAAGGGCATATAAGTTAAAGGACTTGGATGAGAGGCCTGTGGCCAAGCCATGGAATGTATTTAACTTAAAGAAGTACCACTTCTAGTTGACATATAACAGCATATTCTTTTTTCATCTTTGTTTTTATTAAGTTTATAGGCAAATGAGTCCAGGTTTATTCGACTCGACCATGCAAGTACAATCTTGCTACTCCAATTAAAACTAATCAGGGGATGCAAGATTGTATCTTTACCATAAACCGCATCGCAATTGTTCAAGACACTAGACCATATCCTCGTCTGGAATAGACAGACCAAAATCCCATGATACTAGACCCTGTCTTAGCCTGACTCCAAGGTCACTAACTGAAAGGAAAATTAAGGCATAGCTAAAAATGAAAAATCACAAGGTACTGGACGCTGTCTTTGCCTCGTGTATGTCATAAGCTAAACTTTCTACCTTAGCTTGACTCCAAGGTCACTAATAGAAAAGGAAAATTATGGCATAGCCAAAAATGAAAAATGACGCAGTAACAAACCTCACCTTTGCGTTGGGTAGGTCTTTAACTTAATTTTTTTGCCTTAGCTTTGTTATAGGGTTATTAACAGAAAAAGGGAGATACAAACCATGTAATTAATCTACCCACAACAGGTTAAAAGTAAATCTAACATTCATACGATTTATCAAGCAAATTAGTAAAGAAAAGAGCCAGAAACAGTTGGAATATCAATAGTGCTTGTTCTCATTTCCAAAGTTGAAAACTATAAAAGTGGTCCCTATAGATGCCTCATTTTGTACCTCTTACAACTCGGACCCTCATTTCTCAATGACGATATTACTCTAAGGCCTAAGGTTGGTTTGGAGCTCAATCTCGTAAAATCTTGACCTCGAGTATACGCACGCAGCTAGGGTTCCAGAATTATATGAAAGGAAAGCTTTTTGCATTTAAATCTAAGTGGAACGAATCCCACATCCTCTAGGAGCCGCTCCATACTCCTATTTTACCACTATATAAAGCCATAAAAGGCACTTTTTCAGAAGAGGTGGAGGGACACAAGATTCACTATAAAATAGTGAATAAAAGATGGAGTTTTTCACAAAACATCCTCAATTCAAGTTTTACTTGGTTGGGTCCTATTTTGGTCTTGGCCTTTGAGTTCTAAAGCGTACTAACTTATTGGTTTTGTTATTAATTAGTGATAATAGCTTAATTTTGCATATTTATATCATTATTAGAAAGCATTAGCATACTTATTTTGAGTTAATTCATGCATTTTATTGTTGGTTTTGGAATAATGCTAAATAATCAATTTTGTGCTTAATTGAATTTTAATGCGTGAATTTGTCTTTTGTAGGATAATAAAATTAAATAAGTGGATATGTGCAAAGAAGAAAGCTAATGGACTTTACTTTTACAAGGGTCATGATGAAGTCAAAGAAGGCCAACCCAATTAAATTCAAGTCCAATTGGAGCAAGGAATCAAAGGAAATTTGCACCAAAACCAAGTCCAATTCGGATTAGGATTCTAGCCTGCATACCAGTTAGTATTTGGAGCATAACTTTTGGCTCAGATGTCTAATTGTGATGATTCAAGTTGTTCTGGAAAGATAACCTAAAGGGATACACCTTTTTAGTTTACCAAAGTCCTAATTATGAAGTTAAATAGGCCAAAAATATCAGTTAAGTGAAACCTAAAAACCTGAGATTTTCTCCAAATTGGAATTCAACTTGTAATAGGATTCCTTGACCTATTTAAAGGCTCTTCAGGGAAAAATTCAAGAGGGAGCTGATGTAGAACATAATATAGGTTTTCTTAAAGTTTCTTTATAATTTTTAGAGTTTTATTTGTGTTATGGCTTGCTAGAAGCCTTGCTAAGGCAAGGGGTGAAACCCAACCGTTTATTGGTATGTTCTTGACAATTATTTATTGGTTTTAATGCTTATATTTTTATGTTTTTGATTTTTTTCCTCATCTAGAAATGTGTTTAGTTCTATATAATTCTTAGATTTATTATAGACTCCGGGCACGTTAAATGCTTAGTATTCCTTGCGAAGTAATTCACTATTTTTATTTTGCCTAAAATCAATCAATTTCATGAAACTACCTTAGACAATTAATTCTTGAGTTTTTATTGTTAAATCATCCGACTAAAATCATCCTTCGTATGAATTTTGGATGAGTTATAAAATAAATATTGCTAAGACTACCAATAGATGTGTTGTGTGTGGATCCCTAAACCTTAGTGCCTTAATATATTGTTATTTTCTCTCAATTTAAATTAACTTTACTAAACCATCAAAAATCTCTTCAATTAAACTTTATTATTTTAGTTTGGCGGAAATCACATTTTCGTCCTTACATTTTCAGGCGATTCCCACTTTGGTCCCTAAATTTTATTTTTACTGCTTTTAGTCCTTATCCTGACAAACGCTTCTCGTTTTGGTCCCTACCGTTACATCAGAGACGAAAAGTGCACACGTGACAAACGACAGATATAAAAAATATTAAATTATTGTACACATGGCCTATCTGCCCTTAATTAATTCCATTCCCGCCCTTAGTTAGTTACGTGGCCATTGTACAATTTTCCGTCCATCATCTCTAATCTTCTATAAAAATGTCAAACATCAGCACACTTCATTGGAGCATATCCCAGCCTAGACTTCTTTATGTCATACCAGATGTTAAAATTTTGCTGTTGGTAGTTTCCAATCATTGAAAGACTGGAACGACTAGTTCCCATAATTGCCAAACAAATAATACCCTCGAGTTCAAACGGGATAAAGTAATTCTCAACTGGTAAATTCCACACATCTCCATCTGCAAAATGAATTTCAAATTCAAGCAGCTCTCTCTTCTCACCTCCAGACACGTTGTAACATGGACTTAGAATGGGAAATTCTTCTAATAACGAGTACCCTTTAACCTTCTTCACAAATGCCTCCTTGATAATCTCATAAGCAGGTTCTGCAAAATAACTTAGAGTGGTACCAGAATCGATTATCGTACCACCAGCCCCTTCTGGTGACACCCAAGCATTTGCACTCCACCTAGAAACTGAATAGAAATTTAAAAACTTTACAAAGAGAGATACTAACTTACCCAAAGAGTAGTTGATTTGAAGATGTTTTTGGGTTGTGTGGTAAGCGAGGAGCTGAGTTAATACGTGGACAAAAATTTAATATTTTTTATTTCTGCCGTTTGCCACATGTGCAGTTTTCGTCTCTGATGTAACGGTAAGGACCAAAACGGGAAGCGTTTGGTAAAAATAAAATCTAGGGACCAAAGTGGGAATTGCCTGAAAATATAGGGACGAAAATGTGATTTCTTTCTTTTAGTTTTATCTATTGTGGTTTGCTAATCAATTCCCTTTTCCCTGTGGATTCGACCTCAGACTTACCAAGTTATTACTTCGCGACAATCCTGCATTTGGGAGCATTATTTAAGTCGCAACAATTAGATTGACTAAGGGGAACAGTCAAATCAAGCTCTAGAGAGTTCTTATGTCGTGGTAAAGGTTCTAACTTTGGCTCTTCACTCTTTTTCTTTGTTTCATTAATTGTTTGTCTGTTTTACTTGGTTTAATATGTCTGTTTAGTTTAAGTTTACTTTGTGTTCTTATTAGAAGCATGATAGGTTGTTAGTTTCTTTGTTTCCTTTGTTTCCTTCGTTTTCTTTCCTGAGCTGCTGGGTTTAGGGTTCCAAGCGTGTATGTGTGTGCATGCTTCATGTATGCGTATGCATACTCGTAGTGTGCGTACACATACAACTGGGATGTGCACACATACCTTATGTATTCACACGCACACTCGTGTCCAGAAAACCTAATTAACTCTTCTTTATTTTCTTTTGCTTTCCTTTCACATTTTTAGGCTCTATTTAACCTGATTTTCACATGTTTGAATCCTAGGTCAATGGGTTAGATTGCTTTGTATTATTCTTGTTTTAGATCTTGATTAAGATTTGTGTCTTTGGTTGAATAAGATGAACATGCATATAAACATGAACATGCATTGATGCATAGGTGTTGTGTCGCAGTAGGTAAGTTGGGTAGGTCATGCATAAATCACGTGAACATGCATTTGTTTGTAAATATGAGTTGTTTGGAAAGTATGCTTGGATGGATGCCATGATGTGTAGATGCCACCGCTTGAATGCCTTAATACTTGTCGATTTGCCTTGAGATGTTTGTTACCCTTCGTAATATATGTTTATTTGTCATGATTGATGAATGCTAGGTTTGGGGATGATATGCCATGATTGATTGCTTTAGATGCATATTAGAATGTGTTTGAGTTAGAATCACATGTTAAAAGACTCTTAAATGATATTAAGGCTTGGAACACAATGAGTGGAGGCTGACCCACGGGTTAAGTGGGGTTGGGTGCCTAACACCTTCCCATCCCCACACCTAAACTCCAAACACGTGCTCTAGTAAAGATCAATCCTTCCACAAATGCACTATATTTATGGTTCCTAGACTGTTAGGATATGTGCCCTTAAATCCTATTGTATGATGCTATGTATGACATTATGTATGACTTAATGTTATGATTAATAAAGTTGTTTTATTATTATCTAAAATAATGGTAACATGAATATTTGGACATTATCATATAGTCCATGAGATGCATAGTATGTGATTTATGTGATTTAGTCACAGAAGATATAGATCACAAGTTCTTTGTAAACTCAAAATTATAGTTCGTAGTCGGTGATGAAATTGGGCATTTCATCTGCGAAAACAATAACATATCAACTAAGATAATTTGTCTTGATCATGGAAGTGGAGACTTCTAGTTGATATGTTGATATGTTTTAAAAGTTAAGACATATTGAACTGGACTGCTGTGAGATTTATTATTCTTCTAATGACTATCAATTGAATAATAAATCTCACGACTTCTATTTGCATGAACTCTTAATCCTGAGAGAATAACAGACCTGATCATGAGATGTAGGTTGCTTTGATATATCAAGAGTGAGATCTAAAGTCACGATCAAAACCTCAATATGTGGGGCAGCCACATTTAGTGTTGATGGAATATATATTCTCAAGATGGAATTTGTAATCTCTTAATAGAGATATAAAATATTCCCTTGAGATAAGTTTAATGGGTTTGGTTATTCAAAGTGTTAGGCCAAACCACTTTAGTAAGGATATACTAAAGTATATATTTATGAAATTGGATTTCATAAATATATGATGAATAGCTTAAAGGATTAAATTGGGTACTCAAGGATTAAGATGTAGTAATTTCAAAGTGGCAGTCTATATTCATGACTTTGTATTACTACGAATATTTAATGAAGGGGTTGCATACATAATAAAGTCTTGGGATATAATTTATTAATAAGGCCTAGAGTGCAATTATATTTATATAATGGTACTAAATATAATTAATGGTAACTTTGGACTTGTCAAGAGTTCATAGAAAAGCCTAAGGCCCATTGGAGCTAGTGTCTTATTGGTCCCTTTTAGTCCTACTCCAAGTCACACACTAAAGCCCAATTTGAAAGGCCTAATAGGCCAGCCCAATTAGATAATTGGTTAGTTATAAAGGGAGAAACATACAAAATTTTTTATAAGAGAAAAAGAAACATCATTTTGAAGTGGTGTGTATATGCGAGTGAAGCCACTCAATTATTCTCCCCTAGAAAATGATTGAGAGCCTACACTTCTTGGGCATAAAGTGGAATTGGAGTGAAGATTAAAAGTGTTCCTAGTACTTCTAATCTTTTGTTTTGAATTTCATCGCACCAAGGTACGCTATCTCGTTCTTAAATTCTGAAATTTACATAATGCATGTTATCAATCATAAGTGAAATAGACCCATGTTTATTGCTTTCGCTGTGTGTTTTGTATGAGATACAAAACCAGATTTTCCAACATAAACTAGGTGGCAACTCCATTTACACCCTCCGCCATGGTCCACTCTAGGCTAATGCATACTTCCTATGAGATCCCAAAAGCTCGTCACAGGTGCTTACTCCTATAATCCCTCATTAGGGAAATTACAACAACTTAAAAACTTAAACCACTCCCCCCGAGGCTGGATCCCTAGCTGGGTTTTTCTTCCGCGCTCTCCACTAGGGTGTTAATGGCTGGATTCTTTACATCTATGACCGGGGAATCATCATTCTCAATGTCTTGCATCTCTGGAATGGGAACTATTATCAAGTTATCAGGGTACATGATACCATCCTCAGCCTTCAGAGTGGAGGTGATTTCAACTTGCAATCAAGGGTAGTAAACCACCCCTTAGCGAAGTAGGTTTGGCGGTTCTTCTGCACCTCAAGCCGCACTAAGCAATGCAGTCAATCTAGCCTTGATAGTAGACCTATTGAAGCTTCTTGTTAGTGGCTTGGGTTACAATGACCACCTCAAATTTCTTCTCCTCGAGGGCATTTTTGACTTCCTTAAGCTCCTTTTCTAGGGCGTTCTTCCTCTTAATAAGTGCCTTGGTGCTCTGCTTAGCCTCAGCCTGAAGTTTCTCTAACTCGGTCACCTTGGACATAACGTTCAAGATCTTCTTGAGAAGGTTTTCATTGTCTGCCATCACATCTTCCAGCTTCTCCTTTGTCACTCAATATTGGCCTTCCACTTTGGCAGCACATTGATAACCTTACAGAGCAAAAGTTAGAGGTAAAAATTAGTCCCTAAGTACTGTATAAGTGAAGAATAGAGTAAAGGGAAAAAGACGAGGAACTTACTATTACTGCCTCCCTCTACATGTTGAAAAGAAGGTCATCATCTCCCCACTACTCCTAATTCTTTATATCTTCAGGAAGGAGTAGCACTTTACCTACACACTCGCCCATGTGCCCGCTGTGACCATTCCTCTAAGGCCTAGCCCTTTCATTTGTGGGAAGGAGTTCCTTGTCCACCATAAAGGCCCTAATGTAAGCCGGAACGTCCACCTCCCCAGAGGGAATGGCTTCTTCCTCGGCAGGAGAACCCTTTACATCAGTGGGTGGCACCGTAGAACTTGAGCTCCTCGTATTGCCCCTTTGATGCTTTCTCCCACCTCGTGATTTATGGGATGGGTCTGTAGGAGATGGAGCAGCATGAGGAGTAGGTGGAGTTTGAGTTTGAGAGGTAGGAGGTGGATCCTGGGCCAGAGCAAGTGGGGGCATGACCAGGATCTAGCTGAGGGAAACTATGCTCCTTTGGTAAGAAATGTCTATAGGATTTCCTTCAACCATAGTAAAAGGCTTGGCCTTTAGATTCTGATGCTCAAAAGTGGGCCCGCGAAAAGATGAGTGCACACCGCATTTTGTACCCCTTGTAGATACCACATTTTGTACCCTTACGACTCGGGCCCTCGTCCCTTAATGAAGAATTTTAAGGCCCAAGATTGGTTTAAGGCCCAATTGGATTAAAAATTTAATTAAGAGATGTTAAAATGAAAAATATAACTTTTTATAACTTTTTATGAGCAAACAAATCTATTTTTGGAAATAGAAGGCCAAGAAAACCCTTAGCTGACGTATGTAGGGTAGAACCTACATATGTAAGTCTGATGCATGCGTATGCAGGCACGGACCTACGCATGAGCTAGGGTATCAAAAACCTATGAAAAGCAAGTTTTCTGCATTAATGTTAAGGTTTGGAACGAATCCCACATCATTTGGAAGTCGCTCAAAACCCGTATTTTCTCATTATATAAAGACATACATGACACCTTTTCAAAACACACAGAAAATCCTAAGGAAAAACATAAGATTCACTAGAAATAGTGAATCAAAGAGGGAGTTTTTCACAAAACATCCTCAAGTCAATTTTATCTTGATTGGGACCTTTTCTGGTCTTGATCTTCGAATTTTGAAGTTTACTAATCATTCTTGTTTGATTGTGAATAGATTTGATTGAGGTGAATGGTCAAAATCAAACTCAAAGAGCTTCTTGTTTAAGGTACTGAGTTCTAAGCTTTTCTTTTTCTTTCCTTGCTTTAGTCTTTCTGTATGCCTTGTTTCCTTTGTTTCTATATATTATAACATGTTTATTTAGCCTAGGTTTTCTTTGCTTTATGATTTTAAATAGGCTAGGTTGTTAGATTAGCTTTTCTTTCTTTTTCTGTTATTACTTTCTGTGTTAGGGTTCTTCTGGGTGTGTTTGTGTGCGCATGCTTCTGCATGTATACGTAGACTCGAAGTATGCGTATGCATACAATTGGTTTGTGTATGCAGGCCTATGTATGTGCACGTATACTCATGCCCAGAAACCCTAATATGAGTTTTTCTACTTTTGTTTCTTTCACATAATATGCCCTTGTTTTGATCTTCTTGTATGTTTTTGAGCCTTTGTTTCTTTATTTGTATGTTTATTTGCTTTAATATGCTAGATTAAGGTTTCCTTTCTGTTTCTCGCTATGATATCATAAACATGCATTCACATGTCTGTGCATTAATGACATAGGTGCTGTGATACAGTGAGGTAAGTAAGGTAAGACATGCATTGGTATGAACATGCATTTTAGAGATGGATATGTTTGTTTGATGTTTGTTTTCATGTCTAAAAGTTTGGTATATATTTTTAATGATTAATACTTTGTTGCCATGCCTACTTTTTTGCCACAATTTGTTTTGTTGCTTTGGATGAGATAATATGAAATGTCATGTTGTATGCTTAGATGTATGCTAGTGTGTGTGTGTGTGTGTGTGTGTGTGTGTGTGTGTGTGTGTGTTAAGATGCAATGTTAAATGTACCTTTAATAAGATTAAGACATAGGACACAATGAGTGGAAGTCGACCTACGGGTCAGGCAGTTTTGGGTGCCTAACACCTTCCCAAGACTGTACCTAAACTCTGAACTTATACTATGGAAGTAAGACTAGTCCTTTCACATAAGGGCACTATATTCATGGTTCCTAGACCACAAAACTAGGTGGCGACTCCTTGTTTCTCTGCTCTAGTCCACTCGGCCAAGGCGTACTCCCCAAAACCACGCATTGTGCCCAAAGTGGAAACTCCACTAGGGATGGAGAGTTTGATTCCAATGTGCTCTATTTCTTAATCTTAATAAAGGCTTGTTCAATATTTGTTTGCACGCACTTCACTTGGTTGTTTGTCCCTTTACCACGATTGGTGATAAGTGGGAAGATAAGTACGCTCCATTCGGGCCAAAGTCTTTCAAAGTTCATCCCACCAACTCACAATGTGTGCCATTGCCTATGATGGGCTTTAAGTACGTAAACAGCTTGCCACCAATCCACAAAGTTCCACTTAGACCCTCGGTTTGAATCATGGCTCACCTAGTTATGAATGACCCACTTATCTATCCTTTTAGCTCTAGGGAACCTACCCACACTTAGAGAGATCCTAGATCCCATCAAAAATGGATACCCTTTATAACTCTTATTTGTTCAGCCATATATCTTGTGCTCACCTAACTCTAAAGGACAAATAAAAGATCTAAAATTGAAGGATGGCCCAAAAGTTATGGCATACCCTAAAATGTTTGGGATAAAAGAAAAGAAGTTCTCACATATAAGAGGCTTATCCCAAAGTCGAAAGGTATATCTTAACATGAAAGGTACATAAGACCATAACTTAATTACTATCATAAGCCCAAATCAAAAGGCCTTTTGAAAAAGAGGACCTTGGGCTTAAGGTAACAAGTATGCTATGGATTTAACATCCAATGTTCCATAAAGTCAAAATGAAATTCCCTAATCTTGGGCATCTTTGTTGCATGCCTAGGCCCAAAACGACGAGAAATTCATGGACTTTGAAGGAAATGCTACAATATATTCTAGCTAGAAGGCTATTTAAGAAAATATAATGATAATAAAATGAAAAAGAAGAGTCCAAAGGTGATGAATACATTGTAGGCCCATATTTGAGACAAAGGGTTGAAAATCTCTAAGTACATTCTAATAAAAGCCCATGAGAGTAAGATGAGAGCATTATTGTAAATGGACTAAAGCCCAAAAGAAACAAGGGGTAAGGTTCATGAGAGGAAAGTGAATGATTTTGTAATTGCGACTTCATTTAAATGGACTTAAAGACTTTCTAAGAACATTTAAAGTATAAACATTTTTATTGGGACATGTACTTATTAAAATTACATTGAACCTTCCAAGTTTTTTATGTGCCACGATGTCTAATAACTTGACCTAAGAGGATATCAATCGAATGATGACTGAAGGGAAAGTCCACCTTCTCCTACCAGAATTCCTGCCACATCTGAGGAGTGCTCCCGGACCATGGACTTTTAAGACGGCCCACGTAAACGATTTCTATGAATCAGGAAATGCAGGACCAGGGGAGGATCATGACTAACCGAAATGGACCTCAGCAGCAGGGACGACTCAGGTAGTCCTAGCTCGCTTTATACTCGAACGCGACACAGACCCTCCTTCCAAAGACGATTAATATCTTGTGTTGACCTAAGATGAAGGGGAGGCAGGAGATGATGGAGTGATTAGCTATTGGAGTGAATACGATGGCGATTGGTTTCTCAACGAGGCAGGAAGAGATTTTCGAATGAAGGTGAACTTCTACATGACATAACTGAAGTTATACGCGTGTGCGGGCCTCTAAAAGATAAAGACCGGTCCGTTGAGTTGAAGACCATGTTCGAAGAGGAGGACGAGAAGGAAGGCGATGTGCCTCAAAGGAGAAGAAAGACAAAATTCATCGTGGGGTACCTCAATATTTGGACTTGGGTTAGGTTTTCTAAGAATGGGGGAAAGAAATTTTGTAATGCAAGTTCTAATGTACTTTTTAACATTATCAATATGATAAATTCTAATTTGGCTTATTTTGATGTGTCCTAAAATATTGAAATTCTGCACTTAAATGATTCTAATGAATTTGAAAATGAAGTTAATAAACAATTGGAAAAGAAAATTGAACATATGGAACCTACTTTTGAAACTATTAATTTGGGCAATGATGAGAATCCATGATTAATTAAAATTGGCTCAACCTTTAATGAAAAAGAAAGAAAATATCTTAAAGAGCTTCATAGAATTTTAAGAAGTGTTTGCATAGTCCTATGAATATATGCCCAGCATCGATTTCGTGATAGCCCAACACCATATTGATACTCATGCTCACATGGTACCTGTTAAGCAAAAGTTGAGGCGTATGAGAACCGAATGGCTTCTAAAGATCAAAGAAGAGGTCACTAAGTAGTTGAAAGTAGGGTTCATCAAACCCGTGCACCAAGCTGAATGGATAGCCAATGTTGTGCCTGTACAAAAGAAGGATGGAAAAGTAAGGATGTGTGTGGATTTCAGGGATCTGAACAAAGCTTGCCCTAAGGATGATTTTCCTTTCCCCCACATAGATGTCCTAGTGGATAACACGACCGGTAGAGCCTTGATGTCTTTCATGGATGGTTTCCCAAGATATAACCAAATCAAGATAGCTTATAAGGATATGACTAAAACTACCTTCACCACAGAATGAGGAATCTATTGCTACACGGTAATGCCATTTAGCCTTAAAAATGTAAGGGCGGCTTACTAAAGGATGGCTACAACTTTGTTACATGACATGATGCATAATGAGGTTGAGGTGTATATTGATGACATGATCGTGAAATCCAAGGATAAAGGAGGTTATATCTGTTAGGAAATATATATGTTTGCATCGCATACAAAACATACGCAGCGGAAAATAAACGGATCTACTTCTTTCGCAATTGATAACATGCACTATGTAGGTTTTAGAATATAAGGACAAAAGAGTGTACCTTGATGCGGTGAAATTCAAAACCGAATGAAGAAGTACTCAAGAAGACTTTCAATCTTCACTCCAATTCCACTTGATGCCCAAGATGTGTTATGAATTCCATCTTGAGAATATGTGTTCCATCAACACTAAATGTGACTGCCCAACATACTGAGGTTTTGACCGTTACTTCAGATCTCACTCTTGATATATCAAAGCAACCTACATTTGATGATCAGGTCCATTATTCTCTCAGGATTAAGAGTTCATGTGAATACAAGTCGTGAGATTTATTATTCAATTGACGGTCGTTAGGAGAATAATCAATCTCACAGTGGTCCAGTTCAATATGTCTTAACTCTTAAAACATATCAACATATTAACTAGAAGTCACCACTTCCATGATCAAGACAAATCATCGTAGTTAATATGTTATAGTCTTCACAGATGAAATGCCCAATTTCATCACCGACTACGAACCAAAATTCTGAGTTTACAAAGAACTTGTGATCTATATCTTCTGTGACTAAATCACATAAATCACATACTATGCATTTCATGGACTATTTGATAATGTCCAAATATTCATGTTACCATTATTTTAGATACGAATAAAACAACTTTATTAAACACAATATTAAGTCATACATCATTTCTCACATAATGCCATACATAATATCATACATAGCATCATACAATAGGATTTAAGGGCATATATCCTAACAATCTTCCACTTGCCCTAAAGACTATTGTGCACTAATCTAACTCCCATTCCCTCCAAATGTGACTCGAAGGTCCTTTGAGGAAAGACTTTGGTAAAGGGATCTGCTAGATTATTTGCACTTTCAATCTTTGCTACCACCACATCTCCATGAGCAACAATGTCTCGAATGATGTGGTACTTTCTCTCAATGTGCTTTCTTTTCTTGTGATTCCTTGGATCTTTGGATTGTGCAACCACTCCACTATTGTCATAAAACAACGTGATATAAACTTGCTCTATTCTCACTACACCAAGATCAGAAAGGATTTTCTTGAGCCAAACAGCTTCCTTTGCCGCCTCACAAGCAGCAACATATTCAGCTTCCATGGTGGAGTCCGCAATACAAGATTGCTTAACACTCCTCCAACTTATGGCTCCACCTCCCATGGTGAATACACATCCTGGCGTGGACTTTCTGAAATCTAGATTCGATTGAAAGTCTGAATCTGTATAGCCAATAGGAATCAAATCCTCACAACGGTAAACAAGCATATAATCTCTCGTTCTCCGTAGATACTTGAGAATATGCTTTACAGCTTGCCAATGTTGTAGTCCTGGATTTGATTGATATCGGTTGACCATGCCAACTAAAAAACAGATATCTGGTCTAGTACAAAGCATGGCATACATGAGACTTCCTACTGCAGGAGTATAAGGAACTTGTCTCATCATATCTTCTTCCTCTTGAGTCTTAGGCCTTTGGTCATCAGACAGAGGAACTCCATGTCTGAAAGGAAGTAATCCTTTCTTGGAGTTTTGCATGCTAAACCGTTCTAGAACCTTATCTATATATCCAGCTTGTGATAAGCCTAGCATCTTATTCTTACGATCTCGCCAAAGCTTGATCCCTAGAATAAAGTTAGCCTCACCCAAGTCCTTCATATCAAATTGGCTTGAAAACCAAACCTTTACTAATGACATTACACCTACATTATTTCCAATGAGTAGAATATCGTCAACATAAAGCACTAGGAACATTACTACTTTGTCTTGATGTCTTTTGTACACACATGGTTCATCAAGATTTTGTTCAAACCAAATGATTTGATTGCTTGATCAAATCTGATGTTCCATGACCTAGATGCTTGCTTAAGTCCATAAATGGACCTATTCAACTTGCATACCATATGCTCTTGGTTCTTTGCTATGAAACCTTCTGGTTGCTTCATATAGATTTCCTCTTCAAGATTGCCATTAAGAAATGCAATCTTGACATCCATTTGCCAAATATCATAATCATAATGAGCAGCAATGGATAAGAGAATTCTGATAGATTTAAGCATTGCTACTGGTGAAAAGGTTTCCTCATAATCAATACCTTCTTTTTGAGTATACCCTTTTGCCACTAGCCTTGCTTTAAAGGTTTCAATCTTTCCATCTATCCCTCTCTTCCTCTTGTAAACCCATTTGCAACCAACAGGTTTAATGCTGTTAGGCGCCTTTACAAGATCCCAAACTTGATTGGAATACATGGAATCTAATTCTGATTTCATAGCTTGGACCCAATGATGTGCATCTATATCATTCATTACTTCTTCATAAGTGTAAGGATCAGATTCAGCCTCCTCTGAGATAGCCTCATAAGTCTCTCCAAGACCTATGAATCTTATAGGTGGCCTAACATTCCTCCCACTACGACGAGGCAACTGTGTACTAGGCATCTCATGAGTAGTATCTTGTGGTGTATCCAATACAGCCACATCATCCCTAGTTTCAACCATTGATTGTTCAATTACTGGTTCACTCATTTCAGCCAAGACAACTCTACTTCTAGGAGTAAAATAATTCATATAGTCATTTTCCAAGAATTTAGCATTTATACTAACAAAAACTTTGTTATCTTTATGACTATAGAATAAATAACCCCTAGTTTCTTTTGGATAACCCACAAGCAAACATACTTCTGATTTTGGTTCCAACTTATCAGACTTCCCTTTTAACACATGTGCTGGACAACCCCAAATGTGGAGATATTTCATACTAGGCTTACGCCCACTCTACAATTCCATGGGTGTTTTGGGAACAGATTTTGATGGAACTAAACTCAGAAGATGTATTGATGTATCTAAGGCATAATCCCAAAAAGAAATAGGTAAAGTTGAGTAACTCATCATGGACCTAACCATTTCTAAAAGAGTCCTATTCCTTCTTTCTGCTACACCATTTTTTTTTTGGAGTTCTAGGTCCAGTCAATTTGGATACAATCCCATTTTGAGTTAAGTAATCCTTGAAATCCCCAAGAAGGTATTCGCCACCACGATCAGATCGTATGGCCTTTATGTGTTTACCCAATTGATTCTCAACTTCAGCCCTAAACTCTTTGAATTTTTCAAAGGCTTCGGACTTCTGTCTCATTAGGTACACATAACCAAATCTAGAGTAATCATCAGTGAAAGTGATGAAGTACTCATAACCTCCTTTTGCTTGGGTTGACATAGGACCACAAACATCCGTATGAACTAATTCTAGTAACTCTTGGGCTCTTCTACCTTTTGCATTAAAAGGTCGTTTGGTCATTTTGCCTTCCAAACAAGATTCACAAACTGGAAATTCATCAAAGTCCAATGGCTCTAAGAGACCATCTTTGATCAGTCTTTGAATTCTGTTTGGATTAATATGACCCAAACGCAAGTGCCAAAGATATGCATCATTAGTAGAAGGAAACTTTCTCTTTAATGATTTTACATGAGAGTTATTATCTAATTCAGAATTGTATAATTCATGCTTATTAGGGGTTAAAATATAAAGGCTATCCACAATATTGCCAGAACAGATAAACATTTTATCCTTCTTTATTACAACATTGTCTTTAAGGATAATACAATATCAATTTTTACCTAAATAAGTTGCAGAAATTAAATTCCTACGAACATTAGGTACAAATAAACAGTCTTCCAATATTAAAACCCTAGTTTCAAAGCATAAATTAAACATTCCAATAGCTACAATTGGAATCCTACTCCCATCAACCAAGGTCAGAAACAACTCTCCTTCTTTTAGTCTTCTGGTCTCCTGGAACCCCTACAAAGAATTGCAGATATGATTAGTACAACCTGAATCCACACACTAGGAATCTGTGGGATTTTGTACCAAACATATTTCAAGAAGGAATGAAATTTTCATACCCTTATTGGCAGCCTTGAACTTTGGACAATTCCTCTTCCAATGTCGATTCTCACCACAATGGAAACATTTTCCTTTCAGCTTCTTTCCTTTGTTAGCAACCCCTAAGACAATTTGTTTACCCTCCTGCTTAGTGAAGTCCTTCTTCTTCTTCTTCTTACCCTTGCCTTTCGACTTAGGTTGAGAAGTAAAAGCTTCACCGACATTGGCTTCAACATTAGAAGTACCAAGGATGCCTTCCGCCGCTACCAACTCATTTATTAATTCAGACAAAGAATAAATCTTTTTGTTCATGTTATAATTAAGTCTGAATTCCTTGAATGATTCCGGTAGTGACTGGAGTATCATATCCACTTGGGATTCTCCATCAATGTCGGCACCCAAAACTTCCAATGTATTCAGATTAGAGATCATTGTGAGACAATGTTCTCTCACTGAACTACCTTCAGCCATTTTGGTATTATAAATTTGCCTCAGAATAAAACAACTTTATTAAACACAATATTAAGTCATACATCATTTCTCACATAATGCTATACATAATATCATACATAGCATCATACAATAGGATTTAAGGGAACATATCCTAACAATATCATTAACTTAAGAAAATATTTCTAGACAATTAAGGATTATAGATTGAGGTTGAATCCCCAAAAGTGTACCTTTGGAGTAACAGTTAGGAAATTACTAGGCTTTTTAGTAAGTGATAGAGGGATAGAAGTTGACCCATCCAAGATCAAAGCTTTATTGGAGATGCCTCCACCCAAAAGTGAGAAAGAAATAAGGTGTTTCCTAAGTCGACTACAATACATCAGCCGATTCATTGCCAAACTCACCATTACTTGTGAGCCGATCTTCAAGCTCCTAAGGAAGAATGAACCCCATGTATGGAACGATGAATGTCAGAAAGCCTTTGAACTTATTAAAGAATACCTCCTTCATCCACCTATCCTAGTGCCTCCACAGTATGGAAAGCCATTACTACTATACCATTCTATCATAAGAGATGCGGTTGAGAGCATAAGAAGACAATTATAAGAATGAAAGGGCAGTGTACTATTTGAGCAAAAGATTCCATGATTATGAGACTAGATACACCCCTATAAAGAAGTCATGCTTTGCCCTCGTGTGGGCCGCACAGAAGCTGAGACACATCATCCTACCATTTCAGGTATGGATGGTAGCCATAATAGACCCATTAAAGTACTTATTTGAGAAACTCACTTTGAGTGGGAGATTGTCAAGATAGTTGATCCTATTGGCAAAATTCGATTTGAAGTATATGGCAAGAAAAATTATCAAAGGGAGCTCTGTATTAGATTTCTGTGCCGAGAACCTTATAGAAGGAGTTGATAGATGAGGACATTTTGAATATTGAATTAGGGGCATGGAAGATGTACTTTGATGGAGCTGTGAACCAATATGGGAATGGGATAAAAGTACTTTTGATCACCCCTGATGGATCCTATGTGCCTTTGGCTATCAAATTGAACTTTGAGGCGACTAATAACATGGCAGAACATGAAGCTTGTATCGCTGGAATGGAAGCTCTCCGAGAATTTGGGTTAAAATAGATAGAGTTATTTGGAGATTTAACCTTGGTTATAGCTCGAGCACAAAAATTATGGAAGGTAAAGGAAGAACACTTGAAGCCTTATTGATAATACTTAGAGGATTTGACAAAAACCTTTTATAGGATTGAGTACACAATTATTCCTAGGGCTTAAAATCAGTTTGCAGATGCCTTGACTACTTTATCCTCCATGGTGGAAATACCCAAAGGAGTGTGGACACCGCCCTTAGAGAT
The DNA here is from genome assembly GCA_033629205.1 of Lithocarpus polystachyus. NCBI lineage: Eukaryota > Viridiplantae > Streptophyta > Magnoliopsida > Fagales > Fagaceae > Lithocarpus > Lithocarpus polystachyus. The sequence goes on from CM066163.1 coordinate 47,733,144, forward strand.
TGGAAGGAGTTATGAACTAGTATATAAGGGGAAAACCAAATCTTCAGTCTTGGCAATAAAAGAAGAAGGGGTTCCTCGGTATTATGACATCATGAAATTCTTGGAAATGGGAGTGTATCCTAATGTTGCTGATAAGAGAGAACGTCATTCAATAAAGATGATGGCTATGCAATAAATCCTATATGGAGGACAACTTTATAGGAGGTCTTATGATGGCATACATCTCCGTTGTTTAAAGAAAGAGGAAGCCGAAAGGGTTATGGAAGAAGTTCATTAAGCGATTTATGGTCCTTACGTGAATAGAAGAACGTTAGCCATAAAGATACTAAGGATGTGATACTACTAGAATACTATGAAACTGATTGTGTAGACTTTGTGCAGAGTTACCATGACTACTAAACACATGCAAACTTGAATCATGTGCCACCTAGCGAGCTATATAGCATGAACTCTTCTTAGCCTTTCACAATCTGGGGCATAGATGTGATTGGAAGGATAGCACCTAAGGCTTCAAATGGGCATAAGTACATCCTAATGGCAATTGACTACTTCACCAAGTAGGTGGAAGCGGCCTCCTACTCCGTATTGAAAGCCAAGCATGTGGCTTGGTTCATAGAGAATAACATCATTTACTAGTACGGGGTACCACAAGAGTTCATCTCAAATAATGGCTCCCACTTTGAGGGTGAGGTTCGAAGGATCATAGAGTTGTACAACATTGAGCATCACAAGTCTTCATCATACCAACCACATATTAATTGGGCCGTAGAAGCAGCCACTAAAGACATCAAGAACGTCCTAGCCAAGATGGTGGTGACACACAAGGATTAGGCCAAAAAAACTTCCATTTTCTTTATAGGGTTACAGAACTTCTATCTGTTCATCAACTGGGGAAACCCCTTACACTTTGGTCTTTGGATGCGAGGCAGTGCTTCCCATTGAGGTGGAGATACAATCTTTGAGAGTGCTAGTGAAAACCAAGGTCCTAGAGGAAGATTGGATGAAAGAAAGATATGAACAATTGACTTTGATAGATAAGAAAAGAGCTACGGTGCAATACCATGCACAAGGGTACCAGAAGAGGATTGCTAAAGCATTCAACAAAAAAGTGAAACCTTGAAACTTTGAGGAAAGGGACTTGGCCCTAAAAGTGCTTAGAGAAGAAACTTTTGATCTAGGGGGGAAGATGAAGCCAAGGTGATCTAGGTCTTTTATTATCAAGAAAATCATGTCAGGAGGTGCTACAAGAATTACAGATTTGGATGGAGAAGAGATGCTTCGCCCGATCAACATGGATTGGCTCCAAATATATAACATTTAAAAAAGAGAAAAAAGCTTACTAGATTAAAGGCCCGGCCCAGGTAAAAGAACCCCACTAGATTGAAAACCCGAAAGGGTGGTTTAGGCAAAAGATAGGGGAAAAGACCATGGGCATAGCAAAAATTCTTGTAAGGACATCATGGGCAAAAATTACATGGCATGGAAAAAATAAAAGAAAAAGGAAAAAATAAAAATAATGATAATAAGAAAAGATAATAAATGGATGATTCTCTTATTGCTCAAATTAAAAGATATTAATTTTTTTCCATAAGGGATTTGAAACATTCCAAACCTTTATTAAATTCAAAAGAAAAAGGCATAAAAATCATAAAGTGCAGAAAAGTAAAATTTTGGGCATATCAAGGTAGTCAGTCAGTCTTCTTTCCTTTGTTGGACCTCTTGTAAGCCTTTTCATCTATGGGAACCCACTTCATGTCAGCCTCTAGCCAGGCTCTGTACCTCGAAGTCGAATGAAGGAACCGAGGAAAATGGATGCCCTTGGTCACCCTTCGTCCCAGACAAGACTCATGGATTCTGCCCAAGATCCTATTAGTAAATGCCAAGGTGTGGAAGGAATCATCATCACTAGGAGCTCCTTGGCAATTGCCAAATTGCCTTGCAATACGAGATATGGAATAATAGGAGCAATGACAAAGCCTAACCAAAGGAACATAGTTGTCTTTGAAGACACGGTTGTCCATGCTTGAAATGCGCCACCATTCCACTAACCATTGAATATTTGTGATATCGATGCGTTTCATGAACTCAGTGAACTCATCAAAACTCATCTCAGGACATTTGGGCCTATGGTCATGATAGTGCTTGGGGAGATATTAACCAGGAGTAATAGTTGGGGGATGGAGCAATTGAATCCTTTCATATAGCCATCTCTGAAAAAGAGGGAGGAGAGAAAGAAAAGAAAAAGAAAGCATGAGTGGAAAAAGTAAAGATAAAAAGAAAAAAAAATGACAAAGACAGTATAAGGAGTCTTGATGGGTTGAAAACCAAAAGGCAATCCATGCAAAAATTAGAGGGATCTCGCTAAGTTGAAAACCTAGGCAAAAATTAGGGATTATACCTAAAGGAGGAGGGGGCTTCCCGCAAAGAAATTTGCTTCCTTCCTATTAAATGCATCCAAGCTATTGAGAGTTTCAGCAAAGATCATGCCCGCAGGGTTTCCACTCCTCAGATCACTAACCACCAAGCACATTCTTCGGTCTATATGAGCCATCTATTGTACCAAGAAGTATCTTGCAATGGTACATAAACAGAAAGCATTAAGATAGTAGGACCGTGGTCCACTGGTCACATGAACAGTTAGCCAGGAGAAGTATGTAAAAATTGAACGAATATTCAACTTGTTAAACGTACACCAATGTTGTGCCATTGTCGATGCCTAGCGGTTGCTCGACCACCCATTGTGGCAACATTCGTGTGCTTTCTTGGTGCAAGAAATATGGAGGTGTGTCGTTTTCAGATGTGTGACTAGAATATGAGTCGATTTTAAGGAAATTATCAAGGGTAAGTGAAGTCGCCACCAATCATTGGGTTTTTTCTAAGGTGTGATTTTTCACCTGACTCTATTTGATTTTATTATCGATCTTAGGATAAGAAAAAAGCTATTTTTCCTAATCTAATATGGATGGGTAAAAAATTCTTGATTCTTGAATTCGAAAGGCTGGTTATGTGTAAGGAAGGTGTTAGGCACCCCACAACGCCTGTCCATAGACAGTCCTTCGTTTTGGTAAAATCATAATTTTCAAACATTGGCAGTTGAAAATGACCTATTGGCACTAGCTTTCGAAGCTTTAAGTGAATTAGGCTTTGAGGTTTGGATTAGAAAGGGCGTGGTCTCAATCGATGCTTTCCAAGTGTGTTTGGAATCGATGCCAACTTTCTACGGTGAAAATTTGGTAGCATTTCACCTTATATTCATGGAAAAAATTTGACAACGCTTTGCCTCAAATGCATCATAGCACACCAAACGCTATTCTTATCAAGCTTTCAACGTGAGAATATAGCAATGAGGATGCCCCATTTTCATAGTGAAAATTCGGCAGAGTTTTGCATTTCAGGGTTTTGTGCCAGTGTATACAGCGCAGGCTAACGTGCTCGTGCGAGGACGAGCTGGAGCCCCTCAAAGCATTAAATAGGTTGATACGTGACGCATACACAGGGAAACTGATGTCACTTGGTGACATGGATTAAGACGATCACACAGCCATGACTATGCACAAAGTATGACACGAAGTGGAGAAAGATACAAATAAGCAAAGAAAGCCAAACGGGTGGCAAAAGCAAGCAAGGCAAACATAACAACATCGCAAGAAGTGGAGAAAGGTGTGTACCAAGCACACCAACACCACGAAGGTGTATCTCACAAGTGGTTACATCCAAACAAGCTCTATGAAGGACAAAGGCAACCACTCAAGCAAGTGGCCCAAAAACTGACAAGTGCCAACCCACAGAGGGCACAAAGCATGGCAAAGCCTAGATCTAGACAGGAGACATGGATATAAAGCATAAAAGCGTGCAAGCAAGTATTGACATGCATAAAGAAAATGATCCAAACCCTTTGATATAGGCCTAGGTGTATAGATGTAGGCCTAAACCACAAGATCTAGATCTACACCCTACCAAAAGGGCCAAAACACAAGAAAAAGGAGATGACAAGAGATAGAAAGGCTTTAAAAGCACATGGCATAGCAACCAACATGTAGATTTAGACACATGAACAAGGCATAGAGCACTTAAAGATAAATCTAAGCATAGACATTGCAAGGAGCACATAAACATATAGATCTAAGCATAAACATGGCAAGGAGCACATAAACAAGCATATCTAAGCATAAGCATGCTAAAAGGCACCTAGGCACATGGATCTAAGCACAAACACGATATTTAGGCATATCCTAGCCCAAGAAGGCTAAGCCAACATCATCAAAGCAATAAAACATGGCAAAAAGCAAGTAGACATGCTAGGAAAGCTATAGAACATGCTAGGAAGCAAGAAAAAGCTAGGAAATCAATAAAGAATATTATGAAGCAAGATAAAGCAAAGGGTGTAGATTGTAGCTAAAAAACTACATCTACACCCTTTAAACCTCAAATCCAAGGTCCTAAGACCAAGGAGAGGAAAAAGAGTACAAGAACACTACCTCTTGATGGTTGACAAAAGAGAGGAATCAAAGGTTTTTTTATGTGTTTTTGGGAGAGAAATGTAAAGAAAAGAGAGAGAGTCTACCCACAGCCCAACTCCAAAATGTTAATTTTTTCTTCTTTTTTTGAAATTTTGTCTTTTCTTTCAGCTTTTCAGTTCTGAATTTTATCACATATTTGAAGACCTTCCCAAACTTCGATTGAGTTAATCTTAGTGTCCGTTGAAAGCTCTGGATGTCTAGTTTCTAGAACAATAAAGAAATTGAAAACCCAATAGTTAGATCAAAAGTTATGGCCTCAAGAAGTAAGTTGATGTGCCCAGCATGATTTTTAGGATATCTCAACCGTTTTAACTCTAATTTTGACCCATGAGTAGTAGTCGGAAAGGGAATTCGATAATCTCTGCAATGGCACTAGCCCCAACCCGTTTCAATGGATGGATAAAAATTACAGTTTTTGGGTGCCGTCTAGAGTTAACCTCGGGTCAAACTTGGCCAAAGTTGATAAAACTCACCGAGTAGCTCGAGTTTGATGTAGAAACATGAAAAATATTGTTTTGGGATGATTTTTACCAACATTGACTTTTCAACCCAGGGTTGAGCAGGGGCATTTTGCTCAATTTGACCTAAAATGGCACTTTGAGTGCTTTGATGGCCGAACGGGTTGCGCTGTGTCGATCTAGATGTTTCTGTGGCCCCATAGAAGAAAGTTAATATTTTTGGAATTTTCATGGTCCGACACTCAAATTGAAGGCGGAAAAAAATACGGTATCTACAACTGCCCCTTCTTTATCTAATATCTCAAGTACAATGAGAGGTGTTGGATAATGAAAATAATTCCGTATTTTGTTGCCCCGAAATTGTGTGCAACCATTGCACTGTTCATGGGCCTGAACCAGTCTTACCTTGATAAGGCTGAGCTACTGCAGCTGATTTGAGGAAATTTTCTTTTGGCTGGGTCCTTGATTCTTGGGCGAAAACAATGTTATTTTTTTTTTTTGGTTAACGATCAACCGATCAACGTCGACCCAGTAAATGATACCGACGGCCACTTATGGTGCGCTGGGCAGACCTTGATGGAAAAACATATGCAGCGGAAAAATAAATGGATCTACTTCATTCGCAATTGATAACATGTACTATGTAAGTTTCAGAATATAGAATCAAGAGAGTGTACCTTAGTGCAGTGAATTTCAAAATCGAAGATTAGAAGTACTTAGAAACACTTTTAATCTTCACTCCAATTCCACTTGTGCCCAAGATGTGTGGTCTCTTAATCAGTTATATGTGTATGTTCTAGAGAGAATGAGAGAGTGTCCAACACTCATATACATACCATTTCATGAAGATGTCTCTACTAAAAATTTTGTATGTTTCTCCCTTAATAATTGATTATCTAATTGGGCTAGCCTTTCGGGCTTTTCCAATTGGACTTTAGTATGTGGCTTGAAGTGGGACCAAAAGGGAACAAATAAAACACTAACTCCAATGGGCCTTGGGCTTTTCTATCAACTCTTGACAAGTCTAAAGTTACCATTAATTATATTTAATACCACTATATAAATATAATTGCACTCTAGGCCTTATTAATAAATTATATCCCAAGACTTTATTGTACATGCAACCCCTTCATAAAATATTTGTAGTAATACAAAGTCATGAATGTAGACTGCCACTTTGTAAATTACTACATCTTAATCTTTGAGTACCTGGTTTAATCCTTTAATAACTATTTCATAAATATGTACTTTAGTAACTATTTACTAAAGTAGTTAGGCCTAACATTCTGAATAACAATCCCATTAAACTTATCTCAAAAAAATATTTTGTATCTCCTTTAAAAGACTATGAATTCCATCTTGAGAATATATGTTCCATCAACACTAAATGTGGTTGCCCAACATACTAAGGTTTTGACCGTTACTTAAGATCTCACTCTTGATATATCAAAGCAACCTACACTTCATGATCAGGTCCATTATTCTCTCAGGATTAAGAGTTTATGTGAATAGAAGTCATGAGATTTATTATTCAATTGATAGTCGTTAGGAGAATAATAAATCTCACAGCCGTCCAGTTCAATATGTCTTAACTCTTAAGACATATCAACACATCAACTAGAATTCTCCACTTCCATGATCAAGACAAATCATCTTAGTTGATATATTATAGTCTTCGCAGATGAAATGCCTAATTTCATCACCGACTACGAACTAAAATTTTGAGTTTACAAAGGACTTGTGATTTATATCTTCTGTGACTTTTCACATTAATCACATTCTATGCATCTCAAAGACTATATGATAATGTCCAAATATTCATGTTACCATTATTTTAGATAATAATAAAACAACTCATTAATTACAATATTAAGTCATACATCATGTCATATATAAAATCATACATAGTATCTACAATAGGATTTAAGGCCACTAATCGCAACAAACCCGGCGGCCACTAAAGGTGTGCCAGCTGCCCAGGTCATATGGTGGCCTATAAATGGGCCCTAAAGATTGATTTTGACTATTTCCACCCCATTTTTCTGAATTCTCACTTCTAAAAAGTATTCTGGAGCAAGTCGTGGTCTTCCGGGTCCAGCTTTCATCTTCAGTTCACAGCTTCAATCTTTTGTTCTACACTTGAGGTCAGTGTCTATTCTTTCTTTTTCTTTATTTTCTTTGAATAGGTTAGTAGCAAAGCATCTAGAAAAGCATGCCATTTATTTAATTTTTGGTGTTTTTTGCAAATATGTTTTTTTGATTTTTATCATTTAAGCCATGATAATGGTGGAAAGTATGTCTGTTCACATGTTTAAGTAGAATAAGTGAACTTGCATATGTTGGATGCAATAAAAACACATGAAACACTATGAAAATTAAGAGAAAGCTAGGTAGATATGGGAAATTATGCATGATAAAGATGGAAAATTTTGGGAGATTGAAAACGTGAAACAATGCAATTTTCAAATGGGAGTAATTTTGGAAATGTAATATTAAACGACCTCGTCAAATCTGAATCCTGAGAGGTATCTTTTAGAAAAAGGAAGTAGGATTAAACAACTGCCAAAAAATATGAACCCTAAAATAGATTAAACGATTGCCGCCGAATATAAATCTTGAAAGATGGATAGGATTAATTGATCGCCACCAAATATAAAGCCTAAACGAGATTAAACAATTGCCGCCGAATATAAATCTCGAATAGATGGATAGGATTAAATGATCACCGCTGAATATAAACCCTGAAAGAGATTAAACGATCGCCGCCGAATATAAATCTCGAAAGATGGATAGGATTAAATGATTGTTACCGAATATAAACCCTGAAAGAGATTAAACGATCATCGCCGAATACAAATCTCGAATAGATGGATAGGATTAAATGACAACTGCTAAATATAAACCCTAAAATAGATTAAACGATCACGGCCGAAAATAAATCTCGAAAGATGGATAGGATTAAACGACCGCCGCCTAATATAATCCCTGAAAGAGATTATACGATCATCATCGAATATAAATCTTGAATGGATGGATAGGATTAAATGACTACCACCAAATATAAACCCTAAAAGAGATTAAGCAATCGTCGCCAAATATAAATCTCAAATAGGTGGATAGGATTAAATGACCGCTGCCAAATATAAATCTTGTGAAAGAGGCATTTTGAAAACTTGAACATTTTTTAGGCAAAAGTGATAGGATTAAATGACCTCCACTGAATATAAATCCTGAAAGAGAGATATTTTGAAAACCTTGAATACTTTTAAGGCAAAAGAGATAGGATTAAATGACCGCCGCCGAATATAAATCCTAAGAGAGAGGCATTTTGAAAACCTAGAACATTTTTTAGGCAAAAGAGATAGGATTAAATGACTACCGTCGAATATACATCCTAAGAGAGAGGCATTTTGAAAGCCTTGATATTTTGAGAAAACATGATATTTTGGTACGAATATGCGTGATAGATGTTAGGCAGTAGGGTTAGACGTACTTACCTTTTTATTTGCATTGCCATATGTTTTGGGCTTACTTATCAATCTGGATTTGCTTTTGTAGGTTATGTCTCGACGGGCGAGATCTAGCAAAGATCGTAGGAAGGCTTCTGCCATTGTTCCATCCCAAGCAAACTCGTCTAGCAGTGATGATGAAACTCTTTCCATTAGCGGGTAAGTTACGCGGACCCTTCAAAGGCACTTTGATCAAGGAGTTGATAACATTGTGCCCCTTGGGGCATACATATAGCACATCGCACTAGAAGCCGATGTTCAGTGGAGACAGCCAGTGCCTCATCCTAATTCTGCAATAGATCAGGAGGCGGTTCTTCATAGCTCCCTCAGACCGAGGAGGGAGGAGGCCTAGGGGGTGACAAGCTCATGTCTGATGTAGATGCTGACTTGGCAACTGATGATACAGCTGGGCAAGGCTCCGATGCTCCTAAGCTTAAAAGCCGTAGATTGAGTTTCCACCTCGCTAGGCCAGATCTGAGGCCTTTACTGAAGAGAGTGATGACAAAATTGAGGATACGCATCTACAGCATGATTTGAAAAGGCATCCTTCGACTCAGGCATGGAAGGGTCAGGTATGCTATTCTTTTCCCTTTCATTTGTCTGTTCGATATATGTATATCATGTGTGTTGATAAACAACTCTTCATTGATTTTGAGCACAGGGTGCTAATAGGGTTCGCGCCCGAAGGGCTTGGTCTTCATTTTCCCTTCACTTGTTTCACTCATCTACTCATGCTTACTATTACACCTTCTTGATGGAATAGGGATTTGAGGCTTTTCTTCACATTCCGCCTTTTTCCTTAAGGCATGGATTGGCTGAGGCCTTGGTGTAGTTGTTTCATGCTAAAATAGGAACTTTTCACTTGAGCTATGGGGAGCATGCAGTCCTTCCTCTTGATTGGACGGCCATCTTGGGCCTTAGATTTGGAGGGGAGCAGGTCCCGACAGAGTTTGTGAGCTTTGCGAGGGTAAGCGAGCTTCTGGGCATTCCGTACTGTTGGGAAAAAATACATATTCGTATCACATACAGAACATATGCGGCGGAAAATTAACGGATCTACTTCATTCACAATTGATTACATGCACTATGAAAGTTTCAGAATTTAAGAACAAGAAAGCGTACCTTCGTGCAGTGAAATTCAAAACCAAAGATCAGAAGTTCTTGGGAAGACTTTTAATCTTCACTCCAATTCCACTTAATGCCCAAGATGTGTGGTCTCTCAATCAGTTTCCAAGAAGAGAATAAAAGAGTGTCCAACACTCACATACAAACCATTTCATTCCTTGTGTAATCTTGATGAAAAACACTTACGAAAAACTCATGAAATTCTGTATGTTTCTCTCCTTATATATAAGTAATTATCTAATTGGGCTACCCTTTTGGGCCATTCCAATTGGGCTCTAGTGTGTGGCTTGGAGTGGGACCAAAAGGGAATAAATAAGACTCTAGCTCCAATGGGCCTTGGGCTTTTCTGTCAACTCTTGACAAGTCCAAAGTTACCATTAATTATATTCAATACCACTATATGAATATAATTGTACTCTAGGCCTTATTAATAAATTATATCCCAAAACTTTATTATACATGCAACCCCTTCATTAAAATAATCGTAGTAATACAAAGTCATAAATATAGGCTGCCACTTTGAAGATTACTACATCTTATGTTAGGATGTGCCCTTAAATCCTATTGTATGATGCTATGTATAATATTATGTATGACATTATTTGAGAAATGATGTATGACTTAATATTATGTTTAATAAAGTTGTTTTATTCTTATCTAAAATAATGGTAACATGAATATTCGGACATTATCAAATAGTCCATGAGATGCATAGTATGTGATTTATGTGATTTAGTCACAGAAGATATAGATCACAAGTTCTTTGTAAACTCAGAATTTTGGTTCATAGTCGGTGATGAAAGTGGGCATTTCATCTGCGAAGACTATAACATATTAACTACGATGATTTGTCTTGATCATAGAAGTGGTGATTTCTAGTTAATATGTTGATATGTTTTAAGAGTTAAGACATATTGAACAGGACCGCTGTGAGATTTATTATTCTCCTAACGACTGTCAATTGAATAATAAATCTCACGACTTGTATTCACATGAACTCTTAATCCTGAGAGAATAATGGACATGATTATGAAATGTAAGTTGCTTTGATATATCAGGAGTAAGATCTAAAGTAACGGTCAAAACCTCAGTATGTTGGGCAGCCACATTTGGTGTTGATGGAACATATATTCTCAAGATGGAATTCATAGTCTCTTAACGGAGATATAAAATATTCCCTTGAGATAAGTTTAATGGGTACAGTTATTCAGAGAGTTAGGCCTAACCACTTTAGTAAGACTAAAGTATATATTTATGAAATTAGATTTCATAAATATATGGTGAATAACACAAAAGGATTAAACCGGGTACTCAAGGATTAAGATGTAGTAATTTACAAAGTGGCAGTCTTTATTCATGACTTTGTATTACTACGAATATTTTATGAAGGGGTTGCATGTATAATAAAGTCTTGGGATATAATTTATTAATGAGGCCTAGAGTGCAATTATATTTATATAGTGGTATTAAATATAATTAATGGTAACTTTGGACTTGTCAAGAGTTGACAGAAAAGCCCAAGGCCCATTGGAGCTAGTGTCTTATTTGTTCCCTTTTGGTCCCACTCCAAGCCACACACTAAAGCCCAATTGGGAAGGCCCAAAAGGCTAGCCCAATTAGATAATCAGTTATGTGGAGAGAAACATACAGAATTTTATATAGAATAAAATGGTTTGTATGTTTAATAAGAATAATCATATATGACATAAGAAAGAGAGACACTCTTTCATATTCTCTCTAGAAACATAGAACTGATTGAGAGACCACACATCTTGGGCATCAAGTGGAATTGGAGTGAAGATTGAAAGTCTTTCCGAGTACATCTTCATTCGGTTTTGAATTTCACCGCATCAAGGTACACTCTCTTGTTCTTATATTCTGAAACCTACATAGTGCATGTTGTCAATTGCGAATGAAGTAGATCCGTTTATTTTCCGCTGCGTATGTTTTGTATGCGATACAAACATGATGATTTCCTAACATATTGAACTAGACAGCTGTGAGATTTATTATTCTTCTAACGATTGTCAAATGAATAATAAAGTGTTTTCAATGTTTTCTCGCGGGAAGAGCTTAGTCGCGAGATTCTATTACAAAAGGAGTATCCAAAATAAAGTGTTTATAATAAAGTGTTTTTAATGTTTTCAATAATAAAGTGTTTATAATGAGTATCCAAAAGGAGTTGCAAAAGATTGTTTTGGTAGTCATAAAGAACACAAGATGTTTGCAAAGTACTATTACAAAGTTCTTGATGATGACTACGTGAATAATCTTAAAGCAAATTGTTGAATGTTCTAGAAAAAAAGTTTCAGAATTTGTTGAAAGACAACTATAAAATACATTTAGAAATTAGATGGTTGTATTAGATACACCACCAGGAATTATTCTAGATGTATAGCTAATACACCGGTACAATATTGTAGTGGGAGGATTATTAATTACCAAGTAAATTCATACTTTCGGGATAAACTTTTGAAGTCATTCTATAAGAATATGAATTTGATCCTCGGTCCTACATAAAGGCATAGGTGATATGAATATGGATTACTGGATCAAGGTTATCTGAATAGAATTGGATTCTATTTGAAGTCTAGAACTTGTAGAGGCGCCTAATGGCATTAGGCCTATTGTTTTCAAATAGGTCTACAAGTAAATGAGATTGATAGATTTGAAGGTGCAAACCTTCAAAGTCAAGACTAGTGGCGAAAAGATTTATTCAGAAAGAAATGGTTCAATTATGAAAAGATTTTTTCACCAATAGTCAAGATTGACTCTATCAAAATTATCTTATCCATTATATTTCATTTGGATGAAATATGGCAGTGGATATCAAGGAAGCTTCTTTTAGTAGCAATCTTGAGGAACACATCTATATGATGTAACTAGACTTGTACATAGCAAAGAAATAGTAGTGCTTAATATGCATGTTGCTTAAATTCCATTTAAGGATTAAAGCAAGCATCTGAATCATAAAATATCATCTTTGATCAAGTAATCAAATTGTTTGATTTTGATCAAGTATTAAAATGACTTATGTGTGTAAAAGCTATATAGAATAATAAATTTCTTAATATATGTTGATGACATTCTAATCATTTGGAATGATGTAGAGTTATTGTCATTAATAGAATTTTGGTTGTCTAGTCCAGTGTGATATAAAGTACTTAGGAAAGACTAGTCATATCCTAAGAATTTAAACTTTGTTACAATTCAGAAATTAGGATATTGAGTTTATCTCAAACTACTTAAATAGATTATAATCTAGCCAAGTATAGCATGTATTACTTCTAGAAAGGATTCTTTTCTTTTAAGTTTGAAGTTCTTTTATATAGGACTATAGTCCTAAGACATATAAAAGGAAGAGCATATTAAGATGGTTCCAAATATCATATCAATAGGAAGTCTTTATGCTATGCTATATACTAGGCTAAATATCTATTTTGCGGTGGGCATGGTAAGCAAATATCAATTGAATCAAAAATCACTTAATTTAGTGGGAGTAAAGCATATACTCATATATATTAGGAGAATGAGGGATTATATGCTTGTCCACAAAAGTGAGGTTTTGATTGTTACTAGATGTACAAATGCTGACTTGTAGTTTGATTGTGATTCATGAAGTTGGACTTCAAGATGTGCTCATCTTAGGTGATGAAGATACACATTAAGCGTAAGTATTATCTCACTAGAGAGATATAAGTACTTGAGTAGTAGTAGAAAAGATAATTTACGCAATAAATCTGGCTAAAACTTATTTCCAAACCTTGCCTTAGAGTGACTTTGAATTACTCTAAAGGGAGATAAGTGTCGGATATAAGATAAATTGTCTTTGAGGGCAAGTGGGAGATTGTTGGGGTTTATGCCCTAAAATTCAATTTATTGGCATGTCATAAATAATTAAATTGTTTAATTATATGAGACTATATATAAATGAACTAATAGGACATTATCTTAGTCCTTGAGATGCATAGTATGCGATTTATGTGAAAAGTCACAGAAGATATAAATTGCAAGTTCTTTGTAAACTCAGAATGTAGTTCGTAGTCGGTGATGAAATTGGGCGTTTCATCTGCGAAGATTATAACATATCAACTAAGATGATTTGTCTTGATCATGGAAATGAAGATTTCTAGTTGGTATGTTGATATGTTTTAAGAGTAAAGACATATTGAACTGGACCGCTGTGAGATTTATTATTCTCCTAACGACTGTCAAATGAATAATAAATCTCACGACTTCTATTTACATCAACTCTAAATCATGAGAGAATAATGGACCTGATCATGAGATGTAGGTTGCTTTAATATATCAAAAGTGAGATCTATAAGTTATGGTTAAAACCTCAGTATGTTGGGTAACCGCATTTAGTGTTGATGGAACATATATTTTCAAGATGGAATTCATAATCTCTTAACAAAGATATAAAATATTCCCTTGAGATAAGTTTAATGGGTTTGGTTATTCAGAGAGTTGGGCCCAACCACTTTAGTAAGGAGTTGCTAAAGTATATATTTATGGAATTGGATTTCATAAATATATTATGAATAACATAAAGAATTAAACCGGGTACTCAAGGATTAAGATGTAGTAATCTTCAAAGTGGCAGTCTATATTTATGACCTTGTATTACTACGAATATTTTAATGAAGGGGTTGCATATATAATAAAGTCTTGGGATATAATTTATTAATAAGGCCTAGAGTGCAATTATATTCATATAATGGTATTGAATATAATTAATGGTAACTTTGAACTTATCAGGAGTTGACAGAAAAGCCCAAGGCCCATTGGAGCTAGAGTCTTATTTGTTCCCTTTTGGTCCCACTCCAAGCCACACACTAGAGCCCAATTGGAATGGCCCAAAAGGCTAGCCCAATTAGATAATTAGTTATATATAAGGAGAGAAACATACAGAATTTCATAAGGTTCTTTTGATAAGTCCTTTCATGTGTCTTTTCATAACTGTTTTTTCATCAAAATTACACAAGGAATGAAATGGTTTGTATGTGAGTGTTGGACACTCCCTTATTCTCTCCTTGAAAACTGATTGAGAGACCACACATCTTGGGCATTAAGTGGAATTGGAGTGAAGATAAAAAGTCTTCCCAAGAACTTCTGATCTTTGGTTTTGAATTTCACCTCATCAAGGTACGCTTTCTTGTTCTTAAATTCTGAAACTTTCATAGTGCATGTTTTCAATTGCGAATGAAGTAGATCCGTTAATTTTTCGCTGTGTATGTTCTGTATGTGATACGAACATGTATTTTTCCCAACAGGTAATTCTTACCAAACAAAAATAATTTGCCGCTTTACCTTCAGCCTCTAAATAATAATGACATAGCTCTGAAGGGAGGTTAACATTATACTTAGTCTAGTGTACACCATTGCCTAGAATCAATGTGAGTCAATAAGTAATTCCATGGAAGCGAGGTCGTTCTTAATGTAAAAACACATATCACCCATCATTAAGAAGTTTAATCTATGGTGCCATGAATTAAACACCCTTCGAAGGGAGCAAGGCATATACACCAAGGCGATGTGCTTAATCATACTACTATAAACCGACAATGGAGGCTGTGAGATCCAACCCTTGTATCTCTCTCCCACTAGATGTTTTAAAAGAAAGGTTTTTAATTATAAAACATGCATAGTCTAATTACACACATCCTTGAACTTTATACATTTGAAAACACTTAGAAGAAGTTAAAAATTCCCTCCAGTGACATTTTTGCGAGAAGATCGCAACTAAACTCTTCTCAAGAAAATGAATTAAGACCAAAAAATTGAAAACAAAAAATCCAAACAGAAACTTTTACTATTGTCTCGCGACTGTTTTGCGATTAAAACTTCTCCATGAAAAGTTTTGTGCTTCAGAGACATTTTTCGCGAGTAACTTTGTGGGAAGCAAACCCGCGAAAAACACGTGTTTTTAGTTTTTCAAAGGGAAAATCTGGACAGTTTTCAACGATTTTCCTTAACAAACAATCACCATATGAACATGACAGATAATATTTGATATCAAAACTGAATTCTATTGATCCTATAGCCTTAAAGATCAATTTAACATACTTAAATTCAAATTTAAACAACATCATAACATCAATATCAGTTTTCATCAAATCACAGTTTCAACAACCATGTAGAAAATTAAATGCATATGTAATCTTCTAACAACATGAAACTATTATCTCTAATTCCAAAACTTATAAAACATATTATTCAAATTCAAAATTGAAGACCTGATACCATTTGATGGAAATATCCATGTACGTAGCGGAAAAATAGTAGATCTACTTCATTCGCAAATGATAACATGTACTATATAAATTTCAGAATTCAAGAACAAGAGAGTGTACCTTGGTATAGTGAATTTCAAAACAAAGATTAGAAGTACTTGGAAACACTTTTAATCTTCACTCCAATTCTACTAACGCCCAAGAAGTGTGGTATCTCAATCAGTTATATGTGTATGTTCTAGAGAGAATGAGAGCGTCCTACACTCACATACATATCGTTTCATATCCTTACAAAATTCTGTATGCTTCTCTCCTAATAACTGATTATCTAATTGGGCTAGCTTTTTGGGCTTTTCCAACTGGGTTTTAGTATGTGGCTTGGAGTGGAACCAAAAGGGAATAAATAAGACACTAACTCCAATGGGCCTTGGGCATTTCTGTCAACTCTTGACAAGTCCAAAGTTACCATTAATTATATTTAATACCACTATATAAATATAATAACACTCTAGGCCTTATTAATAAATTATATTCCAAGACTTATTGTACATGCAACCCTTCATAAAATATTCGTAGTAATACAAAGTAATGAATGTAGACTGCCACTTTATAAATTACTACATCTTAATCCTTGAGTACCCAGTTGAATCCTTTAAGTTATTCATCATATATTTATAAAATATAATTTCATAAATATATACTTTAGTAACTATTTACTAAAGTAGTTCGGCCTAACATTCTGAATAACAAACCTATTAAACTTATCTCAAGGGAATATTTAGTATCTCAACTAAGAAACTATGAATTCCATCTTAAGAATATATGTTCCACCAACACTAAATGTGGATGCCCAACATACTGAGGTTTTGATCGTTAATTTAGATCTCTTTCCTGATATATCAAAGCAACCTACACTTCATGATCAAGTCCATTATTCTCTCAGGATTAAAAGTTAATGTAAATATAAGTCGTAAGATTTATTATTCATTTGACAGTCATTAGGAGAATTATAAATCTTACAACGGTCCAGTTCAATATGTCTTAACTCTTAAACCATATCAACTAAAAGTCTCTACTTCCATGATTAAGACAAATCATCGTAGTTGATATGTTATAGTCTTCGCAGATGAAACGCCCAATTTCATCACCGACTACGAACTAAAATTCTGAGTTTACGAAGAACTTATAATTTATATCTTCTATGACTTTTCACATAAATCACATACTATGCATCTCATGGACTATACGATAATGTCCGAATATTCATGTTACCATTATTTTAGATAATAATAAAACAACAACTTTATTAATTACAATATTAAGTCATACATCATGTCAACATAATATCATACATAGCATCATACAATAGGATTTAAGAGCACTAATAGTAACAGTAAGGACGTTAGGGATCCTCAGAAAATAAAATGATATTTCATTATATTGAGTTTTTAGTACATTGGACCTTATTTCCCAATGGGATATGCCACGAGGTTCAAATAAGTCCAAAAGTCACAGACATAGATAGCTCTTTGTAGGCTTCTAAGACTTGTGAAATTTGAATCTCCTTGAATCCAAGTGTATCCTCAAGTACTTATCATAAGATCCCTCACAATGTTTTCTCTCTTTTCTCTATTTTTTGAGGTTTAGTGACTCTCTCTAATGCTTCTTTTTGCCCTGATTAATTGTAACTGAATGCCTTTTACTAAGGGTTTGATCCCCCTTTTATAGTACCTTCCTAGGGATTTTGGTGTGCCATTAATTCCCTTCATTTGCTACCCTGGATACCAGAACCAATGTTGTGTCAGCAACATTGGTGGTTGGTCATTTCCTCATTTTCTCACTACATTCTTCATTTGAGGTTTCCCTCCCAAAAGTCCCCAGCTGACCTTCCTCTTTTAGGGGGTCCTGGGGCTAACTTTTAATCTTTTTTTCCAAGGCTTCTAGAGAGACCTTTTTAGAACCCCTTTTGGCTGCCTCACCCTTTGTTCTTTTCTCTAAATAGGCAAATTCCCCCCTATCAAGCTGAAAGATCCCCAGCCACCATCCTTCATGGTTCACCTCCCTGCTTTTCCCAAGGTACCAAGCTTCTTTTTTACCAAATGCTGATTCCTAAGTCACCAGCTTTTTTTTGAGTCACAGGCGGCTGATGGGACATGTCTGTCTTTGTTTCTTGTGTCCATGAGCATGCTTCCCTGAGCTGTCCAACTCCCAGCTGATTCTTTCCTACACTTCCAGAGGATCCCCTTCCTTGGTTCTGGTAGCTCCTAAGTATCATAGTCTAGTCTCTTTCTGGGCTTCTTGGGATTTCTCACAAAGGCTAGGCCAAGCTTCCTTTGCCTTTTCTTCCTTCCCTAAGGCCCAAGGCTTGCTCATTCATGAGCTTAGGCTTCCCTTTTTCTATTTTTAAATGGGTTTTGGCTCATGAATTGGGACTTTCCTATCTTTAAGGGCCCATTAGTTTTGAGTTTCAATACTTGTAATATTTTGGACCTCAACATCTCCATTTTTTGTGATTTTTAGTTTTTAATACTGTTTAGTTAAAATTAATAATTTAATTTTTTTTTACATTTAAAAAATGATGTGGATTTGATGTGGCATTTTTTAAATGCTAAATAAAAAATTTTATTATTATTTTAATGGCTACATCAGTATTTACTGTGCCAACAATACACTCCGTCTATCACGTAGACTATTTCTATTAGTGAGATGACGATAGGTACCAAAACGAAATCGCTTTTTGATTTTAGGGACTAATGCGGTAAGATTGAAAAGTAGAGACCAAAATAGGAATATGGTCAAAATATAAGAACAAAAAAAGTATTTCTGCCTAAAACTTTTAGATATAGAATCATTGATAAAGCATGGTTTTTGAGATTGGGAGAGATAAAATTACTTTTTAGTTATTATGAAAGCTTTAATGTGAATGCTCTTAAGTAATGTTATTAATTATGTTCTGTTCTGGCTAGAAAATATTGTACCAGTAAACAAATTGGAATGGTAACCCCCCCTATTCCACTCCGAAAAAAATTCGGGCCATTCAGATCCATTTCGAAGGTTTCGGGCGTTTCGGGTCATTTCAATCAATACTAGACGAAATTCAAGATTCGGCCAGCATGAAGTTTGTACTTAAAAAAAAAAATCTTAAAACCGAAATGAAACATAGTTGACAGAGTAGTTAAAACAGTGCAAAAGAAGAAACTAGATATAATGCATGAAGAGAAAGAAGACAATGAAAAAAGAATAAAGAAAGACTTAGTAGGAGATTTTTCAAAAGAAACTCTACGTCAAGAGCTAAATATGGAAAGAAACATAGACCAAGACAAGGCAAAAGAAGATGTAGAGAAAGTCAAAAGCAAAGGCATGATAAACGAAGATAGTGTTTCCCTATGTAGGAAGCAAGAAGTAGAAGAAGAAAAAGATAGATTGAAAGACATAGTCAACAATAGAAGGAAAAATTATAATAGTTCAAACAGTAATAGTGTAGTAGTCAACAATGGATGGAAAATTGATAATAATGATAGTTTAAAAGAAAAAATTGATGAAAGACTAAAAGAAATTGCTCCATAATATATAACCAAAATGACAGCTTGGCAGAATTAACTAAAAAGATGGAAATTTTAAATTTACCCTTAGATATAGACAAAGATAAAGATATAGAAGTTTTAAATAATACTGAGTTATCAGATAATGAGAAAACTAACAGACACGTTAAAAAACCTATTTGTCATAAATGTAAAGAATATGGACACACTAAAAAACATTGTAATAGACATAATAAAATTGTTAAAAAAATCAGTAAATTGGAATTTGAAAAAGATACACTAAATGAATTAATGGAAATATTTAATATAAGTCAAAAAGAGATAGACCAAGTTGAGAAAAAGAAAGAACTAAAATCAACTAACCCACTTAAAGTCAATAAAAGAAAAAGAAAACAAAAAGACATATTAATAAAATTGATAGATAATCTACCCAATCACCTAAAAGATAAAAAAGATTATTTAATAAAGTTAAAAGACTCTATAGACATACCTATTGTTTGTATTAAGTGTAAGAAAAGTGGACACCATGCTACGGAATGCCGAAAGAAAGAAAAAGAAAAGAAAGAAGAAATAGAAAAAGTCAAGAAAGAAAAAGACAAGAAAGAAGAAATAGAAAAAGTCAAGAAAGAAGAAATAAAGAAGATACAAGATAGAGTAAGTATAAAGCCTGTCACTCTACAAGATAAAGTAGGTAGAAAGCCTATAACTCTACTTGTAACTCTACAAGACCTAATGACAGAAGCTAAAATGGTAAAACAAGAAATTAAAGAAATTAAAGAAGATAATTCCACAGAATTAAATGAACAAAATATTGCATAAATAAGAAACTTGACAGCATGTTCTAAATCTATGATAGGTCTCCCTTCTTTAAATATTTTGGTTAATAACAACAATAGACAGAAATTTTTGAGTTTAATTGACAGAGTAATTTTTCAAAAATGGCATACAGAATTTACTTTAGTAATCAACAAAGAATTTTCTTTGACAATTATTGCTTTAATAGATGCAGGTGCTGATATGAATTGTATCCAAGAAGGATTAATACCTTTAAAGTATTGTGAAAAATCTTCAGAAAGATTAACTCAAGCTAATGGAGAAAAGTTAATAATTAATTATAAAATACCTAATGTCCATATATGTAATGACCTTTCTTCTAAAATAATTTTAGGAAACCCCTTTATGGCTCTACTCTACCCCTTTCTAACGACAGACAAAGGAATTAAAACCAACGTGTTAGGAAAAGATATAATTTTTAAATTCATCCTACCACCTATCCCGAAAGAAATCTATTCACTTAATCATATTTCCATAATAAAGAAAATTGACAAAAAAGGATTGACAGAAAAAATAGACACTTGAAATCCTTAAAGTCAGAAATAACATACAAAAGAGTTGCTGATCAATTGACTGACCCCATATTGAATCATAAAATAAAATTATTCAGACAACAAATTGAGGCAGAAATTTGTTCTAATCTCCCCACTGCTTTTTGGCATAAGCACCAACACATAGTTCAACTACCTTATGAAAAAGACTTTAATGAAAGACAGATACCTACTAAAGCTAGACCAATACAAATGAATAATGAATTATTAGAACACTGTAAGAAAGAAATTGAAGACCTTTTAAATAAAGGATTAATTAGAAAAAGCAAGTCTCCTTGAAGTTGTGCTGCTTTTTATGTTAATAAGCAGGCGGAATTGGAACGAGGAGTTCCAAGATTAGTTATAAATTATAAAACTTTAAATACAACATTACAATGGATAAGATATCACATTCCCAATAAGAAAGATTTACTTGACAGACTTCATGAAGCAATCATATTTTCTAAATTTGATATGAAAAGTGGATTTTGGCAAATACAAATTGATGAGAAAGATAGATATAAAACTACTTTTACAGTTCCTTTTGGCCATTATGAATGGAATGTTATGCCTTTTGGGTTAAAAAATGCACCTAGTGAGTTTCAAAATATAATGAATGATATATTTACACCTTTTACAAAATTTTCAATTGTCTATATAGATGATGTTTTAATTTTCTCAAAATCAATTGATGACCATCAGAAACATCTAGATATATTTGTCAAAGTAATTAAACACAATGGATTAATTGTCTCAGCCACTAAGATAAACTTATTCTAAGATAAAATCAGATTTCTAGGACATAATATTTATAAGGGAACCTTAAGCCCCATTAACAGAGCCATTCAATTTGCAGTTAAATTTTAAGATGAAATAAAAGAAAAAACTCAGTTACAAAGGTTTCTTCACAGCTTAAATTATGTTTCAGATTATTTTCAAGGATTAAGAAAAATATGCAGACCCTTATATCAAAGGTTAGAAAAGAATACTCCTGCATGGATAGACAAACGCACTATGATAGTTCGACAGATTAAAAAATATGTCAAACAACTCCCTTGCATTGTTATTCCTGTTAGGATTAGTGCCCTTAAATCCTGTTGTATGATGCTATGTATGACATTAAGTATGATATCATGTTTGATATTATGTATAACTTAATATTGTGATTGATAAATTTGTTTTATTATTATCTAAAATAATGGTAACATGAATATTCGGACATTATCATATATGAAGGAAAATTACACGTTTGTATCGCATACAAAACATACGCAGCGGAAAACTAACGGATCTACTTCATTCGCAATTGATAACATGCACTACGTAAATTTTAGAATATAAGAATAAGAGAGTGTACCTTGGTGCGGTGAAATTCAACACCAAAGAGAAGAAGTTCTTGAGAACACTTTCAATCTTCACTCCAATTCCACTTGATGCCCAAGATGTGTGGTCTCTCAATCAGTTCTATGTGTTTGTTCTAGAGAGAATATGAAGGAGTCTCTCTCCTTCACATACATGAACATACAAACCATTTCATTCTCATATAAAATTCTGTATGTTTCTCTCCACATAACTGATAATCTAATTGGGCTAGCCTTTTGGACCTTCCCAATTGGGCCTTAGTGTGTGGCTTGGAGTGGGACCAAAAGGGAACAAATAAGACACTAGCTCCACTGAGCCTTGGGCTTTTCTGTCAACTCTTGACAAGTCCAAAGTTATCATTAATTATATTTAATACCACTATATAAATATAATTGCACTCTAGGCCTTATTAATAAATTATACCCCAAGACTTTATTATACATGCAACCCCTCCATAAGATATTCGTAGTAATACAAAGTCATGAATATACACTTCCACTTTGTAAATTACTACATCTTAATCCTTGAGTACCCGGTTTAATCCTTTTAAGTTATTCATCATATATTTATGAAATCTAATTTCATAAATATATATTTTAGTCTTACTAAAGTGGTTAGGTCTAATTCTCTGAATAACTGAACCCATTAAACTTATCTCAAGGGAATTTTTTATATCTCCGTTAAGAGACTATGAATTCCATCTTGAGAATATATGTTCCATCGACACTAAATGTGGCTGCCCAACATACTGAGGTTTTGACTGTTACATTTCATGATTAGGTCTATTATTCTCTCAAGATTAAGAGTTCATGTAAATACAAGTCGTGAGATTTATTATTCAATTGACAGTCGTTAGGAGAATAATAAATCTCACAGCGGTCCAGTTCAATATAGCTTAACTCTTAAAACATATCAACATATCAACTAGAAGTCTCCACTTCCATGATCAAGACAAATCATCGTAGTTAGTATGTTATTGTCTTCGCAGATGAAATGCCCAATTTCATCACCGACTACGAACCAAAATTTTGAGTTTACAAAGAACTTGTGATCTATATCTTCTGTGACTAAATCACATAAATCACATACTATGCATCTCATGGACTATTTGATAATGTCCGAATATTCATGTTACCATTATTTTAGATAATAACAAAACAACTTTATTAATCATAATATTAAGTCATACATCATTTAACACATAATGTCATACATAACATCATACATATTATCATACATGGCATATTACAATAGGATTTAAGGGCACTTATCCCAACAATCTCCCACTTGCCCTAAAGACTATTGTGCACTAATCTAACTCCCATTCTCTCCAAATGTGACTCAAAGGTCCTTTGAGACAAGGCTTTGGTAAAGGAATTTGCTAGATTATTTGCACTCTCAATCTTTGCTACCACCACATCTCCACGAGCAACAATGTCTCGAATGATGTGGTACTTTCTCTCAATGTGCTTTCCTTTCTTGTGATTTTTTGGACTTTTGGATTGTGCAACTGCTCCATTATTGTCGCAAAACAATGTGATAGGAACTTCTCCCATTCTCACTACACCAAGATCAGAAAGGAATTTCTTGAGCCAAACAGCTTCCTTTGCCGCCTCACAAGCAACAATATATTCATCTTCCATGGTGGAGTCTGCAATACAAGATTGCTTAACACTCCTCCAACTTATGGCTCCACCTCCCAAGGTGAATACACATCCTGACGTGGACTTTTTAAAATCTAGATCTGATTAAAAGTCAGAATCTGTATAGCCAATGGGAATCAAATCCTCACAATGGTAAACAAGCATATAATCTCTCGTTCTCTGTAGATACTTGAGAATATGCTTTACAGCTTGCCAATGTTGTGGTCCTGGATTTGATTGATATCGGCTGACCATGCCAACTGAAAAACAGATATCTGGTCTTGTACAAAGCGTTGCATACATGAGACTTCCCACTACAGAAGCATAAGGAACTTGACTCATCATATTTTCTTCCCCTTGAGTCTTAGGCCTTTGGTCATCAGACAGAGGAACTCCATGTCAGAAAGGAAGTAATCCTTTCTTAGAGTTTTGCATGCCAAACCGTTCTAGAACCTTATCTATATACCCAGCTTATGATAAGCCTAACATCTTATTCTTGCGATCTCGCTAAAGCCTGATCCCTAGAATAAAATTAGCCTCACCCAAGTCCTTCATATCAAATTAGCTTGACAACCAAACTTTAACTGATGACATTACACCTACATCATTTCCAATTAGTAGAATATCATCAACATAAAGCACTAGGAATATTACTACTTTGTCTTGATATCTTTTGTACACACATGGCTCATCAAGATTTTTTTCAAAACCAAACGATTTGATTGCTTGATCAAATTTGATGTTCCATGACCTAGATGCTTACTTAAGTCCATAAATGGACCTATTCAACTTGCATACCACATGCTCTTGGTTCTTTGCTATGAAACCTTCTAGTTGCTTCATATAGATTTCCTCTTCAAGATTGCTATTAAGAAATGCAGTTTTGACATTCATTTGCCAAATCTCATAATCATAATGAGCAGCAATGGATAAGAGAATTCTGATAGATTTAAGCATTGCTACTGGTGAAAAGGTTTCTTCATAATCAATAGCCTCTTTTTGAGTGTACCCTTTCGCCACTAGCCTTGCTTTAAAGGTTTCAAACTTTTCATCTATCCCTCTCTTCCTCTTGTAAACCCATTTGCAACCAACAGGTTTAACGCCGATAGGCGCCTTTACATGATCCCAAACTTGATTGGAATACATGGAATCTAATTCAGATTTCATAGCTTAGAGCCAATGATGTGCATCTATATCATTCATTGCTTCTTTATAAGTTTAAGGATCAGTTTCGGCCTCCTCTGAGATAGCTTTATAAGTCTCTCCAAAACCTATGAATCTTATAGGTGGCCTAACATTCCTCCCACTACGACAAAGCACCTGTATACTAGACATCTCATGAGTAGTATCTTGTGGTGTACCCAATACATTCACATTATCTCCAGTTTCAACCATTGGTTGTCCAATTACAGGTTCATTCATTTCAGCCAAGAAAACTCTACTTCTAGGAGTAAAATTATTCATATAGTCATTTTCTAAGAATTTAGCATTTGTACTAACAAAAACTTTGTTATCTTTACAACTATAGAATAAATAACCCCTAGTTTCTATTGGATAACCCATAAGGAAACACACTTCTGATTTTGGTTCCAACTTATCAGGCTTCCCTTTTAACACATGTGCTGGACAACCCCAAATGTGGAGATATTTCATACTAGGTTTACGCCCACTCCATAATTCCATGGGAGTTTTGGGAACAGATTTTTATGGAACTAAATTCAAAATATGCATTGCAATTTTTAGTGCATATCCCCAAAATTAAACTGGTAAAGTTGAGTAACTCATCATGGACCTAACCATTTCTAAAAGGGTCCTATTCATTCTTTCCGCTACACCATTTTGTTGGGGAGTTCTAGGTGCGGTCAATTGGGATACAATCCCATTTTGAATTAAGTAATCCTTGAAATCCCTAAAAAGGTATTCGCCACCACGATCAGATCGAATGGCCTTTATGCGTTTACCCAATTGATTCTCAACCTCAACCCAAAACTCTTTGAACTTTTCAAAGGTTTCGGACTTCCGTCTCATTAGGTACACATAACCATATCTTGAGTAATCATCGGTGAAAGTGATGAAGTACTCATAACCTCCTATTACATGTTTGTATCGCATACAAAACATACGCAGCAGAAAATTAACGGATCTACTTCATTCGCAATTGATAAAATGCACTATTTAAATTTCAGAATATAAGAATAAGAGTGTACCTTGGTGCGGTGAAATTCAACACCAAAGAGAAGAAGTTCTTGAGAACAATTTCAATCTTCACTCCAATTCCACTTGATGCCCAAAATGTGTGGTCTCTCAGTCAGTTCTATGTGTTTGTTCTAGAGAGAATATGAAGGAGTCTCTCTCTTTCACATACATGAACATACAAACCATTTCATTCTCATATAAAATTTTGTATGTTTCTCTCTATGTAACTTATTATCTAATTGGGCTAGCCTTTTGGGCCTTCCCAATTGGGCTTTAGTGTAAGGCTTGGAGTGGGACCAAAAGGGAACAAATAAGACACTAGTTCTAATGGGCCTTGGGCTTTTCTGTCAACTTTTGACAAGTCCAAAGTTACCAGTAATTATATTTAATACCACTATATAAATATAATTGCACTTTAGGCCTTATTAATAAATTATATCCTCAGACTTTATTATACATACAACCCCTTCATAAAATATTCGTAGTAATACAAAGTCATGAATATAGACTGCCACTTTGTAAATTACTACATCTTAATCCTTGAGTACCCGGTTTAATCCTTTTAAGTTATTCATCATAAATTTATGAAATCTAATTTCATAAATATATACCTTAGTCTTACTAAAGTGGTTAGGTCATACTCTCTGAATAACTGAACCCATTAAACTTATCTCAAGGGAATTTTTTATATCTCCGTTAAGAGACTATGAATTCCATCTTGAGAATATATGTTCCATCGACACTAAATGTGGCTGCCCAACATACTGAGGTTTTGACCGTTACTTTAGATCTCACTACTAATATATCAAAGCAACCTACATTTCATGATTAGGTCCATTATTCTCTCAGGATTAAGAGTTCATATAAATACAAGTCGTGAGATTTATTATTCAATTGACAGTCGTTAGGAGAATAATAAATCTCACAGCGGTCAAGTTCAATATGTCTTAACTCTTAAAACATATCAACATATCAACTAGAAGTCTCCACTTCCATGATCAAGACAAATCATCGTAGTTAATATGTTATTGTCTTCGCAAATGAAATGCCCAATTTCATCACCGACTACGGACCAAAATTCTGAGTTTACAATGAACTTGTGATCTATATCTTCTGTGACTAAATCACATAAATCACATACTATGCATCTCATGGACTATTTGATAATGTCCGAATATTCATGTTACCATTATTTTAGATAATAACAAAACAACTTTGTTAATCATAATATTAAGTCATACATCATTTAACACATAATGTCATACATAATATCATACATAATATCATACAAGGCATATTACAATAGGATTTAAGGGCACTTATCCCAACAATCTCCCACTTGCCCTAAAGACTATTGTGCACTAATCTAACTCCCATTCTCTCCAAATGTGACTCAAAGGTCCTTTGAGACAAGGCTTTGGTAAAGGAATCCGCTAGATTATTTGCACTCTAAATCTTTGCTACCACCACATCTCCACGAGCAACAATGTCTCGAATGATGTGGTACTTTCTCTCAATTTGCTTTCCTTTCTTGTGATTCCTTTGATATTTGGATTGTGCAACCGCTCCATTATTGTCGTAAAACAATGTGATAGGAACTTCCCGAATTCTCACTGCACCAAGATCAGAAAGGAATTTCTTGAGCCAAACAGCTTCCTTTTCCGCCTCACAAGCAGTAATATATTCATCTTCCATCGTGGAGTCTGCAATACAAGATTGCTTAACACTCCTCCAACTTCTGGCTCCACCTCCCAAGGTGAATACACATCCTGACGTGGACTTTTTGAAATCTAGATCTGATTAAAAGTCAGAATCTGTATAGCCAATGGGAATCAAATCCTCACAATGGTAAACAAGCATATAATCTCTTATTCTCTATAGATACTTGAGAATATGCTTTACAGCTTGCCAATATTGTGGTCCTGGATTTGATTGATATCGGCTGACCATGCCAACTGAAAAAGAGATATCTGGTCTAGTACAAAGCATTGCATACATGAGACTTCCCACTGCAGAAGCATAAGGAACTTGACTCATCATATTTTCTTCCTCTTGAGTCTTAGGCCTTTGGTCATCAGACAGAGGAACTCCATGTCAGAAAGGAAGTAATCCTTTCTTAGAGTTTTGCATGCTAAACCGTTCTAGAACCTTATCTATATATCTAGCTTGTGATAAGCCTAACATCTTATTCTTGCGATCTCGCAAAAGCCTGATCCCTAGAATAAAGTTAGCCTCACCCAAGTCCTTCATATCAAATTGGCTTGACAACCAAACTTTAACTGATGACATTACACCTACATCATTTCCAATTAGTAGAATATCATCCACATAAAGCACTTGGAACATTACTACTTTGTCTTGATATCTTTTGTACACATATAGTTCATCAAGATTTTTTTCAAAACCAATCGACTTGATTGCTTGATCAAATTTGATGTTCCATGACCTAGATGCTTGCTTAAGTCCATAAATGGACCTATTCAACTTGCATACCATATGCTCTTGGTTCTTTGCTATGAAACCTTCTGGTTGCTTCATATAGATTTCCTCTTCAAGATTGCCATTAAGAAATGTAGTTTTGGCATCCATTTGCCAAATCTCATAATCATAATGAGTAGCAATGGATAAGAGAATTCTGATAGATTTATGCATTGCTACTGGTGAAAAGGTTTCTTCATAATCAATACTCTCTTTTTGAGTGTACCCTTTCGCCACTAGCCTTACTTTAAAGGTTTCAACATTTCCATCTATCCCTCTCTTCCTCTTGTAAACCCATTTGCAATCAACAGATTTAATGCCGTCAGGCGCCTTTACAAGATCTCAATCTTGATTGGAATACATGGAATCTAATTCAGATTTCATAGCTTAGAGCCAATAATGTGCATCTATATCATTCATTGCTTCTTCATAAGCGTAAGGTTCAGTTTCGGCCTCCTCTGAGATAGCTTCATAAGTCTCTCCAAAACCTATGAATCTTATAGGTGGCCTAACATTCCTCCCACTACGACAAAGCACCTGTGTACTAGACATCTCATGAGTAGTATCTTGTGGTGTATCCAACACATTCACATCATCTCTAGTTTCAACCATTGATTGTCCAATTACAGGTTCATTCATTTCAGCCAAGACAACTCTCCTTCTAGGAGTAAAATTATTCATATAGTCATTTTCCAAGAATTTAGCATTTGTACTAACAAAAACTTTGTTATCTTTACAACTATAGAATAAATAACCCCTAGTTTCTATTGGATAACCCATAAGCAAACACACTTCTGATTTTGGTTCCAACTTATCAGGCTTCCCTTTTAACACATGTGCTGGACAACCCCAATTGTGGAGATATTTCATACTAGGTTTACGCCCACTCCATAATTCCATGGGAGTTTTGGGAACAGATTTTGATGGAACTAAATTCAAAATGTGCATTGCAATTTTTAGTGCATATCCCCAAAAAGAAACTGGTAAAGTTGAGTAACTCATCATGGACCTAACCATTTCTAAAAGGGTCCTATTCCTTCTTTCCGCTACACCATTTTGTTGGGGAGTTCCAAGTTCAGTCAATTGGGATACAATCCCATTTTGAGTTAAGTAATCGTTGAAATCCTCAAGAAGGTATTCGCCACCACGATCAGATCGAATGGCCTTTATGCATTTACCCAATTGATTCTCAACTTCAGCCCTAAACTCTTTGAACTTTTCAAAGGTTTCGAACTTCCGTCTCATTTGGTACACATAACCATATCTTGAGTAATCATCAGTGAAAGTGATGAAGTACTCATAACCTCCTTTTACATGTTTGTATCGCATTCAAAACATACGTAACGAAAAATTAACGGATCTACTTCATTCGCAATTGATAAAATGCACTATTTAAATTTCAGAATATAAGAATAAGAGAGGATACCTTGGTACGGTGAAATTCAACACCAAAGAGAAGAAGTTCTTGAGAACAATTTCAATCTTCACTCCAATTCCACTTGATGCCCAAGATGTGTGGTCTCTCAATCAGTTCTATGTGTTTGTTCTACAGAGAATATGAAGGAGTCTCTCTCTTTCACATACATGAACATACAAACCATTTTATTCTCATATAAAATTTTGTATGTTTCTCTCCATGTAACTTATTATCTAATTGGGCTAGCCTTTTGGGCCTTCCCAATTGGGCTAGCCTTTTGGGCCTTCCCAATTGGGCTTTAGTGTAAGGCTTGGAGTGGGACCAAAAGGGAACAAATAAGACACTAGCTCCAATGGGCCTTGGGCTTTTCTGTCAACTTTTGACAAGTCCAAAGTTACGATTAATTATATTTAATACCACTATATAAATATAATTGCACTTTAGGCTTTATTAATAAATAATATCCTCAGACTTTATTATACATGCAACCCCTTCATAAAATATTCGTAGTAATACAAAGTCATGAATATAGACTGCCACTTTGTAATTTACTACATCTTAATCCTTGAGTACCCGATTTAATCCTTTTAAGTTATTCATCATATATTTATGAAATCTAATTTCATAAATATATACTTTAGTCTGACTAAAGTGGTTAGGCCTAACTCTCTGAATAACTGAAACCATTAAACTTATCTCAAGGGAATATTTTATATCTCCGTTAAGAGACTATGAATTCCATCTTGAGAATATATGTTCCATCGACACTAAATGTGGCTGCCCAACATACTGTGGTTTTGACCGTTACTTTAGATCTCACGCCTGATATATCAAAGCAACCTACATTTCATGATCAGGTCCATTATTCTCTCAAGATTAAAAGTTCATGTGAATACAAGTCATGAGATTTATTATTCAATTGACAGTCGTTAGGAGAATAATAAATCTCACAGCGGTCCAGTTCAATTTGTCTTAACTCTTAAAATATATCAACATATCAACTAGAAGTCTCCACTTCCATGATCAAGACAACTCATCGTAGTTAATATGTTATTGTCTTCACAGATGAAATGCCCAATTTCATCACCGACTACGAACCAAAATTCTGAGTTTACTAAGAACTTATGATCTATATCTTCTGTGACTAAATCACATAAATCACATACTATGCATCTCATGGACTATTTGATAATGTCCGAATATTCATGTTACCATTATTTTAGATAATAACAAAACAACTTTATTAATCATAATATTAAGTCATACATCATTTAACACATAATGTCATATATAATATCATACATGGTATATTACAATATGATTTAATGGCACTTATCCCAACAATATAGATAATGAGATGCATAGTATGTGATTTATGTAAAAAATCACAGAAGATATAAATCACAAGTTCTTTGTAAATTCAGAATTATAGTTCGTAGTCGGTGATGAAATTAGGCATTACATCTACGAAGACAATAACATATCAACTAAGATGATTTATCTTAATCGTGGAAGTGGAGACTTCTAGTTGATGTCTTGATATGTCTTAAGAGTTATGACATATTGAACTGGACCGCTGTGAGATTTATTATTCTCCTAACGACTGTTAATTGAATAATAAACTCATGACTTCCATTTACATGAACTCTTAATCTTGAAAGAATAATGAACCTGATCGTGAAGTGTAGGTTGCTTTGATATATCAGGAATGAGATCTAAAGTATTGGTCAAAACCTCAGTATATTGGGCAGCCACATTTAGTGTTAATGGAACATATATTCTCAAGATGGAATTCATAGTCTCTTAACGGAGATATAAAATATTCC
The DNA here is from genome assembly GCA_033629205.1 of Lithocarpus polystachyus. Taxonomy (NCBI): domain Eukaryota; kingdom Viridiplantae; phylum Streptophyta; class Magnoliopsida; order Fagales; family Fagaceae; genus Lithocarpus; species Lithocarpus polystachyus. The sequence goes on from CM066163.1 coordinate 47,764,820, forward strand.
CTTCAGATAAGTTTAATGAGTTCAGTTATTCAGAGAGTTAGGCCTAACCACTTTGGTAAGAAATTACTAAAGTATATATTTATGAAATTAGATTTCATAAATATATGTTGAATAAATTTAAAAGGATTAAACTGGGTAATCAAGGATTAAGATGTAGTAATTTATAAAGTGACAGTCTATATTCATGACTATGTATTACTACAAATATTTTATGAAGGGGTTGCATGTATATAAAGTCTTGGGATATAATTTATTAATAAGGCCTAGAATGCAATTATATTTATATAATGGTATTAAATATAATTAATGGTAACTTTGGACTTGTCAAGAATTAACAGAAAAGCCTAAGGCCCATTAGAGCTAGTGTCTTATTTGTTCCTTTTTGGTCCCACTCCAAGCCACACACTAAAGCCCAATTGGGAAGGCCCAAAAGGCTACCCCAATTAGATAATCAGTTATGTGGAGAGAAACATACAAAATTTTATTAACATGAAATGGTTTGTATGTTGGTGTAAGAGATTCATTCATATTCTCTCTAAAAAAACACATAGAACTGATTGAGAGACCACACATCTTTAGCATCAGGTGGAATTGGAGTGAAGATTAAAAGTATTCTCAAGTGCTTTTCATTTTCAGTTTTGAAATTCACCATACCAAGGTACACTCTCTTGTTCTTATATTCTGAAATTTACATAATACATGTTATCTATTATGAATGAAGTAGATCCATTATTTTTCCACTTTGTATGTTTTGTATGCGTTACAAACATGTTATTTCCGTCAAATGGTATCAGAGCGGTCTTCATTTCGACTCTGTATAACGTGTTTTGTGAGTTTTGGAATTAGAGATAATAGTTTCATGATCATAGAAGATTATATTTGCATCTAATTTTCTGCATGGTTGTTGAAACTATGATTTGATAAAAACTGATATTGATGTTATGATGTTGTTTAAATATTGAATTTAAGTATGTTAAATTGATCTTTAAGGCTATAGCATCAATAGAATTCAGTTTTGATATCAATTTCTATCTGTTATGTTCATTTAGTGGTTGTTTGTTTATGAAAAACTGTTGAAAACTATTAATATCTGAACTTAAAAAAACTAAAAACACGATTTTTTTGCGGGTAAGCTTACCTGCGAAGCTACTCGTGAAAAATGCTACTGAAGTACAAAAAATTTTGCGGGAAGTGTTCAGTCGCGAGATACCAGCAAGACACCTACGAGACAGTAGCAAAAGTCGCAAGACAGTCGCGAAAGTTTCTGTATGATTTTCAGTGTTTTCATTTTTTTTTTTTTTTTTTTTTGCTTAACATGTTTTCGCGGGTAGCGCTTAGTTGCGAGATACCCGCAAAAACTGGGAATTCAGAGTTTCATTTTCAAAATCTTTTCTCATGTATAAAGTGTAAGGCTGTGTATAGTTAGTTTATGCATGTTTAAAAAATAAAAACCTTTAATTTAAAACATCTAGTGGGAGAGAGATGAAAGGGTTGCATCTCGCGACCTCCATTGTCGGTTTAAAGTAGTGTGATTAAGCACCTCGCCTTGACGTATATGCCTTGCTCCCTTCGGAGGATGTTTAATTCATGGTACTACTGGTTAAACTTCTTAATGATAGATGAAGTGTGTTTTTACATTAAGAATGACCACGCTTCCATGGAGTTACTTGGTGACTCACATTGATTCTAGGCAATGGTGTACACTAGACTAAGTATGATGTTAACCTCCTTTCGGAGCTATGTCATTATTACTTAGAGACTGAAGGTAAAACGGCAAATTATCTTTGTTTGGTAAGAGTTACCATGATAGTATTAATAATGAGGATAATCCTCGCTTAATCATAGTGATTGGTATGACCTCGCTTCCGAGGAATATTAATTGCGGGATTGGTTTGTCGTTGCATATATTATATTATGGTTTTATTAAGGTTCCACATTATATGTTTTATATGCTAAATTGATAATGTCTAGTTTACTTATTATATTCATGTTTATTATTTCAAATTTGAACATGGCATCATTTAGCCTACTTGTGACCATTCTTAATCAAAACAAACTAACTGGATCCAACTATGTTGACTAGAAAAGAAATTTGGACATAGTTCTCACTGCTGAAGAGCACAAATATGTGCTTATTCAACCTTGTCCTAGCTTTCCTTCATTAGATGCTCCTCTTGAGGAAAAACAACGATATGATCGTTGGCAGAAATCTAATGAAATGACGAAGTGCTATATTCTAGTGTCCATCTTAAATGTTTTACAATATCAAATGTAGGATGTAGAACTAGCTTCAGACATTATGCTAAGTCTGAAGGAGATATTTAGTGAGCAAGGCCGTTCTGCAAGGCAAGAAACCATGAGGCAAATTTATAATACCAAAATGGTTGAAGGTAGTTCAATGAGAGAGCATTGTCTTACAATGATCTCTAATCTGAATACATTAGAGGTTTTAGGTGCCAATATTGATGGAGAATCCAAAGTAGATATGATACTCCAGTCACTACCAGAATCATTTAAGGAATTCAGACTTAATTATAACATGAACAAAAAGATTTATTCTTTGTTTGAATTAATGAATGAGTTGGTAGAGACAGAAGGCATCCTTGGTACTTCTAGTGTTGAAGCCAATGTGGGTGAAGCTTTTACTTCCCAATTTAAGTCGAAAGGCAAGGGTAAGAAGAAGAAGAATAAGAAGGACTTCACTAAGCAAGAGGGTAAACAAATTGCCTTAAGAGTTGCCGACAAAGGAAAGAAGCTGAAAGGAAAATGTTTCCATTGTGGTGAGAAAGGACATTAGAAGAGGAATTTTCCAAAGTTCAAGGCTGCCAATAAGGGTATGAAAATTTCATTCCTTCTTGAAATATGTTTAGTACAAAATCTCACGGATTCCTAGTGCGTGGATTCAGGTTGAACTAATCATATCTGCAATTCTTTGCAGGGGTTCCAGGAGACCAAAAGGCTTAATGAAGGGGAATTGTTTCTTACTTTGGCTGATGGGAGCAGGATTCCAGTTGTAGTTGTTGGTGTTTATAATTTATGTTTTCAGTCAAAAGTTTTAGTATTAGATAACTGTCTGTATGTACCTAATATTCGTAGGAATTTAATTTCTGCAACTTATTTTGGTAAACATGGATATTGTATTATCCTTAAATACAATGTTGTAATAAAGAAGGATAAAATGATTATCTGTTCTGGCAATATTGTGGATGATCTTTATATTTTAACTCCTAATAAGCATGAATTACATAATTCTGAATTAAATAATGACTTTAATGTAAAATCATTAAAGAGAAAGTTTCCTTCTACTAATGATGATATCTTTGGCACTTGTGTTTAGGTCATATTAATCCAAACAGAATTCAAAGACTGATCAAAGATGGTCTCTTAGAGCCACTGGACTTTGTTGATTTTCTAGTTTGTGAATCTTGTTTGGAAGGCAAAATGACTAAACGACCTTTTAATACAAAAGGTAGAAGTGCCCAAGAGTTGCTTGAATTAGTTCTATGGATAAATGTAGTCCTTTGTCAACCCAAGCAAGTGGAGGTTATGAGTACTTCATCACTTTTACCGATGATTGCTCAAAATATGGTTATGTGTACCTAATAAAACGGAAGTCCGAAGCTTTTGAAAAGTTCAAAGAGTTTAGGGCTGAGGTTGAGAATCAATTAGGAAAACACATAAAGGTCATTCGATCTGATCGTGGTGGCGAATACCTTCTTGGGGTTTTCAAGAATTACTTAACTGAAAATGGGATTGTATCCCAATTGACTGTACTTGGATCTCTCCAACAAAATGGTGTAGCAAAAAGAAGGAATATGACTCTTTTAGAAATGGTTAGGTCCATGATGAGTTACTCAACTTTACCGATTTCTTTTTTGGGTTATGTCTTAAATACAGCAATACATCTTTTGAATTTAGTTCCATCAAAATCTGTTCTCAAAACACCCGTGGAATTGTAGAGTGGGCGTAAGCCTAGCATGAAATATCTCCACATTTGGGGTTGTCCAGCACATGTTTTAAAAGGGAAGCCTGATAAATTCAAACCAAAATCGGAAGTGTGTTTGCTTGTGGGTTATCCAAAAGAAACTAGGGGTTATTTATTCTATAGTCTTAAAGATAACAAAGTTTTTGCTAGTACAAATGCTAAATTCTTAAAAAATTATTATATGAATAATTATACTCCTAGAAGTAGAGTTGTATTGGCTGAAATGAATGAATCTTTAAATGAACAACCAATGGTTGAAACTAGGGATAATGTGGTTGTATTGGATACACCACAAGATACTACTCATGAGATGTCTAGTACACAGGTGCCTCGTCGTAGTGGGAGGAATGTTAGGCCACCTATAAGATTCATAGATCTTGGAGAGACTTATGAAGCTATCTCAAAGGAGGCCGAAACTGATCCTTACACTTATGAAGAAGCAATGAATGATATAAATGCACATCATTGGATCCAAGCTATGAAATCTAAATTAGATTCCATGTATGCCAATCAAGTTTGGGATCTTGTAAAGGCGCCTAACGGCATTAAACCTGTTGGTTGCAAATGGGTTTACAAGAGGAAGAGAGGGATAGATGGAAAGGTTGAAACCTTTAAAGCAAGACTAGTAGCGAAAGGGTATACTCAAAAAGAAGGTATTGATTATAAGGAAACCTTTTCGTCATTAGCAATGCTTAAATCTATCAAAATTCTCCTATCCATTGCTGCTCACTATGATTATGAGATTTAGAAAATGGATGTCAAGACTGCATTTCTTAATGGCAATCTTGAAGAGGAAATCTATATGATGCAACCAGAAGGTTTCATAGTAAAGAACCAAGAGCATATGGAATGCAAGTTGAATAGGTCCATTAATGGACTTAAGCAAGCATCTAGGTCATGGAACATCAGATTTGATCAAGCAATCAAGTCATTAGGTTTTGAATAAAATTTTGATGAACCATGTGTGTACAAAAGACATCAAAATAAAGTAGTAATGTTCCTAATGTTTTATGTTGATGATATTCTACTCATTGGAAATGATGTAGGGGTAATGTCATCAGTAAAGGTTTGGTTGTCTAGTCAATTTGATATGAAGGACTTGGGTGAGGCTAACTTTGTTCTAGGGATTAAGCTTTGGCGAGATCGCATGAATAAGATGTTAGGTTTATCGCAAGCTAGATATATAGATAAGGTTCTAGAACGGTTTAACATGCAAAACTCCAAGAAATAATTACTTCCTTTCAGACATGGAGTTCCTCTATCTAATGACCAAAGGCCTAAGACTCAAGAGGAAGAAAATATGATGAGACAAGTTCCTTATGCTTCTGCAGTGGGAAGTCTCATGTATGCCATGCTTTGTACTAGACCAGATATCTGTTATTCAGTCAACATGGTCAGCCGATATCAATCAAATCCAGGACCAAAACATTGGCAAGCGGTAAAGCATATTCTTAAGTGTCTACGGAGAACAAGAGATTATATGCTTGTTTACCGGTGTAAGGATTTCATTCCAATTGCTATACAAATTCAGATTTTCAATCAGATCTAGATTTCAGAAAGTCTACTTCAGGCTGTGTGTTCACCTTGGGAGGTGGAGCCATAATTTGGAGGAGTGTTAAGCAATCTTGTATTGTGGACTCCACCATGGAAGCTGAATATGTTGCTGCTTGTGAGGCAGCAAAAGAAGCTGTTTGGCTCAAGAAATTCCTTTCTGATCTTGGTGTTGTGAGAATGGAGCAAGTTCTCATCACATTGTTTTGCGACAATAGTGGAGCGGTTACACAATCCAAAGATCCAAGGAAACACAAGAAAGGAAAGCACATAGAGAGAAAGTACCACATCATTCAAGACATTGTTGCACGTGGAGATGTGATGGTAGCAAAGATTGAAAGTTCAAATAATCTAGTAGATCACTTTACCAAAGCCCTGCCTCAAAGGACCTTCGAGTCACATTTGGAGGGAATGGGTGTTAGATTAGTGCACAATAGTCTTTAGGGAAAATGGAAGATTATTAGGATTAGTGCCCTTAAATCCTATTGTATGATGCTATATATGATATTAAGTATGACATTATGTTTGATATTATGTATGACTTAATATTGTGATTGATAAATTTATTTTATTATTATCTAAAATAATGATAATATGAATATTCGGACATTATCATATAGTCCATAAAGTACATAGTATGTGATTTATGTGAAAAATCACAAAAGATATAAATCACAAGTTCTTAGTAATTGGGCATTTCATCTGCGAAGACTATAACATATTGACTAAGATGATTTGTCTTAATCATGGAAGTGGAGGCTTCTAGTTGACGTGCTGATATGTCTTAAGAGTCAGGACATATTGAACTAGACCGTTGTGAGATTTATTATTCTCCTAACGACTGTCAATTGAATAATAAATCCCACGACTTCCATTTACATGAACTCTTAATCCTGAGAGAATAATGGACTGATCGTAAAGTGTAGGTTATTTTGATATATCAGGAATGAGATATAAAGTATCGGTCAAAACCTTAATATGTTGGGCAGCCACATTTAGTGTTGATGGAACATATATTCTAAAGATGGAATTCATAGTCTCTTAACGGAGATATAACATATTTCCTTGAGATAAATTTAATGGGTTCAGTTATTCAAAAAGTTAGGCCTAACCACTTTGGTAAAAAATTACTAAAGTATATATTTATGAAATTGGATTTCATAAATATATGATGAATAACTTTAAAAGGATTAAACCAGGTACTCAAGAATTAAGATGTAATAATTTACAAAGTGGCAATCTATATTCATAACTTTGTTGTTAGGATATGTGCCCTTAAATCCTATTGTATGATGCTATATATGATATTATGTATGACATTATGTGAGAAATGATGTATGACTTAATATTGTGTTTAATAAAGTTGTTTTATTCTTATCTAAAATAATGGTAACATGAATATTCAAACATTATCAAATAGTCCATGAGATGCATAGTATGTGATTTATGTGATTTAGTCACAGAAGATATATATCACAAGCTCTTTGTAAACTCAGAATTTTGGTTCGTAGTCGGTGATGAAATTGGGCATTTCATTTGCAAAGACTATAACATATTAACTACGATGATTTGTCTTGATCATGGAAGTGGTGACTTCTAGTTAATATGTTGATATGTTTTAAGAGTTAAGACATATTGAACTGGACCGCTGTGAGATTTATTATTCTCCTAACGACTGTCAATTGAATAATAAATCTCACGACTTGTATTCACATGAACTCTTAATCCTGAGAGAATAATGGACCTGATCATGAAATGTTGGTTGCTTTGATATATCAGGAGTGAGATCTAAAGTAACAGTCAAAACCTCAGTATGTTGGGCAGCCACATTTAGTGTTGATGGAACATATATTCTCAAGATGGAATTCATAGTCTCTTAATGGAAATATAAAATGTTTCCTTGAGATAAGTTTAATAGGTACAGTTATTCAGAGAGTTAGGCCTAACCACTTTAGTAAGACTAAAGTATATATTTATGAAATTGGATTTTATAAATATATGGTGAATAACTCAAAAGGATTAAACCGGGTACTCAAGGATTAAGATGTAGTAATTTACAAAGTGGCAGTCTATATTCATGACTTTGTATTGCTATGAATATTTTATGAAGGGGTTGCATGTATAATAAAGTCTTGGGATATAATTTATTAATGAAGCCTAGAGTGCAATTATATTTATATACTGGTATTAAATATAATTAATGGTAACTTTGGACTTGTCAAGAGTTAACAGAAAAGCCTGAGGCCTATTGAAGCTAGTGTCTTATTTATTCCCTTTTGATCCCACTCCAAGCTACACACTAAAGCCCAATTGGGAAAGCCCAAAAGGCTAGCCCAATTAGATAATCAGTTATGTGGAGAGAAACATACAGAATTTTATAGAGAATAAAATGGTTTGTATGTTTAATAAGATAAGAATATGATATAAGGAAGAGAGACACTCTTTCATATATTCTCTCTAGAAAATATAGAACTGATTGAGAGAACACACATCTTGGGCATCAAGTGGAATTGGAGTGAAGATTGAAAGTCTTCTCGAGTACTTCTTCATTCGGTTTTGAATTTCACCGCATCAAGGTACACTCTCTTGTTCTTATATTCTGAAACCTACATAGTACATGTTATCAATTGCGAATGAAGTAGATCCGTTTATTTTCCGCTGCGTATGTTTTGTATGCGATGTAAACATATATATTTCCTTACATTGGTATCAGAGCGGTCTTCATTTCGAATCTGTATAACATGTTTTGTGCGTTTTGGAATTAGAGATAATAGTTTCAAGTTGATAGAGGATTATACATTTAATTTTCTGCATGGTTGTTGAAACTATGATTTGATAAAAGCTGATATTGATGTTATGATGTTGTTTAAATATGAATTTAAGAATGTTAAATTGATCTTTAAGGCTATAACATCAATAGTTTTCAGTTTTGATATCAATCTCTGTCTATCATTTTCGTATGATGGTTGTTTATTCATGCAAAACCGTTGAAAACTACCTTAGAAGAATTTCTGGAAATTTGAGTTTTACAAGTTTCGATCGATCGAAATTTACTTTCGATCGATCGAGTAAAACAGTGATCAATCTTTTGAATCGATTAATATTCAATTACTAGTCGATCGATCGAATTTTCTTTTCGATCGATCGAAAGGCGATCGAGTATCAATCGAACAAGTCACAAGGTCAAGTTCGAATTGTTTAATTTTTTCAACCGATCGAGGGGCACATTCGATCGATCGAAAGAACGAAAATCTGAATTTTTCTAAGTGTTTTCAAACTTAAAAGTGTGTGATTAAATTTCGTGTTTAGTATAAAGTGCAAGGCTGTGTATAATTAGTTTATGCATGTTTAAAAGATAAAAACCATTAATTTAAAACATTTAGTGGGAGAGAGATTCAAGGGTTGGATCTCACGGCCTCCATTGTCGGTTTATAGTAGTGTGATTAATCACCTCGCCTTGGCGTATATGCCTTGCTCCCTACGGAGGGTGTTTAATTCATGGTACTACAGGTTAAACTTCTTAATGATAGATGAAGTGTGTTTTTACATTAAAAGCGACCACGCTACCGTGAAGTTACTTGGTGACTCACATTAATTCTAGACAATGGTGTAAACTAGACTAAGTATGATGTTAACCTCCTTCGGAGCTATGTCATTATCACTTAGAGGCTAAAGGAAAAGCGGCAAATTATTTTTGTTTGATAAGAGTTACCATGATAGCATTAATAATGAGGATAATCCTCACTTAATCATAGTGATTGGTATGACCTCGCTACCGAGGAATATTAATTGCGGGATTGGGTTGTCGTTGCATATATTATATTATGGTTTTATTAAGGTTCCATATTATATGTTTATATGCTAAATTGATAATGTCCAGTATACTTATTATATTCATGTTTATTATTTTCAGATTTGAACATGGCATAATTTGGCCCACTTGTTACCATTCTTAATCAACACAAACTGACTGGATCCAATTATGTTGACTGGAAAAGAAACTTGGACATAGTTCTCACAGCTGAAGAACACAAATATGTGCTTACAAAACCATGTCCTAGCTTTCCTTCATTAGATGCTCCTCTTGAGGAAAAACAACGATATGATCGTTGGCAGAAATCTAATGAAATGGCCAAGTGCTACATCCTAGCGTCCATCTCAAATGTTCTACAGCATCAAATGCAGGATGTAGAACTAGCTTCGGACATTATGCAAAGTCTGAAGGAGATGTTTGGTGAGTAAGGCCGTTCTTCAAGGCAAGAAACCATGAGGCAAATTTATAATACGAAAATGGCTGAAGGTAGTTCAGTGAGAGAACATTGTCTTACAATGATCTCTAATCTGAATACATTGGAAGTTTTAGGTGCCGACATTAATGGAGAATCCCAAGTGGATATGATACTCCAGTCACTACTGGAATCATTCAAGGAATTCAGACTTAATTATAACATGAACAAAAAGATTTATTTTTTGTCTGAATTAATGAATGAGTTGGTAGCAGCGGAAGGCATCCTTGGTACTTCTAATGTTGAAGCCAATGTGAGTGAAGCTTCTACTTCTCAACCTAAGTCGAAAGGCAAGGGTAAGAAGAAGAAGAAGAAGGACTTCACTAAGCAGGAGGGTAAACAAATTGTCTTAGGGGTTGTCGACAAAGGAAAGAAGTTGAAAGGAAAATGTTTCCATTGTAGTGAGAAAGGACATTGGAAGAGGAATTGTCCAAAGTTCAAGGCTGCCAATAAGGGTATAAAAATTTCATTCCTTCTTGAAATATGTTTGGTACAAAATCCCACAGATTCCTAGTGTGTGGATTCAGGTTGTACTAATCATATCTACAATTCTTTGCAGGACTTCCAAGAGACCAAAAGACTTAAAGAAGGAGAGTTGTTTCTGACCTTGGCTGATGGGAGTAGGATTCCAGTTGTAACTATTGGAGTGTTTAATTTATGCTTTGAAACTAGGGTTTTATTCTTGGAAGATTGTTTATTTGTACCTAATATTCGTAGGAATTTAATTTCTGCAACTTATTTAGGTAAAAATGGATATTGTGTTATCCTTAAAGACAATGTTGTAATAAAGAAAGATAAAATGTTTATCTATTCTGGCAATATTGTGGATGGTCTTTATATTTTAACTCCTGATAAGCATGAATTATACAATTCTAAATTAGATAATAACTCTCATGTAAAATCATTAAAGAGAGAGTTTCCTTCTACTAATGATGCATATCTTTGGCACTTGCGTTTGGGTCATATTAATCCAAACAGAATTCAAAAACTGATCAAAGATGGTCTCTTAGAGCCACTGAACTTTGATGAATTTCCAGTTTGTGAATCTTGTTTGGAAGGCAAAATGACCAAATGACCTTTTAATGCAAAAGGTAGAAGAGCCTAAGAGTTGCTAGAATTAGTTCATACGGAAGTTTGTGATCCTATGTCAACCCAAGAAAAAGGAGGTTATGAGTACTTCATCACTTTCACCGATGATTACTCTAGATTTGGTTATGTGTACCTAATGAGATGGAAGTTCGAAGCCTTTGAAAAATTCAAAGAGTTTAAGGCTGAAGTTAAGAATCAATTGGGTAAACACATAAAGGCCATTCGATCTGATCGTGGTGGCGAATACCTTCTTGGGGATTTCAAGGATTACTTAACTCAAAATGGGATTGTATCCCAATTAACTGCACCTGGAACTCCCCAACAAAATGGTGTAGCAGAAAGAAGGAATAGGACTCTTTTAGAAATGGTTAGGTCCATGATGAGTTACTCAACTTTACCTATTTCTTTTTGGGGTTATGCCTTAGATACAGCAATACATCTTTTGAATTTAGTTCCATCAAAATCTGTTCCCAAAACACCCATGGAATTGTGGAGTGGGCGTAAGCCAAGTATGAAATATCTCCACATTTAGGGTTGTCCAGCACATGTGTTAAAAGGGAAGTCTGATAAGTTGGAACCAAAATCAGAAGTATGTTTGCTTGTGAGTTATCCAAAGGAAACTAGGGGTTATTTATTCTATAGTCATAAAGATAGCAAAGTTTTTGTTAGTACAAATGCTAAATTCTTGGAAAATGATTATATGAGTAATTTTACTCTTAGAAGTAGAGTTGTCTTGGCTGAAATGAATGAACCTGTAATTGACCAACCAATGGTTGAAACTAGGGATGATGTGGCTATATTGGATACACCACAAGATACTACTCATGAGATGTCTAGTACACAGTTGCCTCGTCGTAGTGGGAGGAATATTAGGCCACCTATAAGATTCATAGGTCTTGGAGAGACTTATGAGGCTATCTCAGAGGAGGCCGAAACTGATCTTTACACTTATGAAGAAGCAATGAATGATATAGATTCACATCATTGGGTCCAAGCTATGAAATCAGAATTAAATTCCATGTATTCCAATCAAGTTCAGGATCTTGTAAAGGGGCCTAACGGCATTAAACCTTTTCACCAGTAGCAATGCTTAAATCTATCAGAATTCTCTTATCCATTGCTACTCATTATGATTATGAGATTTGGCAAATGGATGTCAAGACTGCATTTCTTAAAGGCAATCTTGAAGAGGAAATCTATATGAAGCAACCAGAAGGTTTCATAGCAAAGAACCAAGAGCATATGGTATGCAAGTTGAATAGATCCATTTATGGACTTAAGCAAGCATCTAGGTCATGGAATATCAGATTTGATCAAGCAATCAAATCATTTGGTTTTGAACAAAATCTTGATGAACTATGTGTGTACAAAAGACATCAAGACAAAATACTAATGTTCCTAGTGCTTTATGTTGATGATATTCTACTTATTGGAAATGATGTAGGTGTAATGTCATCAGTAAAGGTTTGGTTGTCAAGCCAATTTGATATGAAGAACTTGGGCGAGGATAACTTTATTCTAGGGATCAAGCTTTGGCGAGATCGTAAGAATAAGACGTTAGGCTTATCACAAGCTGGATATATAGATAAGGTTCTAGAACGGTTTAGCATGCAAAACTCCAAGAAAGGATTACTTCCTTTCAAACATGGAGTTCCTCTGTCTGATGACCAAAGGCCTAAGACTCAAGAGGAAGAAAATATGATGAGACAAGTTCCTTATGCTTCTGCAGTAGGAAGTCTCACGTATGCCATGCTTTGTACTAGACCAGATATCTGTTTTTCAGTTGGCATGGTCAGCCGATATCAATCAAATCCAAGACCACAACATTGGCAAGCTGTAAAGCATATTCTCAAGTATCTACGGAGAACGAGAGATTATATGCTTGTTTACCGTTGTGAGGATTTGATTCCCATTGGCTGTACAGATTCCGACTTTCAATCGGATCTAGATTTCAGAAAGTTCACGTCAAGATGTGTATTTACCTTGGGAGGTGGAGTCATAAGTTGGAGGAGTGTCAAGCAATCTTGTATTGCGAACTCCACCATGGAAGCTGAATATGTTGCTGCTTGTGAGGCGGCAAAGGAAGCTGTTTGGCTCAAGAAATTCCTTTCTGATCTTGGTGTAGTGAGAATAGAGCAAGTTCCTATCACATTGTTTTGTGACAATAGTGGAGCGGTTGCACAATCCAAAGATCCAAGGAATCAGAAGAAAGGAAAGCACGTTGAGAGAAAGTACCACATCATTCGAGACATTGTTGCTCGTGGAGATGTGGTGGTAGCAAAGATTGAAAGTGCAAATAATCTAGCAGATCCCTTTACCAAAGTCTTGCCTCAAAGGACCTTCGAGTCACATTTGGAAGGAATGGAAGTTAGATTAGTACACGATAATCTTTAGGGCAAGTGGAAGATTTTTAGGATATGTGCCCTTAAATCCTATTATATGATGCTATGTATGATATTATGTATGACATTATGTGAGAAATGATGTATGACTTAATATTCTGTTTAATAAAGTTGTTTTATTCTTATCTAAAATAATGGTAACATGAATATTCGGACATTATCAAATAGTCCATGAGATACATAGTATGTGATTTATGTGATTTAGTCACAGAAGATATAGATCACAAGTTCTTTGTAAACTCAGAATTTTGGTTCGTAGTTGGTGATGAAATTGGGCATTTCATCTGCGAAGACTATAACATATTAACTACGATGATTTGTCTTGATCATGGAAGTAGTGACTTCTAGTTAATATGTTGATATGTTTTAAAAGTTAAGACATATTGAACTGGACCAATGTGAGATTTATTATTCTCCTAACGACTGTCAATTGAATAATAAATCTCACGACTTGTATTCACATGAACTCTTAATCCTGAGAGAATAATGGACCTGATCATGAAATGTAGGTTGCTTTGATATATCAGGAGTGAGATCTAAAATAACGGTCAAAACCTCAGTATGTTGGGCAGCCACATTTAGTGTTGATGGAACATATATTCTCAAGATGGAATTCATAGTCTCTTAACGGAGATATAAAATATTCACTTGAGATAAGTTTAATGGTGCAGTTATTTAGAGAGTTAGGCCTAACCACTTTAGTAAGACTAAAGTATATATTTATGAAATTGAATTTTATAAATATATGGTGAATAACTCAGAAGGATTAAACCGGATACTCAAGGATTAAGATGTAGTAATTTACAAAGTAGCAGTCTATATTCATGACTTTGTATTGCTATGAATATTTTATGAAGGGGTTGCATATATAATAAAGTCTTGAGATATAATTTATTAATGAGGCCTAGAGTGCAATTATATTTATATAATGGTATTAAATATAATTAATGGTAACTTTAGACTTGTCAAGAGTTGACAAAAAAGCCCGAGGCCCATTGGAGCTAGTGTCTTATTTGTTCCCTTTTGGTCCCACTCCAAGCCACACACTAAAGCCCAATTGGGAAGGCCCAAAAGGCTAGCCCAATTAGATAATCAGTTATGTGGAGAGGAACATACAGAATTTTATAGAGAATAAAATGATTTGTATGTCTAATAAGATAAGAATATGATATAAGGAAGAGAGACACTCTTTCATATATTCTCTCTAGAAAACATAGAACTGATTGAGAGACCACACATCTTGGGCATCAAGTGGAATTGGAGTGAAGATTGAAAGTCTTCCCGAGTACTTCTTTATTCGGTTTTGAATTTCACCGCATCAAGGTACGCTCTCTTATTCTTATATTCTGAAACCTACATAGTACATGTTATCAATTGCGAATGAAGTAGATCCGTTTATTTTCCGCTTCGTATGTTTTGTATGCGATACAAACATATATATTTCCTTACATTTGTATTACTACGAATATTTTATAAAGGGGTTGCATCTATAATAAAGTCTTGGGATATAATTTATTAATAAGGCCTAGAGTGCAATTATATTTATATAGTTGTATTAAATATAATTAATGGTAACTTTGGACTTGTCAAGAGTTGATAGAAAAGCCCAAGGCCCATTGGAGCTAGTGTCTTATTTGTTCCCTTTTGGTCCCACTCCAAGCCACACACTAAAATCTAATTGGGAAAGCCCAAAATGCTAGCCCAATTAGATAATCAGTTATGTGGAGAGAAACATACAGAATTTTATTAACATGAAATGGTTTGTACGTTGGTGTAAGAGACTCATTCATATTCTCTCTAAAAAAACACATAGAACTGATTGATAGACTGTTGGGATATATACATGTTTGCATCGAATACAAAACATACGCAGCGGAAAATAAACGGATCTACTTAATTCGCAATTGATAACATGCACTATGTAGGTTTCAGAATATAAGAACAAGAGAGTGTACATTGATGCGGTGAAATTCAAAACCAAATGAAGAAGTACTCGGGAATACTTTCAATCTTCACTCCAATTCCACTTGATGCCCAAGATGTGTGGTCTCTCAATCAGTTCTATGTTTTCTAAAGAGAATATGAAAGAGTGTCTCTCTTCCTTATTTCATATATTGTACATACATTAAACATACAAACCATTTCATTCTATATAAAATTCTGTATGTTTCACTCCACATAACTGATTATCTAATTGGGCTAGCCTTTTGGGCCTTCCCAATTGGGCTTTAGTGTGTGGCTTGGAGTGGGACCAAAAGGGAACAAATAAGACACTAGCTCCAATAGGCCTTGGGATTTTCTGTCAACTCTTGACAAGTCCAAAGTTACCATTAATTATATTTAATACCACTATATAAATATAATTGCACTCTAGGCCTCATTAATAAATTATATTCCAAGACTTTATTATACATGCAACTACTTCATAAAATATTCGTAGTAACACAAAGTCATAAATATAGACTGCCACTTTGTGAATTACTACATCTTAATCCTTGAGTATCCGGTTTAATCCTTATGAGTTATTCACCATATATTTATGAAATCCAATTTCATAAATATATACTTTAGTCTTACTAAAGTGGTTAGGCCTAACTCTTTAAATAATTGTACCCATTAAACTTATCTCAAGGGAATATTTTATATCTCCGTTAAGAGACTATGAATTCCATCTTGAGAATATATGTTCCATCAACACTAAATGTGGCTGCCCAATATACTGAGGTTTTGACCGTTACTTTAGATCTCACTCCTGATATATCAAAGCAACCTACATTTCATGATCAGGTTTATTATTCTCTCAGGATTAAGAGTTCATGTGAATACAAGTCGTGAGATTTATTATTCAATTGACAGTCGTTAGGAGAATAATACATCTCACAGCGGTCCAGTTCAATATGTCTTAACTCTTAAAACATATCAACATATTAACTAGAAATCACCATTTCCATGATCAAGGCAAATCATCGTAGTTAATATGTTATAGTCTTCGCAGATGAAATGCCCAATTTCATCACCGACTACGAACCAAAATTCTGAGTTTACAAAGAACTTGTGATCTATATCTTCTGTGACTTTTCACATAAATCACATACTATGCATCTCATGGACTATTTGATAATGTCCGAATATTCATGTTACCATTACTTTAGATAAGAATAAAATAACTTTATTAAACACAATATTAAGTCATACACCATGTCTCACATAATGTCATACATAATATCATACATAGCATCATACAATAGGATTTAAGGGCACATATCCTAACATAGACAACACATCTTAGGCATCAAGTGGAATTGGAGTGAAGATTAAAAGTGTTCCTGAGTGCTTTTCATTTTCGGTTTTGAAAGTCACCATACAAAGGGACACTCTCTTGTTCTTATATTTTGAAATTTACATAGTACATGTTATCTATTACAAATGAAGTAGATCCGTTATTTTTTCACTACGTTTGTTTTGTATGCGTTACAAAGATGTTATTTCCATCAATTCCTTCACCCCATGCTTTTAAGATTGTTGAGCAAGATGCTTCTGATATAGGCTATGGTGGAATCCTAAAACAAGTAACAAAAGATTATGCTAAAGAACAAATTGTTAGATTTTATTTTGGCTGTTGGACGGCTACTCAGCAGAATTACAGCAAAATTAAAAAAGAAATTTTATCCATTATATTATGTGTCTCAAAATTTCAAAATGATCATTTCAATCAAAAGTTTTTAATTCGTGTGGATTGTAAAAGTGCTAAAGAAGTTTTACAAAAAGATTTTAAAAATCTTGTTTCCAAACAGAGTTTTGCTAGATGGTAGGCTATTTTAAGTGTTTTTGACTTTGATATTGAATATATTACAGGAGAAACTAATTCAATTCTTGATTTCTTAACTCGTGAATTCCTACAGGGAAGATGAGTTCCCATGCAAATAAAAGCAAATCCCCCAAACCTAGAACCAGACAATCTTATGCTTTTCTGATTCCTCCCCTTAGTAGATTTCTCCCTTGTCCCTCTTTCACCTCATCCGCTTTTTCTTCAAATAGACCCTAAGAAAGTGTTAGGATATATATACCCTTAAATCCTATTGTATAATGCTATGTATGACTTAATGTTATAATTAATAAAGTTGTTTTATTATTATGTAAAATAATGGTAACATGAATATTTGGACATTATCATATAGTCCATGAGATGCATAGTATGTGATTTATGTGATTTAGTCACGGAAAATATAAATCACAAGTTCTTTGTAAACTCGTAATTAAAGTTTGTAGTCAGTGATGAAATTGGGCATTTCATCTGCGAAGACTATAACATATTAACTAAGATGATTTGTCTTGATCGTGGAAGTGGTGACTTCTAGTAGATATGTTGATATGTTTTAAGAGTTAAGACATATTGAACTGGACTGCTGTGAGATTTATTATTCTCCTAACGACTATCAAATGAATAATAAATCTCACAACTTCTATTTGCATGAACTCTTAATCCTGAGAGAATAATGGACCTGATCATGAAGTGTAGATTGCTTTGATATATCAAGAGTGAGATCTAAAGTCACAATCAAAACCTCAGTATGTTAGGCAGCCACATTTAGTGTTGATGGAACATATATTCTCAAAATGGAATTCATAATCTCTTAACGGAGATATAAAATATTCACTTGAGATAAATTTAATGGGTTTGGTTATTCAGAGTGTTAGGCTTAACTACTTTAGTAAGAATATACTAAAGTATATATTTATAGAATTAAATTTCATAAATATATGATGAATAACTTAAAAGGATTAAACTGGGTACTCAAGGATTAAGATGTAGTAATTTTTAAAGTGACAGTCTACATTCATGACTTTGTATTACTACGAATATTTTATGAAGGGGTTGCATGTATAATAAAGTCTTGGGATATAATTTATTAATTTGACTTAGAGTGCAATTATATTTATATAGTGGTATTAAATATAATTAATGGTAACTTTGGGCTTGTCAAGAGTTTATAGAAAAGCCCAAGGCCCATTGGAGCTAGTGTCTTATTGGTCCCTTTTGGTCCCACTCCAAGCCACACACTAAAACCCAATTGGAAAGGCCCAATAGGCCGGCCCAATTAGATGATTTGTCTTGATCGTGGAAGTGGAGACTTCTAGTTGATATGTTGATATGTTTTAAGAGTTAAGACATACTGAACTGGACTACTGTGAGATTTATTATTCTTCTAACGACTATCAAATGAATAATAAATCTCACAACTTTTATTTGCATGAACTCTTAATCCTGAGAGAATAATGGACCTGATCATGAAGTGTAGGTTGCTTTGATATATCAGGAGTGAGATCTAAAGTCACAATCAAAACCTCAGTATGTTAGGCAGCCACATTTAGTGTTGATGGAACATATATTCTCAAAATGGAATTCATAATCTCTTAACGGAGATATAAAATATTCACTTGAGATAAATTTAATGGGTTTGGTTATTCAGAGTGTTAGGCTTAACCACTTTAGTAAGAATATACTAAAGTATATATTTATGGAATTGAATTTCATAAATATATGATGAATAACTTAAAAGGATTAAACAGGGTACTCAAGGATTAAAATGTAGTAATTTTCAAAGTGACAGTCTACATTCATGACTTTGTATTACTACGAATATTTTATGAAGGGGTTGCATGTATAATAAAGTCTTGGAATATAATTTATTAATTTGACTTAGAGTGCAATTATATTTATATAGTGGTATTAAATATAATTAATGGTAACTTTGGGCTTGTCATGAGTTTATAAAAAAGCCCAAGGCCCATTGGAGCTAGTGTCTTATTGGTCCCTTTTGGTCCCACTCCAAGCCACATACTAAAACCCAATTGGAAAGGCCCAATAGGCCAGCCCAATTAGATAATCAGTTAGTTATAAAAGGGTGAAACATACAGAATTTTTTCATAAAAAAAAAAAAAAAAAAAAAAAAAAAAGATATCATTGTGAAGTGGTGTGTATTTGTGAGTGAAACCACTCAATTATTCTCTCTTAGAAACTAATTGAGAGACCACACTTCTTAGGCGTAAAGTGGAATTGGAGTGAAGATTAAAAGTGATCCAAAGTACTTCGAATATTTTGTTTTAAATTTCACCGCACCAAGGTACACAATCTCATTCTTTAATTCTGAAATTTACATAGTGCATGTTATCAATTATGAATGAAATATATCAATTTTTGTTGCTGCCGCTGTGTGTTTTGTATGAGATACAAAACCAATTTTTCCTACAATTGGTATCAGAGCCAGGTTTTCATCTCATGATTGTATAGCATGTGATTGGATTTTAGAATAATGGAAAACGATTTCTTGATGTTGTCAATGCACTTGACACCGTTGTTATTGTTTTGATTGCACCAAATGAATTCATTCACATGGTATTTACTTTCTTTGAATAGTGCCGTATCTTTATGCTTATGGCTTTGCATATATATATATATATATATATATATATATATATATATTTATATAAATGAAAGGTATATGTAACCGTTAATTGCATGAATGATACGGTGCATGTCTTGGTTGTGATAATTGCCTTGATTGCATACTTTTCGTGGATCCTTTATTGCACCGTTAGTGCACTTTGACATTGCATCTTTTGGATTATTGTTGCACTACTTGGCAACATCAAGCACTGCTTGAAGAATCCGCATATATATATATATATATATATATAGATAAAGGCTTATATATATAAAGTATATGAAGAACTTGGCAATACAAGAATATTTATATATATATTGCCAAGGGTTTGGATGAATCAATTGTCTTGGAGTGGAAATTGATCATTAATGTTAACTGTTCTGTTAACTGCCTTGTGCGATTCTTTGCACCGCTTGGAATTTGACTTATATATATACTAGCCTCTGAGCACGCGCGTGAGGCTCTTCTATTTTTTGGGTAAGGGTTAATTTAGAGCATTTATTATACTTTGGAATTGCTACATTTTTCGATCACTAAAAAAAAACCTAGGGGTGTGATGAATAAATTATTTCATCCAATACGCAGAACACTCATCACCCCTAGGTTTTTTTTTGTGATTGAAATATGTAGTAATCCTAAAGTATAATAAATGCTCTAAATTAACCCTTATCCAAAAATAGAAGAGTCTCTGAGCACGTGCGTGCTCAGAGGCTAGTAATTTTTTATTTATTTAATCCCGTGTTATACATACAAAAATATTAACTCCATGAGAACTACATAAATCTTTAACAAAATAAATTTCTTAAAACACCAAGAATACCGCTTGAGAAGTCCACCTATTCTCTAAGTTTAATTTCAAGCGATGTAATTTTTTTTGTGCGTCTATTATTATTTTTAACCCAAGCCCAAAAGTTTAATGAATGGAAATTATTCCTTTTGGATTGTAAACATTGTAATAACATAAAAAGATATATTGATCATAGATTGTCACAATTATCAATTTTTTTTTAATACTAAAAGGCAGCCACTTACTCCAAAAAGGTAGCTAGTTATTGCACATCCATAACAAAATTTTCAAATACTAAAGACTCTTAGGCTGTAAACTCAGTATTTTTTTTATTCAATTTTTTAAAATGGTAGTTATTATTTCCTAAAAGATAGGCACTTAGTACACATCTATAACTAAAGTACACGTTTAAGAGACATGGCATATTGTTAGCTAAAATTCAGTTTCAGTTTGCAAGTTCTTCGACCACTAATTGAACAATGAGGAATTAATAGCAGTCCTGCAACATCAAAATCACACCAAATGCCGTATATTAATAACTAAGGGTTCCCTTTCAAAAAAAATAAAATCAAATAACTGAGGGTCCATTTTTTTTTTTTTTTTTTACTCAAAAAAAAGGTCCATTGTTGGCAAAATTATTATAAAAAAAAAAAAAAAAAAGGGAAAAGGGGTCAATTTCGAAATTCCGCAAAAACTAATTTTGAAAAATAATTAAGTTGAAAAAAATAGCCTTTTGCAACGGTTTACCAAACAAACACTGAAAAGTTAGATGATTTAGCTAAAATTCCAACTCTATCAGTGATTCAGTATTTTCTCCCAATGGTTATTACTCCAAGGTAATGTAAAGCACTAAATAAATGTATTTTCTTTTAAAAATAAATGTGTAATGAAAAGCCCAACAAATTATAATATTAAATTTCATATGGTAGGATATTTACAGAAAATAGTCTTTAAAAACTACTTGACAAATTGACTACCACTTCGCTCACCTGAATTCATCTAATGTGTCTGCTATGCAATCTAACAAAATTGTTGATATGTCACCCTAAAAAAAATACAAAAAAATAGAGATTAAGACTTAAATGTAAGAAAAACAATTGACAAAAATAATAGAAGGAAGAGGGAGCACCACTTAGAACACACACACTAAAATAATTACTCAAACCCATAACCACAAAAAAAATAGGCAAAAATATATATCATTCCAAATTATAATTGTTACAAATTATTAAACATTTACCCAAAAAAAAAAAATAAAACAAAAGAAGTGTGAATTTGGGGCAGGTTAGAACTTCAAAAAGTTCCAGAAACGCGCTTCATATGCAAAACTAATTTCACTTTACGGAACCCAGATAGGCAAAGAGTCCCTGACCTAGCTAAATTGTTCTAAACTCCCCAAAACCCCAAACTTTAAATAAACCCATTCATTCAATCACATCTCTAAGTTTCAAAAAAAAAAAATCACATCTCTATAAATATTAATTTATATATATCTACAACACCAAAATAGATTCTCCTGTGACAACAACATCAAAAAATTCGATGCTCCAAACAGCAATCAAACTATTTAGATGATAACAAAGTAAGAGACAACAACAATTTATATATATATATATATATATATGTATATACTCAGGTACTCAATGATTAAGATGTAGTAATTTTCAAAGTGACAGTCTACATTCATGACTTTGTATTATTACGAATATTTTATGAAGGGGTTGCATGTATAATAAAGTCTTGGGATATAATTTATTAATATGACTTAGAATGCAATTATATTTATATAGTGGTATTAAATATAATTAATGGTAACTTTGGGCTTGTCAAGAGTTTATAGAAAAGTCCAAGGCCCATTGGAGCTAGTATCTTATTGGTCCCTTTTGGTCCCACTCCAAGCCACACATTAAAACCCAATTGGAAAGGCCCAATAGGCCGGCCCAATTAGATAATCAGTTAGTTATAAAAGGGAGAAACATACAGGATTTTTTCATAAAAAAAAAAAAAATATCATTGTGAAGTGGTGTACATGTGTGAGTGAAGCCACTTAATTATTCTCCCTTAGAAACTGATTGAGAGACCACACTTCTTCGGCGTAAAGTGGAATTGGAGTGAAGATTAAAAGTGATCCAAAGTACTTCGAATCTTTTGTTTTAAATTTCACCACACCAAGGTACGCAATCTCATTCTTGAATTCTAAAATTTGCATAGTGCATGTTATCAATCATGAATGAAATATATCCATTTTTGTTGCTGCCGCTGTGTGTTTTGTATGAGATACAAAACCAATTTTTCCTACAATTGGTATCAGAGCCAGGTTTTCATCTCATGATTATATAGCATGTGATTGGATTTTAGAATAATGGAAAACGATTTCTTGATGTTGTCAATGCACTTGACACCATTGTTATTGTTTTGATTGCACCAAATGAATTCATTCACATGGTATTTACTTTCTTTGAATAGTGCCGTATCTTTATGCTTATGGCTTTGCATATAAATATATATATATATATATATATATATAAATGAAAGGTATATGTAACCGTTAATTGCATGAATGATACGGTGCATGTCTTGGTTGTGATAATTGCCTTGATTGCATACTTTTTGTGGATCCTTTATTGCACCGTTAGTGCACTTTGACATTGCATCTTTTGGATTATTGTTGCACTCCTTGGCAACATCAAGCACTGCTTGAAGAATCCGCATATATGTATATATATATATACATATATATATATATATATATAATATATCTATAATCAGGTCCGTATAAGGCATGGCATGGATTTAAAGGCTTAAATATATATATACATTGCTTTAAAGGCTTGCATATTTTTGATTCTTAAAAGCATGTACTGCAAATGAAGGCGTTATCATCCGTAAGCCTTGCATGTAGAATATATTTATATACGCATAGAATATATTTAAATATATATAAATATATATGGGTTTATATATATATATATATATATATATATATATTATAACATATATATACATATTATATTATATATATTTATATATATTAACGCTAGGATTAAAGTTTTTGTTTAATGAAATTTATTCGTAATGAGATTAGGATTATGTTTTCAAGGTTTCTAACGTTATTATAGTTCTTGATCTTAAAAACTTTTAATTTAAAATATCTAGCGGGAGAGAGATACAATGGTTAGATCTCACGGCCTCTATTATCAATTCATAGTAGTGTGGGTAAACACCTCGTCTTGGCGTATATGCCTCGTGATCCCAATGGAGGGAGTTTACCTCATAGTACTACAAGATTGAATTTACCCGTTTAAAATAGTGTAGACAAACACCTCGTCTTCGCGTATATGCCTCGCGATCCCAAAGAAGGGTGTTTTGTTCCATGGTACTACAAGTTTAAACACTATAAAGGAAGATGAAATGTGGCTACACATGATTCTAGATAATGGTGTACACTAGACTAAGTGTAATGTTAACCTCCCAAAGGAGCTATGTCATTATTACTCAGAGACTAAAGGCAAAACGGCATATTATTTTTGTTTAGTAAGAGTTACCATGATAGCATTAATAATGAGAATATTTCTCAACCAATTAATGTGTTTATAATAAACTTGCTACCAATGAATTATGGACATGGATTGAGTTGTCGTTGTATATTAAGGTTCCATATTATATGATTATATGCTAAAAATTAATAATGTCCAGTTTATTTATTATATTCATGTTTGTTATTTTCATATTTAAATCATGGCATCATTTAGCCTACTTGTTGCTATTTTTAATCAAAACAAACTAACTGGATCCAACTATGTTGACTGGAAAAGAAATTTGGGCATTGTTCTTACTGCTGAAGAGCACAAATTTGTGCTTACTCAACCATGTCCTAGCTTTCCATCATTAAATGCTCCTCGTGAGGAAAAACAACGATATGATCGTTGGTAGAAATCTAATGAGATGGCCAAGTGCTATATCCTAGCATCTATTTCAAATGTTCTACAACATCAAATGCAGGATGTAGAATTGGTTTCGGACATTATGCTAAGTTTGAAGGAGATATTTAGTGAGCAAGGCCATTCTGCAAAGCAAGAAACTATGAGGCAAATTTATAATACCAAAATGGCTGAAGGTACTTCAGTGAGGGAGCATTGTCTTAGGATGATCTCTAATCTGAATACATTGGAAGTTTTAGGTGCCGATATTGATGAAGAATCCCAAGTGGATATGATACTCCAATCACTACTAGAATCATTCAAGGAATTCATACTTAACTATAATATAAACAAAAAGGTTTATACATTGTCTGAATTGATGAATGAATTGGTAGCGGCGGAAGGCATCCTTGGTACTTTTAGTGTTGATGCCAATATGGCTGAGGCTCCTACTTCTCAATCTAAGTCGAAAGGCAAGGGTAAAAAGAAGAAGAAGAAGAAGAAGAAGAAGAAGAAGAAGGACTTTACCAAGAGAGATGGTAAACAAGTTGCCCTAAGAGTTGCCAACAAAGGAAAGAAAACCAAAGAAAAGTGTTTCCATTGTGGTGAGAAAGGACATTGAAAGAGGAATTGTCAAATATTTAAGGCTGCCAAAAATAAATGTATGAAAAGTACATTCCTTCTTGAAATATGTTTAGTACAGAATCTCACGGATTTCTGGTGTGTGGATTCAGGTTGTACTAATCATATCTGCAATACTTTGCAGGGGTTCCAAGAGACCAAAAAGCTGAATGAAGGGGAATTGTTTCTTATTTTGGCTGATGGGAGCAGAATACCAGTTGTAGCTGTTAGAGTGTTTAATTTATGTTTTGAGTGTAAGGTTTTAATATTGGAAGACTGTTTGTATGTACTTAATGTTTGTAGGAATTTAATTTCTGCAACTTATTTAGGTAAATATGGATATTGTGTTATCCTCAAAGACAAAGTTGTAATAAAGATGGATAAAGTGTTTATCTGTTCTGGCGATATTGTGGATGGTCTTTATATTTTAACTCCTGACAAGCATGAATTATACAATTTTGAATTAGATAGTTGCTCTCATGTAAAATCATTAAAGAGAAAGTTTCCTTCTACTAGTGATGCATATCTATGGCACTTGCGTTTGGGTCATATTAATTCAAATAGGATTCAAAGATTAATCAAAGATGGGCTTTTACAGCCCATGGACTTTGATGAATTTCCAGTTTACAAATCTTGTTTGGAAGGTAAAATGACCAAACGACCTTTTAATACAAAAGATAGAAGAGCCCAAGAGTTGCTTGAATTAGTTCATACAGATGTATGTGGTCCTATGTCAACCCAAGAAAAAGGAGGTTATGAGTACTTCATCACTTTTACGAATGATTACTCAAGATATGGTTGTGTACCTAATAAGACGAAAGTCTGAAACCTTTGAAAAGTTCAAAGAGTTTAGGGCTGAAGTTGAAAATCAATTGGATAACCGCATAAAGGTCATTCGATCTGATCGAGGTGGCGAATACCTTCTTGGAGATTTCAAGAATTACCTAATTCAAAATGGGATTATTTCCCAATTGACTACACTTGGAACTCCCCAACAAAATGGTGTAGCGGAAAGAAGGAATAGGACTCTTTTGAAAATGGTTAGGTCCATGATGAGTTATTCAACTTTACCAATTTCCTTTTGGGAATATGCACTAAAAACTACTATGCATATTTTGAATTTAGTTTCATCAAAATTTGTTCCCAACACACCTAAGGAATTATGGAGTGGACGCAAGCCTAGTATGAAATATCTCCACATTTGGGGATGTCCAGCACATGTGTTGAAAGGGAAGTCTGATAAGTTGAAAGCTAAAATGGAAGTATGCATGTTTTTAGGGTATTCAAAGGAAACCAAGGGTTATTTATTCTATAATCATAAGGATAACTAAGTGTTTGTTAGCACCCACGCTAAATTTTTGTAAGATGATTATATGAATAATTTTAATCCTAGAAGTAAAGTTGTATTAGCTGAATTAGATGAACCTGTAATTGAACAACCAATGGAAGAAACCAAGAATGATGTGGCTGTATTGGATACACCACAAGACATTATTCATAAGATGACTAGTACATAGGTGCCTTGTTGTAGAGGGAGAATTGTTCGGCCTCCTATAAGATTTATAGATTTAGGAGAAACTTATGAAACTATCCCAGAAGAGGTTGAATTGAATCCCTATACTTATGAAAAGGCAATGAATGATATAGATGCACATCATTGGGTCCAAGCTATGAAATCTGAATTGGATTCTATGTATTCCAATCAAGTATGGGATCTTATAAAGGCACCTAACGAAATTAAACCTGTTGGTTACAGATGGATTTACAAGAGGAAAAGAGGGATAGATGGAAAGGTTGAAACCTTTAAAGCAAGACTAGTTGCGAAAGGGTATACACAAAAGGAAGGTATTAATTATGATGAAACTTTTTCGCCTGTAGCCATGCTTAAATCTATTAGAATTCTCTTATCCATTGCTACTCATTATGATTATGAGATTTGGCAAATGGATGTCAAGACTGCATTTCTTAATGGCAATCTTGAAGAAGAAATCTATATGATGCAACCTGAAGGTTTCATAGCAAATAACAAAGAGTATATGGTATGCAAGTTGAAAAGGTCCATTTATGAACTTAAGTAAGCATCTAGGTCATGGAACATCATATTTGATCAAGCAATCAAATCATTTGATTTTGAACAAAATCTTGATGAACCATGTGTGTACAAAAGACATCAAGATAAAGTAGTAATGTTCCTAGTGCTTTATTTTGATGATATTCTACTCATTAGAAATGATATAGGGGTAATGTCATCGGTAAAGGTTTGGTTGTCAAGCTAATTTGAAATGAAGGACTTAGGTGAAGCTAACTTTATTCTAGGGATCAAGTTTTGGCGAGATCGCAAGAATAAGATGTTAGGTTTATCACAAACTGGGTATATAGATAAGGTTCTAGAACGGTTTAGCATGCAAAACTCCAAGAAGGGATTACTTCTTTTTAGACATGGAGTTCCTCTGTCTAATGACCAAAGGCCTAAGACTCTTGAGGAAGAAAATATGATGAGACAAGTTCCTTATGCTTCTACAGTGGGAAGTCTCATGTATGCCATGCTATGTACTAGACTAGATATCTGTTATTCAGTTGGCATGGTCAGCCGATATCAATCAAATCCAGGACTTAAACATTAACAAGCTGTAGAGCTTATTCTTAAGTATCTACGGAGAACAAGAGATTATATGCTTGTTTACCATAGTGAGGATTTGATTCCCACTGGTTATACAGATTCAGATTTTCAGTCAGATCTTGACTTCAGAAAGTCCACTTCAGGTTGTGTGTTCACCTTGGGAGGTGGAGCCATTAGTTGGAGGAGTGTTAAACAATCTTGTATTGTGGACTCCACCATGGAGGCTGTATATGATGCTGCTTGTGAAGCGGCAAAGGAAGCTGTTTGGCTCAAGAAATTCCTTTCTGATCTTGATGTTGTGAGAATGGAGCAAGTTCCCATCACATTATTTTACGACAATAGTGGAGCGGTTGCACAATCCAAGGATCCAAGGATTCACAAGAAAGGAAAGCACACTGAAAGAAAGTACCACATTATTCGAGACTTTGTTGCTCGAGGAGATGTAGTAGTAGCAAAGATTGATAGTGCAAGTAATCTAGCAGATCCCTTTACCAAAACCTTGCCACAAAGAATTTTTGAGTCACATTTGGAGAAAATGAGAGTCAGATTAGTGCACAATAGTCTTTATAGCAAGTGGGAGATTGTTAGGATATATATATCCTTAAATCGTATTGTATGATGCTATGTATGATATTATGTATGATTTAATGTTATGATTAATAAAGTTGTTTTATTATTATCTAAAATAATGGTAACATGAATATTTGAACATTATCATATAGTCCATGAGATGCATAGTATGTGATTTAGTCACGGAAGATATAAATCACAAGTTCTTTGTAAACTCAAAATTATAGTTCGTAGTTAGTGATAAATTTGGGCATTTCATCCACGAAGACTATAACATATTAACTAAGATAATTTGTCTGGATCATGGAAGTGGAGACTTCTAGTTGATATGTTGATATGTTTTAAGAGTTAAGACATATTGAACTAGACCGCTGTAAGATTTATTATTCTCCTAACGACTGTCAAATGAATAATAAATCTCACGACTTCTATTTGCATGAACTCTTAATCCTGAGAGAATAATAGACATAATCATGAAGTGTAGGTTGCTTTGATATATCAGGAGTGAGATCTAAAGTCACAATCAAAACCTTAGTATGTTGGGCAGCCACATTTAATATTGATGGAACATATATTCTCAAGATGGAATTCATAATCTCTTAACGGAAATATAAAATATTCTCTTGAGATAAGTTTAATGGGTTTGGTTATTCAAAGTGTTAGGCCTAATCACTTTAGTAAGAATATACTAAAGTATATATTTATGGAATTGGATTTCATAAATATATGATGAATAACTTAAAAGGATTAAACTGGGTACTCAAGGTTTAAGATGTAGTAATTTTCAAAGTGGTAGTCTACATTCATGACTTTGTATTACTACGAATATTTTATGAAGGGGTTGCATGTATAATAAAGTCTTAGGATATAATTTATTAATATGACCTAGAGTGCAATTATATTTATATAGTGGTATTAAATATAATTAATGGTAACTTTGGTCTTGTCATGAGTTGATAGAAAAGCCCAAGGCCCATTGGAGCTAGTGTCTTATTAGTCCCTTTTGGTCCCACTCCAAGTCACACACTAAAACTCAATTGGAAAGGCCTAATAGGCCGGCCCAATTAGATAATCAGTTAGTTATAAAAGGGAGAAACATACAGAATATTTTCGTAAAAAAGAAAAAGAAAAAAAAAAAGACATCATTGTAAAGTGGTGTGTATGTGCGAGTGAAACCACTCAATTATTCTCCCTTAATAACTGATTGAGAGACCACACTTCTTAGGTGTAAAGTGGAATTGGAGTGAAGATTAATAGTGATCCCAAGTACTTCGAATCTTTTGTTTTGAATTTTACCACACCAAGGTACGCAATCTCGTTCTTGAATTCTGAAATTTACATAGTTCATGTTATCAATTATGAATGAAATAGATCCATTTTTGTTGCTTCCGCTGTGTGTTTTGTATGAGATACAAAACCAGTTTTTCTTACAGAAAGAACCCCATTAACTTGTAGTCCAAACTCCTTCCAACCTCTCTCCCCAAGCCCCACTCCCACTTCCAAACAGTCTTATGCCTTGCCCTCAACCTCCTCAACCCCTCCCTTAAAGAAACCATTTAACATGGTCGCGTCCTCTTTTCCCCCTTTAACCTCTCCCTCCAATCAACCAAAATACAGATCCTCTACCTCTTAGGAAGCCTAGACCCCAAAAGAATATCACAGTGTTGAACTCCCAAAAGACTCCTGGAACTTTATTTTATGGATTGAACCAGAATACCCGCACATAACAAACACCCTTTCCCTAGTCAAACAACTCATACCCCTAGGATGGGAACATCCTAAGATAGAACATTCAAGACCTAAACATTTTATGAGCATATTTTAGTTGATACATACTCAATTTTGGTAACACATATACCCTGTTCCCAAGAACCAAATAGAGTTGGCTACTCTAAGGTTGTCATAAAACAGATCCTTACCCCTTCCCAGTGGAAAGTAGAGCCCTGGATCACCAGGAACTTTTCTGTAACTTTTAAACCTCAGTTTTATAATTATTATGACTATATGGAAGCCTGGGATAGGTTCCTTTTATTCCAAAATAATATTTACAAACATACTTGGTTTTTCTGGTTTGATATGTACAGAAAAAAAAAAGACATGATGATACCAAGATGGTTCATTGACTGGTGGAATTCTTATGGTCCTGAAGGTATGATTTTCCCTCCTGATCTCTTAAAAGCCTATGAGACTTTCAAGAAAGAACCAAACATACCACATCTTAAGGATTTTCCACATCTTTTACAGTTCTTCTACAGGTTTCCAGATCTCCCATGGATCATTAGATGGGAATACAAGATAGAAAAGCATCCCCAGCATCCTTTTCCCATACTCACCCAAAAGTTTAAACTAAAATGGTGGAATAAGTTTAACTTTGACCATATTTGCCAAGAACTACTGTAACGACCCAAGGAAAAGTGCTAGCCACATCTGCGTTATATCTCAAAAGGACTAGTCACAATTGAAGCTCCTTGTAGTTGTTAATAAAGCCCAGATCTACCCAGTAAATACCCGATGTGGGACTCATCACACACCCACACACATCACACAATCAATCAATCAAATTGGGGCATCACAATCTCCCCCACTTAAATCCCTAACGTCCTCGTTAGGGCCTACTTTGTGGGGTAGTGTCTCTGAGCCCACACGGGGTCACTGGGCCGGCTCTGATACCATATGTAACAACCCAAGGAAAAGCGCTAGCCACATCTGCGCTATACCTCAAAAGGACTAGTCACAATTGAAGCTCCTTGTAGTTGTTAATAAAGCCCAGATCTACCCAGTAAATACCCGATGTAGGACTCATCACACACCCACACACATCACACAATCAATCAATCAAATTGGGGCATCACAACTATATAAAAGACTTCTTCCTCCCAAACCTAAAGTTCTAATTTCCTTCTCGAAAAGAGCCAAGTTCAATGCCAACTTGCCTCTGTCTCAGACAGAAGACAGCTTAAGAAGCAATTACTTGAAGCTACATCCCAAATTTCAGATGACGAAGATGACACAATAATGGAATCCTCCTCCCCAAATTACAGGACTCACCTTGAAGCATTTCAAGATTCACAAGATCCCTATGACGTATGACGGATGACAGACCAAAGACTTCTTTTTGACTAAAAGACAAGGTAGACTAAAAGACAAAGACAGAACCCCAGACAAAATCCTGATCCTGACAGAATTATGACAAAACACTATTCACCAGCACATGTTAATAGCTTCCAGACAAAACAAAGACTTTTGACACCTTGACAGACTCCCAGACAGATTCAAAAGCAACTTTATGAAAATCTACTATTCATACAATAGTGTCCACAATGTTCTACCGACAAAATAACTTGAGTTACTTTTACTAACTCAGGTTACTTTTAAAGACTTACCATGATTTAATTTCTCTATAAAAGGACAACCCCTGAAGAAAGAAGACATGTTCAAACTTAAGGTCCAATTTTCAGATTCAAAGCTTAGGTCTCAGATAGCTCTCTTTCCCTCAGAAAGACTTTTATAATCCTTCCCCTCTTGTAATCTTGTAACCCTTCCCTTCCAGACAGATATAATCTTGTAACCCCTTACAGACTTTACTTTGTAATCTTGTAACTCTTCAGACAATCTTTTATTTTCAAAGCTTGTATCAAAGACAGAGTTTTCAGTTTTAACCAAAGACAAGTTTTATTCAAGAAAGATTTTACTAGTTTCTGTTTTCATATTCCATACTCTGTTTTAACTTATTTTAAATATATATATTTTGCTGTTTTCTTCTTTACCATCTATTTTAACATTGTTTATGCTTCTAAAAAAAAATCTTAAAATCGAAATGAATTTGTATTCTGTACACCTAAAAACTGCAAAAGGAAAAAAGAGAAAAGAAATGGAATGAACAAACGTACCTGTACAACTACAACATCCAAAAAAGATAAAGTCTCGGTGAGAAATTTGAGAGTGAGAAGTGGAGAAAAGGCACCATTACTGGGTAGTCCGGGTTTTTTGGGTTAAAGAAGCAGAGAAGTTACGAAGAAAAAGGAGGACATACATAATACAAAAGATAAAACTATGCTTAAAATGTGATGAAATCATGAAAGTTAAAAGTGGGAAGTGTAGAAATCAAGGTAAAAAATTTGTGCGGATGACAAAAATCAAGGGAAAAAATAAAAAGAAAGTGAAATATGGCTTGGAAATAGAATTGGTTGGGCAGTTTGCTTAGTTGGAATTATTAAGACATTATGCACCTTATTTCAATTTTGCCACTTGTTGCATTAAAAAAAATTAATTACTATTTTAATAAAACAATATAGTGGTTTAAGTGATTTGATTAGATCAATTTTAAGGTAACAAGTTTTACAAATGTATGAAAATATAACATTTTTATCCAAAAAAAAAAAAACAAAATATAACATTTATGTTTCTTAAAAAGTAATAAGATATGCGTCTCAAAAAAAAAAAGTAATAAGATATGAAAAATATATATATATATATATATATTAAACTCCGAAGCACTCTTAAATGTTACGCTGAAATTGGCCGAAGTATTCAGTTTCACTGAATTAATCCGAACGATACTCATAACACTGCTCGGGACCCACTATTTTTTTTCTTTAGGGTTCCACTAGGCACTAGAAACAACCAACGGCCACGTCGATTCCACATAAAAAAATAGACAATCTCCAGCCCCTCATTATAAATAAACACTACTGTGACTATACTTTACAATCCCAAACTCTAAAGACATCTTTTAACTAAAAAAATTGCTTCACAAGAAGAGATGATATCTCTTCATATCTTCTCTCCGTTACCTTCCTTTCAAGATCCTAAATTTATCTCAACCCAATTCCTCAAACCCACCAAAATCCCTAATTTCACAATCCTCAACCTTCACCACGAATACTTAACCTTTGTCTCAAAACCCCCAAATTTCCCAGGGTTTAACAACAAAACCCACTTCCAGAAACTTCAATGCCATGCCTTTAAGGACCCTGGTGAAGACAGCAAGGCTGTGTTCGAGTCTGGTGGTGGTGGTGGTGGTGGTGGGGATGATGAGCAAGTGGAGAAGAAGAGTGGGGGTTCTGGGCCTTTGCCAGAATGGCTGAATATCACTTCAGACGATGCAAAGACGGTGTTTGCGGCACTGGCGATATCGCTGGCTTTCCGGTCCTTCGTGGCTGAGCCGAGGTACATTCCTTCGCTGTCCATGTATCCTACATTTGATGTTGGAGATCGAATTGTTGCGGAAAAGGTAGGATTTTGTTTTGGCAAAAATTTAAGATTAGCAATAATCCTGGGTCATAATAATTTTTACAAAATATTCCACACTGTTAAGTGTTAAGTTGGCAAGTTGTTAATGTTAAGTGATAAAGTGATGTCAGTGGAGGGTCAAATGAAAATCAATAAAACCTTGCCAACTCAACCATTATGAAAAAGTTGTAAAAATTGATACTACAGATTGAAATTATCTTAGTGCTGAAAATTTTGTAAACTTAGCAAGTTAATCATTTTATAGTCTTCTTGTTATAATTCTTGCTTACATGGAAAAAATAGACTAACTTAGTACGTTCATTCCATAGTCTTGTTGTTATAATTCTTGCTTATATTGCAAAAAGGACTAACTTGATGCGGTTATGATTTTTAAAGGATCAATAAATTGATTTTTAAATTTCAGGTGACCCAAATTTTAGGGACCAATAGGACATTTTCACCTTTTGTTTTTTATTCTATGTTTGTGGTGATGGGGTTTGGATAGTATTCATGGGTGTGTTTTTGAGTTGGGACATGGATTGCGTGGTTGCTATTTAAAAATCTGAGGTTGTGTTTCTGTTTAAAGGTAATATTAGTTCAAATTTTGAAACTTCAGTGTGTGCACTAATTGTGGCGTTTTGGAAGGGTTTGGATAGGCTCAGTGGGAAGAAAGTAATGAAGTAGTTATAAGATGTATGGAAAGTAATAAACAGCCTGGGGTGGGAAAATTCCTCAGTTGCCTAAGTTAGTCTCTTTGATGGCAAAAGTAATTTGACTTCTCTTTCTTTTTTTCTTTTTTTTAGTGGAGATTCATCGTGGTTTTTTGAAATTTGAGGTCTATTAAGGTGAGGGTAGATGTGAAGGTGACAATGGGATAACATAACAGATATAGAGGTTGAGTTTAGGAGCAAGGTTATTAAAGGATCAGCATTCAGCAGAGAATTGACTTGATTGCAGAATTTTTTTTGCAACTCTTTAGCAAGTGACTGTAACTCAATTATCAATTTATGTATCTCTTATTGTGGGTGAACCTGATGCATTGTTGTGCGTGAATTATGGTCATTTTTGTTTACTCTTTTTGGGGTTTCTTGGATGCCAAAAATCACTTTTGGCATATTGCCAAGGAAGATTTCATCATTGTAGAAATTGAAAATTTGGAAGGCTACTCCATTATGTGTGTGGACCGACATGCGGTGTACCATTTGGTGAGAAAGGTATAGTAGAACTTTTGATCTTGTTGAATGGCCTATTCATGTAATTAAGAATATGATGCTGCAGTCTTTGTGTGAGTGGATGCCTGTGCTCAACTGCATCACGTGCATATTGTGACGTGATCTATTTCCTCATGTAAAATTACTTTTTAGTTACAAAAAAACTGATATATGTAATTTCCAATTCTTTTTTTTTGATAAGTAACTGAAAATATATATTAAAGAAGAACACAACCCCGTACATAGGAAATGTACAAGGAAGGCAAGAACATCAGGAAACCAAATTACAATGATCAAACAAAACAGGAAGAGAAAAACAAGAAAAAGAAGGTAACACAAAACACCATTCGAGAAGAGAATAAAAGAAAAAAGACTTGAACTCAAGAGTGGACCGTTCGCGACCCTCAAAACTTCTAGCATTCCGTTCCCGCCAGATACACCACAATAAACAGTGCGGCACCTTCCTCCAAATACCAAAGTTACGATGACGCCTGAAGTTGCAAGACCAGCTATCCAACAAATCCACAACCCTTCGCGGCATCACCCAACAAATACCAAACAAGCAAAAGACCGTACTCCACATCTCCATAGCAAAAGGACAGTGAAGGAGGAGATGATCAACAGATTCCCCACATCTTTTGCACATAAAACACCACTCAAGAATAACAAAATGCCTCTTCCGAAGGTTATCAATAGTAAGAATCTTGCCTAAAGCAGCAGTCCAAGAGAAAAAGGCAACCCTGGGGGGAACCTTCGATTGCCACAACATTTTCCACGGGAAAAAAGAGGCGGCATAGGGGGAAAGGGAGTGATAAAACCCGCTCACCGTGAAACCCTGACTGCTAGATGGCTTCCAACAAAGATTGTCAGAACCAACACCTCGCACCTTAGTAGAATAGATCAAAATCATACACGAATCCAAAGATTGTGACTCCTGATCGTTCACTAAACGGCGAAAATGAAGGTCCCAAAAGATACTCCCATTTGCATAGCACATAACCTCAGCGACCGAAGCATCCCTCGTCCTACTAATATTATACAAATCTGAAAAAGCCTCCTTAAGAGGACGATCCCTACACCACACATCATCCCAAAACTTCACACGAGTACCATCACCTACATCAAACCGAAGGAATTTAGAAAAATTCAGCCAACCTCTTCTAATGGTCTTCCACAAACAAACACCAAAAGTCCCAGACACCGATTTTGAACACCAACCACCCCACTCATTCCCATACTTCGCCCCTATGACCCTTCTCCAAAGGGCATCAATCTCCACACCATAACGCCACAACCATTTGGCTAATAAGGCAGAATTAAACCTTCTCAAGCACCGAATGCCTAGCCGTCCATTCTTCACAGGCCTACAAACCTTCGACCAATTAACTAAATGAAGTTTACGATCATCACCAATGCCTTGCCAAAGAAAGTCTCTTTGTAATTTCTCCATCCGCTTGGCCACCTTAACTGGAATAGGGAAAAGAGAAAGAAAATAAGTGGGCAAGCAAGAGAGAGTACTCTTAATAAGAGTAACCTTGCCCCCCTTAGATAAATATAATCTCTTCCACCCAGCTAGCCTTCGCTCCATTTTCTCCAAGATAGGATTCCAAACGGACTTATCTTTAAAGGGAGCACCCAACGGAAGACCAAGATATTTCAGAGGAAGAGCAGACTCTCTACAGCCCAGAATCTCCACAAGCTCATGCAGATTAGACACATCCCCAACTGGGACCAATTCAGACTTTCCTAGATTAATTTTAAGCCCAGACACCTCCTCAAATCTAGAGAGAATCCCACGAAGATTAGTTAAATGGTTTCTGTCAGCATCACAGAAAACAAGAGTATCGTCCGCAAATAACAAATGAGACACCGTCAACAAGGAACCAGATGCATTCCCCACTGAGAAGCCAGAAAACTGACCAGCTGCATTAGCTGCATCCAACATACGGCTCAAAGCCTCCATGACAATAACAAAGAGAAAAGGGGATAACGGATCACCTTGCCTCAGCCCTCTAGAACTCCCAAAAAAGTCAGACGGACAACCATTGATCAAAATGGAGAATTTAACAGTTGATATACAACACCTGATCCATCTTCTCCACTTGTCGGAAAAGCCACACTTTTGTAACAGAAACAAGAGAAACTCCCAATTCACATGATCGTAGGCTTTCTCAATATCCAGCTTGCATAACACCCCCGGAACCCCTGCCTTCAGTCTACTGTCTAGACACTCAGAAGCGATTAAGGACAGAATCCAAAATCTGACGACCTTTCAGAAAGGCGCTCTGAGATTCAGAAATAAGACCGTGAACCACCCTTCGCATTCGATTGGCTAACACCTTAGCAATAATTTTGTACAACCCACCCACCAAACTAATAGGCCGAAAATCTTTGACATCCACAGCGTCATTTTTCTTAGGAATGAGAGCAAGGAAAGTAGCATTGAGACTCTTTTCAAACACCGCCTGGGTATGAAAATTATGAAACACATTCATAATATCCTGTTTCAACAAGCTCCAATTAGATTGAAAAAAAGCCATAGTAAAACCATCCGGGCCAGGCGCTTTATCACCATTGAAATCAAGGACCACTCTAAAAACTTCATCCTCTTCAAAAGGTCTGTCTAGCCAAATGGCATCTTCCACCGAAATGCTAGAAAAAACAACCTCATCCAAAAGAGGTCTGCGTACCTCATTCTCTGAGTATAGCTGCCTATAAAAAAGAGAAATGCTCCCCTCTATGGCCCCCTGATCCGAGGATAACTCACCGTCCACCATAAGCCTATCGATGGTATTGCATCTTCTATGAGAATTTGCAGTACGGTGAAAAAATTTTGTGTTCCTGTCTCCCTCTTTAATAAAGAGAGCCCTAGATTTCTGCCTCCAGCAGATTTCTTCCAACAAGGCAGCTTTTTCTAACTCTCCACGAATCCGGTCCTTTTCCATACTCTCCTCCACTGAAAGAACACGATCATCCTCGATAACTTCCAACACATTGAGATCCTTCCATAAATTCTGCACCCTAAGACCTATGTTACCGAACTCCTCCACATTCCATCTCTTCAAATCCAATTTCAACATCTTCAGCTTGTTAGCCAAAATAAAACTAGGGGAACCTTGAAAAAGATAAGACTCCCACCAAGAGCGCACCCTATCCAAGAAGCCCTCATCCTTTAACCACATGTTCTCGAACCTAAAAGGTTTCTTGCCACCAAGAAGGTTCCCACCCTCCAGAAGAATAGGAAAATGATCTGAGAGCAACCTAGAAAGCCGGCGTTGACAAACAGAAGGATATTTCTCCTCCCAGTCAGCTGAAAGAAGGAATCTGTCCAATCTAGATCTTGAAGCAACCTCTCTAGAATTAGACCAAGTGAAGTTCCCCCCAACCAAAGGCAGATCAATGAGGCTAAGCTCAGAGATGAAAGCTGAAAACCGATGCATAGCTGAAGAGAAATTTGCAGAACCAGAACGTTCAGAAGGAAACCGAACCACATTAAAATCCCCTCCCACACACCAAGGCACATCCCACCAACTACAAACGCCAGATAACTCCTCCCATAAGAGACATCTGTCTCTATCACAATTGGGCCCATACACACCAGAGAAGGCCCAAATAAACTGATCCCCCACATTTTTGAATTTACAAGAAACAGAGAAGCGACCCACCGCTTCCTCCAACTTCTCCACAACCCTGTTGTCCCACATCAATAACACCCCCCCTGAAGCACCCACAGAGCCTAAAAAGAGCCAATCCACATGTTGACCTCCCCACAAACTACAAATGACACCCCTATTAATTAACTCCATCTTAGTTTCTTGCAAACACACAATATCTGCTTTCCACTTACGGATCAAATATCTAACCCGAAGCCGCTTATCTTGCTCATTTAACCCTCTCACATTCCAAGAGACAATTCTTAAATACATTGATGCACTATAACAGCCCGATCCCTAGAAGCACTCCCACTCCTCTCTGACTCATTCTCCTCACCCCAAGAGCTCAATAAATTCTTTAATTCACGGTGCCCTTTATGCCCAGCCTTACCCATCTTCCTCTGAGAGGCTACGTCCAACATCCTCTTTTTTCTCCGAGCTTCTAAAGCTAAGAGCAAACCTGTAACTTGTTCTTCAAAACCCTCCAACGTGGTCCCAACAGATTTTTGGAAGGCTTTAATTCTATTAGTTACCCAAAGAGACAACTTGGAGTTGTCTACATCCACCGTACACCCTTTCTCTACACCCGTAGGGATCTCCGTAACTACTGAGTTATCCACTGCCAGAGGTGCCACTACAAGTGGTTCATCTAAATGTTCCCAATACAGCAAACCCTCCTCAGAGTCCCAAGCCTCACCCTCTGACCCAAACACAGAGACAACAGAGCCCTCAACACCATCATACTCAGAAATCCGACTACTAATTTGTCCCTCGTTAACCAGAGATTCCATACCTGGAATAACTATACCCTCCGACGCAAGCTGGTCTGACTCAGAAATAGGAGAGCGAAAAGCGGAGAGAGGGATAACAATTCTCCTCCCATCCCGAAATTCAATCATCCAATCATTGGAATTACCCCACGTTCTGCTCAAATCACCCACATAATCACTAATTTTAGGACCAAAATCCTGTGGTGTTGAGGTGAGAATCTGCTCTGTCTTCTCAGATCCCTCTACTTGCTGAGTAGACCGTGCCGTATCGGTCTCGAAATTCCCCTCCCCCGATCCCATTCCAACCGCGTCACCCGTCGGTAAACTACAACCCACCTTTGGATTGTAAAGTGGCGGCACATCAGACGGCTTACTGGAGTGCCTCTGCAGTAACCCAAACTCAGAATCACAAGCAGCGAAAGTGGGAGCTGCCGACGACCCCAAGCCAGGAACCACCTGGAGAGGCGCCGAGAGAGGAGATACACAAGCAAAGGAAGTGTTCGCACAAGCTGAAAAAGGGGACCCGATCCTCACATCGTGGCGAA
This sequence comes from Lithocarpus polystachyus, assembly GCA_033629205.1. Classification (NCBI taxonomy): domain Eukaryota; kingdom Viridiplantae; phylum Streptophyta; class Magnoliopsida; order Fagales; family Fagaceae; genus Lithocarpus; species Lithocarpus polystachyus. The sequence continues at coordinate 47,804,508 of CM066163.1, forward strand.
CCGAAACACAAGGCAGAGGAGAAGACTCGCACAACTGGGCATCGGAAGCCACACTTGACTGGGATCCACTAGCTTCAGATACGGTGGGTTTAAAGGAAGAGCTATGTAACTGAGGTTTATGAGACATCGCATTAAGAAGCCCAGTTTGGGCTTTGGGTTTCCAAGCAGCTTGAGGCCTAGGCCCACTTCCTTTAGTTAACACAGTTTTAAAACTGTGTATCTTATGGACTCCGCTGGGCTTCGCAGCAACCGGGCCCACCTCAATAACCTTAGAAGAAATCACGTGCCACTCCCCTTCATTCCCACGTTCCACGCGCAGGGTAATATCTAAGGTCGGTGAAATATCACCACTGCAACACACAGCCCCCTTAATGACCGACTTGACAACCCCCCCATCACTCTCCTTGTCAATCCCAGAATTCCCTCCCCAAGAAAAAAACGGATTCAAATTTTGAAAACCTGACAACTTCTCCTTCCCTTTGTTGTCAGCTCCTTCAGATTTCTGCCGGAGGTTCTCCATCACCCCCACCGGTTTCAAGGTGGTCCTCCTATGCTGAACGCCGAAATTCTGGCTAACCGGAAAAATAGTCTTCCTCAAATGGATACCAAATTTTCTCCAGCCACTCCCTGAGTTCCCTTCAGGTATGATGATTGCTCCCCTCCGTCGGCCGTTGTCAAGTTCAGAGAACAGCAAAAAAGTGCCATGGACATTGGAACCCAACTGAAGAATAAAAATTCTATCTCCCTCTCGTATCGTTCTCGCAAACTGACCCGGCTTTTGCTTAGCAGACAACTCCTCGACGTGAAACAAAATACTCTTCGCACTCTCCTTACCCAAACGAACAGATCGTGAGGTGTGCCTACCTCTTTCATAGATACGTAAAGAGAAAAAAGAACCCCCTTCCTCAAGAGCAAACTCAAAAGTTTTAGATTCAATAAAAACAAAAGACGAACCGCTTGGCATGCTAGCTATTTTATATTTGTGAAATTCTCAAGTAAATATATATATATATATATATATATATAAAATCCACAGCCTATAAGTGGAAAATTTATTATGTCTATCCTCTGCCTGATTGCTTACAATTTAATCACTTCTAGTCTTGTAAGCTTCTTCCTGAATTCTTAATCAGATATGCATAGTCTCTAATGGACCACTTCGTTAAAGGTGAAAGTGAAATGTAAATTATAAGCTTCAATCTTTATTTCAAAACAGTGAAATAGATACATGCTTTATTATAGTTGTGACATGATTATCTTTTGAGATTTTTAATTTTGAAGTGCATGCACATTACAAATTTATGTGTTGGTGTTCTCAGGTTTCGTACTACTTCAGAAAGCCATGTGCAAATGATATAGTAATATTTAAAAGTCCACCCGTACTCCAAGAAGCTGGATATACTGATGATGATGTATTTGTTAAACGAGTTGTTGCCAAGGAAGGTGATGTAGTGGAGGTGGGATCAATATATAAGTACACTTATGCATAATACTCTGTTGTCTTGCTTGTTTATTTGCATAGTTTTTGCTACTGCCAATCACATACTCTGTTACTGAAAAATTGCCATGGTGTGTTGTAATTTGGTTTTGCAAGAACCTGGAAAAATAAATGAAAAATGGAAAGTAATCCATAGGATATGTTCCATACTTTTTGAAAATACTTCATCTTATTATATAGTTCACAGGGTGTTTTTAAAATATTTCATCTTTTCTTAGTTTGCATTACAACTTAAATGCTAATTTAATCCACTATCATATATGTTTCTTGATTTTGGGACTAAGTATGCGTTTGGATACCGCTTATTTTGCTGAAAACTGAAAAAAATTATTAAAAAAAAAAAAATTTGTTACTGTATATTACTGTGCTGCACTGTTCATTGGCCTATTTTTACTGTTCATTGGTCAATGAACAGTGCCATAAGCACTGAGCTAAAAAAGAAAAAAAAAAAAAAACAGCTGAAACGCAAGAAACGTGCCGCGAATCCAAACAAAGCCAAGCTGTTGTTGTATACAGTATTGCTGAAATCAGGGAACCTCTTTTGTTTTTTGGGGGTGAGGGGGGGGGGGGGGGGGGCTTTGACCCTTCACAGTAAGAATTGTCTTTATAGTCCCTTCCATCTTTCTCGTTCACATTCAGATCTCAACTGTGTTCCAAATCTTAAAGTTAATGGGCATAGGAGAATATGTAAATGAGTGCATATTTACCAAGTCTATCTATCTATTAATTGTCTTTGGATATCTTGATTGCTGGAATCCAACTATTGGCGAATATTCTGATTGCAGGTTCGTAAAGGGAAGCTTATAGTTAATGGGGTTGAGAGAAAAGAAAATTTCATCCTTGAGCCACCTTCTTATGACATGACACCAATTGTAAGTATGCTTTTACCTTGGTCAGTGAGGAAGTGGGAAGCATAATATTTGCTATAACATCTCCACATTAAGTTGGAACCAACATTGAGCTTAAGCCGAAAGAAAATTATCATTTGGGCAAGAAATTCGTGGTGCCTTTTGTTAAAGACTTGAATTGTAAAATTTTGGCAATCGCTGTTAATTTTGAAACTCTTTTACTCATGTTGTGAATTTGCACTACAGCGTGTACCAGAGAACTATGTCTTTGTGATGGGTGACAACCGTAATAATAGCTATGATTCACACGTATGGTAAATATAAATATATTCTAGTCTCACAATTCTTCAGTTTCAAGATTCATTAACTTGGATACACTGGATTCCCCCACCCCCCACCCCCCCCCCCCCCCCCCCCCCCCCCCAAAAAAAAACCTCCTTTTTCTTTCTTTCTTAATTTTTTTTCTTTTCTTTTCTTTTCTTTTTTTGCTCATTTTATGAATTGTATTTTAATAGGGGTCCTCTGCCAGCCAAGAATATAATAGGAAGATCGGTATTACGGTATTGGCCCCCAAACAGGGTTGCTGGCACAGTTCTTGAGGCTGGCTGTGCTGTTGACATGCAGGAGAGCAGTCCAGTTTCTGAATGAAATCCAGCCCTGAGGATACATCACCCATCAAAAAGGAAGGTTTATAACTGGATTTGCCTCTGATTTTCTTTTCCTTCCCTCTTGTGATTTCACCTTTTATTGTGCATCACCTCATTGTATACCCCTCCAATGTCTTCTGGTTGTTAAAAGAAACCTGACTTTTATATTACATGGGCTACTATTTTTGTCAAGCCCAAATGTCAAAGTCACTGATGTAAATTTGCATTGAATCTATAGGTTTCTTAAATTTCATTAATTAAATTGCTAACCTCTCTCTCTCTCTCTCTCTCTCTCTCTCTCTCTCTCTCTCTCTTTTGAGCACTCTCTCTCTGTTTCTTATCACAGAAAATGATGAATGTAATACAAACTAATTTATTCATCTCCCCCATTCAAAAATAAGTAAATAAATATATATATATATATATATATATATATTATTCATCTCCCACCTTAAAGCAAGCATGAAGCAGCTGGAGAATGGCATAGGAAATTGTCAACTTGGTTCCCCAATAGATAACAGCTATGTGCGTGTATATTGTGTTTCTATCGTTTAGAGGCAAAGGTGGTGTTTATATTCTGCTCATTCTTTGTCAATGATTTTTTTAATTGGCTTCTCAAGTTACCATGCTGCGCATAAGAACCAAAGGAAAAGGCTGCTAACTCTATTTCTAGTGGGGTGTCAAATGAGTGGGTTTGGGATGGGTATAATTGAGTTGGGTATATAAAATTTATTTATCTATTAAAACTCATTTAACTAATTGCTTTTAACACAAATCCAATCCAATCTAATTATTAAGGGAAAATCCCAACTCACCCAATTATCAAAATTACCAAAATGTCATTAAAGGAAAAACTCCAATACTTTCTTGGATTTCCCTTTACACTAAATTTTCAGAGAACACAACAATATTATAAAAATAAAATAATTATAAATTCTATTTTACCTCAGCTTTCTCGGCAGCCAAACAAGAAATCAAGGGGCCAAAAGTTCAAAGATAACGAGGAGCACAAAAGTTCAAAGATAACGAGGAGCACAGGCTACATAATGCAACCAAACAACAACTGTAAATGCCAATAGTTTAGAAAATCTGAATCAACCTGATCGTTGTGCATATTAAAATCAAATTCAAAACAAACAAATTACATAGAATGCAAACCGATTAAGCAATATTGAACTAAAACAAGCACAAAAACAGAAAACCAAAAACAGAGAAACAAGATGACCTTGAGATTCATTTGATGGTGACGAGCCATAGCAGAAATGAGCCTCATCGTTTTCCAACACAAGTTCCGCCGCAAAATTGAGACCCCGCAGCTCCATCATCTGTCGGAGCCACCACATGAGCATCATCAAACTCCTAGGCACTTCAATCTCCAGCGACCACATTTACCTCATCTACGACTTCGTCAAAGGCGCTAACCTCGCCAACTGTTTGCGAAATCCCAAAAACTCGAACTTCATGGTACTCGACACGTGGATTTCCAGAATGCAAATCGCTACAGATTTAGCTCACAGCCTCGATTACATTCACAATGGATTCCATGAGTTCTAGATGAGAGCTAGAGAGAGAAAGAGAGAGAGCAAGCGAGAGAGAGAGAGAGAGAGAGAGAGAGAGAGAGAGAGAGAGAGAGAGAGAGAGAGAGAGAGTGAGAAGTGTTTGGAGGCCGAGAAAATGAAGGAAAATGAAATTGAAACGTTTGAAGGCTTTTTTTTTTTTTTTTTTTTTTTTTTGGGAAGGGCTAGGTTGAATTTGGGTATATTGTTTTTGGGTTAAATGGGTCTCAATGAGTTTTTAGTTAAAACCCAATAATCACTGGGTCTAATTGGGTTGATGGCCATTTAACCCAACTAATAATTGGGTCTTGGCACCCCTCATTTCTAGCAATATTAGCATAAAAGCTCCTTATAAATAATTGCTCTCTCTTCAAAATGGGGTTTTTTTTTTTTTTTTTTTTTTTTTTTCTTTCTCCCCTTCTCAACAATAGTCAATAGGTGGTGGTGCTGGTTGTGTTTTTCATTTGAAAAGAAAACACGCAACGCCATGGCTGAATGCCCAATTTGTTTCCAAGTCAATGTTCTCATATACATGCCCTCCTGTGAATCAGCATAAAAGATAACAAGTGCTACACGCATGGCACGTTACCCAGCATATCCTACGGCCACCATATCTAAGAATTATTTGCAGATCTTGCATCAATCAATGACCAGTCCATCACTCATCAAAGAGGTTACGCAAAGGCCAAAACTGCAAAACACGGTTGCCAGCTCGATTTCTACATGATCTGCTGTTCATTAACCCTCTAAGATGCAGAATATGGTGGGCAAAACTAAACATTAGTTCATAACTTCCTATGTAGTAAATGATACCACATCCAATGAATCTTAAAAGCCTTTATATTATGCCATGAGAGAGAGAGAGAGAGAGAGAGAGAGAGAGAGAGAGAGAGAGAGAGAGAGAGAGAGAGAGAGAGAGAGAGAGAGAGAGAGTACGCTTAAAGATAAATGGAAACATTTTTGGGGTTCTTTAAGCAAATACAAGCTTTGTATCACAAGAGCAACTTCCTAATGCAGAGGACAAGGGCCAAATTAAACTATCATAGGAGAAATAAAGGAAAATTACAACTTACTCACTTGTGGTTTGACCGAAATTTAAATTGTCTATTTGTTGTTTGAAATTTGATGCTGTACCTACCTGAGGTTAACTCAATTAAGATTCCATAACGCACCTCTGTTAAAAACATGGCTAAATATATAATTGTGCTAAATTTTTATGTCTCTTTCCTCTAAAAACACAAAACCATAAAAATACAAGATCAAAAAGACGTTAGTAAAGATAAAGAAGAAGCCTCCTTTGCCTAAACTGAAGTCCACTCCATTGAATCGTGATGTTCTATGTATCAAATGCTATATATGGATAAGAAAACTTTATTAAGATGCCTTTCTTATGAACAAGAAGTTGCTGGGTGTGGGTTCTTGCTTTGGACGATACCTAGGCCCAATGAGGACAAAGGATCCTAGGCCTCCAAAGATGGGCGTTTAACTGTTGGTTAGATTGGGCTTGACTCACCGTGACCTTGTTGGACCGTTTTACTAGTCAATCTGTGCACAAGACATGAATCCCACAACACAAATATACATACACATATATTATTGGTTGAGTGAACAATCAAGGACATGCAAATAAGATACAAGCAAATAGAATGACAGATATCCTCTTAAATAGAGTGAGATTATGTTTTATTACATTGAGTATTTGAGTACATTGAGTCCTACTTTGCTGGGATGTATTACAAGGCTTAATAAAGTTCAAAAATCACAGACTTGGATAACTCTCTTTGGGCTTCCAAGACTTGTGAAGTTTGAATCCCCTTGAATCCAAGTGTATCCTCAAAAATTTGCCCTAGGATCCCTTACAACACCTCACTCTTCACTCTATCTTAAGTAAAAGCTTTTTGGCTTTCTTTCTGATGCTTTCTTTGTGTTTTGAATGCTTGTTGCTAAATTCCCCCCTTCTTGGCTTGGCCCTTACCCCTTTTATAGTGCTTTTTGAAGAACAATCCATTCCCTTTTTGTACTCTGGGTATCAGAACCAATGTTATATCTAAAACATTGGTGGCTAGTCCTTTCCCTTTTCTTTTCTTAATTTCACTTTCCTAGGGCTGACACCTGAAAGCCCACTTGCTGACTTTCCTCTTACATGATATCCTTGTTAGGATATGTGCCCTTAAATCCTATTGTATGATGCTATGTATGATATTATGTATGACATTATGTGAGAAATGATGTATGACTTAATATTGTGTTTAATAAAGTTGTTTTATTCTTATCTAAAATAATGGTAATATGAATATTCGGACATTATCAAATAGTCCATGAGATGCATAGTATGTGATTTATGTGATTTAGTTACAGAAGATATAGATCACAAGTTCTTTGTAAACTCAGAATTTTGGTTCGTAGTCGGTGATGAAATTGGGCATTTCATCTGCGAAGACTATAACATATTAACTACGATGATTTGTCTTGATCATGGAAGTAGTGACTTCTAGTTAATATGTTGATATGTTTTAAAAGTTAAGACATATTGATTTGGACCGCTGTGAGATTTATTATTCTCCTAACGACTGTCAATTGAATAATAAATCTCACGACTTGTATTCACATGAACTCTTAATCTTGAGAGAATAATGGACCTGATCATGAAATGTAGGTTGCTTTGATATATCAGGAGTGAGATCTAAAGTAACGGTCAAAACCTCAGTATGTTGGGCAGCCACATTTAGTGTTGATGGAATATATATTCTCAAGATGGAATTCATAGTCTCTTAACGGAGATATAAAATATTCCCTTGAGATAAGTTTAATGGGTTCAGTTATTCAGAGAGTTAGGCCTAACCACTTTAGTAAGACTAAAGTATATATTTATGAAATTGGATTTTATAAATATATGGTGAATAACTTAAAAGGATTAAACCGGGTACTCAAGGATTAAGATGTAGTAATTCACAAAGTGGCAGTCTATATTCATGACTTTGTATTACTACGAATATTTTATGAAGGGGTTGCATATATAATAAAGTCTTGGGATATAATTTATTAATGAGGCCTAGAGTGCAATTATATTTATATAGTGGTATTAAATATAATTAATGGTAACTTTGGACTTGTCAAGAGTTGACAGAAAGCCCAAGGCCCATTGGAGCTAGTGTCTTATTTGTTCCTTTTTGGTCCCACTCCAAGCCACACACTAAAGCCCAATTGGGAAGGCCCAAAAGGCTAGCCCAATTAGATAATCAGTTATGTGGAGAGAAACATACAGAATTTTATATAGAATGAAATGATTTGTATGTGTAAGGTGATGAAAATAAAGGAGAGAGATACTCTTTCATATTCTCTCTAGAAAACATAGAACTGATTGAGAGACCACACATCTTGGGCATCAAGTGGAATTGGAGTGAAGATTGAAAGTGTTCCCGAATACTTCTTCATTCGGTTTTGAATTTCACCGCATCAAGGTACACTCTCTTGTTCTAATATTCTAAAACCTACATAGTGCATGTTATCAATTGCGAATGAAGTAGATCCGTTTATTTTCCGCTGCGTATGTTTTGTATGCGATGCAAACATATATATTACCTAACATTGGTATCAGAGCGGTCTTCATTTCGAATCTGTATAACATGTTTTGTGCGTTTTGGAATTAGAGATAATAGTTTCAAGTTGATAGAGTATACATTTAATTTTCTGCATGGTTGTTGAAACTATGATTTGATAAAAACTGATATTGATGTTATGATGTTGTTTAAATATGAATTTAAGAATGTTAAATTGATCTTTAAGGCTATAGCATCAATAGATTTCAGTTTTGATATCAATCTCTGTCTATCATTTTCGTATGATGGTTGTTTATTCATGCAAAACCGTTGAAAACTGCCTTAGAAGAATTTCTGGAAATTCGAGTTTTACGAGTTTCGATCGATCGAAATTTACTTTCGATCGATCGAGTAAAACAGAGACCAATCTTTTTGAATTGATTGATATTCGATTGCTAGTCGATCGATCGAATTTTCTTTTTGATCGATCGAGAAGCGATTGAGCATCAATCGAACAAGTCAGAAGGTCAAGTTCGAATTGTTTAATTTTTTCGACCGATCGAGGGGCACATTCGATCGATCAAAAGAAAGAAAATCTGAATTTTTTCTAAGTGCTTTCTTAAAAAGTGTGTGTATAATGTGCAAGGCTGTGTATAATTAGTTTATGCATGTTTAAAGATAAAAACCTTTAATTTAAAACATCTAGTGGGTGAGAGATACAAGGGTTGGATCTCACGGCCTCCATTATCGGTTCATAGTAGTGTGAGTTAAGCACCTCATCTTGGCGTATATGCCTCGCGATCCCAAAGGAGGGTGTTTACTTCATAGTACTACAGGATTGAACTTACCTGTTTAAAGTAGTGTAGGCAAGCACCTTGTCTTGGCGTATATGCCTCGCGATCCCAAAGGAGGGTGTTTTGTTCTATGGTACTACAAGTTTAAACACCATAAAGGAAGATGAAATGTGGCTACACATGATTCTAGATAATGGTGTATACTAGACTAAATTTAATGTTAACCTCCCAAAGGAGCTATGTCATTATTACTTAGAGGCTAAAGATAATACGGCATATTATTAGTGTTTGATAAGAGTTATCATGATGGCACTAATAATGAGAATAATTCTCAACTGATTGATGTATTTATAATAAACTTGCTACCAAGGAATTATAGACATAGATTGGGTTGTCGTTGTATATATTATTTTATGGTTTTATTAAGGTTCCATATTATATGCTTATATGCTAAATTGATAATGTCCAGTTTACTTATTATATTCATGTTTATTATTTTCAGATTTGAACATGGCATCATTTAGCCCACTTGTTAGCATTCTTAATCAAAACAAACTGATTGGAACCAATTATGTTGACTGGAAAAGAAACTTGGACATAGTCCTCACAGCTGAAGAGCATAAATATATGCTTACAACACCATGTCCTAGCTTTCCTTCATTAGATGCTCCTCCTAAGGAAAAACAACGATATGATCGTTGGCATAAATCTAATGAAATGGCCAAATGCTACATCCTAGCGTCCATCTCAAATGTTCTACAACATCAAATGCAGGATGTAGAACTTGCTTAGGATATTATGCTAAGTCTGAAGTAGATGTTTGGTGAGCAAGGCCGTTCTGCAAGGCAAGACATCATGAGGCAAATTTATAATACCAAAATGGCTGAAGGTAGTTCAGTGAGAGAACATTGTCTTACAATGATCTCTAATCTGAATACATTGGAAGTTTTGGGTGCCGATATTGATGGAGAATCCCAAGTAGATATGATACTCCAGTCACTACCGAAGTCATTCAAGGAATTCAGACTTAATTATAACATGAACAAAAAGATTTATTCTTTGTCTAAATTAATGAATGAGTTGGTAGCGGCGGAAGGCATCGTTGGTACTTCTAATGTTGAAGCCAATGTGGGTGAACCTTCTACTTCTCAATCTAAGTCGAAAGGCAAGGGTAAGAAGAAGAAGAAGAAGGACTTCACTAAGCAAGAGGGTAAACAAATTGTCTTAGGGGTTGCCGACAAAGAAAAGAAGCTGAAAGGAAAATGTTTCCATTGTGGTGAGAAAGGACATTGGAAGAGGAATTGTCCAAAGTTCAAGGCTGCCAATAAGGGTATGAAAATTTCATTCCTTCTTGAAATATGTTTGGTACAAAATCCCACGGATTCCTGGTGTGTGGATTCAGGTTGTACTAATCATATCTGCAATTCTTTGCAGGGGTTCCAGGAGACCAAAAGACGTAAAGAAGGAGAGTTGTTTCTGACCTTGGCTGATGGGAGTAGGATTCCAGTTGTAGCTATTGGAGTTTTTAATTTATGTTTTGAATCAAGAGTTTTAATATTAAATGACTGTCTATATGTACCTAATGTTCGTAGGAATTTAATTTCTGCAACTTATTTAGATAAAAGTGGATATTGTGTTATCCTTAAAGACAATGTTGTAATAAAGAAGGGTAAAACATTTATCTGTTCTGGCAATATTGTGGATGATCTTTATATTTTAACTCCTGATAAGAATGAATTATATAATTCTGAATTAGATAATAACTCTCATGTAAAATCATTAAAGAGAAAGTTTCCTTCTACTAATGATGCATATCTTTGGCACTTGCGTTTGGGTCATATTAATCCAAACAGAATTCAAAGGCTGATCAAAGATGGTCTCTTAGAGCTATTGGACTTTGATGAATTTCCAGTTTGTGAATCTTGTTTGGAAGGAAAAATGACCAAACGACCTTTTAATGCAAAAGGTAGAAGAGTCCAAGAGTTGCTAGAATTAGTTCATACGGATGTTTGTGGTCCTATGTCAACCCAAGCAAAAGGAGGTTATGAGTACTTCATCACTTTCACCGATGATTACTCTAGATTTGGTTATGTGTACCTAATGAGACGGAAGTCTGAAGCCTTTGAAAAATTCAAAGAGTTTAGGGCTGAAGTTGAGAATCAATTGGGTAAACCCATAAAGGCCATTCGATCTGATCGTGGTGGCGAATACCTTTTTGGGGATTTCAAGGATTACTTAACTCAAAATGGGATTGTATCCCAATTGACTGCACCTGGAAATCCCCAACAAAATGGTGTAGCAGAAAGAAGGAATAGGATTCTTTTAGAAATGGTTAAGTCTATGAAGAGTTACTCAACTTTACCAGTTTCCTTTCGGGGATATGCACTAAAAACTGCAATGCATATTTTGAATTTAGTTCCATCAAAATCTGTTCCCAACACACCTATGGAATTGTGGAGTGGGCGCAAGCCTAATATGAAATATCTCCCCATTTGGGGATGTCCAACACATGTGTTGAAAGGGAAGTCTGATAAGTTGGAAGCTAAAACGGAAGTATGCATGTTTTTAGGGTATTCAAAGGAAACCAAGGGTTATTTATTCTATAATCATAAGGATAACAAAGTGTTTGTTAGCACTCATGCCAAATTTTTGGAAGATGATTATGTGAATAATTTTAACCCTAGAAGTAGAGTTGTCTTGGCTGAAATGAATGAACCCGTAATTGAAACTAGGGATGATGTGCCTGTATTGGATACACCACAAGATACTACTCATGAAATGTCTAGTACACAGTTGCCTCGTCGTAGTGGGAGGAATGTTAGGCCACCTATAAGATTCATAGGTCTTGGAGAGACTTATGAGGCTATCATCTTAGAGGAGGCCGAAACTGATCCTTACACTTATGAAGAAGCAATGAATGATGTAGATGCACATCATTGGGTCCAAGCTATTAAATCAGAATTAGATTCCATGTATTCCAATCAAGTTTGGGATCTTGTAAAGGTGCCTAACGTCATTAAACCTGTTGGTTGCAAATGGGTTTACAAGAGGAAGAGAGGGATAGATGGAAAGATTGAAACCTTTAAAACAAGGCTAGTGGCAAAAGGGTATACTAAAAAAGAAGGTATTGATTATGAGGAAACCTTTTCACCAGTAGCAATGCTTAAATCTATCAGAATTCTCTTATCCATTGCTGCTCATTATGATTATGAAACTTGGCAAATGGATGTCAAGACTGCATTTCTTAATGGCAATCTTGAAGAGGAAATCTATATGAGGCAACCAGAAGGTTTCATAGCAAAGAACCAAGAGCATATGGTATGCAAGTTGAATAGGTCCATTTATGGACTTAAGCAAGCATCTAGGTCATGGAACATCAGATTTGATCAAGCAATCAAATCATTTGGTTTTGAACAAAATCTTGATGAACCATGTGTATACAAAAGACATCAAGACAAAGTAGTAATGTTCCTAGTGCTTTATGTTGACGATATTCTACTCATTGGAAATGATGTTGGTGTAATGTCATCAGTAAAGGTTTGGTTGTCAAGCCAATTTGATATGAAAGACTTGGGTGAGGCTAACTTTATTCTAGGGATCAAGCTTTGGCGAGATCGTAAAAATAAGATGTTAGGCTTATCACAAGCTGGATATATAGATAAGGTTCTACAACGGTTTAGCATGCAAAACTCCAAGAAAGGATTACTTCCTTTTAGACATGGAGTTCCTCTCTCTGATGACCAAAGGCCTAAGACTTAAGAGGAAGAAGATATGATGAGACAAGTTCCTGCTTCTGCAGTAGGAAGTCTCATGTATGCCATGCTTTGTACTAGACCGGATATCTGTTTTTCAGTTGGCATGGTCAGCCGATATCAATCAAATCCAGGACCACAACATTGGCAAGCTGTAAAGCATATTCTCAAGTATCTACGGAGAACGAGAGATTATATGCTTGTTTACCGTTGTGAGGATTTGATTCCCATTGGCTATAGAGATTCAGACTTTCAATCAGATCTAGATTTTAGAAAGTCCACGTCAGGATGTGTATTCACCTTAGGAGGTGGAGCCATAAGTTGGAGGAGTGTTAAGCAATCTTGTATTGCGAACACCACCATGGAAGCTGAATATGTTGCTGCTTGTGAGGCGGCAAAGGAAGCTGTTTGGCTCAAGAAATTCCTTTCCGATCTTGGTGTAGTGAGAATGGAGCAAGTTCCTATCACATTGTTTTGTGACAATAGTGGAGCAGTTGCACAATCCAAAGATCCAAGGAATCACAAGGAAAGCAGATTGAGAGAAAGTACCACATCATTTAAGACATTGTTGCTCGTGGAGATGTGGTGGTTACAAAGATTGAAAGTGCAAATGATCTAGCAGATCTCTTTACCAAAACCTTGCCTCAAAGGACCTTCGAGTCACATTTGGAGGGAATGGGAGTTAGATTAGTGCACAATAGTCTTTAGGGCAAGTGGGAGATTTTAGGATATGTGCCCTTAAATCCTATTGTATGATGCTATGTATGATATTATGTATGACATTATGTGAGAAATGATGTATGACTTAATATTGTGTTTAATAAAGTTGTTTTATTCTTATCTAAAATAATGGTAACATGAATATTCGGACATTATCAAATAGTCCATGAGATGCATAGTATGTGATTTATGTGATTTAGTCACAGAAGATATAGATCACAAGTTCTTTGTAAACTCAGAATTTTGGTTCGTAGTCGTTGATGAAATTGGGCATTTCATCTACGAAGACTATAACATATTAACTACGATGATTTGTCTTGATCATGGAAGTGGTGACTTCTAGTTAATATGTTGATATGTTTTAAGAGTTAAGACATATTGAACTGGACCGCTGTGAGATTTATTATTCTCCTAACGACTGTCAATTGAATAATAAATCTCACGACTTGTATTCACATGAACTCTTAATCCTGAGAGAATAATGGACCTGATCATGAAATGTAGGTTGCTTTGATATATCAAGAGTGAGATCTAAAGTAACGGTCAAAACCTCAGTATGTTGGGCAGCCACATTTAGTGTTGATGGAACATATATTCTCAAGATGGAATTCATAGTCTGTTAACGGAGATATAAAATATTCTCTTGAGATAAGTTTAATGGGTTCAGTTATTCAGAGAGTTAGGCCTAACCACTTTAGTAAGACTAAAGTATATATTTATGAAATTGGATTTTATAAATATATGGTGAATAATTTAAAAGGATTAAACCGGGTACTCAAGGATTAAGATATAGTAATTCACAAAGTGGCAGTCTATATTCATGACTTTGTATTACTACGAATATTTTATGAAGGGGTTGCATGTATAATAAAGTCTTGGGATATAATTTATTAATGAGGCCTAGAGTGCAATTATATTTATATAGTGGTATTAAATATAATTAATGGTAACTTTGGACTTGTCAAGAGTTGACAGAAAGCCCAAGGCCCATTGGAGCTAGTGTCTTATTTGTTCCCTTTTGGTCCCACTCCAAGCCACACACTAAAGCCCAATTGGGAAGACCCAAAAGGCTAGCCCAATTAGATAATCAGTTATGTGGAGAGAAACATACAAAATTTTATATAGAATGAAATGGTTTATATGTGTAAGGTGATGAAAATAAGGGAGAGAGATACTCTTTCATATTCTCTCTAGAAAACATAGAACTGATTGAGAGACCACACATCTTGGGCATTAAGTGGAATTGGAGTGAAGATTGAAAGTGTTCTCGAGTACTTCTTCATTCGGTTTTGAATTTCATCGCATCAAGGTACACTTTCTTGTTCTAATATTCTGAAACCTACATAGTGCATGTTATCAATTGCGAATGAAGTTGATCCATTTATTTTCCGCTGCGTATGTTTTGTATGCGATGCAAACATGTATATTACCTAACAATCCTTTCTAAGTAAGTCCAAATCCTTTTTTAAAGTCAAGGTTTCTCATTCTTTTCCCAAGGTCTTAAAAAGGACATTGCATAGCTTTGATGTTGACTCTTTATAACTTGTTTCTTTCCCTAAATTGGGACGGATTCCTCCTTGCTAATAGTGTGGTTGGAAAGGCTCCTGAACACCTTCCTTCTTAGTTCACATATTCTGCCTGCTCAAGGTCCTAGGTTCCTTCAACAGGTGTTGGTCTCAAGATTACCATTTGTCTCTATTCCTCTCTTCTGGGTTGTGGGGAATTGATGTTAATGGGACCCTCTTCACACTCTGTGCTCCTTTCAAGTGAATAGGTCATATCCTGAGCAGTCTACATCCTGGCTGGTGTCCTTCAGCTCTCCTCGGGGACTTGCTCTCCCAGGCTGGTGGATCTTGTGTGATCTGGCCTAGATCCTACTCATTCTTTTGCACTTTCTCAGGCATTATGGCTTTGCTATCCTCTTGGACTGAGTCTCCTTTTCCATTTCTTTTTTTATCCAAGGCCCAAGACTTATTTTCTTTTTCTTATGGGCCAGGCTTCCCTCCCCCCCCCCCCTCCCTTTTTTTCTACTTTAAAAGGCTAAATCTTCTTTTCTTTTCTTTTTTTTTTTTTTTTTTTTTTCATTTCCATGGGTTGGGCTTTTCTTACTTCTATAGGCCTAGCTCCTTGTGATATTTTGGGCCTCAACATTTAGCCCCTCGAGCTCATGGGTTACTTGTAGCCCACACGTGAGAAACAAATAGTCTCCTTCTTCCCTCAGGATCCCTTTCCTTTTCTTCCTTCCCAGGGATCCTTTTTCATTTCTCCCCTTTCATGGATCCTTATTCTTTACAAAGGAGTCCTTGCTCCTTATGTTTTCTTCAGGGTTTGCATGACTCCTTCCTATTTTTAAGGGGATGTGGCAATTTATTTTTTGAAAGGGAGGTGGGTAGTTGGATCAGTTTTCCCTCCTTTTTCTCCTCCCTCTTTTTACGTTACTTTCCATTTTCCCTATAACTCCCATCAATAACTATTAGCGAACCCCCATAATTAAATTCTAACAACTGCATTTTTTCTCCCACACTTTCTCTTTCACTCTTTCTTTTCATGCCATTATTTCTACTTTCACTTCCCCCACTTGCCTCCGCTAAATCCTCTCTTCCCAAGGCCAAAGTGTCTTCAAGATTCATTTCTTTCCCTTTGCTTTATTTGATTCACATTACCTTTCTCCCTCTCTTTTGGGTCTTCTTTGTACTTACCTTTTCTTCTCTTTCTTCTTCTTTTGTTCATTCTAACAAGAGTGCTTCCATGGCTTCTTCTTCTTCTTCTTGAAAAAGGAAGGAGCATTTATAGACACCTCATTTTGTACCCGGTTAATAAATTTTAGTCCTTGGTCCCAATGACGAGCTTGACACGTCTACAAAAGGTAATTGAAGTAATTTTGAAAGTTTAGAAGTAATCACAACTTAAAGTGATCAAATCACTTTGAAAACAATGCTGAAAAATGACATTTGCTTACTGTTTTGACTATAAATTTTGATCCATAAAGGAATTTTGAGTGCAGATTATTTTATTTAAAAGTAGACATCCTGAGCTTCAATTTGAACACAAATTTTGCCTAATATAGTTATGACCGTTTGAAGTTGGGCCATCAGAGTTGTCAATATTAGGGTTTCTGGGGACGCATGTGTGCGTGCGGAGCATGCATGCGTACGCAAGCCACTTTCCAGAGGCCTAAAACTTCATGTCTTAGGGCCCAAAGCCTCCCTCTTTGATAGGGCCCGGCCCCCTAGACCCTTTGGAACGTCTAAAACCCTAAAAATAAGCCTGAAAACCCTAGTTTAAACATATAAATACATCCTTTTGCCTCCAAACTCAAACCTTAGCTAGAGAGAGTTTATTCTTACCTCCATCTTCTCTAAAAACTATTTTTCATCTTCTCTAAACACACACAGAGACCTAAGCACGTTTTTTAATCATCAAAAAACCTCTCTTTAGTTATTTTTAAGGCAGAAACTTGTTCTCAATTGGATTTCTCAAAACCTTTTCAAAACTAATTTTGTTTTTGAGTTGTGATTGCCTATAAACCATTGAAATCTTCTATATACCTTGATATCTCATTGAATCTTATTGTATAGGCACTGAGGGGCCGGTTAAATATCAATCAAGTTTATGTTTCGTAACAAGGTGAGTCTCTCTTCATAGCTTTTCTTTGATTTGGTTCTTTTATAATTTGTGTTTTTGTTATTCTTGGTTAATTTATATGTTATTCATACTTAGAAATATGTTTTGTTTTGTTTGATTTTATTTTGTTTTTTCTTATCATGTTTTGATTGGAAATTTGATATGATTGGATATATTGATGAACAAGTTTGGATGTGTTAAATGTTGTTCTTGTTTGTTGTTAGATCCAATGCATGTTTAGGAATAGATTTTGTATTGTTTATCTTTATTTTTCTTGATCTTTGATATCTTTGTTGTTAGTTTTAGGTTGTTTAATTATATATTAGAAGCATGCTAGGTTTTATTTGATTGATTGTTTGTTGCCTGCTTTAAAACCGTGTTTCTGGGCGATATGTGTGCGCATACTCATGTATGCGTACACATCCTCATGCCCAGAAACCCAGATTTAGTGTTCTTGCTATTTTACTTGTTTTGGTTAGTTTTAATCACATGTTTAGGTCTTGTTGAGTCTAGTTTTTCATATGTTAGGTCTAAGGTTAGTAGAATAACATGTTTCACATGCTTTGATTGTTGAATTGATAATTAGGTTTTATATCATGGTTGAATAACATGAACATGCATATGAACATGAACATGCATTGGTGTATAAGTGATGTGGTGCTATGAGGTAAGTGAAGTAAGTCACGCATAATTACATGAACATGCATTTGATTTGGTTGATGAGCATGATGAGATTTCTTGATTAATGAACATGAACATGATGAATATGCTTGATTAATTTCCTTGATTGGTAGTGATTATGATGTGTGAACGTGCTTGCTGCCTTGGATGAGATAAGATAGATGTATGCTAGGAGATGTGCATGCCATGATAGATGTATGTTAGGGTTTTAGGATGAAGATGCCATGTTTGTTTACTAGATGCATGTTAACCTGTGTGTGAGTATAGAAGTGTTGAATATGCCTTTAATAGGGTTAAGCCATAAGACACAATAAGAGGAAGCCAACCTTAGGGTTGGGCTGTTTTAAATGCCTAACACCTTCCCAAGACCATACCTTAACTCCGAACCCATATCTCTTGTAGTAAGATCAATGGTCCTTCCTTGAGAGAATGCTACATATATGGTTCTTAAACCATTGCAAAAACTTGGTGGTGACTCCCCGTTGTGTCCACAGTGGTGACTCCGCTGGGGATTGTAAGTTTAATTCCTACATGTCCTATGTCTTAACCTTAATAAAGGCTCATTTAATACTTTTTTGCACACACATCACTTGGTTCTATTGTCCCTTTTACCTCATTTGGTGATGAGTGGAAAGATGGAAGGCTCCATTCGGGCCCAAGTCTTTCAAAGTTCATCCCACCAACTCACAATGTGTGCAATTGCCTATGGGTTTTTAGTACGTTAACGGTGTAAGGTTGAATTTATTCAATCATGTGTTGGCTTTATTCCGTGCCAAATTTTCTTGTATTTTAGAAATTAGATACCCTGTATTTAGGTGGGAATTATGTAAGAGTAGTATGTGAGAGAGTGTGAAAAAAATCAAGATGTGTGCACTCAAAGGAGTCTTGCGACTGGATCTCGCGACTGGCAAGCCGCCAAAATGGCACACGTGTGAAGCATGCAGGGAACTGAAGGGTCATGATAGCTGGAGCATTATAGGACAAAATGTACAGTCTGGCCAGGCCGTTAGCTTGCAACTCGTTCCAGTCGTGAGGCTAAGTCGCCAGAATACCCTGTTTGGATGAAAACTGACTTTACACATTCCTCACGTGTGCAATTGCCTATGGGTTTTTAGTACGTTAACGGTGTAAGGTTGAATTTATTCAATCATGTGTTGGCTTTATTCCGTGCCAAATTTTCTTGTATTTTAGAAATTAGATATCCTGTATTTAGGTGGGAATTATGTAAGAGTAGTATGTGAGAGAGTGTGAAAAAAATCAAGATGTGTGCACTCAAAGGAGTCTTGCGACTGGATCTCGCGACTGGCAAGCCGCCAAAATGGCACACGTGTGAAGCATGCAGGGAACTGAAGGGTCATGATAGCTGGAGCATTATAGGACAAAATGTACAGTCTGGCCAGGCCGTTAGCTTGCGACTTGTTCCAGTCGTGAGGCTAAGTTGCCAGAATACCCTGTTTGGATGAAAACTAACTTTACACATTCCTCACGTACCCTACTATAAATACCCTTATACCCACGAAATGTAGAGACCTTCCAGAGATAATTTTGAGAGAGAAACCCTAGAGAAAAACAAGATTATCTCATCCACAACCTTTATCATTTGATTCTCCAAATTCCTCTACTCTCACCCTCTCCATTGACATATCCTTGAGAGGTACATTTGCCAAATCCTTATCTCACCATATCCATATCAGTGAGGAGGTATTTTGGTGCTTAGGAAGCAGTTCAGAGAGGACCAATTTACTTGGTTGATGCAATGGGCTTATTGTGGGATTCGGGAAGCTAAAGAAGACAAGGCTCGGCGTAATTCTGTTGGAGCAAGAAGCTTGGAGGGCTTAGGCGCATTGGGTAGATTAGGCTTGGAGGGTCTTCTACTATTTATGTATCCCAACCTTATTCTTTAGTGGATCATTTAACCGCTTGGAAGGTGGCGGAAAGGTTTTTTGCCGAGTACTTCAGTTTTCTCTTCGATAACATATTGCCGAAATGAGGTATCCTAATATAGAAAGGGTGTGCTTGGTGGTCATGCATCTCAACAACTGAATCAGTACTTTCATCCCACCAAATCCTATTGGTGACGAGCTTTCATCCAATTAAAGCCCTCCTCCATCAGCCTTTGTAATCTTGAAGAGTAGCCCAGTGGTTAATATTAATTTCCTAATACAATATGGGTTTGAAGGATCCCCAGAGTTGTCAAGAGATAGGCTGTAGCAGACCCACTGGCCCAGTTCCCCAAAGAAGAGGAGTACTTATTGAGTGAGAAGATCCCTAGAAACTGACTATGAGGTTTGTGAAGAGAGCCTCCAACGAGCATGCCTAGAGGAAGCCTTCCTCTTCCAGGATCCCTGTAAGAGGAAACCCTACCTGAAGAAAACACCATGACAGAATCATCTTGGTAGAGCTCCTCCTAGCCACTAATTCACCAGTGAGCAACCTTGGATAACTCATAAAAGAAGAGTATTTCCATGAAGGATTTATTCACAGCCAAGAGAGGATATTTTAGAAGATCCTCAGGGAAGGAAACGAATCCTTAACCCTTTCAAGAAAAGATAAGAGATCAATTCAATGACCCCATTAAAGAATGGGGGGGGGGGGACTACGAAGGAACCTTTCTAAAGATTGAAAAATTCAATGGCCATGAACAAATTTTCCAAGTGACATGGCCCAGGACTTGGGAAGAGCAAACTTTCCATGTACCTGGCCCAAGACTTGGCCAGAACATATTTTTTCCAAGTGACATGGCCTAGGACTTAGGAAGAGTAAACTTTCCATGTACCTAGCCCAAGACTTTGCCAGAACAGATTCTTCCAAGTGACATGACCTAGGACTTGGGAAGAGCAAAATTTCCATGTACCTAGCCTAGGACTTGACCAAAACAAATTTTTCCAAGTGACATGGCCTAGGACTTGGGAAGAGCAAACTTTCCATGTACCTAGCCTAGGACTTGGCTAGAACAAATTTTTCAAGTGGCATAGCCCAAGACTTGGGAAAGAGCAAATTTTCCATGTACCTAACCCAGGACTTGGTCAAAACAAATTTTCCAAGTGACATGGCCCAGGATTTGGAAAAAGCAAATTTTCCATGTACTTGGCCTAGGACTTGGCCTAGAACAAATTTTCTAAGTATATGGCTCAGAAATTGGCCAAAAGCAAAAGTTTCCAAGTACGACCAAGAAACTGGTCAAAAGCAAAAGTTTATGGATACAAGCCATAGCACGTCCCAATAATGGGTACAACCTATAGCACATCCCAGCAATGAGTACAACCCGTAGCACGTACCAGTAATGGGTACGAGCTGTAGCACGTACCAGCAATCGATGCAAGCCGTAGCACATCCCAGCAAAGGGTGCAAATTGTAAGTAAGGCCTAACGAGGAGTACAAAGAGAAAGAGCCTCGAGTGGGTATGAAAACCCAAAAGTGGGTGTATAAAGTGCACTAGATTGACCTCCTTGACAGGAATTGGTTCAAGGGAGCTTGAGGAAGTAAGAAAGGCATAACTTAAAAAAAAAAATTCTAAGAGTACATCACTCGAAGCCGCAAAAGCATGGATACTTTTGCAAATCTCTATACAAAGAGATTAGTCAATGACATTGCAAACCAGCTAGCAGCATTTCCCTCCTCGTACAAGGTGCAAACTCACCAAAGGCTTGGAGGTACTTCGATTCAACAAAAGAAAGGTACCCTTTCGGTAAGCCCACTCATTAATACAATGTTTGAACATATCAAAATACTACAAAATGTTGTGCAAGAGGTATCACCCATGCACTAATACTTTATTCGTGTAGATTAAAATGAAAATTCTAATATTTTGGTCTTCTTACATGGTTGGGACCCCCATACGGTTTCATATACATGAAGTAATCCTTACTGCTATGATTTATTTAGCAATTGGCTTTTCTAGTGTATACACTGGGGGCTAAGATAAGATTAAAATTTTCCTTAGATATATCCTTCACTTGATGAAAATTGAGAAGCCTAGTGCAAACTTTACTATACATAAATTCAGCCCTATTTTTTTCTTTGGCTCATGAACTATATAGTATGTAGCAGTTCAACAACAATATAATTGGTGGCATGATATGTGAATAATTTGCTGCAATCTGAAATACTATACAATCTCTCGTAATTTGGAAAAAGAATAAGGCAATATCAAGAGCATCCACCAGAAGAGCAAGGACTTTTAGCTAAAGCAAGGCATGGGGATGTTCTAAGCCTTCTAAGCCATGTCCTCGGGGAAGTTTATAATCTCTTAATACATTTTGAGAAGAGTAGCTAGCCTTAATTGTATGACATTCTTGGAATCAGCATGTTTATATGATTCAACGATTTATGATATCATTGTCCCATTGTTCATTCCATGAAAGAAATGTAGCAATTCCTTTTGAGTTTCCTTCAAGAATTACTTGGTCTACACATTGGTTCTACAAACCTGGAAAGTGTCCAAGAATAATTTATTTTACTCAAGTGTGGGCTGCAGGCAAGCCATGAGCTCGGGGGGCTAAATGTTGGGGTCCAAAATATTACAAGTATAGAAATCCAAAACTAATGAACCCTTGAGGATAGAAAGTCCCAATCCATAAGCCAAGGCCCATTTAAAATAGGTAAAAGGAAGCCCAAACTCATGAATGGGTAAGCCTTGGGCCTTAGAGAAGGAAGAAAAAAGCAAAGGAAGCTCAACCCAGCCTTTGTAAGGAGAGTTTTCTAAAAGCTCGGAGAAGGACTGAACCAGGATACCTTGGGACTGCCAGAACCACAGGATCCTCGGGATATGCAACTAGGATTGAGACAGCTCAAGGGAGCATGCCCATGAACACGAAGAACAAGAATGAATATGTCCAATGATGCAGAAGAAGGAAGGTGACTTGGAAACCAGCACTTCATGAAAAGAAGTCTGGTACCTCAAGGAGCACAGAGAGATGTACCATGAAGGAAGGTGGCTAGGGATCTTTCAGCTTGATGAGAAAGGAATCTGCCCATTTAGAGAAAAAGACAAAAAGTGAAGCAACCCAAAAAGTGGGCCTAAAAAGTAGTGCCTAGAAGCTTTGGAAAAAGAAGCATTAAAGATCAGCCCTTAGGATCCCCCAAAAGAGGAAGGTCAGCTGGGCACTTTTTGGAGGGAAATCTCAAAAGAAGAATATAGTGAGAAAATGAAGAAAGGACTAGCCACCAATGTTGCTGACACAACATTGGTTCTAGTACCCGAAGCAGCAAATGGAGGGAATTTATGGTACACTAGAAACCCTAGGATGACACTATAAAAGGAAGGGTAGCCAACAGTGAAGGGGCATTGAGCCACAATCAATTGAAGTAAAAATACTTGAGAAAACTCTGCCAAAATTCAAAAAGAGAGAAAAAGGGGAAAACACCGCCCAGGATCCTAAGACAGACGCTAGAGAATACACTTTGGATTCAAAGGGATTCAAACTTCACAAGTCTTAGGAGCCTAAAATAGCTATTTAAGTCTGTGTTTTTTGAACTTATTTGGACCTTGTGATATATCCTAGTGCAATAAGAGCATAATGTATTGAAAAACTTAAGAAAATAATGAAGCATTTCTTATTATCCTAAGGATCCCTAACATTTTTTATTCACTTTTCTTTTACTTATATCACTCTTTATTATTCCCTACTATGCAATACGTATATATTTTGTATGTATTAGTGTGTACGTATTATAGGATCCATGTTTTGTGCACAACTTGGTTCGTAATCAACCCAATTTAGTTGCGGTAAACCAAGCCCAGTCCACCAAACAACAAGTATAGGGCCCATAATCCTCGTTTCTACTTGGGCCTGGGTACTATCAAAAAAGAACCCACACAGACAACAGCCTAGTTGCTATCATAAGCCCAAATCAAAAGGCCTCTTTAAAAGTAGAACTTTGGGCCTAGGGTAACAAATATGCTATGGACTTAGCATCCAACATCCTATAAAGTCAATATGAACTTCCCTAATCTTGGGCCTCCTTGTTGTATGCCAAGGCCTAAAATGATGAGAATTCATAGGCTTTGAGAGGAGGGCCAAAATATGTTCTAGCTAAAGGGCTACTTCAAAAAAAATTTCAAGAAAAGAAGAAAGTCTTTTGCAAAGAAGAAAAATTTTCAAAAAAATAATCTTCTGTAAATATTTTTTTTAGAAGTGGAATTCTCAAAAACAAATCTTTTGCAAAGAAAAAGAATTCAAGAAAAGAAATGTTTTGCAAAGAAAAAATTTTTCAAGGAAAAGAATTTAAAAAAAAATCTATTGTAAATATTTTTTGTAAGACATGAATTTTCAAATAAGAAAAAGGAAAAGTTTTTGAAAAAAATAATAAAAAATGAAAAATTTTGAAAAATTCAAAAAAAAAAAAAATGATGAAAGATGATCCACAAAGCAATGATATACCCTAAGTTTTGGGTCCATTCAAAAAAATAAAAAAAAAAATCAAATCTAGAGGGCCTGAGATCATGAGTATACCATAGACTTTGGAGGAAGGCATTGGTCCATAAATTCATAACATACCCTAGATTTTGGGTAGAAATTCAAAAATATTTTTCAAAAGTAAGAGATCCCAAGATCATGAGTATGTTATAGGCTTTATTGAAAAGAAGGTGAACCCATCCATGCATTGGGAAAGTTTTGAAACCCTAAAACCTAAAGACAAGGGTACGCTCGGCTCACCAACAGTCCAATGAGGATTAAAAGAGGAAATCTTTTTGAACCAATTGACCAAACTCTTTGAACTAGTGGCAAGGCCCATTTGAGAATGAAAGATAAAAATGGATCAAACTTTTGAAACTAGGGGCAAGGCCCTCATGAGGGGAGAGAGTGAACATTCAAGATAGGCTTTGTAATGGGACAAGTAAAAGATTTTGATGTGTTAAGATAAAACTTGGTTAATTTTTTTTTCTTCAAAAAAATAAATCCAAAAAGAAAAAGAAGAAAGGATGTGGACTTCTAAATGTCATGGCTCATTTTAAATACAAGTTCAAACAAGTTTTTCACAAGAAAAGAAATTTTCCAAAGCATGATGGGCTTGCATTATAAATGGGGCATTGATCTTTGTGTTTAAATTCTTTGATGAAACAATTTTCATAAGGACAAATAGAGCACAAGATGTGGACTAACCTTGCAAAATTCATGAACAATGCCCAAATGAGGATAAGAGGGCAAGATGAGTGACTTGTAATTGGATTCAAAGCCCCAAGAAAAAAAGAAAGAATGTTGGGCTTGGATTAAAATGAGGAAAGATGAGGTAGTGAGATGTGTGAATGATGGAATTGGGCTTTAAGCATGGGGGAAAGCATGAATTTTGAAAGATTGATGTAGCTCATTCAATTTCTAAGTCCAAGAAAATGAAATGATACAAGACTTAGAATACGAAAGAGGCATACATATAGTCCACAAGTTGATGCAAGAAAGAAAAGTTGATTAAGATGTTGGGTCCAAAACTTTAAAGACATTGGGTGCACATGTTTATTTGTTCAAATTCATTTTCAGGGACACTTTAGATAATCTTAAAGCACATCCCTAATCTTGTCAAGATCAACTCACTAAGGAACAAGAAGCAATGAAGAGCATGAATGAAAGTATCAATGTCATGAATAACACACTTGTTCGCATAGAGGAGCTAATGAAGGATGTCAGCACTCAACTACAAAGGCTTGAAGGAATACTTGGCCCACAAGCCGAGGATGTTTTTGGCAAGCCAAAAGAAACAAAGAAAGTTATTGCCAATGACACTCCCAAAAAGAAAAGGGAATTTGATGACATTCGCATATCGTTATCAGAGGCCTTTGAAATCTTATCTAAGAAGGATTACCATAAGCCGCTTGAGCCTACTCTTCTTCCAATTCCAATCCCAAACACTTGGAACATGAATGAGTATTGCGCTTTTCACCAAAATTTAGGACACAAGATAGATAATTGCTTTAGGTTGAAGCATGAGATTCAAGATTTGATTGATGGTGGAGTGATTGCCAAGCCAAGATGCTAGAGATGAAGCAAGATTGAATGAAGGGATATGCTTAAGAGATTTGATCCATGAGAATACCTTTGCTAGATGATGAGCCATTTCAATTATGTTGAGTCTTTTTCAATTATTATGTCTTCAATTTGTCAAATCATTTAGATTTCTTCTTAATGTTGTGTTGTCAAGTCTTTCCCTTGTTTTGTTGAGTATTTCCATATGAATTTTCAAATCAATGTTGTTTCACTTTCAATAAAGATGGCTAGTCAAATATGACGTGTATCATGTGATCTCTTTTTGCTAGTTTTGAAATGAATGAATCCTTAAACCTAAAACATTGGTTAATCCAAATAAGTAATCAAAAGATAAGATTGTCTTAGTTCATCAAATCATAAAGAGCAAGCATCAAAGTGAGAAAGAGGGTGAGAGAGGAAAAAAAAAAGACTTCGATCAAGTGAGAGAGTACACAAGAATGACAAGGATGAGCAATGAGAGTTTCCTTAAAGCACGAACCAGGAGTGAGTTCAAAGATGAGAAAGAGAAATTGAATGAATAATTTGTTGTTTCTCATGGATGACACTATGATGACAAGAACTTGATGAGATGAAAAAGCTAACCTAGGTTTGGAAAGGTTAAGCAATCAAGGTTGAAGGGATGAGAGGCCATCTTTCTGCTACCCTTTTTACAATGAGAGATTATTTCCAATTGCAAACCCCGTTGTGCCTAAATGAATTCCTTCTTTATACCCATGCTAAGAGATTACCCCCTACACTAGGGGCATGTTCTTAAGAGATAGTGATTTGAAAGGTTACCCTTAACACTAGGGGCATACTCTAATATTGGAAAGGATCAACTCTATACTAGGGGCAAGTTTTGTGGATGAATGATAGAGGGACATGAGGATTATTTATAAGTGAAAGAAAACTCATTTCGCAACAAAGGGCATGGAAAAAGAAAAAAGAGTGAAAAACAAAGAGAAGAGAAAGAAAAGGAAAAGAGGAGATACAAGAAAAGAAGAGAGGAAAAGGAAATGAAAGTGAGAATCAAAATGAACAAGGAAAAATGGATGAAAAAAAAAAAGAAAAAAAAAAAAACAATGCAAGCATGAGATGAGTAGTAATCCTTGGCAATTAGGATATCCTAAGAATAAAATTGAATTTGAGCCTCAAATACCTCTTCTTTCTTAAGCCTTAGAATCTTAGCCTCGTTATGGTCCAAAAACAAGTCCTCTCTGATTAGTTGAGATTGTTTAGCCCTACAAATTTTGGAAAGCCTAGCCTTAGTAGTGATAAGAAAAAAAGAAAAGAAAGAAAAGAAATAAGAAAGGCCTGCTAGGCTGAAAACCTGAAAGGGCGGCCTAGGCAAAAGTTAGGACATCTTGAAAAGAAGTGAAGAAGAACAACAAGGAAAATAGTGAACTTACTCCAAGCTAAGGGAAAATCATGAATGGAAATGATAAAGAAATGAACATACAAGCGAAGATGAGAGCAGCTCCAAGCTAAAGAACCATGATACGGAGAAAAGTGACCATACATGAGAGATGAGTTGATTTAAGAGAATACAAGAAGAGAGAAACGAGAGAAATGAGGTGTGCATGTTAAAACAAGGACAGTGATTGAGTTGACTAGAGATGATCGAATTTTAAATTCGTATTGGACTAATCTATGAGGATGGTAGGTAATTCATGCAAAACTAGTTCAAAGAGAATATGCATTGATATGCAAAATCACATGGATCCATGATCCCTTGTTTTTTTTTTTTTTTACCTTCTTTCTTCAATTCCTCCAAATTTTCTTCAAGGTCCTCTTTGTGTTCAAATCATGTTGTGCTTTACTCTAGTCATGCTTGAAACTTCTTTGGTCTAGAGTCTTTTCTGACTTGTTGTGCTCACAAATTTTCATTTGTCTCAGAACATGTTCGTGTTTAGAACTTCTTTGATCTAGAGTCTCTTTCAACTGTTAGGGACATATTTTTGTAATTGGCTAATCCTTTGACAAAACGCACTTTATTTGTAATTGGGTAGATCTAGAATGGGTTTAGTATTTAGTATTGAAGTCATGTAAGTCTGACCAAGAAACAAGTGAAGGAAATGTTGTTCATTAAAGCTTGACAGAAGTCTCGACAGAATCCTTTTTATCAAGAATTACTGCAGAAGCCCAACAGAAGCTCGACAGAAGCTGTATCTGTCGAGAATTACGAAATCAGGTTTTCCAAATCTGATTACAAGCATATCCTTGAATATTTGTGTAGGGTTTCTTTTCTCACAACCCTAGGTATATATAAGGATTATTTTAAGAGCTGTCACAAGGATGCAAGGTGATGTAAAGTAATAATACATGCATATTGTGACCGGAGACAGAAATTGCTCCAATTCATCATATTCTCTGTGGAAGCTATTGCGTCTTTACGCCAAGGGTTTTATGACCAAGAAGCTTCCTAATCTTCACTGTTGATGATCTGAAGAACTTTGCAGCCAACAATCTTCCTCAAGTTGGTGTGTTAGTCATGTACTGGGATCCGTGCATAAAATGGAGAGATTGCCAATACAATACAAGTCCAATTGGGTATTAGGGTAAAGGTTCAACTGTAGGTTGGTATTGGGTACTAGGATTCCTTTTTCTTGTAACTGCTTATGATTGATAGTAGTGGATTCTCGGGAGTGGTGACCTTAAATTCACCTGGTGGGGTTTTGCCTTGGTGGTTTTCCCATTCATAAACAAATCACCTGTGTCAAACTTATTTTCCACTACATTTAGTTATTTGGTGATTTATTTGTGCTACCACGCTATTGCATGTTAAATTGACTTAATTAATTAACTTGGATAATTAATTGATTAATTTACCAAAGAGGTCAATAAAATTTTGGCCTATCATCAACTATCTTTGATCTTCGTCTAGAAGTGCTAGAAATTTCAGGGAATTGATGGTCATCCAAAGGCAAAAGGTGCATAAAGTAAAATGAACGAATGATTTGTTTGAATAAATATGTGCCACCATAAAAGAAAAGAATGCAATGAACTTATAGCCTAATCAACTCTTCCTTGTTAATGCTCTAAAGAGAAAATGCAATTTTTAGAAGTCCAAAAAAAAAAATTTTAAAAATGTGAGATGTTGAAAAAAAAATGATGAATGAAAGATGAAGATTCAAATAGAAAACAAGGACTTGGAAAAGCGAGAGAAGACAAAGAGACGATAAAGATGAATATAAAAGAAAAGAAAAGAAAAAGGTGAGGAGAGAAAAAGAAATGAAGAGAAGATGAAAATGATAGATTAAAAAAGAGAGAAAGCAAAGGAAAAAATGATGAGAAGATAATAAAAGAAGGAAAAAAGAAAATAAAAGAGAGATGAAAAAAAGTGAAGAGAAGAGGAATGATATGACATGTTGTGCCTATGGTTCCGTCCTGATGTGTTTGGACCAAACCTGATGTGATCCACTGTGATTGGTTCTGTCCTGATGTGTTTGAACCAAACCTGATGTGATATGTTATGCCTATGGTTCTGTCCTAATGTGTTTAGACCAAACTTTATGTGACCCGTTTTGATTGGTTTTGTCCCGATGTGTTTGGACCATACTTGATGTGATCCATTGTGTTGATGTGACCTAATCATTGTGAAAAATTTAGAAGATTCAAAAAATTTCAAAGTTCTAGAGAGGAGTTCAAAGCTTCAAGAAGGATGTCTAATGTGATCCATTTTGTTGATGTGACCTAATCGTTGTGAAAAATTTAAAAGATTCAAAAAATTTCAAAGTTCCAAAGAGAAGTTCAAAACTTCAAGAAGGATGTTGCTTAAGAAAAAAAAATTCATAGATTGAAAGATACTTTCAAAAATTTCAAGTGAGAGATTGGAACCTAAGGAGAAAATCAAGAATTTCAAAAGTTTAATGAGAATTTCAAAAGAAAGATTTCAAGTTTCAAAAATTCAAGAGAGATTTCAAAAGAAGAAAGATTTCAAAAATGGACAGATTTGAATGATGAATTTCTTAAATGATGTTGAGTTCCTTAAGTAATATATTTTTTCTGGAAATAAATGGTGTATGTCTTGAATGATGAGTTCTTTAATGTGTGATGTTGAGTCTCTTGAACCTTTTATGATAATATGATGTCATGTTGATGTGCTTATGATGTTGTGTTGATGTGTTTTATGATGTTGTGTTTATGTGTTTATGACGTTGTGATGATGTGTTGATAACATAATGTGTGATGTGTGATTTTGGCTTAGGATAGTAGCCATTGATGTTGTGTCAATGATGTGTTGATGTGTTTTTGGCTTAAGATAGTAGTCATTCTTGTTGTGTGCGTTCGATTATAAGTTCGTGATAACCTTAGTCCCCGGTCTCAATGATGAGCTTGAAATGTCTAAAAAAGGTAATTGAAGTTATTTTGATAGTTTAGATGTAATCACAAATCAAAAGTGCTCAAATTACTTTGAAAACGATGCTGAAAAATGACCTTTGCTTAATGTTTTGAGTATAACTTTTGATCCATAGAGTACTTTTGGGTGATGTTTATTTCATTGGAAAGTAGACATCATGGGCTTTAATTTGAACACAAACTTTTCATAATTTGGACTTAAATTGAGTAAGTTATGACCGTTTGAAGTTGGGTCATCAGAGTTGTCAAAATTAGGCTTTCTGCATACGTAGCTCCAAACCTGCGTACACAGGCCACTTTCCAGAGGCCCAAAACTTCATGTTTTAGGGCCCAAAGCCTCCCTCTTTGATGGGACTTGGCCGCTAGACCCTTTGGAACGTCCAAAACCCTAAAAATAAGCCTAAAAACCCTAATTTAAACATATAACTACATCCTTATGCCTCCAAACTCGAACCCTAGATAGAGAGAGTTTATTTTTGCCTCCATCTTCTCTAAAAACTATTTTTCATCTTCTCTAAACACACACAGTGACCTAAGCCCGTTTTTTAATCATCAAAAAACCTCTCTTTAGTTATTTTTAAGGCAAAAACTTGTTCTCAATAGGATTTCTCCAAACCTTTTCAAAACTAATTTTGTATTTGAGTTGTGATTACCAATAAACTATTGAAATATTCTATATACCTTGATATCTCATTGAATCTTGTTGTGTAGGCACTGAGGGGTCGGTTAAATATCAATCAAGTTTGTGGTTTGTAGCAAGGTAAGTTTCTCTTCATGGTTTTTCCTTGATTGGGTTCTTTTATAATTTGTGCTTTTATTGTTCTTAGTTAATTTATATGTTATTCATGCCTAAATATGTTTTGTTTTATTTGATTTTATTTTGTTTTGTCTCATTATCTTTTGATTGGAAATTTGATATGATTGGATATATTGATGAACATTTTGGATGTGTTAAATGTTGTTCTTGTTTGTTGTTGGTTCCAATGCATGTTTAGGAATAGATTTGTTTTGTTTATCTTTATTTTTTTTTTTTTATCTTTGATATCTTTGTTGTTAGTTTAGGTTGTTTGATTATATATTAGAAGCATGCTAGGTTTTTTTTAATTGATTGTTTGTTGCTTGCTTTAAAACCGTGTTTCTGGGCGATATGCGTGAACATATTCATGTATGCATATGCACGCTAGAGGCATGCGTACGCATACTTATGCATGTGTATGCATCCTCCCGGCCAGAAAGCCAGATTTAGGGTTCTTGATATTTTACTTGTTTTGGTTAGTTTTAATCACATGTTTAGGTCTTGTTGGGTTTATTTTTCACATGTTTAGGTCTAGGGTTAGTAGAATAGCATGTTTCACATGCTTTGATTGTTGAATTCATAATTAGGGTTTATATCTTTGTCAGTTCGTTTAGACCCCTTAACCCAACAGATTAACCTAGAGAATTAGCCAAGTTATTAACTTAGGTAATTTAATTAAACTAGGTTATCACAAATAAATATAAAAACAATAAAGTAGCGGAAAATAAACAACACAAAGATATGATGACCCAGGAAACCACACCGGTAAAAACCTGGGGAGGATTTGACCTAGCTATCCTCAAGGTAAACTGAATCCACTATGAAAGAATTGAAGTTTACACAATAGACTTAGACCACTAACGTCATATTGCTACCTGCCTGTAGGAAACTTACTACCATGACCCCATGATAGCTCCAAGATCCACGGACTCCTTCTTTCCGGAATTCTTCAGCAAATCCACAAGCGCACCTGCTTGTATATCTTTGTGTTCTTTGATTCTGCAACTGTAACGATCTACACAACTCTCGACATAAATCTCAAGTTTGTAAACCCTAAGTGTATGTGAAGGTAAACACCTCTAGATCTCACAATGAGATTCACAAAACACAGCAAAACAGAACTCTACCGAACTCTAAAAACGTGGCTAGGGTTTTCCCTTTTATACTTAGGGCAAACATAAAACCCTATACATTAAAACGGGCTTGGGCTGAGTTGGAATTTTCTGCAGAAAAACGTTCTGTGCGATTTTCGATCGATCGAGTCTAATTTTCGATCGATCGAGTCTCACAGAAAGTTACAAGTAATTCTGCATAAAAACTCGATTCCAACTTTACAATAAACCCCATACTTTGAGCAAGTCTAACACACGACTCAACATTGTTTTGATCATGGTTTGCCAACATACAAAATGAAGTTCTAAATACATTAGATCCTAGTCTTTAGAACCTAACAAACTCCCCCTTTGGCAATCCGTGACAAAACACAGACTTAACAAAAAGCTCAAAGTTACAAATTGAAATAGCCCATTACAATAAAATAGCCACTTAACAATTCAACCTAAACTACTATCCAACAGTTGCAAGGTAGACAGCAGCTCGACTGAAAACAACCTGTATATTCCTGTAACACTTTAACAAACACATAAACGCATGTGTGGAACAAAAACAGGAAATACATAATTAAAAATTTCTTAATTTCACATGACACATAATAACAAACATATATCATGAATAACATCATCAATATAAGTCAATAAGCACAGTAACATAGTGAAATAAGAAAACATATACATAACAATGTATCTCAACAAAAATTATCTCCTAATCAAGAGCTAAAAATGTAAATACACAGTGAAGCACCTAGATACAATCTAATAACTCCACAAGCTCCGCAGTATCACTACTAAGAAAACAAACACTCCCCCTAAAATGTAAATCCCCTCAACACAAAAACAAGCTACTAATGAACTATGCACTCCCCCTTTTTGTGACGAATTGCCAAAGCGCCCTCACTCATCATCAAAAGGAGGTGGAGAAGATCGACGAGAGCTCGCCAAATCCGCTCGCAATGTACGAAGCTCATCAAGGATGTCCACCAAAAGCTGACCATGAGCCGCTTGAACGGTCACGACAGTGTCAAGCGTCCGACGAAGGTCAGAAACCTCATCAAACGGTGGAGGAACATCAGCAGCAGCAGCAGTACCAGCAGGATCCGAAGAAGTCCCAGCGGCAAAAGGATCTGCAGAAGAAGAAGAAGGGGGTGGAGTGACACCGGTAGGCTCTACCCTAACACGCTTAGAGCTAGTTCGAAGTTGAGCAGCTCTTTGCCTCAAAAAGGTAGCACCTATAGGAGCAATAACATGAACAGGCTCGGAAGCAGGATACTCACCAAAACCAAGAAAGAGAAGAATCCTATGAATAAAAACAGGAAAAAACAAAGCATGAGCCTGAGAACTAGACCTATGAACCTCGTTCAAAGAACGAAGGAACATATGCGGAAAACTGATAGGAGCATCAGTGACCAAGGCATACAGAAACACACATCGCTCAAGAGGGACGGTGTGAACATGAGTAATCGGCCACAAGGAATGACAAGCTATCCGAAAGAAAAGATAGTGCAACTCAGACAGCTCAGCAGACGAGATCCGAGGATCAGAACCCCACTGGATAGAAGTACCAGTGATGTATGACAAGACGTCATCAAGGGGAGGAGACTCCTCGTAAGGAAAGACGGGATGGTCCACAATGGGCACCCCAAGAGCATTCGACACCACCGAAGGGGTAATGCGGTACTCGACACCACGTAACCACACCTTGACTAAGGTGTCGTTATCATAGACATGAATAGAGAGGTTCGAATAGAACTCTCTAATCAAAGAAGCAGGAGGAGGATGCTCAAAGTCTAGAAGAGGTAACCAACCCCGACGCTCAAAGTTCCTACGAACCTCAGGATCTAACTCATCTAAGATAACCCTACGCTCAGCCCAAATCTGACGCCTAAGATTAAGGGTCTCATAGGTAATCTGGTTAGACTCACTAGGAAATCTCTCGGTGTCAAAAGATGGAGAAGGATCAACAGTCCTATGGGCTCGAGTTTTCCTAGGCATAGTGCTAAGGAAAAGAGACAGACACAGAAAGAAAAGAGCAAAAACCAAAACCAAGAGCAGACTGCAAGTTAGCACAGCATAAAAAATATAGAAAATATCAAATCTATATGATGCATGAGCATGAACAGAAAATGATGCATGTACTAATGCAGTGACATGTTCAATTTTGATTCAAATTAACAAAATTGGCTTGAGCAAGCAAAGTGTATCAAAAATACCCAATTTTAAAAACCCTAGTTTTCAAAACACAACAAATTGATAAATTGATCAACACAATAGTCAATTAACTCAATATAATGATCAAATTAATCAATCTAACAAGCCAATTTTATCAATTTCAACCCAATTGAACAAAATCCCCAATTTATTCAAATATAAGCCCTAGAATTTTAAATTTTCTTCAAAGCACCAAATAAACTAAATTAAACCACATGAGATGCTTAGGAAAGGTGTCCCCACAAAAACCCATAAAGAATTTGAGAAAGAATCACACCAAAACAATCCCAAAAATAGAAAATCCCAAAATTCCGAAATTACCCAAATATGCATGAAAAAATGCATGAAAATAGAAAATAAATGCAAAAGGAAGGGTATAAGGGACTTACCAGCTGAGGGAGAGAGAGATTATGCAAAGAAAGTGGAGGAAAACGACAAAAATCCCAAGAATAGTGCTGACCGGTTGGTAGGAAAACAAAAAGAGTTTTGAAAAGTTTTGAAAAAGTGAAAAGACACTTGAGAAACTTTCTTTTAAAAAACAGCCGGCACGATTTTCGATCGATCGAAAATTACATTCGATCGGTCGAAAACTTATTCGATTGATCCAAAATCAGCTTGGATTGATCGAACCAACCAGAGATTTTTCTGAACAAATTTAAACATTTTCGATCGGTCGAAAATCACTTTCGATCGATCGAAATTCTGGAAAAAACAGTGTTTTGAAAAACCAAATATTTTAAACCAAAAACTCCTCAAAGCAGCAGATTTTTAAAATCAAATGCATGAGTATGAGATGATATGATTTTCAAAAAACACAAGTATTCAACCCAGATTCCTCAACCAAAATTTTCTCTCAATATACCCAAAAAAATAAACAAGCAAACATGTTCGGCAACAATTTTCAAAGAATTCTCAAACTTGGTTGGTCAAACCAAAAACACACACAATAACATGTACACAATTTTAGCAAAGATTAACTTGTGTAGTGTGTGCAACTAGCATAAGTTTGAGAAACATGTGAGGTGATATACACATAGAGATCAATCACAATTTCTACAAAATCCACCACATGAATTTGAAAGAAACTATCCCTTAAAGAGTTACATCATATAACTCCCACATCTCCTAGAGTAAAAGCTTGCAATCATGTAAGTTTCTTGATTTGCCTCATTATTCAAATTAATTGATTAGAAACTTAATAATAGCCGGGATAATGTACACACCAATTTTATGAATTTGTGAAATTATTATAGCCCAATAATGTACACACCAATTTTAATAGAGGCTACACCTTATGTTCTTTTTGTGCATGTGCTACACTTTCTCGAGCACAAAATCTTATGATATGCACTAAGGTGTTCATGATTGGCTAATACACAGTGGTGAGATAGTTATTTATGCCTTTCTCATTAAGTTCAAGTCCAACAATCAAAGACATACAACTTCAAAATCAAGATCATGTGATCAACAAATATAGCATCTTCCCACACAACATGCACAACAAGACTTTAGCTAGTAAAGTGCAATAAATAAGTGCATCAACGCTAAACAAGGTACATAAACATGTTATGCAATAATTGATAGACCAACCTTGTCTTCAAATTCAAGGAAAAATAGCAAAACACAATTTGCAACAAAATTTTTTTTTTTTTTTTTTTTTTTATATATAACAAAAAAAACAACCTAGAATGAAATGCATGAATGCAATGCAATGCAAATCCTAGAAACAGAGGTCACAAAAGATATAGCGATAAAGCACAACGACCATGTCAGACAGACTCAATTAGGTTGAGCCTTTTTGCATCCAAGACTTCTTAGATGCAACTCTTACATTGGAGTTATGATTCATATTCGAATTCTGAGCAACTCCAGGATTGGAAAAAAGGTTTAACGCCTTTACCAATTCACCAATCAGTACCATAGGATCACGTGCTTGAGGCACAGGTACTGTAGTTTTATTTGCTCGCTTCGCAGCTTGCAACTTAAAACAATTTGGACGTATGTGTCCAGGTTTTCCACAAAAATGACAAACCCATGCAGGCTTATCATGCAATTTGCCCTTAGTCGAAGTAGAAGCTCTAGAATGAGAAGCATGAAGATCAACCCTAATTTTTCTAGGTGGAGTAACATTCAAAGGCTTGACAGGTTCACTCACCACGGGTTTGACAATCTCACTCTTAGAAGGTTCAGAAGAAGGAACAAATTTAGTGGAAGAAGGTTCAAGTACAGAAATACTTTCCTCATAACCTAAACCAGATTTATCAGAAGGAGACTTTTGAATAC
Source organism: Lithocarpus polystachyus (assembly GCA_033629205.1). Taxonomy (NCBI): domain Eukaryota; kingdom Viridiplantae; phylum Streptophyta; class Magnoliopsida; order Fagales; family Fagaceae; genus Lithocarpus; species Lithocarpus polystachyus. Next base: position 47,840,889 of record CM066163.1, read on the forward strand.
TCAGCATGTGATCAAGTTTGGAGCTTGCAGACCTATTAGTTTGTTCTCTAGCAACAGACAAATCATGTTCCAAACATTTAACTTTCTCAAGCAAGATCATGTTCTCAGTTTTCACATTATTCAAAAGCTCATTTGCATCAAATAATTTAACAAGTAAATTTTTCTTTTCAAGATCAAGAGATGCGATTTTCTTCAAGCCTAACTCAACATTCATAGCATCCTTTGCAGCAACTTTGCAAAGTTTATTGTAGGCTTCCTGTAGATCTGCATCCTCAGAGAGTTCCCCATCAGAAGGGTTCTCTTCAACAGACAAGCTTTCATTGACTACCGTGGTAGCAGTGAAAGCAATAAAGTTTCCATCCTCATCACTTGCGGATTCATTGTCGGAAACTTCGTCATCACTAAGGGTTACAGCCATAGCTTTACCCTTAGATCTCAAATAAGTAGGACATTCAGACTTTAAATGACCATACCCTTGACAACCATAACATTGTTGTCCCAAAGAATTATTAGAAGATTGACCTACTTTTTCCTTAGGTTTTTCAAAGTTATTAACCTTAGTGGGTTCATTCTTCCTAAAATTTCTAGGTTCAACAGTGTTCTTGCCTCTTGCCCTTCTATTACTATTTCTCAGAAAGTTTCTAAAGTTCTTGGCAAGATAGGCAATCTCTGTAGCAGAGAGATCATCATCAAATCCACCATCCTCAACATCATCAACAGACTTAAGAGCCATTGATTTGGATTTGATAGTTTTAGGGAGGTCTAACTCATAGGACTGAAGAGATCCTACAAGTTCATCAACAGGGATGGAGTCCACATCCTTACTCTCAGTAATGGCAGTCACTTTGGGTCTAAAATCTTCAGTCAAAGATCTAAGAATCTTCCTAACAATTTTAGGTTGATCATAGATTTCACCCAAATTATAAGCAGAATTAACAATATCATTCAACTTAGCATAGAACTCATCAAAAGATTCATCATCATTCATTCTAATGCTTTCAAATTTAGAAGTTAATTGCTGCAGTTTATTTATCTTAACTGCCTTTGTGCCTTCATGCACAGTCTGGAGGATATTCCAAGCAGTATGAGCAACCTCAACATTAGAGATTCTCTTAAATTCCTCCATGGAAACAGCATTAAAAATAGCATTCATTGCTTTGCTATTAAAAGCGGCTGCCTCCTTCTGAGAAGTTTGCCACTCACTCACAGGAGTAGTGGGCTTCTCCCATCCGTATTCAACGGAATTCCACACCCTCTCATCAATGGATTTTAGGAATGCTTTCATCCTTACTTTCCAATAGGCATAGTTGTTTCCATCAAAGTGAAGGGGAACAACTAGAGAGTGTCCGTGTTCCATGACAACAGGGGTCAAGGATCAGCTCAAAGATCAAAGGATCAAACACAAAAGCTACCCGCTCTGATACCACTTGTCAGTTCGTTTAGACCCCTTAACCCAACAGATTAACCTAGAGAATTAGCCAAGTTATTAACTTAGGTAATTTAATTAAACTAGGTTATCACAAATAAATATAAAAACAATAAAGCAGCGGAAAATAAACAACACAAAGATATGATGACCCAGGAAACCACACCGGTAAAAACCTGGGGAGGATTTGACCTAGCTATCCTCAAGGTAAACTGAATCCACTATGAAAGAATTGAAGTTTACACAATAGACTTAGACCACTAACGTCATATTGCTACCTGCCTGTAGGAAACTTACTACCATGACCCCATGATAGCTCCGAGATCCACGGACTCCTTCTTTCCGGAATTCTTCAGCAAATCCACAAGCGCACCTGCTTGTATATCTTTGTGTTCTTTGATTCTGCAACTGTAACGATCTACACAACTCTCGACATAAATCTCAAGTTTGTAAACCCTAAGTGTATGTGAAGGTAAACACCTCTAGATCTCACAATGAGATTCACAAAACACAGCAAAACAGAACTCTACCGAACTCTAAAAACGTGGCTAGGGTTTTCCCTTTTATACTTAGGGCAAACATAAAACCCTATACATTAAAACGGGCTTGGGCTGAGTTGGAATTTTCTGCAGAAAAACGTTCTGTGCGATTTTCGATCGATCGAGTCTAATTTTCGATCGATCGAGTCTCACAGAAAGTTACAAGTAATTCTGCATAAAAACTCGATTCCAACTTTACAATAAACCCCATACTTTGAGCAAGTCTAACACACGACTCAACATTGTTTTGATCATGGTTTGCCAACATACAAAATGAAGTTCTAAATACATTAGATCCTAGTCTTTAGAACCTAACAATCTTGGTTGAATCACATGAACATCCATTGATGCATAAGTACTGTGGTGCTATGAGGTAAGTGAGGTAAGTCATGCATAATTACATGAACATGCATTTGATTTGGTTGATGAGCATGATGAGATTTCTTGATTGATGAACATGATGAATATGCTTGATTAATTCCCTTGATTGGTGGTGATTATGATGTGTAAACGTGCGTGCTACTTCGGATGAGATTAGGTAGATGTATGCTAGGAGATGTGTATGCCATGATAGATGTATGCTAGGGTTTTGTGATGAAGATGCTATGTTCGTTTACTAGATTCATGTTAGCGTGTGGGTGAGTATAGAAGTGTTGAATATGCCTTTAATAGGGTTAAGACATAAAATAAAATAAAAGGAAGCCAATCTTAAGGTTAGGCAGTTTTGGGTGCCTAATACCTTCCCAAGACTGTACCTTAACTCCGAACACATATCTCTAGTAGTAAGATCAATAATCCTTCCTCGAGAGGACGCTATATATATATATATATATATAGTTCCTAGACCGTTATAAAAACTAGGTGGCTACTCCCCATTGTGTCCACAGCGTTCACCCACTCCCTATGAGGGTGAAGGCTCCTCGGCAGGTTCTAAGCAGGAGAAGGTACCCCCAGCCTGTTCTTCCCTCAGGTTCCTCATAGAGCCTATTCTCCATCTCCCCACTCTTAGACCTTCTCTAGGAAGTTTTTCTTCACAAGTTCTACATTAGTCCCAGTCCCAAAAGAGATATTGGATCTCCAGATCAGGTAGGGATCCCGAGAAGCAGTCCCCCTCTTCTTTGATTTTGTTGCAAGCAAGATTAGCTACTGGGCTGGTTAGGTAGATAGAGAATTAGCCGATAGCGCCTTTTTTGGGTGTTTGGAGTGTGCTAGTATCCTGAAGTCAATTGCCATAACCAAGAATTTAGAGGGTTTTCGCGATGTCAAGGGGTTTAAGCACTTAGTTCACCATTGGTCTCCTTTTCTCCATACATTCTTCTAATCTGTAGATGAGCTCACTATCACTCTAAAGGACATGGTTAATACATTTCTGCTTTCCATGTTTGGTGATAAGAGTCTCTTCAGCTTTCAACTCTCAGCAGAGGATCTCGTGGTCGAGGAGAAGTTGTTTAAGCACTTTAATGGGCGTATTGCTTCTCTTGAGGCTAAACCAGCTAGGATGGGGAGATGGGTTAAGGAACTTTCTAATAAAGAGAAATTAGTCAGGCAGGCTTGGTTCATAGCATTGTGGCTAAGCAAGTTTTTGTTCAATGAGGTCCCTTTGTATAGGATCAAATCTGTATTCTTTCCCTTGGCAATCCGTAGAGCTCAGGGCATCAGTTATCCGTTAGTCCCCATGTTCTTGGGCAACTTATACTCTTAGTTTGACCTAGTACACTCTGACGAGTTGGAAGGTAATTCTTGCTATACCAGAAGTTCATCCCTTCAGTGTACTATGCTACAGATATTTTTATGAGAACGTTCCCAAGTTACTTTAGCAAAGTGCAAAAACTTGAAGTATGTGAAGGAGAAGTTTCAGGGATCCCCTAACATCATAAAGGGGCCGTGTGGCAATTCAACTGATGGACATCCCATCATATTCCGTTGGGCCTATTTAAAGGGGGTGGAGACCAACCTTATGGAGCTGTTTGATAAAAAAGGCAATCTAAGTTGGCGCTCACCCCGAGAGTTTGGAGCTGGGTTCTCCTGTGATTTTTCCTTGTCATCCCTTTTGAATTCCCCAGGACATACATTTGATTTATGCCGGGGAGATAAGAACAATATGGTATACCTTGCTTATGTAAGCCCCTTGTGGCTACCAATTCCTTCATCTGGGGGTCCTCAGTACACCCACTTCCCTGCATATTGGGTACTTAGATAATTTGGCTTCGATCAGAATTTACCCCTAGTGTTCAAGGAGGTTGTTTCCTTAATATGCCAAACTCCCAGAGGGCAGCCTTCGGATCCAGCGGCGATTTCTACAATTACTAGAGAAGGATCCAGAAATCGTATTGGATTATGTTGGTTCTGGTAAGGTGGGGGAGGTCCCTAATGCTGATCTCTCCTCAATTCCTTCACTCAACAAGTGTCTAGCCCTCCCTACTCCTGGCATTTTGTCTAGCGCTATAAGTAGCAGAGTTGGTTTTATAAAGTGGCATCAATCTAGGGGTGGCTGAGTGTCCTATGCCAATGACTTTCCTTTTTCTTGGCCTGGTTGCAAAATGGTTATTGGCTTCTCCCTTGGCGTCCTTATCAGAAAGGAGTGATTGAACAAATTAGATCTACAGCTCCTCCTAGCAAAAGGGAAGAAAAAGAAAGGAAAAAAAAGTGTTGGAAAAAAGTTATAGGTTGAAAATGATGTTGGGGATGTAAAGGCTGGCCAGGGTACTAAAAAGAGGAAGGTTTCTGCAACTTCTAGGTGACTTCCTGTCCCTGAGGAATCCGAGGAGGTGGCTTCTACTGCTATTGAGACAGGATCCTTAGGTAAAGAGGTCACCCATCCTCCTTTTCCAAAAGTCAAAGTTAAGACCAAGGTAGAGACTTCCAAATTTCAAACTCCAGTTAGTTCCACAAAAGGGACCTCTTCTATAGCTGTCTCTTCACCAACCTAAGGTTCTTCGAGATCCCTTTTTGTGATCCCCTGTTTACATGAAGGACCCTCTAGGCGAACCTATAGTATGTAGAAGATGGATGTAGATCCTATAGAGAGTGAGAGAGAAGGTCAAGACCTCATTCCCCTTTTCTCTTGCTTTTCCTTTAGATATTTTCCTTTTTCTCTTTTATCCTGCTATCTGTTTCTGTACTCACAGGTGCGTGTTCCTTTTGCAATCCAAATGCAAGGCTGATTCCAAGCGGGTAAAGAGTCATTCCTCGGGTGACGAGGTGGTATGATCCTTTTTCTATCTCTAGTAACAATTTTCTTTTTTTAATATTATTACTAAATTCCTTTGCTTTTCTGCTCAAGTGGAAATTTCCCCCCCTCTTGTTGGTGAAACAACACTAGAGGAGGTAGCTGTAGACCACCCTCTTGCTGATCCTAGTGTGAGATAAAAGATTACAAGTGAGAAAGTTGTGGGGTAGCTCGGGCAAATCCCTGATCTAGTAGTGGCCAAGGATCCTGAACCCAAGCAGATTTTTGACCCAAAAGTGATCAGGGATCTTGAACTTGAGCAAATCCCTGACCCTAAAACGACTGGGGGTCCTGAGCCCAAGCAGGTCCCTAACCCTGAAATGACTATGGAATTTACTAAGGCCACAATGCCTCTCGAAAGAGTTGGTATGCTTTGCTTCCTCCTTTTCTTTCCCCTTTTGGTTGGTATGCCCAATACTCTTCTCTTTCTAAAATCTCTTCTTTTATAGGCCAAGTTATCCCCCAAGTTATTCCTGAGAGCGAGATTACCAATTTGACTGTGGAGGCAGAAGTTCCAGAAGGCATACCGATTTCTGGTGGTTCTTATCTTTCTCCTAATCCTGGTATGACGGCTCTTCTTAATTCTATTGTCCTACAAAACGTTTTGGTATAGTTGTTTTTTAGCATACTTCTCTCTTTTGGTTTTTTATAGGTCTTGTCAAGGATTTAGGGGAAGGATCTGGGGAGATCCAAAAGGCAGTGAAGGCAATGTCCTTGATTCGAGAAGAGTCTTCCCCACGTGTATTGAATGAAGCTAGTACTTGCTTTCTCCTGTTCTTCTTCTTTTTTTGTGCTTTACATGTATCTTTCTTCTAATGGTTCACCAGCCTCTTTAGATGTTGGAGCGAGGATTGAGGAACCTGAGGCTGTGGTTGCTGAAGAAGTTAGAGGATCCTCACCCATGCCTGCTCAAACCATTGGAGTTCCAATCAAAGTCCCTCAACGTGAACCAGAGGCTGCAAATCTTTCACTTCCCTAAGAGAGGGACACAGTAATGGAGGATCCCAGGGGTACTGCTGTTGTGGATCCTAGTGTTAGGCTTCTTACCTTTCTGACTCATTTTGATTTACTGGAGTTCAACAACCTTCCTATGAGTCACTTCCACCATTTTGAGGAGTCTTTTTCCAGCTTTGTTCGCTTTTCTGTGCCAAGGGAAGGTCTGCTACTTCTTGAGGAGTTATTCAAGACTCATAGGGATTTTATTGCTAGATTCAGGGGTGGGATCTTCTTGGGAAATATCCTTTTGGAATTACTCTGTGCTATGCTGATCTCTCTGAAGAATGCTTCACTTGATTCCTTGTTCGAAGAGGAGCTCTCGGAATGGAGAAGGGTTGTGTAGGATCTTATGGAAGCAAAGTTTGATCTATCTTTCTTGCTAGAATATTTTCAGTCCGTGGCTCATGCATTATTTCAGGGGAGTGCCACCAAGGATCTTAATGCTGAGATTGCTATTACTAAGGAAGCCTTAGCTTGTGCACAAGGATTATTGCAAGACTTGGAAGCTTGGAAGAAGCAGACTCTTTCAACTATAGCCACCTCCTCTTAGGGATGGCAATTTTGCCCCGCCCCATTTGACCTGCCTCCCCCCACTTTGCCCCATGCGAGTTTTACCCGCACTGCAAATGCGGTGGGGCAGGGATGGAGAGTGATTTTAGACCCGCACCACAGGGTGGGGATGGGTTTACACTTTTTAGACCCACCCTGCCCCATCCCCGCCCTACCCCGCATTAATAAGGGTTAAATTGTAATTTTTTTCATACCCTAAAACCCTACTATTTAAAAATATTATCAGCTTATTTTATTCTACCTAATGTGGCTCTCTACCTCTTTTTTCTCTCTAGCAAAGTTGGAAATAAGGTACCAATTTTAACATTTTCTTTTGTCTTTATTAGAAACAAATTTATATAGTATTGAATTACTAATTTCATTCATGATTCATACGTCTTTCTCAACTTAGATTTCATCATGAACATATTATAAATTATATTTTTAACCAGGTACTGAGACTGAATATTTGTGTCTGTGTCATTATGTGTGTGTGGGCATTTGGCTATTATGAGGTACAAGTTTGAGACTTTGTCCCTTTCTCTATGATCCCTTTCTCTATGAAATAGTCACAAAATGGGAGGAATTAACTAATGCACAATACTTAGCAATTTATAACATTTACTGGGTAAAAGAGACACGTCTTGAATGCAACTTTATTCTTATCTTCCATTGAATGGATGTTATGGAAAAAATTAGACCTATCAAAGAGGAAAAGAAAGTTATAAAGGAGATTTGTTTTAGTATTTTTTAGGCCAATGAATACCCATTTGTGTATGTGCCGCCGGTGCTATGATTTCTAATTTAATTGTTTAATGATGTTGCTAAATATAATTTAATTATATAACGACGTTGCTTAATTGTTTAACGACGTTGCCAAGGAGATTTGTTTTAATTTTTTTTCTTTCCCATTATTTTATATTATCTTTTTTGGAGAAATATAGTTTTCCGTTACTAAGGAGTGTGAAAAAATGGTAATAGTTGTAGGGGAAATTAATAAGAAATAAAGTTTTACGGGGTGGGGCGAGGCTTCGTGGGGCCTTAAAGGGCGGGGATGGGGCAAGAAAAATCCATGAGGGGCAAGGGTGAAGAGCCCATCATTCGGCCTCACCCCGCCCCGCCCCATTGCCATCCCTGGGTCCTCTTCTCCTACGATTCCTTAGGAAGACTTTCTGTTTGCTGACCTCTTGCTTTAGCTCTCTTTTCAGCCAATTTGGTCTGGTAACTTAATATTTCTTATGACTAGCTGCCAGATCATGCTTTTCTTTCTTTGTGGTTTTTATGTATAAACTTCTAATCTTGACCTAGTTTTTGGTCATATTTAGTAATCTTTGTTTCTAACTGATTTCATAGTCATGCTCTAGACCAAATCCTAGGCTATGGGCTTCTTTCTCTCTCTTTCTTTTTTATGATTTACTTTTGGACTAAATTTGGGCCATGGACCTAGAAAATTTGTTTTAAAGCAGATTTTGGGCCAGGTACTAAGAAGGTTTGCCCTGAAACAAGTCCTGGGCCAGGTTCTCAAGAAATTCATTCTTGGTGTAAGTCCTGGGCCATGTACTTGGAAGGCTTATTCTAAAGCAAGTCCTGGGCCAGGTACTTAGAAAATTTATTCTTAGTCTAAGTCTCGAGTCATGCATTTGGGAAGTTTATTATTATTTTTTTGAGCTAAGTCTTGGGCCTTGCACTTGGAAAGTTTGCTTTGAACCAAGTCCTGTACTAGGTACTTAGAAAATGATTTAAAAAAATCTTGGCCAAATCCTAGGCCGTGTAGAATGGTGTATGCATGTGCAATGTATGTATGCTTAAATAGTAATTTATAAAATTGTCATTTTTTGTTCACCATCATTTTTTTAAAGGAATAAAGTTTATTATAATTCATCATAATAGTCAAAACGACTTAAAGAACCGTTTACTAAAGGGTAAACCTAGTTTACTTAGGATGGCCCTTTCATGCAGGTCATCAAACAAAAGAGGTACTAGGTAAAAGTACTTAACAAAATAAAATATGAAAAAGTGGGAAAATACTTGGAACCTTTAGGCGTAGTATTATTTCAGCCATTTCCATTTATGGGATTTGCCAGAGAAGTCCCATCCATCCTTGCCAAGTAATAGTATCCGCTATCATAGGCTTCCTTGATAACATAAGGACCTTCCCATTTTGGGGTAAAATTTGAAGGTCTTGGGATGTTTCTCCTCACATGCTCTGCTGCCCTTAATACCAACTACCCCTATGCGAAGATCCTTGAGTGAATAGTCTGCTCATATGCCTTAGCCATTTTTTGTTAATCCCTTTGACTTTGCCTTCTTGTCAACTCCCTCCTGTCCTCTAGGCTTTCCAAGTCCACCACTCTTTCTTTGGTATGCACGTCGTTTGAGTCCCTTAGAATCTCTTGCAACACTATCCTAGGCGTGGGGATTGCTAGCTCCACCAGACTGGCAGCTTCTGACCCATAGACAAAGGAAAATGGTAAAAATTCTGTAGCTATCTTCAAGGAACTCCTACATGCCTACAGCACGTCCATTAAGTGAGAGCTCCACTTCCTTCCATACTCACGTTTCATCTTCTTTAGGATCTTCAGTATAACTCAATTAGTGGCCTCAGCCTGACCATTTCCTTATGGGTAGTACGGGGTGGATCTCTTGTGCTTGATGTGGTACTTCTCCAATAGACTTCTCACATCCTTATTTACAAAGGAGACCCCATTGTCACTGATCAGCTTCCTGGGGATCCTGAACTGTGTGATGATGTGTTCACGAATAAAGTTGGAAATTGTTAACCCAGTATCCTTCTTCAAAGGAAGGGCTTCCACCCACTTAGTGAAGTGCTCAGTAGCTACCAGGGTCCTTATGTGGCCATTGGAAGGATGATTGATGGACCCTATAAGATCTAGCCCCCAAGTGTGGAAAGGCCACGAAGTAGTCAAATCTTATAGAACATTTGGATGGGTGTGTACAGAATCTCCCAGTACTCGACATTCATGGCAAGTCTTGACTAACTCCTCAAAATCCCTCTTCATCGTGGGCCAGTAGTACCCCAATGCTAACAGCTGCTTGTGGAGCCTTCTCTTCCTTGGGTGACTTCCACATTCACCTAAATAAACTCCTTTACTACGTCTCTGGACTCCCTGGGCCCTAGGCACCTCAGAGGATCTCCTCTATATCCTCTTTTAAATAGGATCCCATTTTGTAAAAAGTACGGTGAAGCCAACTTCTTTAATTAATAGGCCACCTTCCTATCAGCCAATAGGGTACCTTAGGTTTGGTATTCTATGAATGGGGTCCTCCAATCCTCAAAAATGAATACTGCATAACTTTCTTCTCTATCCATCAGAAGTTGACAACTTTGGCACTTCTCTTGTATTGTGGCAACATCCTTGCTCATGCTTGGCCAATAGTACCCCATGTGTTGGACTCTCTAGTATAGGCTAAACTTTTCTAAGATTCCTCAGGTTTGGCTGTGCAATTCCTCCAATTTCTGTTTTCTTTCATTCTCGCTAACACATCTTGACCATATCCCCCTGGGCAATCTTCTATACAATTCTCTCTCTATTAAGGTGTAGTCCTTCATGTCCTTGATGTTAGGAAATATACATGTTTGTATCGCATACAAAACATACGCAGTGGAAAATAAACGGATCTACTTCATTCGCAATTGATAACATGCACTATGTAGGTTTCAGAATATAAGAATAAGATAGTGTACCTTGATGCGGTGAAATTCAAAACTGAATGAAGAAGTACTCGGGAAGACTTTCAATCTTCACTCCAATTCCACTTTATGCCCAAGATGTGTGGTCTCTCAATCAAATCTATGTTTTCTAGAGAGAATATGAAAGAGTATCTCTCTCCCTTATTTTCATCTTACACATACAAACTATTTCATTCTATATAAAATTCTATATGTTTCTCTCCACATAACTGATTATCTAATTGGGCTAGCCTTTTGGGCCTTCCCAATTGGGCTTTAGTGTGTGGCTTGGAGTGGGACCAAAAGGGAACAAATAAGACACTAGCTCCAATTGGCCTTGGGCTTTTCTGTCAACTCTTGACAAGTCCAAAGTTACCATTAATTATATTTAATACCACTATATAAATATAATTGCACTCTAGGCCTCATTAATAAATTATATCCCAAGACTTTATTATACATGCAACCCCTTCATAAAATATTCGTAGTAATACAAAGTCATGAATATAGACTGCCACTTTGTGAATTACTACATCTTAATCCTTGAGTACCCGGTTTAATCCTTTTAAGTTATTCACCATATATTTATAAAATCCAATTTCATAAATATATACTTTAGTCTTACTAAAGTGGTTAGGCCTAACTCTCTGAATAACTGAACCCATTAAACTTATCTCAAGGGAATATTTTATATCTCCGTTAAGAGACTATGAATTCCATCTTGAGAATATATGTTCCATCAACACTAAATGTGGCTGCCCAACATACTGAGGTTTTGACTGTTACTTTAGATCTCACTCCTGATATATCAAAGCAACCTATATTTCATGATCAGGTCCATTATTCTCTCAGGATTAAGAGTTCATGTGAATACAAGTCGTGAGATTTATTATTCAATTGACAGTCGTTAGGAGAATAATAAATCTCACAGCGATCCAGTTCAATATGTCTTAACTCTTAAAACATATCAACATATTAACTAGAAGTCACCACTTCCATGATCAAGACAAATTATCGTAGTTAATATGTTATAGTCTTCGCAGATGAAATGCCCAATTTCATCACCGACTAAGAACCAAAATTCTGAGTTTATAAAGAACTTGTGATCTATATCATCTGTGACTAAATCACATAAATCACATACTATGCATCTCATGAACTATTTGATAATGTTCGAATATTCATGTTACCATTATTTTAGATAAGAATAAAACAACTTTATTAAACACAATATTAAGTCATACATCATTTCTCACATAATGTCATACATAATATCATACATAGCATCATACAATAGGATTTAAGGGCACATATCCTAACACTTGACACTCTCACCATGCTCTAACATCTATAGCTTCTCCCTTACTAAGCTCCTAAAGTCTTTTCCATCCAGCTCCTCTAGAAACATCTTTTTGAGAGTCTGTACAATAGAACTCTACTATTTATTGACCTTTACCAGCGTACTTAGGATCCCAAGGTGGCTAGTGCATCAACAAATCGATTTTCACTTCTTTGAGTATACTAAAGGTTTGAAACATTTTTTTCCACCTTCTGTGCCCAAGTACAATAGGATGCTAGGCTTGGTTCTCTTAGGGAAACATCTCCTTTAACTTGAGAAACCACGAGGTTGGAATCTCCTAGTACTCTCATGTGCTTAATTCCCATGTTATGGGTTATGGCTAGCCCTGTCAGATATGCCTCATACTCAAAAGCATTATTTGAGCAAGGGAATTTAAGCTTGAAGGAGAATGGCATGGTCCCCCCATCCTGTAACATAGCACGATCCCTATACCATTCAAAGCTACTATTTCCGATCCATCAAACCTCATAGTTCATTTCCTGCCAGGGAGCTCCACCATTGCCACTTCTCTAAGGATGTCTACGCTCAACAGACACTCTTCTTCCCCTGGGAACTAGGCCAGTAGATCTACTATGACCTGACTCTTGACAGCCTTGAGGGTCCTAAGGCCTATGTCATATTGAGAGAGTAACACCAGCCACTAGGCCACCCTTCCGGTCAATAGAGGCTGATGAAGGAAAGGCTTGATAGGATGGGATCTTGTCACCAAAAAGATCTAGTGAGCTGAGAAGTAACGCTTCAATCTCTAAGAGGCAGAAATGACCATCAGGCATGCTCTTTCTATCTTGGGATACCTGGTTTTTGCATCTTTCAAAGCTCTGCTCACATAATAGATAGGCTGTTTGTTCATCATTTTCTTGGGCCAACAATGCTCTAATGGCCTAGGAGCTAGACGTTAAAGATAACAACAAAGGCCTTACATGTACTGGTGCTTGTAGTAAAAAGGTGGTTCATGATCTGTTGAAACTTTTGAAAGGCATCCTGCTACTCAGCTCCCCATGTGAATTTGTTTCCTTTTTCAACAATTTGGATAGTCCATTGGTGACCGAGGCAAAGCCTGGAATGAACTGTCTAATATAGGAGACTCTTCCTAAGAAGCTCTTGAGCTCCTTGACTGTGGTGGGCCTCTTAATGGTTATTATGGCAATGGCCTTGTCTGGATCTACGCTTTTACCTATGTGATGTACCAAAAAACCAATGAACTTCCCAGCAGATACCCCAAAGGCATATTTCAGGGAATTCATGTGTAACTTATACATCCTACACCGCTCAAAGACCCTTTAAGGATCTGGAAATGTCCTTCCCTACTCTTTGATTTTACTACAATATCATCCACGTAGTCTTCCATCTCCTGGTGCATCATATCATGAAAGATGGCTGTCATAGTACGCTAGTACATGGCTTTTGTATTTTTAAGACCAAAAGGCGTTACAGTATAATAGAAATTTCCAATCAAGGTCTTAAATGCTATTTTCTTTGCGTCCTTAATTGTCATTTGTATCTACACAACACCTAATTTGTCCATTCTTTTTTTTTTATAGGAAATATATTAGGAAACCATCGAAGATGCTGAATGGATTTGATGAACCCTATTTCTAATAGTTTCTTGACTTCTTGAGTGATCTAGGCTTCTACCTCATTGTGAAAGACCCTAGCTGGCTGGATTACTAGTCTGATTCCTGGATCAACATTAAGAAAATGGACCACCAATTTGGGATCTAGGCCAGGCATCTCATCATAGGTCCATGCAAATACATCCACATATCTTTTCAATAGTTCCACCAACTACTTCCTTTCTCGTGCTGACAATTGACTGCTGATAAAAACAAGCTTTGAATTTCCTGGGTCAGCTCCCAGGTTTACTTCTTCTAACTCTTCTTTGGGCAGGATCTGCACTTCCTTTTTCACATCCTCTGGGATCTCCTCTTGAGCCATCATACAACCTGGTGGTTTGGGACCCTCTTGGGCAGTGCATTTAAGTCCCACGTACCTTCATAAGCAGTATATCAATATTCCTCCGAGCTCCCAAACAACTACGCACTCCCGGGATCCCGATGTACTTTTCTCCTCCTTCTATCTTTTTCTATCCAGGTAATCCCTCGAATCATGGGTATTGCTTCCTTATTCCTCCTCTAGGATAAGAGCTCCCAGAGTCCCTGATGTAGGACACTCATTATCTGGGGCCAGCTCATCGTAAAACATAGTCACCATAAAATTTACTTCACCTTGATTGAAAGAGCTAAGGTTGGCAGAAATCTTTATAGGCCTCCCATTCAATCTTCCTTTTACACACTGATGGTATATTGATGGGATTAAACGATGTTTATGGAGCCAAGGCTGCCCTAGCAGGATATGATAAGAAACTTTTGAATTAATCACATGAAATCGAGTCAGGGCCACTGTAGGGCCCACCTTTAGAGCCAATTGTGCGTACCCTTCAATGGATTCTGTGGCTTCTCCAAATCCTGTTATTTCAACAAGCACCCCCAAGATCCTCTTTCCAGCCATGCCTACAGTCTCCAAAGTGCTCAAGACGATGAGGTTGAGTGAAGCTCCTATGTCTACCAATGCTCTCCTAATCTAGACCCCATTTATGGTGGCTGTTAGATAGAGAGGGCTGTAATGGTTTGGACACTCAACTTCCATATCCTCATCCGTGAAGGTTATTGTACTGGTGGTTTCCAAGAAAGCCCTACTTGCATGAGATTCTGCCGTAAAACACTCTACTCCTGCATCTGCTGCTATACTCAAGAGGGATTCTATTGCAATCTTCCTTGCCTCCGATCCAAATTCCAATTGGTTGAACAAGGACCTAAACTTAGGGTTCCTCTGGAAGGTCCTTACAGTGTTTAGGTGGAAGGATTCCTCTGTATCCTCTGCTTTCACGTCAATTGGGTTCCCATAGATTACAATAGCCACTACTTCATTTCCCTTGTGATTGGGCAAAGGGTTCTTCTGCACCTCAGGTTCCCATTGAGTGAGCTTTAAGGTCCCCTCTATTAGCTTTTTGTGAAATAGCCTCCAAAGGATTCAGTGATCCTTGGTGGCATGCTTGACATATTTGTGAATCCTGCAAAACAATGAATTCTTCCTTTCCTCCTCTGTTGGCGGCCTAGACACGGGATATGGCCTGACTATCCCATCCCCATCCACTTATTCAGGATGTGGTTCAGCTCCTCTGCAGTACATGGTATCACTGGGTGTTCTTCAGTCACTTTTCCTTCAAGCCTCTTCCCTTTTTTCTCCTATTGAAGCTGCCATGGCCTGAGGGACTGGTACTCTCTTTGTTTTAATGATCAAGGTCGTTCTCTTGGTTCTCTGCAACAAATTGACAAATTGAGTTATGCACAAATTTTTTAAGTTGAGTCTATAGTCAAAGAGCATGTTAGATATGCAAGTCTCCACAAGTTCCTTTTCTTCATGATTCCTATAACAATCCAGGGAAACATCCTCAAATCTTTTGATGAATTAAACCAGATCCTCTCCAGCCCTTTGCTTCACTATTTGGAGATTTGCAAATGTGCTTTGTCTTCACCTGGGTAATACTTTGCACAAAATCTTTCCATCATATCATCCCAAGTCCTAATGGGCCCTAGCCTCAAGGTGGTATACCACGTATATGCTTGATATACTAGAGACTTGGTAAACTGCCTCAAGCATAATTCCTTATCCCCAACATGGGAACCCATGGTGTGGATAAATCTACTTACATGTTCATGGCATTTCCCTTTCTTCTATCAAACGGGTGGAACTTTAGAGATTCATATCCCTTGGGATAGGGCTTGCCAAGGAGCTCTGCTGAAAAAGGGGGATCCTTGAAGAACTGCTTGGAGAACCCCGAATGCTTTTCCCTTTCTTTCTCAAGGAGTGCATTTACATCTGCTAGGTTAAGGTACTGAGGATTAGCTCTCCCTCCCACTGCTGATCCTCCCTCTAGCTGGGCCTTCTCTTCGTTGGCTAGTGGAGGGACATTGTTTCTGATTTCCTGGGCCCTACCTTCTTTGAGGAGGCAGATTTCCTGTTAGAGGTCCTTCATCATTTCTACTGTTCGAACCATGGGATCTGGATCCACCCTCTCATTCCTTTGCCAAGAGGCAATCTCATTTTCTGCCACAAATTCTGATGCCGCAAATGGCAAATTAGTACCTTTGTTGTTCCTTAGTCTTGGAACTATGCTTATAAAGGGACTGCTTCTTCCCTCTCCTTTTCCCAGTCCCCAATGAAGTTGCCTTTTAATGTAGTTTCCTACTTTGGACGATACTTAGGCCCAATGAGGACAAAGGATCCAAGGCCTCCAAAGATGGGTGTTTGGTTGTTGGTTGGACTAGACTTGACTCACCGTGACCTTGTTGGGCCGTTTGACGAGCTAATCTTCGCACAAGACATGAATCCCACAACATAAATACACATACACATATATATTATTCGTTGAGTGAATAATCAAGGAACGTCAAATAAGATACAAGCAAATAGAATGACAGAGATCCTCTTAAATAGAGTGAGATTATGTTTTATTATATTGAGTATTTGAGTATATTGAGTCATACTTTGCTGGGATGTATCACAAGGCTCAATAAAGTTCAAAAATCACAAACTTGAATAACTCTCTTTGGGCTTTCAAGACTAATGAAGTTTGAATCCCCTTAAATCCAAGTGTATCCTTAAATATTTTCCCTAGGATCCTTTACAATGCCTCACACTTTACTCTATCTTAAGTAAAAGCTTTTTGGCTTTCTTTCTTATGCTTTCTTTTTATTTTGAATGCTTGTTGCTGAATGCCCCCCTTCTTGGCTTGGGCCTTACCCCTTTTATATTGTTGTTTGAAGAACAATCCATCCCCCTTTTGTGCTTTGGGTACCAGAACCAATGTTATATCTGAAACATTGGTGGCTGGTCCTTTCCCCTTTCTTTTCTTATTTTCACTTTCCTAGGGCTGATACTTGAAAGCCCACTTGCTAACTTTCCTCTTATGTGAGATCCTTTCTAAGTAAGTCCAAATCCTTTTTTAAAGTCAAGGTTTCTCATTCTTTCCCTAAGGTCTTTAAAAGGACATCTCATAGCTCTAAGGTTTTTGATGTAGACTCCTCCTCATAACTTGTTTCTTTCCCTAAATTAGGGCGAATTCCTCCTTGCTAATGGTGTGGCCGGAAAAACTCCCGGCCACCTTCGTTCTTAGTTCACCTGTTCAACCCTGCCCGAGGTCCTAGGTTCCTTCAACAAGTGTTGGCCTCAAGATTACCATTTGTCTCTATCCCTCTCTTCTGGGTCATGGGGAACTGATGTTGAAGGGACCCTCTTCGCTCTCCGTGCTCCTTTCAAGTGAATAGGTCATATCCTGACCTGTCTACATCCTGGCTAGTGTCCTTCAACTCTCCTCGGGGACTTGCTCTCCAAGGCTAGCGGATCCTGTACAATCTAGCCTAAATCCTGCTCATTCTTTTGAACTTTCTCAAGCATCGTGGTTTTGCTATCCCCCTTGGGCCGAGTCTCCTTTTCCATTTCATTTTTTATCCATGGCCCAAGACTTATTTTCTTCTTCTTATGGGCCAAGCTCCCCCTTTTTTCTACTTTAATAGGCCAAATCTTCTTTTTTCTTCTTTTTTTTTTCTTTTTTTTTTTTCATTTCCATGGGTTGGGCTTTTCTTGCTTCTATGGGCCTGGCTCCTTGTGATATTTTGGACCTCAACACTAGGTTTTTGCAAATCTAGGTTGTAAGTTGTGTGTTGATGGTGCCTGCTTGCTTGGGTCTAAGGTTGATTTGGAAATTTCTAGTTCAAAGATTTTTGTGGATTAGATGATATTGTTTTTTGGTAGCTTAGAAATTGATTAAGGAATTTGTATGGTTGCTCGATCAAATGATTCTTTTATGGTATTTGTTTGAATATGTGCATTTGATGCAATGAGTTTAAATGCAAGTTTGAAATGCTAAGACACTGAATAAAAATTTTTAACAAATACCTTTTGATCCTGTTTTATCTTGTATTTTTATGTTTTTTGAGTTTTTGGAGAAGAGAGACATAGAAGTTTAGCAAATTACATATTTAGCCATGTTTTTAATAGGGGTGGGTTACAGAACCTTAACTGAGTTAACCTCAGGTGAGTAAAATGTCTAATTTCAAACCACATGTAAGTAATTTAAATTTCGGCCAAACCATGATAGGAAAATTGTAATTTACCTGAAATAAATAAAGGTAATACAATGTCACTCAACATCAATAGGTTCTATCTTACTTGGGTCTGGAGATTTTTTTTTTTTTTTTTTTTACTAAACCACTGTTAGGTAATATACATGTTTGCATCGCATACAAAACATACGCAACGGAAAATAAACGGGTCTACTTCATTCGCAATTGATAACATACACTATGTAGGTTTCAGAATATTAGAACAAGAGAGTGTACCTTGATGCGATGAAATTCAAAACCGAATGAAGAAGTACTCGGGAAGACTTTCAATCTTCACTCCAATTCCACTTGATGCCCAAGATGTGTGGTCTCTTGATCAGTTCTATGTTTTCTGGAGAGAATATGAAAGAGTGTCTCTCTTCCTTATATATTTTCTTATTCTTCATTAAACATACAAACCATTTTATTCTATATAAAATTCTGTATGTTTCTCTCCACATAACTGATTATCTAATTGGGCTACCCTTTTGGGCCTTCCCAATTGGGCTTTAGTGTGTGGCTTGGAGTGGGACCAAAAGGGAACAAATAAGACACTAGCTCCAATGGGCCTTGGGCTTTTCTGTCAACTCTTGACAAGTCCAAAGTTACCATTAATTATATTTAATATCACTATATAAATATAATTGCACTCTAGGCCTTATTAATAAATTATATCCCAAGACTTTATTATACATGCAACCCCTTCATAAAATATTCGTAGTAATACAAAGTCATGAATATAGACTGCCACTTTATAAATTACTACATCTTAATCCTTGAGTACCCGGTTTAATCCTTTTAAGTTATTCACCATATATTCATAAAATCCAATTCATAAATATATACTTTAGTCTTACTAAAGTGGTTAGGCCTAACTCTCTGAAAAATTGAACCTATTAAACTTATCTCAAGGGAATATTTTATATCTCCGTTAAGAGACTATGAATTCCATCTTGAGAATATATGTTCCATCAACACTAAATGTGGCTGCCCAACATACTGAGGTTTTGGCCGTTACTTTAGATCTCACTCCTGATATATCAAAGCAACCTACATTTCATGATCAGGTCTATTATTCTCTCAAGATTAAGAGTTCATGTGAATACAAGTCGTGAAATTTATTATTCAATTGACAGTCGTTAGGAGAATAATAAATCTCACAGCGGTCCAGTTCAATATGTCTTAACTCTTAAAACATATCAACATATTAACTAGAAGTCACCACTTCCATGATCAAGACAAATCATCGTAGTTAATATGTTATAGTCTTCGCAGATGAAATGCCCAATTTCATCACCGACTACGAACCAAAATTCTAAGTTTACAAAGAACTTGTGATCTATATCTTCTATGACTAAATCACATAAATCACATACTATGCATCTCATGGACTATTTGATAATGTCCGAATATTCATGTTACCATTATTTTAGATAAGAATAAAACAACTTTATTAAACACAATATTAAGTCATACATCATTTCTCACATAATGTCATACATAATATCATATATAGCATCATACAATAGGATTTAAGGGCACATATCCTAACAATCTCCCACTTGCCCTAAAGACTATTGTGCACTAATCTAACTCTCATTCCCTCCAAATGTGACTCGAAGGTCCTTTGAGGCAAGGCTTTGGTAAAGAGATCTGCTAGATTATTTTCACTTTCAATCTTTGCAACCACCACATCTCCACGAGCAACAATGTCTCGAATGATGTGGTACTTTCTCTCAATGTGCTTTCCTTTTTTGTGATTCCTTGGATCTTTGGATTGTGCAACTGCTCCACTATTGTCACAAAACAATGTGATAGGAACTTGCTCCATTCTCACTACACCAAGATCAGAAAGGAATTTCTTGAGCCAAACAGCTTCCTTTGCCGCCTCATAAGCAGCAACATATTCAGCTTCCATGGTGGAGTCCACAATACAAGATTGCTTAACACTCCTCCAACTTATGGCTCCACCTCCCAAGGTGAATACACATCCTGACGTGGACTTTCTGAAATCTAGATCCGATTGAAAGTCTGAATCTGTATAGCCAATGGGAATCAAATCCTCACAACGGTAAACAAGCATATAATCTCTCGTTCTCTGTAGATACTTGAGAATATGCTTTACAGCTTGCCAATGTTGTGGTCCTAGATTTGATTGATATCAGCTGACCATGCCAACTGAAAAACAGATATCCAGTCTAGTACAAAGCATGGCATACATGAGACTTCCTACTGCAGAAGCATAAGGAACTTGTCTCATCATATCTTCTTCCTCTTGAGTCTTAGGCCTTTGGTCATCAGACAGAGGAACTCCATGTCTGAAAGGAAGTAATCCTTTCTTGGAGTTTTGCATGCTAAACCGTTCTACTACCTTATCTATATATCCAGCTTGTTATAAGCCTAACATCTTATTCTTACGATCTCGCCAAAGTTTGATCTCTAGAATAAAGTTAGCCTCGCCCAAGTCCTTCATATCAAATTGGCTTGACAACCAAACTTTTACTGATGACATTACACCTACATCATTACCAATGAGTAAAATATCATCAACATAAAGCACTAGGAACATTACTACTTTGTCTTGATGTCTTTTGTACACACATGGTTCATCAAGATTTTGTTCAAAACCAAATGATTTGATTGCTTGATCAAATCTGATGTTCCATGACCTAGATGCTTGCTTAAGTCTATAAATGGACCTATTCAACTTGCATACCATATGCTCTTGGTTCTTTGCTATGAAACTTTCTGGTTGCTTCATATAGATTTCCTCTTCAAGATTGCCATTAAGAAATGCAGTCTTGACATCCATTTGCCAAATCTCATAATCATAATAAGCAGCAATGGATAAGAGAATTCTGATAGATTTAAGCATTGCTACTGGTGAAAAGGTTTCCTCATAATCAATACCTTCTTTTTTAGTATACCCTTTTGCCACTAGCCTTGCTTTAAAGGTTTCAACCTTTCCATCTATCCCTCTCTTCCTCTTGTAAACCCATTTGCAACCAACAGGTTTAATACCGTTAGGCGCCTTTACAAGATCCCAAACTTGATTGGAATACATGGAATCTAATTCTGATTTCATAGCTTGGACCCAATGATGTGCATCTATATCATTCATTGCTTCTTCATAAGTGTAAGGATCAGTTTCGGCCTCCTCTGAGATAGCCTCATAAGTTTCTCCAAGACCTATGAATCTTATAGATGGCCTAACATTCCTCCCACTACGACGAGGCAACTGTGTACTAGACATCTTATGAGTAGTATCTTGTGGTGTATCCAATACAGCCACATCATCCCTAGTTTCAACCATTGGTTGTTCAATTACAGGTTCATTCATTTCAGCCAAGACAACTCTACTTCTAGCGTTAAAATTATTCACATAATCATCTTTCAAAAATTTGGCATGAGTGCTAACAAACACTTTGTTATCCTTATGATTATAAAATAAATAACCCTTGGTTTCCTTTGAATACCCTAAAAACATGCATACTTCCGTTTTAGCTTCCAACTTATCAGACTTCCCTTTCAACACATGTGCTGGACATCCCCAAATGTGGAGATATTTCATACTAGGCTTGCGCCCACTCCACAATTCCATAGGTGTGTTGGGAACAGATTTTGATGGAACTAAATTCAAAATATGCATTGCAGTTTTTAGTGCATATCCCCAAAAGGAAACTGGTAAAGTTGAGTAACTCATCTTGGACCTAACCATTTCTAAAAGAGTTCTATTCCTTCTTTCTGCTACACCATTTTGTTGGGGAGTTCCAGGTGCAGTCAATTGGGATACAATCCCATTTTGAGTTAAGTAATCCTTGAAATCCCCAAGAAGGTATTCGCCACCACGATCAGATCGAATGGCCTTTATGTGTTTACCCAATTGATTCTCAACTTCAGCCCTAAACTCTTTGAATTTTTCAAAGGCTTCAGACTTCCGTCTCATTAGGTACACATAACCAAATCTAGAGTAATCATCGATGAAAGTGATGAAGTACTCATAACCTCCTTTTGCTTGAGTTGACATAGGACCACAAACATCCGTATGAACTAATTCTAGCAACTCTTGGGCTCTTCTACCTTTTGCATTAAAAGGTCGTTTGGTCATTTTTCCTTCCAAACAAAATTCACAAACTAGAAATTCATTAAAGTCCAATGGCTCTAAGAGACCATCTTTGATCAATCTTTGAATTCTGTTTGGATTAATATGACCCAAATGCAAGTGCCAAAGATATGCATCATTAGTAGAAGGAAACTTTCTCTTTAATGATTTTACATGAGAGTTATTATCTAATTCAGAATTATATAATTCATGCTTATCAGGAGTTAAAATATAAAGACCATCCACAATATTGCCAGAACAGATAAATGTTCTACCCTTCTTTATTACAACATTGTCTTTAAGGATAACACAATATCCATTTTTACCTAAATAAGTTGCAAAAATTAAATTCCTACGAACATTAGGTACAAACAAACAGTCTTCCAATATTAAAACCCTAGTTTCAAAGCATAAATTAAACACTCCAATAGCTACAACTGGAATCCTACTCCCATCAACCAAGGTAAAAAACAACTCTCCTTCTTTAAGTCTTCTGGTCTCTTGGAACCCCTGCAAAGAATTGCAGATATGATTAGTACAACCTAAATCCACACACCAGGAATCCGTGGGATTTTGTAAAAAACATATTTCAAGAAGGAATGAAATTTTCATACCCTTATTGGCAGCCTTGAACTTTGGACAATTCCTCTTCCAATGTCCTTTCTCACCACAATGGAAACATTTTCCTTTCAGCTTCTTTCCTTTGTCGGCAACCCCTAAGACAATTTGTTTACCTTCCTGCTTAGTGAAGTCCTTCTTCTTACCCTTGCCTTTCGACTTAGGTTGAGAAGTAGAAGCTTCACCCACATTGGCTTCAACATTAGAAGTACCAAGGATGCCTTCCGCCGCTACCAACTCATTCATTAATTCAGACAAAGAATAAATCTTTTTGTTCATGTTATAATTAAGTCTGAATTCCTTGAATGATTCCGGTAGTGACTGGAGTATCATATCCACTTGGGATTCTCCATCAATGTCGGCACCCAAAACTTCCAATGTATTCAGATTAGAGATCATTGTAAGACAATGTTCTCTCACTAAACTACCTTCAGCCATTTTGGTATTATAAATTTGCCTCATGGTTTCTTGCCTTGCAGAACGGCCTTGCTCACCAAACATCTCCTTCAGACTTAGCATAATGTCCGAAGCTAGTTCTACATCCTGCATTTGATGCTGTAGAACATTTGAGATGGACGCTAGGATGTAGCACTTGGCCATTTCATTAGATTTCTGCCAACGATCATATCGTTGTTTTTCCTCAGGAGGAGCATCTAATGAAGGAAAGCTAGGACATGGTTGAGTAAGCACATATTTGTGCTCTTCAGCTGTGAGAACTATGTCCAAATTTCTTTTCCAGTCAACATAATTGGTTCCAGTCAATTTGTTTTGATTAAGAATGCTAACAAGTGGGCTAAATGATGCCATGTTCAAATCTGAAATAATAAACATGAATATAATAAGTAAACTGGACATTATCAATTTAGCATATAAGCATATAATATGGAATCTTAATCAAACCATAAAATAATATATGCAACGACAACCCAATCTATGTCTATAATTCCTTGGTAGCAAGTTTATTATAAACACATCAATCAGTTGAGAACTATTCTCATTATTAGTGCCATCATGATAACTCTTATCAAACACTAATAATATGTCGTATTATCTTTAGCCTCTAAGTAATAATGACATAGCTCCTTTGGGAGGTTAACATTAAACATAGTCTAGTGTACACCATTATCTAGAATCATGTGTAGCCACATTTCATCTTCCTTTATGGTGTTTGAACTTGTAGTACCATAGAACAAAACACCCTCTTTTGGGATCGCGAGGCATATACGCCAAGACGAGGTGCTTGTCTACACTACTTTAAACGGGTAAGTTCAATCCTGTAGTACTATGAAGTAAACACCCTCCTTTGGGATCGCGAGGCATATACGCTAAGACGAGGTGCTTAGCTCACACTACTATGAACCGATAATGGAGGCCGTGAAATCCAACCCTTGTATCTCTCTCCCACTAGAGGTTTTAAATTAAAGGTTTTTATCTTTCAACATGCGTAAACTAATTATACACAGCCTTGCACTTTATACTAAGCAATTTTCTTACGAAAAAGGCGTAAGAAAAAATAGTGAAAACACAAAATGTAATCACACACTTTTTAAGTTTGAAAACACTTATAAAAAATTCAGATTTTCTTTCTTTCGATCGATCGAATGTGCCCCTCGATCAGTCGAAAAAATTAAACAATTCGAACTTGACCTTCTAACTTGTTCGATTGATGCTCGATCGCTTCTCGATCGATCGAAAAGAAAATTCGATCGATCGACTAGCAATCGAATATCAATCGATTCAAAAAGATTGGTCTCTGTTTTACTCGATCGATCGAAATTTACTTTCGATCGATCGAAACTCATAAAACTCGAATTTTCAGAAATTCTTCTAAGGCAGTTTTCAACGGTTTTGCATGAATAAACAACCATCATACGAAAATGATAGACAGAGATTGATATCAAAACTGAAATGTATTGATGCTATAGCCTTAAAGATCAATTTAACATTCTTAAATTCATATTTAAACAACATCATAATATCAATATCAGTTTTTATCAAATCATAATTTCAACAACCATGCAGAAAATCAAATGTATAATCCTCTATCAACTTGAAACTATTATCTCTAATTCCAAAACGCACAAAACATGTTATACAGATTCGAAATAAAGACCGCTCTGATACCAATGTTAGGTAATATACATGTTTGCATCGCATACAAAACATACGCAACGGAAAATAAACGGATCTACTTCATTCGCAATTGATAACATACACTATGTAGGTTTCAGAATATTAGAACAAGAGAGTGTACCTTGATGCGATGAAATTCAAAACCGAATGAAGAAGTACTCGGGAAGACTTTCAATCTTCACTCCAATTCCACTTGATGCCCAAGATGTGTGGTCTCTTGATCAGTTCTATGTTTTCTAGAGAGAATATGAAAGAGTGTCTCTCTTCCTTATATATTTTCTTATTCTTCATTAAACATACAAACCATTTTATTCTATATAAAATTCTGTATGTTTCTCTCCACATAACTGATTATCTAATTGGGCTACCCTTTTGGGCCTTCCCAATTGGGCTTTAGTGTGTGGCTTGGAGTGGGACCAAAAGGGAACAAATAAGACACTAGCTCCAATGGGCCTTGGGCTTTTCTGTCAACTCTTGACAAATCCAAAGTTACTATTAATTATATTTAATACCACTATATAAATATAGTTGCACTCTAGGCCTTATTAATAAATTATATCTCAAGACTTTATTATACATGCAACCCCTTCATAAAATATTCGTAGTAATACAAAGTCATGAATATAGACTGTCACTTTGTAAATTACTACATCTTAATCCTTGAGTACTCGGTTTAATCCTTTTGAGTTATTCACCATATATTTATAAAATCCAATTCATAAATATATACTTTAGTCTTACTAAAGTGGTTAGGCCTAACTCTCTGAATAACTGAACCCATTAAACTTATCTCAAGGGAATATTTTATATCTCCGTTAAGAAACTATGAATTCCATCTTGAGAATATATGTTCCATCAACACTAAATGTGACTGCCTAACATACTGAGGTTTTGACCGTTACTTTAGATCTCACTCCTGATATATCAAAGCAACCTACATTTCATGATCAGGTCCATTATTCTCTCAGGATTAAGAGTTCATGTGAATACAAGTCGTGAGATTTATTATTCAATTGACAGTCGTTAGGAGAATAATAAATCTCACAGCGGTCCAGTTCAATGTGTCTTAACTCTTAAAACATATCAACATATTAACTAGAAGTCACCACTTTCATGATCAAGACAAATCATCGTAGTTAATATGTTATAGTCTTCGCAGATGAAATGCCCAATTTCATCATCGACTACGAACCAAAATTCTGAGTTTACAAAGAACTTGTGATCTATATCTTCTGTGACTAAATCACATAAATCACATACTATGCATCTCATGGACTATTTGATAATGTCCGAATATTCATGTTATCATTATTTTAGATAAGAATAAAACAACTTTATTAAACACAATATTAAGTCATACATCATTTCTCACATAATGTCATATATAATATCATACATAGCATCATACAATAGGATTTAAGGGCACATATCCTAACAACTACAACACTAGAAACTTCACCGCTCCACATAATGGCAATGATCTTTGTAGTATAAACTTTTTCTACCAAGAAGAAAGTCCTCAAGCAAGTTGGATGGCTGGAAACAGCTACTTCATCGTTGCTACATAGAACGCTCTTCCTACAAGTTGCAAGCAAACCCTCTATCACTTAATCTATGTACATGAATTTTCTTTCAATTTGATGGGTTTGTTGTTATGAGAGTCAACAACCAAGGAACGTGAAATGTGCCTATTGGAACTTCTCCATTGTTATCTGAAACTGCTAGGCTTGCTTTAGCCCCATATAGAGGAACCTTGTTTCCTTCAAGGTTCACCAACACTGTCCGGTGGCTCTTTCTTGGCTGATTGTATTTCCTCAACTGCAAAATATATATGTGCAAATAGACATAAGCTGAATTGGATAGCAAACTGCATGCACATATAGTTATAGAATTCCATACACTTATATAACCAATTATTTTTAGTTAGAATAGTTTCATGTTCTGGTTGAAGCCATTTATGATCTGCAAAATTCTATTTTCATATTGTTCATGTTTTCTATCAATTCAAACGTTTTAATGCAAAAATGTGGTGGTCAAAATCAGAAATTATACATGACCGGTTGCAACTGGAATCTCTGAATACATAAGATTGATAGGCGAGGAGCTGACATGAATGCCAAAAAATATGCTCTGGAAGAAAAGAGGAAGAAAAAATCTCCGTAAGCCAGATAAGAAATGATTCCAAATAAAGAAATGTTGGACCATATAACTATAATGATATCCATATAATGAATAAAAATTAATCCAAAGACAGATAATTGTTATTTCAGAACAAAAGACATTGAACTAGAGACAAAAGCTGTTGCTTCAAAATTTTTTTTATATATATATATATATATATATAAGTAATTGTTTGGCCCTAACGGGAGGGACAAGGGGAGATTCAAGCTGTTACTTCAATTCTCAAATCTAGATAACGAAAATCACCCATTCATTTTAAGGAAATTCAGAGCATAAAACAAGACATTGTTTACTAATAATCCAAGTTTCTACTCTTTTCCAACAACATATTATTGTAAATCCAATCATTTGATGGTTAGATAGCAAGAAAAAAAAAATCCCAATCATCTGATGGTGCATTGACAACCAAAAATGTACTAATTCAGATCCAACAAGAAGCCCAAAACCAAAGCTCACTGTTAATGAGTTAATAAATGGGGTTTTTGGAAATTTTGTAATCACACTAACACAGTTGACGATAGGCCCTAAACTTCAAAGCAATATTATAAACTAAGTTGCGCCAACACGGACACGGGTACGGATATGACACGTACAAATACGAGGGTACGGCAATTTTAAAAAAATAAGGGTACGCCACAGCGTGAATACAGCAATTAAATAATTAATTAAATTTTATATTTAGACATTTTTTAATATTTTTAGATATAAATAATGTCAAGTCCTGCTTAAGCCCATTTGACTATGCAATAAATTGTTTATGCCAAAGCCCATTTGAATATTTAACTATTTAAGAAAATTTTTAAAATAAAAAATAAACAAAATCTAGAAGAGTGCACAGACAAACCATTAAAATATTGATTAAACCCAATGAAATTTAAAAATGAGTGGTTGACAGCATGTATTTAGTGGTTGACATAATGCAAGTTGTCAATCATCTTCAATGAGACTAGAAGACTCTAGAGTTCAAAGGAGAAAACTGCAGAAACAACAAATGAAAAAAACGCAAAGAAAGAGAGAATGCAAAAACAGCAGTTGGCAAAAACGCAAAGAGAGAAGGCGAGCGAGACTGAAAAGAAGAGTAAGAACAAATAGTGGTGCAATCTCAATGTCTGAGGTTGAAACTTCATCAATGGTTGAGCCTATAAGTACCCAAAAAAAAAAAACTATAAATCAACTGAACCTACGAGAACTGTGTCGGCGCTGCATCGAAGAAGAGGAAAAAAAAATAATAATAAAAAAACACCGCTCGGACACCGGAGTCCGACGAATCTTACAGGTATCGATGTCGGACACCGGTACTTTGCCAAAAATGGCATATTGGTGCAACCTAGATTATAAGGTGGCCTTTTTTCTTTTTTGAACCAAGGGGTTTCATCTTCAAAACCAAATGTCCATCCCATTCTCACTAATCTCAATATATTATCATATTATAACCCTATTTTTAGGCACATCACTTCAAGTGAACTTACTTTAGTATAATGATTATTCTTTATTATTAAAATATTAAAAGAAACAAAGCTATTTAAAATTTAAGAAATCATCAAATTTTTTACTTTGACAAAAACGCGAGGTTTATAAGGACAACTAGCAAGAGCAACTCTAAGGATGAGACAGAAGACAGTGAAAATGACAACAAACCCAAACACCACAATCAAAAGTTGACACCTTTTAAACAGGAGGAGGTACCCTTTCCGACTATACATCATCTCTCCATGGCCATAATAATAATCTCCTTTCTCTTTAATCACATCACACTCAGGGCCAGGGGGCCACCCCTTGTCATTGTTATTCTGCTTCTGGTGAAAGGGGCTCTCCATGGGAGTGGCGGCTGTAGGAAGGGTGAGAAGGACTCTTCGTGGGACTATGGGGTGGATTGCATGGAAGACGACTTGTCGCCATCGTGAGAATCGTGCGATGGACTCTGTACGTAGTATACAGGGTGTTTTGGTGACCGCGGCGACAACAGGTCTAGGCTTGTTACGGGATTTTTTTGTAAATAACACCAATTTCAAACAATTTTGTTAGTTAACATCATTTCTGAACTCTTTAGGAAACTAACATCTCGAGCATTTGAGACTCGAGTTCACTGAAGCAACTCGAGTATCATAGACTCTATTTCTATGAAATTCGCGTTGAACTCAAGTCTATGAGACTCTAGTTCCACAAAAGATAACCCAGAAATCAAAACTTCAAACACAAAAATATCCAGAAGCAAACAAGCCAAAAAAAAAAAAAAAAACCCCACGAAGATCAATCAGAGAAGCCCAAAACATGAAGACAAAAACCAAAGAAAAATCAAACCCAGAAACCCATGAAGACAAATAACATAGAGATCTTTCCAATGAAACCCAAACCACAAAGACAAAAACAACAAACTAGAAAGATCAAACCCAGGTGGCAATGGCGGCGATTAAAATCAAGCTCTCGGGGTCTTTGGGTGGGTTTCTTCATTCTTGTTGTTGATTTTCTCTCTAGGTCTTGATCTATCACCAAAGTTCTCAATCTGAGCTTCCCATGCTGTGTTTCAAGTTTTGATATCTGGGTTTTCTTTTGTGGAACTCGAGTCCGTAAGAACTCGATTTGCTACAATAAACTCGAGTCTCACTAACTCGAGATGTTAGCTTCCTAAATAGTTTGGACATGATGCTAACTAAAAAATTGTTTGAGAATTGGTGTTATTTTGAAAAAAAAAAATCCCTTGTTATGTCGAAATCTGACTTTGTGTGCATCATCATTTTTTGTATTTGAATTGGGTTGGTGATTACCGAGCGTAGTAAAAAGAGTAAAGAGATTGAAAATGGTAAGTAAGGTATAAATTAAGTATGTGGGTCTAGATTGGACAATAAGTGTTAGTAGCCACCCAACCTAGTGGTGTTTCCATGACTGTGAGGATGAGAGTGAGTGCTTTTGTCTTTGAGTGGTGACGACATGGTGTAAATTATTATGTATGGGTGGGAGGGCTACTTTGTCTTGGCTTGGCTTGGCTTGGGCTAAATATGTCAAAGTCACGTTGCACTCTAGCTTTCTGGTATGTAAAATGTGAGTCGTCGTGACTATCATTTTCTCTCAAGGACTGGTGGAGTAACAGGTTCATGGGTAACATGAGTTAAGTTCTTGTCTTTATTACACTCTTAGCTCTTAGGTGCATGATTTTGAAATCCAGACCATTCAAAGAATCGAAAAAGGGAGAGGTTCAAGGTCTTAGAGATCGGACCGAGGATCAACCGAGGTTGGACCATGATGACGTCATAATGAATTAATAATTTAACTAAAATATAAATAAATTTAAAAAAATTGAGCAATCTTGATTAAAATATATATATCTAAGAAAAATAAAATTATTCTCAAAAAATTATAAGAAAATTTATAAAAATAATAAAGCATAAAAAACATTGAAAATTATAGTTGATTATTTAAGTATAAAACTATGAAATGTGAATATATTTGAAGGATTTTAATTATAATTATTTCAATATAATCCCCCTTTTGAGATGGATAATAAAAATAAATGATATAACAAATATTATTAATATTGATTATAAAATAAATATATAGTAATGAAAGTTTAAATTATTCTTATGGCATTCTTTTAAATATACTTCATATAAATTAGTTTGCCACAAGGCCTATCAAAAAAAAGAAAAAAAAAAAGTTTGCCACAAGGAACATAAATAACTAGCTATGGCGTAGTGGTTAGGGTGTTTTTATGAATTAAAAAGTAAGCTATGACCATGGTTGAACCATGATCGGTTTTGTTGAACTGTTCGGTCTAACCGCGATTCAAGAGGTTCACTAATTATTTGACAATTACGGTTCTAGGTGCTTAAAAACCCAAATTTAAATTTTAATCTGGTTCTCGATTAACCCGGTCAAACCACCCCGGTCCGGTCCGAGTTTAAAAACCATGCTTAGGTGACAAATGTCTAATTTCATTTCACTACTATTTTTTTTCTTTTTTACTTAAATGCATATTACTTTTTTTTTTTTTTTTAATCTTTGCATTTCACTTATCGTTCATTCATGAGAAGCAATTTGATAATTTACCCAAAAAAAAAAAAAAAGAGGTTGTTTGGTACGGGTTAAAAAAGAAAATGATGCATAAATTGTGAAAGGTTGGGATCTTATTTTGAACCTTGGGTCAAGTTGGGTTTTTTGCTTATAGTTTTCTCAATCCATCTTACCAAACACGACCCACTATGTACATAAGTGCACAATCCATGATCCCAACCCGACACAATCCATGTGGATTAAGTTGGAAATTTATCAACCTAGCAAGGTGTTAGGAGCTTTAGTTTGTGATGATGATGGCATGAGGACTAATAGTTTTTGGGTAGCATTAGGCTAACCAAATGGCTTTGTGTCCCCTCAACACATCAATGTTTCCTCGTACCAAATTC
Organism: Lithocarpus polystachyus; assembly: GCA_033629205.1. NCBI lineage: Eukaryota > Viridiplantae > Streptophyta > Magnoliopsida > Fagales > Fagaceae > Lithocarpus > Lithocarpus polystachyus. Next base: position 47,872,274 of record CM066163.1, read on the forward strand.
GTTATGCTCCTTAGTGCTCTTTTAGGGGGACATGCTTGGTCCCCCAACTTAAGTTGGATCGATGAGCAACAGATGAGGGCAGCACGTGGAGGCACCTTGCCCCACATAATGCCCCAAGGCCATGGCATAGGAGGTCCATGGTGGGCAGAGTTAATTTTCATGATAGGTGGCAGCAAGTGGTGTCGACCCTATATGGTGATGCATGACATTAGTTGCTTGTGGCTAATTGCTTATGTGCGGGCTGGGTGGCTTATGTGCAAGGCAGGGCTAGGCTGCCATGATGATGTGCAATTAGATGCTATGTACAAGGCATGGGCTGGTGGGTGCTAGCCTAGTGTATGGACAGATGCTAGTGGGCTGATGGGCAACCTTATGTGTGTGTAGCATGTGGGCAAGCTATGTAGCTGATAAGGGAGGGCTTAGGCATGGACCAAACCTCCCAAAACATGGATAGACATGTTGTGTGGGCTACTGGATGATGGGCAGAAGCCCCATGATCTGTTGAGACATGGGTTGTGACATGTGCTAATGTGTAGTGGTAGATGCAAGTAGTTACCAAGCAATTCTTGATGTTCCTAATGTTCTGGCCTACTGTGTAGGGGCTGGAAACGTGGGAAGAGAGCCAGGAAAGTAGCAGTTGATGATGTCTTAAGTCAGACACAAGTGGTAGATGGTCCAAGCTTCAAGCAGTTGCTTGGCAGTAAATTCTTTGTATTTCTCCAAGTTTGTAAAGGTTTCCTTTGTACTTGAGATTGAGTAATAAAGGTTGGGGTGGCTCCCTGTAAACATAGTATGTGTTGTGTGAGTGTGCGTCCCTAATAATATGTTCTAATTGTTTTTACAATGTGTGTGTGTGGTGTTGCCTAAGACTTAGGGCTTTCACGGACAGAAAATTTGAGAAAAAAATTGACCCTGTAACACAAGGTTAGGTTGGGTTGAAAAACACCTTCCAACCCGACCTATGCACACACCTCTAATGATGCATTCCACACAAAAAAAAAAAAAAAAAAAAAAAAATGTTGTTTTGCAAGTTATTTTTCAATACTATATTTTGTCCACCCATATAATTTGATAGAGATTTAGCCCTTGAAATAAAGAATTTCATGGTTTTAATAGTTAGACTCCAATTTTTGTTGATTTTCATCTATTTGTAGGCAATTGGCTAAATTCAGTTGCAATTTGATTAAAATATGGTCATGTGATTGGATTAATTTGTGTACCATATTCAACACCAAAAATTCTCTTAATTTTTTTTTTTTTTTTTGTTTGTTGGTGAATATTGGGTTTGAGTAGAGTGAGATGTCACTAAATTAAGGAAATCACCCATTCTGCATTTTAGTTGTGATAAAAAATTAAAAAAAAAAAAAGGTATAATTTTCTATGAAAAAAGCATAAAATTATGTTAAGAATTGTAATATGATTTTCATAAGAAATTAAGCATTTTGAATCATTTTTATGCTAATAATTGACCCTTAAGGATTGCATGTTAATTTAAATTGAAGATTTATCTGAATTCCCTTTATATTTTAATCCAATCATAATTGTAACTTATTTGCATGTCAAAATTTATTGCGAGTTATTAATTGTTTTTTCAAAGTCAATGTCACGATTCTTTAGGTGCGCTATAGTAGAATTTAGTGGTATGATATGTATCTCAAATTTTTTTTTTTAATACCATTCCAAGAAAACACAAGTTACAAAAGAGCTGGGCTCACCCAACTAAAATGTTTTAGCAATTAACATGTATCTCAATTGCTTAAATATTTTAGTGACCTCATGCAGTGAGTGATGTCATTGTTACCTATTCTTATTTAATAGTGGTGACACCCATTCCAATTCACGACATTTCCTAAAACCCGAACCCATATTTCAACCCCACTTTCTCCTTTCCCAACAATAATCATCAGTTTTAAGTAATGCATTGCAGATTATCAAAAAAAAAAAAAAAAAAAAAAAACAATAATCATCAGCAAAAACAATCATGGGCAGGCCCCCCTTGGGAGGCAAAAAATAAAAATAAAAAATCACGGGGAATCTTTTTTTTTTTTTTTTTTTTGATAAACAGAGGATTTATTTATTAACTAAATAAATCATTTTGAGTTGTAGATAGGTTGTGTGAGATCATTTTCTTATGTTAGGCCCACATAAGCTTGTTTCTGTGTGTGTAGCTTTTATTGGTGGCCTAATCTATTTGTCATTAGTTTGTGAAGATGAGAGAATTTTAACCAGAATAATTTGTGCATTTCTGTGGGCAATATAAACAGTTGAATCACCAGTGCTGTCTACGTTGATGTTTGTTGGTTAGTAAGACCACAAGCATAAATTTATTGGATTAAATTCCGAGTTGTCAATTTCAGGAGATGTTAAATCAATTGCCTACTGAAAATTATCAGCAATATCTCTAAACTAGGACAAATTCAGTTTGGTAGGGGAAAATTAATATGCTTTTTAGTAATTTCATTTCAATACATAAAAACTTAAAAACGCCACTTCTAACAAATTATTTTATTGTCTTTTCGACCTATTTTACTATTATTAATCATAGAAATCCACCTTAAACTATTTTGCAGTTGACAATATGAAATTATATCATCACTAACTTAATTACAACAAATTTACAAAAAATACCCATCAAAGCTATGCAGATTGTTTATCAAAAATTTAAAAACCTAGATTAATTTTAACCTAGGTAAATTGCTTTTACGCTGTTGAATTTATTAGATGCCACCTTCCTATTATTGCCTCCCTCCTCTAATATGAAACCTTGTTTCCTTTTAATTATTTAGTCTGAAGCTCGCAGGCCTTTTACAAAAAACGAAGAAAAAAGAAAAGAAAAGAAAATTACATAGCCAAACTCAAAATCTACTTTTTTGCCCATACTGAGATTTATTGTAACATTGCATTCCTCAACAACATTACATGAGCTAGCTCAGAACAAACACCTCTTTATTGCACTTTCATCAGTCTACTACTAACAAACCAAACCAGTAGCAGCCGTAAGTCCGGCCTTTGTGTCATCATCGCCAGCAAAATTTAATGTAGACCTTAAATAATTAAAAGGAAACTGAATTTGAAATAAAATCTGAATCAGCAGTGGCACAATACTGAGATCTGATACAGAATAACTTGACTAATTCTAGAAAAATTAAGAGTTTATAACTATATGTAACCGTATTAATAGACTTCCAAACCGAAAAGGAGTGGTAGCCTCTTTTCTTTCTAGGGTTTATTTGCTTCAATCCAATCCAATTACCATATCCGCAACTAGTCATATTACAATAAGGAGTGCTTCGCAGGAAAATTCGTAATAAGCGATATCAATGGTTAACAAGTAAAGATATAAAAACAGCTTAGGGAGCCAAACCAACATCTTTTTGCAATTGCATCATCCTACTGCACACAGTAGAACACAGATTTTTTAAAAGAACCGAACCAAGTAATACAATGATGAAAGAGAAACAAAGGATACATTAAATTTAACCTAGATATCATAGAACAGAACAGGAAAAAAAATGAACGAAAAGTGTAAAAAATTAACACCCTTTACTTCAAAAATTACAATTACTTATTAGATTGCTATCCGCTTATTTAGATGGGACTCAGAATATGGGTGGTGATATAACAGGATGGTCGGCAAGGCAAAGATGCCATTACGATGAACGAGACCTATCACAGAAATCATCACAGTCCCCCCTCAATTTCATCTTCTGTTCCTATGAATTCACAATTGCATATAAGAAATTACAGTAACTGAAATGGTTGCAAGTTGCAACCATTAAAGACTCAAACGGGCAATCAAAGCTTTTTAGACCATATTGACATCAACCAAACAAAATGAAGACAGAGCGGCATGCAAATAACAAATAAACAACTATACACCGAACAACATTGTTAAAACAAGGGGCATGCAAGGATTTGGCCTCATAGATAAGATTAGTTTGTCAACATAAAGTTCAGCCATATGCTTGTCTAAATAAATAATTAATAATCATTGGCCAATCAACAAAATTTATTCAAACATTACAATAAATAGTTAAGCAATAACATTAACCACAATTGCAGACCAAGGTAATTTTCATATATATTTTCAGTTGGTCTCAGACATCCAAGGAAGGATAAAGCAGCACAAGCTCTCAAGCTCAGCAAAAGGCGAATGCTCTTAGGCGGCCCTGCGAATGTTTTGACAAACAAGCCTTGAATTTATCATCACTGACCACTATTAAAAGTTAAAACCATCCATTTAAGTTCATAGCCTGAACCATTTTAGAAAAAAATTTTATAAATAGTTTCCTACCTAAAATGGATACAGTAAACAAAATTAATTTTATCAATCCTAAAAAAAAGGTTAAGCTAAACTATATAACAAGAATGAGACATAAATGGGTCATCAAATAGAAGCGAGAGACTATGCAATATTGTGTTAATCACAGATTATCATCTGAACTATGCGTATTAATCATCACATGACCCATACATAAGATAAAGATACATGAACAAAAAATCAACCAATCAAAAAAAAAAAAAAAAAAAAAACATCAAAACGAAAGCCTCAGAAGGAAGGCAGTAGGTAAATGTAATCACAAACTGTCTTGCGCAAATACCATGTGTTCTCATCATAGGCAGTTTGAACTTTGAAAGCGCAAAAGTTAAAATAAATAATTTATTTTATAAACATTTTTAATTCATTGCAAACCCACTCAAAAATCAAAAAGCAAGGGTCTCATAGAGAAGATTAGATTGATCCACACAGAGTGATTCAGACATATGCTTGTCTTTAAATATATATATATATATATATATATAAAATCATTGGCCATTTCGTACACTAATTTAGTTATAAAAAGGGAAGTGGGGGTGGGGGTTGGGGGCTCAGAATATGGGTGGTGATATATCAGGATGGTCGGCAAGGCCTATTGGGCCAATTACGACGAACGAGACCTTAAATCACAAATCGTCACAGTCCCTGAGTACGCATAAAGCTAAACACAGACAGACAGATAACAGAAACGATGAATCATAAAAATAAAATATAAAGCGCAAGAGAAAAATAACAAAAAGGATATGAGAGATGCTCACAGAGATGGTTGTGGCTTTTGAGGTTTGAGCTTCCTCTATTGCTTGCTTCTACTAGTAAAGAGGCGTGTGTATCGGCAAGTTCTAGGGTTTGCGCTGATGCTAGCAAGGGTTTTATTTCGGATCTACTACAATGCGCTAAGAAACGGTGCGTTTTATGATCCAAATCTAGAAAGCTGTCATTTTAATCCGGTTATCACTTATTATTTATCTTTATCATATCATATCCTATCGTATCATATCATCATATCATATTATATTACATATAATAAAAGTTGAGTTTAGACGTCGTGGTTGCACCAAGTGACTTCACAAAATTGCAAAAATTTTCTCAAAAATTTTCTTAAAATTTTAGATTTTAAAAAATATATATATAAGAGTTGTAGTTCACACGTTAGATATTAGTGTCCCTCACATACACAAAGACCGACCTACAATTTGTGGTTAAGGCCAATCTATATTCTTTATAACGTGTGAAGTGTATACCCAGTGAACTTTATGTACTTCACACATTAGATATATAAGTTTATATAAAATAATATATATAAAATAATATTATATACTCATCATGTGTAAACCGTATGTATCCCAAGAAAGGAAAAAAAAAAGTTGTTTATATAAAATAATATATAAAAAATAATATTATATACTCATCATGTGTAAACCGTATATATCCCAAGAAAGGGGAAAAAAAAAAGTTGTTGGTGAAGATAAGAAGTTGACCGGCAAAGAAAAACTCAGTAGATATAATAAAAGTATATATCAATTGTGGCCGAAGTAGGTTTCTATTTATTTATACCAATTAGCTTTAGACTTTTTGTTCATATAAAATTTTTCAATGTGGAGTGTGTGTGTGTGTATATATATATATATATATATATATATATATGTACAATCTCTACTATTATTTTCTTCTACCTACAATCTTTACTATTCTCTTCTTCTACCTACAACTTTACAAATATATATTTGTTTACTCTACTTTTTTTTCCATCAAATTGAATATATTTTGTATATTTGTTTAAGTTGATTTCCTTAAGTTTAATCCAATTTAGAAAATTGTTATGGATCGATGTTTGTACTATGTTTTTTTAATTATATATTATAATATGTTTTTAATTTTAATTGCCACTAAAGGGCTTGAATCACGTTAGTGCCTCCATGAACATATTAGAAAATATTTTTAGTTATATAGACCAACTAATCATGTTAGTACAGTCCATTGAGGTTGCATTGCAAAAATATTATTTTTTTTAAATATATTATACTCTTTACAATTGTTGTGCATCTTATTAATATGTTATTATGTTTGCAATTGTTGAAAGGTATATTATTAATAATATTATTTAATAATATTATTTGATCTAAATTAATTTTTATTTTAGATCTCTCTCTCATTTGTTGTTAAAATTTTTAATTTTTCAAAAATTATAAAGAAATTAACGTAGAAATTAATAATATTATTTAATTTTTATAATCATAGTTTGTTGTCATCAACTTAAACTATGATAAGCATAAATAGTTATAATTAAGATATGCATGGGCTTAGACCTCACGATAATAATATATTATCAACATGTGCTAATTCTATTATAATACATTATCAAATTAAAAATAAGTGTACAAATTACAAAAATACATTAGACCTCACGATAATGTATTCATAAATTATTTCCTTAATCAACTCTAGACCAAGAGCATACAAAAATTCTATAATAATTGCATAAAATTCTTATTTATAATTTATATAAATTTCAAATTATAAAATATAATTTGTCATATTTTTTGGATAAATATGACAAATTAAATAATGAAAGAAAGTAGTATTTTATTTACAACTATAATAGTTGTGTCTATCTAAAATGTTATCAACAAAGCCTAAAATCAATAGAATAGAATTACCTAAGGATAGAATTTAAATAAAAAAGAGAGATAAAAAAATGTGAAAGAAAAAAAAATTGAATTTTCATTTTTTTTTCTTATGTTTCTTTAAAAAATGTAAAAAGAAAAAAAAAAGATAGAACTTGCATTTTTTCCTACATTTTTTTTTTTTTGGTGGATGAAAGCATACATATTGTTAGAGACCCATTTGATATAAAATTTAAATCCTATTAAAAATATAATTGTTAAAAAACGTGTTATATTGCCATACTAAAAAAAATAGAATTAAAAAAAGAAACATCATATGAATAGAATCAAAGGAAAAAAAAAACCGTGATTGATGGTTGAGGCAATAAGGATATAAGAAAGATTTTTTTTTTTTAAAGGATATATATTTTTAGAGTCCCATTTGTTATAAAATTTAAATCTTATTGAAAATAGAATTATTAATCGACATGTTATATTACCATACTAAAAACAAAATAGAATAAAAAAAATTAAAAAAAAAGGTCCTATGAATAGAATGAAGGGGAAAAAAAAGGTGATTGATGGTTATAAGGAAATAGGATATGATTTTTTTTAATTAAAGCCTAATTATCAAACGTAGAAATTTTAAAATAAATTAAAAAATCCACAAAAAGCAACACAACTTTATCCTAAGAAGTGATAACACAATAGATGAAAAGTTGATAAGAACAAATAATATGTTATATTTATCTAAAAAAATCATTGTAATTAAATATAACAAATAATATGTTATATCTATCACCCTTCCTACCTATTTACGATTCTATACCTCTTAAATTACCAAATATCAAGCTTTTAAATTGGAAAGATCAAAATCTTCTCTAATAGTTTTTTTTTTTTTTTTTTTTTCTCTTGCAATAGGCCTCTGAATATTTATTTTTCCATGATTTATATTTCATTGAGTCTAAACATATTTCTTATTTTGTTATTATAACCATTTGAATGAAATCAACACTAAACAAATGATTTAAATATCAAAATAAGAAATAAAAATTAAATTTCTTTTAAGTATACAAGTACAATTTATTTTTTAATCTTAAATTTTGAATTAATTTTTTTTTTCATTTTATTTGTTATTAAATTTAATTATATTATCAAAATATTTTCTATTAAGCCGTGCATCGCACGGGCATAATACTAGTATATAATAAAAGTTGGGTTTAGAAGCCGTGGTTGCGCCAAGTAGCTTCACCAAATTGCAGAAATTTTTTTAAAATTTTTAAAAAATTAGATATAAATTTTTTTGTTCTTATCTTCTACTCCTATAATTTCTAAGTTGATAAGAAATATTAATTTGATTACAATCCAAATTCTTCATCTAGTCCTTTTTTTATTATAATTTTTAAGTTAATAAAAAATATCAATTTAATTACAATTCAAAATCTTTAGCTAATCCTTATTTTTTTTAATTTAAATTATATTACTACATGTAGATACAATTTAAAGGGGAAAAACGTGGATTGTTTTTAAAAAAATTATAAAAGACTTTTAATTTGAATACAATTTAAATTTTAACAAAATTTAAATGATAAAGTTTTACATAATTATACTATTTTTAAATTTTATCCCTTAATTTGAATAAAATTTAAATCTATTAAAATCTAAATGATAAAATTTTACATAAATTATGTTATTGTCAAATGTAGAAATTTTTATAGATTTAAAAAAAATTAGATATATTTTTTTGTTTTTATCTTCTTATCCTATAATAGATAAAAATCTTAATTTAATTACAATCCAAATTCGTCATATAATCTTTTTCTTATTATAATTATATTTATTGTTTTGAATCATGCCAACAATTACAAGGGCAAAAATGTGCAAACTATTGAACTAATACGCTGGTGAGATCTTTTTTTTTTTTTTTTTTTTGATGAGAATGCCGGTGAGATCTTAATCATTAAGTACTACACACACACACACACACACACACACACACACACACAAACATGGATCAAACCACTACAGAACAATAAGTTTAAATATACAACACATGCCCAGCTAAAGAGACAAAGCCTCTTTATTTATTATAAAAAAATTATATTACTACACTTAAAAAAGAACATCAACGTTAAAAAAAAAAAAAAAGCAACTAGTTTAAAAATAAATAAAACACTAAATAAAAACAACAACTACTTTTAGTGTTTAAATAAAACACTAAATTCTTTTAATTTTCTCTTCACACACTATGACTTTTTTTTTCCTTAAATATCCTGTTCACACGCTACTTCTTTAAAGATTTAGATTTCAGTTTCACACTTCCACAAATTAGACTAACTTTAGACTTTTTGTTCCTGTCAACTTCTTCAATGTGAAATGTGTGTATATATATATATATGTGTGTGTGTGTGTGTGTTTGTGTGTGTATCGAATAATTCATAATAAATACCTGCTATACGGTTCTTTTTCTCTATTCTTCTCTTCTTCTACTTACAACCTTACAGATATGTATTTGTTTACTCTAATTTTTCCTCATTAAATTGAATACGTTTTGTGTCTTTTTTGTCTTTTTTTTTTAAACCTAATTTCCTTAAATTTTATCCAATTTATATGTTTATTGTTTAAGAATCAATCATTAAATATGCTTAGACATGAATTTTTTTTTTTTTGGTGTTTTGACATGAGTTCCAACGGTGATATGTTTCTTTCATCCTCTCAATTTTGATTTAAAGAACATTCTTATTTTTAGCTTATTAATAAGCATGTCTTGATATAAATTTGATGATAAATTATTCATAACAATTTGATATTTTTTTTCCCTAATTGAAATAGCTTTGGCTAACTGACTTTTAATTAGAGTGTACACTTTGACCTATAAAAGAAGGCAATCGATCCATTCAGTCTTTTTTGTACGTTTCTTTGTCTTGAGTAACAAGCCCCAAAGGACTAAAGAGTTCAATAACAATGACAAGCAAAAACAATGATACACTAAAAATATAGTGTACAAAAAGGTATTCAACAATCTCCCAAAGATACTAAATTCACATTAAATCACAATTGGTATGTTATAAAATAATAATTTTTTTATTTAGGTGTTATCGTTTTATACTTGACAGTTATTATACCGATACAATTTGTTCATTTTGTTATTATAATAATTATTTATTTCGTTATTGTTTATAAGATAAAATATACTATATTTTCTAAGTTTATGATAAAACCATGCAACACACGGGTCTTTAACTAGTAGATTTATAAAATCGAAGCCTCTGCTAGCTTCACAATTTTCCACGTCAGCATTTTATTTAATTTTTAAATCTAATTTTTTTTCTTTTTATTAAATATATATACTCTCCGTCTATGAGAATATATACTCCTTCTTAAAAATTTTTTTTTTATCAATCAATCACTCTCTCTCTCTCTCTCTCTCTCTCTCTCTCTCTCTCTCTCTCTCGCAATGGCTGACACCACTGACACCGCCACTGCCACCACATCAACACCACTGCCTCAGGAAAACACCACGGCTGCTACTGCTGCTCCGCCGCCACTGTCATAGGAAATCCATGTTCTAAAGACGGAGACGAGACGCTGGGGCGATGAAGAAGACGATGAGCCTTTGGAGGACACGGCTACTTCGTCAACTTTGCAGCAGAACAAAGTCGCCGCCGAACTCAACATCGAGGCCTTAACCATCGACAACACCAAAACGCTCACATCACTGCGGTACCATCAATCTCTCACATCACCAAGATTTGAATTTCTTTATTTTCCTGATCTTAATTAGGGTTTCAATCAACTCAATACCTTTCTGCTACTTTTGGGTAAAATATAATAAAGTACTGATTTTGATTATAATTTGAGATCCTAATTAGGGTTTTGAATCTTTATCATTGATATTACTTTTTGTTTTGATGCTTACACAATGTGGTAGTAGATATAGTGTTCTATAGTTTTAATTCCTATTATTATGTTACTTGGAACATGAATGCAGAAACACACATGTATAGTTGAGTCTAATAGATATGTTTTGTTCAGTTTTCAATTTTGGGTTTTTATATATTAGGGGGTTAATTTGATGTAGGTTACTGTGAATGATACCCTGTATACATCAGCGAGTACTTTTAAGGACTTGAATCTGTCAAAAGAACTGCTGAAGAGTTTATATATTGAGATGAAATTCCAGAAGCCAAGTAAAATTCAAGCTATTAGTTTGCCCATGATTTTGACTCCTCCCCATAAGGATTTGATTGCCCAGGAGCATAATTCAGGTTTGACATGGTAAGGTACCCTGCTCTTTGTCTGTAGCAGTTCAAATGTATGTTCTTTGAGCAATATGTGCTTGTGCTTAATTGATTATGGGTTGTGCTACTTTTATTTTCTTTGTAGTTTCTATAGTAGTGATATAATGATGCTTTACATATAGACATAGCCCGTATAGACAGAATCAGTTTAGATGTGGGTTGCATAATTTTTCACTTAGGACTTTTACCGATTGGAGATGTTTGAGAAGTGTGAAAGTGACATGAATATGGTTGATAAACTTCAGTCATGAGTTGGGAAGAACAAGATGAGCATTTGAAACGAAGCATACGTTATAATTTGATTTATATAGGTAGGATCTTGGAATTATGTGCCATACATGGAAGTGGGCTAACATAACTCCTTTTTGTATGATTTAGTAATTATTCAATTTCTAGAAAAATCTTTGTCAAATTGCTCATAAATAGTTTCTCTATAGAAAAAAATATATTTTGACACTTTCTGACAATAATCCTACAAGTTTTGCTTTACCTTCAAGTTTTGCTTTATTTTGCTATCTAGGTTTTTTAGCACATCTGATTTAGCTTTGCTTAATTGTTTGTTTGATTAAATAATTATTTGGGCACCTAAAACATCAGTTGGGTTTCTTAAAAAGAAATTTGAAGCTATTCTAGCAGATGAAACACATAAAAATCTTAATTAAAGAGATATGTGATAAGTGATTGCAAAGGGAACAAATTAGCACAACTTATTTGTCAACATTAGATTTGTTGTTTTGTATATTTTTCTGCTCTATTGTTGGTGACACAAATTGGAGACATATGGCCATTAATGATTAATTCATAATGTGATTGTTTTGTGTAGATTTACTGTTCGACATTACGCCGAATAGCGTCATGATGATATGTTTCTTCTTCTTTTTTTGATTAAATAATAAATAAAAGAAATTCATATTTGAAAAAGGCACGATCTTTCTTCTCTATTCTAAACCAACCATAAACTTTGCCACCAATCAGATTCAATTTCTAAGAAGAACATTAATCTAGGATCTATCTACTTTTGTCAAGCAATAGGTGTCTGTTGGGTATTTGGAGTGCAGTTTAATTGTGGAATAACAAGATGTCTATATTTTGGAGGGTTTAACTTGAGAGATTATATAAGTTTACCGCATTATGCATGTTTATTGTGCATGATTTAATATTAGTAGGTTGTGTACTTTTGGTTTCTAAGGTTTTGCTCTCAAAATATATTTCTGAATTCAGAGTTATAGTGTTATGATCTATTTTAAAGTAGTGAAACTATTGATTTTCATATAAATGTTTTGTGGTCTTTGGTGAGCTTCATTGGATTAGTGATGTGAAATTTAGTTAATTAATACCCATTTGGTGTCAAAGCATATACGAAAGTGATTATTGGTATATGGATGCATTTACAATTTCTTATGGCATTATTCATGATAAATCAAAATGCATATATGACACCTTTATACAAAGTTTTTTTTTTGTGTAGTTGACCTTATACTTAAAGCTTTAGGTTCTGTCTTGAAACCCCGTATTTTTAGAATTGTGATCTTGGATTTAGAACAATTAAATTTTCCCCAGGAGGATCTTCACTTCAAATCAGATTGAATTGCATATTTGAGATTTGAACTTGAAGTTACAAAATTAGTCAAGGTTAATAGATAAAAATCAAATTATATCCGAAATTTTTATTTGCTAAGCTTGCATTAGATTGGCTGTTTTAGGACAGTGCTTTGAGATTCTTTTATGTGGTGGTTTGTGCAAAATGAGTCTCCACAACTTATAGGGTAGTGGAAGTGTTAATTTAGCTAAAAGACATTTGGCTGCCTTTATATTCTAAAATGCTCTGTGTTTTCTATCCCTTTTTATTTTCCTTTCCTATCCATTAAGTGCCTAGGAATATTGAGAGTTCACAATAATTTTTTTAATGAAACAAGCTGTACTGTTTTCAACATAAACCTTAAGCTAGAGAAAGAAAAAATAAAAATAGGAGGTTGTAGGTTATTAGCGACAAATAACACAGAAGTTGTGCTTGAATTTGTATGCAGGGAGTTTCACTCGATTTAATTTGATTATGTTCAATTGAGTTATCAATCATAATGGCCATGTTCTTTTTTTTTTTTTTCTTTAATGTACCTATATGAATTAATTAGATTGCTCTGCTCGTTTGTAAGTAATTAGCCATTTGCAGTAAATTTGGAATGATGTCCAAGTGGCTATCAAGGCTATTGGAGCATTTAAAGCCCACTGTAGTTGCTAATGCAGGTGTGATTTTCAGTGTGAAAAGTAAAATGTTGGTGAGTTTCATTTAGTTTCCATTTGTTTTATAATGTATAAATCATTAAATTGTGTTTAACATTCATGAGCTTATAATGTGGTAAATAGTGCTTATGAACCATTAGTTAAGGTGCCTTACCAGGCTCTTATAAAAAATTTTTGAAAATGTGAAAGAAAATATGTGCAGTGTGTGTGTGTATATATGCACACAAATGTAATCTTTAATACAGTTACTTATTTGTTTTAACTTACATATAAATAAATTGCATGAGGTTGATTAACTTTTTTTGGCACATTACCAATTATTTTTAGCTCTTTTTTTTAGTGTTACATTTTGCTATAGGCTTTTGTTTCTTTGAATTCCAAACCAATTGAGAAGGGAAATTAAGGTATCAGTGGAGCAGAAGTTTTATTTTACGAGAAAGAGTTGAAAATTGGTAGTTTCATCATTGTCATGTAATAGAAAGTTCCAAGCTCACACTGCAAATTGCACTTAAGTTCTTGAACGGTAGGGTATAAATTGGGTTCCGAAATAGGTGCCTAGGATCAACTTAAGGATAGTGTGTGATAGGTTGCATAATTGATTGATTGGTTTTATTATTGCTTTCATATGCCTCTTATATTTTCGACTGAATTCATAGATAGCTTACCTTCTTCCATTAAGAATTTTCCAATTTTGTTATTACAACTTGAGCTATGCATTTTTTGCTTTCTTATAAAAAAGGATATAAGTGCAATTTATGAAAGTTAGAATAACAATTTGTTGTCATTTTTCTTTATTAAATGAAGATAGAAAAAAATTTGTTATATATTTTTTAGTTTTTTATAGATATGTGTTTGTATATGAGTTTGTTTAATTTTATATTTCTGTCTAATCTATTGGTTTCTGTAATGTTTCTAGCAAGAAGGTTTTCCTTTTTTGGTGATTTTTATTGGCTTTACTTACACTAAGTGCTATTTGTATACTTGTTAATCAAATAGTTCGATGAAAGCGATTGATGTAAGTGTAATTTATGAAAGTTAGAATAACAGTTTCTTATCATTTTTTTTATTAAATGAAGATAGAAGAAAATTTGTTATATATTTTTGAGTTTTTCATAGATACATGTTTAGAAATGAGTTTGTTTAATTTTATATTTCTCTATAATTTATTGGTCTTTGTGATGTTTAAAATACTTTTTGGGTTATTGATATTGTTGGGTTCCTTAGAATAGTGGTTAGAACTCTAAGCCATATGGTCGTGGTTGTAAGAAAATGTTTGCTCTACTCTCTGCTTTCTACAACACTCTAATATGTAACATTGGTTACACATTTTTGGATTGGATATTAGCTTTAGGATATTGATTATAATGATAGAATTTTGTATAACCTTATACACATTCTTATGCAGTGAGCACATGATACTTCTTAAAACTTTTGAAGGATAGAAGGATGCAAACCGTAATGAAAAGAATCCTGTCACCTTGCAAACAACAGAGGATATGAAAATGCAATTTGTAGATCTATTTAGCATTGACTTTGTAAACAAATTGATGAGTGCTAATGTAAGTTCTTTAAGATTTTCAAATTTTAAAGCATTTGATTTGCTGAAATCTTATAATTACAAAAAATTTTCCTGTGCATTGCACGGATTAGCAACTAATTAAGCTAAAATGCAAACCTAACCTTCTAAGTTTTTTCAGATTTCATTTTAGTCCTCTAACTTTCAAGTTTATTCAAGTAAGGCTTTTTCATAAACTTTTGTTATATATTGTGGTTTATTTTTCTTCAAATTTTTTTAAAATTAAAAAAAAAAGTTCAATTAATGATTTAAAAATATTTTCCAAATTTTTTTTTTCCAAAAAATTTTAACAAAGGTTATCGGAAAGGCCTCAATTAAATAAATCTAAAACTTAAAAGACTGAAATGAACAAAAGCGACATCAGAGGACTAAAATAAAATCTGAAAAAAAGTTAAAAAGTTAGTTTTACAATTTAATATATGATGATTTGGGCTGGGGTGTGTGGTGGTGGGTATTCAAAAATCAATGAGGAAATTGTCTTTTTCTGTTTTTCATACATTTTGCCTTTTGACTTATCAAAATGCATAATTCAAAAGTTATAACTTTATAACACTTAACTCTTTGTCATTTGTTTTGGGATTAGGTCTAAAATAATTTAGTATTGAAAGACCATTTTACCCCTCCCTTCAAAACAACCAGTAAAAGGTAAATTGGTACTTTGATTCTACATTTTATTAGACTTAACATCAAAACAAACGACATAAGGTTAAGTGTTACAAAGTTATAATTTCAATGGTCAATCATGCATTTCAATAGTTTAAAGAGTAAGTGTAAAATGGAGATAATTTAGGATAAAAAAGTGAAATTACCCCTAAATCGATATAAAACCAATCGTTCAAGCAAACAACATTGTCAACATATTTATTAAAAAAACAAAATGTCAAAACCTAATTTAATATGTACTTGTGTTGTTTTATCCAAGTTTATAAACTTAAAAATAAAAATAAAAAAGGTTTTTTTTTTTTTATCCAAGCAAGCGATGAGTTCTAATTCATTTCAATTAACATAGTTTAATAGTATATGTGATTTTAATTTAAAACTCTGAATTTTTTCTTATGACCTTTGTTTTTTTTTTTTTTTTTTTTTTTTTTTATCATGCGTGAAAAATATGTGCTTATAACTTATAAGACCATATAATTAAAATCACACGACAATTAAAAATAATAATAAAGAGGTGAGACCATCTATTGATCTATATATATATATATATATATATATATATATTAGAAAATTTGGATTTTTAAAACTGGTGAATGCACACAATGATGTCATGTGTTACTTTCTTCAAATATAAGAGCATTCACATCAACTGCCTCGGATTTTTTGCTAAACTTACCTAAAACACTCCACTTTTACTAGTTTAGCTATCCATGTTTTTTTTGCACACGTGTTAGATTCAATACTTTATTTCTTACTTCATTTAAGTTTTTTTTTTCTCTTTCCTCTCTCCTTTCTCTCCTCTCTCCATCCCAACCACCATAACGCCGCTACTGCCTCAACCCACAAACCATGCAAATAATAAATAATAAATGAAATTTTACATAAATAATGAAGTTTAACATAAATGATATCGTGCAAATAAGAAATTCATTATTACAAGGACCTATGATTCACTATGTAGTTGCCACAGGTGCCCTACTGTGAGAGACCGCACTCCTAATCATTTTTTTTTTTTGGTGTTAGGCCAAACCCACATAAATGAGTGGAGTCATGTTATTACCTCTCCAAATGGAGGTTCGACTGATTATATTTTCCCCTATAGATTAAGGGTTTTACAATAAAGTCACCATTTATTTAATTATTGAAAAAAATAAGAAAACCAAAACTGAAAAATTCCTTATTTTATTGATTTGAGAAGAAATGTACATTGGTCATAGGAAATTACACGGCTTTGGTCCTAGATACAATCTAAGATAAAGTACATGACTTTTTTTTCCTAGTTACAATCTAGAGATTGAAAATTACATGGATAAGAATTGATCTATCAACCCTTGATCAAAGCTCGGAGACTATACAAGGCGGGAAGGTGTTAGGCACCCACCTTGCCCGGTGAAACCAGTCTTTTAGACTATGGTGACCAACATTCATGTCACATCATCCAACATGTTATCAATCAATTGCATGTTCATTGTTTGCTTGAATTTAATGTGTGTATGTGATAAACCCTAATTCAATTTATTAATCCTTGAATTTGTATTGACAAATAAATTCTAGTGAATGTGTGTGACTGGCGATATCCTAGAGTCAAAAATTTGGGAGAATTATGAAACAAACATGTTTTTCATATTTTTGATGTGGATTTAAGATCAAAGTTAGTGTTATGCATGAACATGTGATGAACAACCAAGAACATGTAAAGAACACATATGAACATTTAAGAACATTCAAACATATTTATAGAATTTAAGTAAACACTAGCATGCTCTAATCTTAATCTCATAAAAAAAAAATTTTAAAGTTAGGGAAAGGATTATACCTGCATGCAAAATTTACACGGTGGAGGAGGAGACTCTTGGTGGAAGTCCTAAGGGTGGAGTAGAAAAGAAGAACTAGGAGAGTGAGAGTGAATCTCATGAAGACCAAGATATGATAAGATTACTTTACTTCACTAAAACTTAAGAGAATAGAAGAGATGGTGTTTTTGTGTGCCTTGAAATGGAGGAGATTGGAGGTTTATATAGTTGTAGTGGAAAAAATATGAATGAAAGGTCATTCAATGAGGGTTGACAAAGGATCAAAAAACCTAGACCCTATTTCAGACTTTGTGGAAAGCTGCTGCATTAAATGTAGAGATTGGTGGAAGTGATGAGCAAGCAAAATTCGGGTTTTCCTGCAGCTATTGTAACAGCCAGCAAAACCAAATTAAAAAAAAAAAAAAATCATATCTTACTCAATTCTGATCGGAATTGTCTCGTTCATGTGCTCAAATTGATGCCCCGAATGCTTAGTTTTTGGAAAAATTAACCTCATTCACAAATTCAAAATAGTCTGAGAGATATCAATGAAATGGTGAGCAGAGGTCATTTGTTAGAAAATAATTTTAGCACAATTAACATTAATAGGTCCCAAATTAGTTTCCAATTAACATTAATAGGCTTTAATCACTTCCATTTCAGGCTTAATTAGTTCCAAATTTATCCTAATTAAAAAGATAATTACACAAATTACTCATTGAATAATTAATGTTCGACTATCTAATTAATTAAGTGTATGCAACCTTACCATAAGATGTAGTCCTAGCCAATCAAATTATGACATGTCATTAATTTCAAATTGATTATAATTATAATCAATTGGAATCAATTGTTCATAATCACATATAGTCAGACTCAATTTGTGATAGTGCATCTCGGCCATTAAAACTTGATTTGACCATAACTTTCAATCTGATGGTCCAATTAAGGCTTATGACCAGTTGATTTGATCGCTACAACATTAAGATCATTTTGATGAAATTAAATTAAGGATCTAATGGCTACACTTAAGATGCCTATTTCTAAGGTGAAATTACCCTTTTACCTTCCATGTGAAGTTAAATGCGGGTTGCAAAATGGGGTGTCAACAGAATGCCCCTCATTGACAGAGCTTGAAGAGTGAACGTCAATGTACGAAAAAGACACCAAACTTTGTAATCAGTATTTAACCATGATGAATGAATGATGAATGCAAATCAAAATGTGAACCAACGTGTAGTGGATCAAAATGTGGAAAAAATCTCAAGGGAAATTGCCTACATACCTCTTGGGGAGAATCAGGTGTAAATGTAGTTCATGCATGCAGCCTTTTTTTTTTAATTGAAAAAAATGAGTACAAGACATCCTTACCAAAGGTTAAGACAAAATAGGGATTTCAGTCGTGCTTTCCAGAGGATCAAAGATCTTGAATTTTGGATGTGCTTTCCCAAGATCCAAGGATTTAACTTTTGGACGTGCTTCCTAGAGGTCTGTTGGACTTGAAGTTTGGACGTGCTTCTCAAAGGTCCAATGGATTTGAATTTTGGACGTGCTTCCCAGAGATCCAAGGATGTGAATTTTGGATGTGCTTCCCAAAGGTTCAAAGATTTTTAAGTTTGGATGTGCTTCCTAGAGTTCTGATGGATTTCTTGTAGGGCGTTATTCATGCCAATGTGTTTGGGTCTTGTACCTTAGTTCCTGCAAAATAAATACTTTCAATCAATAACAAAGCTATTCATTGAAAAGAATTGGACAAACCTAGCCAATGCCCCTAGTTTAGGACATCTTGCATGCTCGGATGAGTACTAAATGTTGGATAATTAACTTGATGTTGCGACCACAAGAGAAGATGGAAGGAGATCATAGTCCGCCATTTGTTCTGGAGATTTTTCATTTGAAGATGTGTTCTGAAGATTTGAATAGTCTTAATGAAGATTTTTTCATGGAGATTTTTCCTTTGAAATATGGAGATTTTTCCTTAAAGATTTATTCTGGAGATTTTTCCATTGAAGTTTTCAAAATTTTTAATGAAGATTTGTTCATTGGAGATTTTTCCTATGAAGATTTATTCATTGTAGATTTTTCCTTTGAAAATTTGAGGTTCCTTTTTATTGAAGATTTATTCATTGGAGATTTTTTCTTGAAAATTTGAGATTTTTTTTTTCTTGAAGAGTTATCCTAAAGATTTATCCATTGAACATTTGAAAATTTTTAAAGAAGATTTATTCATGGAGATTTTTCCTTTGAAATATGGAGAATTTTCCTTGAAGATTCATTCTGGAGATTTTTCCATTGCATTTTTGAAAAACTTTGATAGGCCAAGAATGAATTGACCCATTGTGATAAATTAACCAATTAATTTAGCCAAGTAAATTAATTAAATTAATTAAAATGCAAAGTACGTGGTAGCACAAACAAATCACCAAATAACTAAGTATACAGTGGAAATAAAATAGACTCGGTGATTTGTTTACAAATGTGGAAAACTTACAAGACAAAAACCCCACCAGGTGATTTTAAGGTCACCACTCTCGAGAATTCACTATTATCAAAACAAACGGTTACAAGTAAAGGAATCTCAGTACCTTATACCAACCTACAGTTGAACCCTTACCCCCAATAAACAATTGGACTTGTTCTATAGTGACAATCTCTCCTTGTAATGCATAGCTCTCAATACATGACTAACCAATTGCACGGATCTCAGTATGCGACTTGATCACAACTTGAGAAGGATGTTGGCTGCAAAGTTCTTCAGTTCATCCAGATAATGAATATCACGAAGTTGCTTGGTCACAAAACCCTACGGTGCATAAACACAGCAGCTTCTTCAAGAGAAAGATGAACTAGGGCAAATTCTGTCTCCAGTCATAATTTGCATGAACTTGGGCAACTGTGTAACCTTTGACGGCCCTTAAAAAAATCCTTATATATGTCTAGGGCTATGAGAAAAGAAAGCCCAAACATATACCCACAGATTGAATTGAAATCAGCTCTAAAAAACTGAATTCATAAACTTCGATAGACAGCCATCTATCAAGCTAGCTGTCGAGCCACGGGCTTCAGCAGCTTTTAAATCTCGATAGATGCCAGCTGTCGACTTTAAAATCCAACACTTTCACACTTGATTCTTGGACAGACTTGCATGGCTTTAATAGTTGAACTTAAAACTTTGTTTCTTGAAGTATTAAACACATTCTAGATCTACCCAATTGTTAGAATATGTGCCCTTAAATCCTATTGTATGATGCTATGTATGACATTATCTATGACTTAATGTTATGATTAATAAAGTTGTTTTAGGATATGTGCCCTTAAATCCTATTGTATGATGCTATGTATGACATTATATATGACTTAATGTTATGATTAATAAAGTTGTTTTATTATTATCTAATATAATGGCAACATGAATATTTGGACATTATCATATAGTCCATGAGATGCATAGTATGTGATTTATGTGATTTAGTCACGAAAGATATAAATCACAAATTCTTTGTAAACCCAAAATTATAGTTCATAGTCAGTGATAAAATTGGGCATTTCATCTGCGAAGACTATAACATATCAACTAAGATGATTTATCTTGATTCATGGAAGTGGAGACTTCTAGTTGATATGTTGATATGTTTTAAGAGTTAAGATATATTGAACTGGACCGTTGTGAGATTTATTATTCTTCTAACGACTGTCAAATGAAAAATAAATCTCACAACTTCTATTTACATGAACTCTTAATCCTGAGAGAATAATGGACCTGATCATGAGGTGTAGACTACTTTGATATATCAAGAGTGAGATCTAAAGTCACGATCAAAACTTCAGTATGTAAGGCAGCCACATTTAGTGTTGATGGAACATATATTCTCAAGATGGAATTCATAATCTCTTAACGAAGATATAAAATATTCCCTTGAGATAAGTTTAATGGGTTTGGTTATTCAGAGCGTTAAGCCTAACCACCTTAGTAAGGATATACTAAGGTATATATTTATGAAATTGGATTTCATAAATATATGATGAATAACTTAAAGGATTAAACCGGGTACTCAAGGATTAAGATGTAGTAATTTTCAAAGTGGTAGTCTATATTCATGATTTTGTATTACTACGAATATTTTATGAAAGGGTTGCATGTATAATAAAGTCTTGGGATATAATTTATTAATAAAACCTAGAGTGCAATTATATTTATATAGTGGTATTAAATATAATTAATGATAACTTTGGGCTTGTCAAAAGTTGATAGAAAAGCCCATGGCCCATTGGAGCTAGTGCCTTATTGGTCTCTTTTGGTCCCACTCCAAGCCACACACTAAAACCCAATTGGAAAGGCCCGATAGGCCAGCTCAATTAGATAATCAGTTAGTTATAAAGGGAGAAACATACAGAATTTTTCATAAGAGAAAAAGACACATCATTGTGAAGTGGTATGTATGTGTGAGTGAAGTCACTCAATTATTTTCCCTTGGAAACTGATTGAGAGACCACACTTCTTGGGCGTAAAGTGGAATTGGAGTGAAGATTAAAAGTATTCCTAAGTACTTCTAATCTATTGTTTTGAATTTCACCGCACCAAGGTACGTTATCTCGTTCTTAAATTCTGAAATTTACATAGTGCATGTTATCAATCATGAATGAAATAGATCCATTTTTGTTGCTTCCGCTGTGTGTTTTGTATAAAATACAAAACCAAATTTTTGAACAATTAGTATTAGAGCCAGGTTTTCAATATCATGATTGTATAGCATGTGATTGTTTTTAGAATTTAAGAAAACCGTGATCTTTGTGTTTTAATTTTCTGCAGTAAAATTTTCTGCATTATTGTATCCTTGAACGTGTTCTTTTGTGTAGACATGGTTTGATGATCATGGTTTTATGAATTTTTGTTATTAGCGTTGGAATTCATATGCCATGATTCATTTATATATGTGATATATAGATTGAAATTTACTACTTGGCCATAAATTTCTGGATTGATAGTTAATGTATGATGCCGTGTGTTGTTAATAATTGCCGATGATTGATAGTTATTGAATATTATATAACCGTCAAGATTGTCATAAGCGTGAATTAAGTTGTTGCACTGCTTGGCCATATTTGCACTGCTTGAAGAATCCGTGTATTATATTAAGGCTTGCATGACTTGGCATTGTATTACATGCTATAGAATCATATATAACTCTTGCATGTTTTCGTGGATTCATGTGGCACGTCATTAACATGTTTTCATATATATATATATATATATATATATATATATATGCAAGTTCTTGATGGCCGCATATGATAATTGCTTAAAAAAAAAAAATGAAACCGTATATTATATTATGTTATATAATAATATAATATAATATAATATAATATGGGTTTATATGCACATTTTTTTTAATGGATTCATCATATTGTTGCTTGCCTTGGTTTATATATTTATTATATATTAATGCTAGGATTAAAGTATTTGTTTAATGAAATTTATTCCTAATGAGATTAGGATTAAGTTTTCAAGGTTTCTAGCGTTATTATAGTTCTTGATCTTAAAAACCTTTAATTTAAAACATCTAGTGGGAGAGAGATACAAGGATTGCATCTCACGGCTTCCATAATCAGTTCATAGTAGTGTGGATAAACACCTCGTCTTGGCGTATATGCCTCGCGATCCCAAAGGAGGGTGTTTACTTCATAGTACTACAAGATTGAACTTACCCATTTAAAGTAGTGTGGACGAACACCTCGTCTTGGCGTATATGCCTAGCGATCCCAAAGGAGGGTGTTTTGTTCCATGGTACTACAAGTTTAAACATTATAAGGGAGATGAAATGTGGCTACACATGATTCTAGAAAATGGTGTACACTAGACTAAGTGTAATGTTAACCTCCCAAAGGAGCTATGTCATTATTAGTTAGAGGCTAAAGGCAAAACAACATATTATTAGGGTTTGATAAGAGTTATCATGATAGTACTGATAATGAGAATAGTTCTCAACCAATTAATGTGTTTATAATAAACTTGCTACCAAGGAATTATAGACATAAATTGGGTTGTCGTTGCATAGATTATTTTGTGGTTTTATTAAGGTTCTATATTATATGCTTATATGCTAAATTGATAATGTCCAGTTTACTTATTATATTCACGCTTGTTATTTTCAAATTTAAATCATGGCATTATTTAGCCCACCTGTTGCTATCCTTAATCAAAACAAACTGACTGGATCCAACTATGTTGACTAGAAAAGAAATTTGGACATTGTTCTTACTGCTGAAGAGCACAAAAATGTGCTTACTCAACCATGTCCTAGCTTTCCATCATTAGATGCTCCTCTTGAGGAAAAACAGCGATATGATCGTTGGCAAAAATCTAATAAGATGGCCAAGTGCTATACCCTAGCATCTATTTCAAATGTTCTACAGCATCAAATGCAGGAGTAGAACTAGCTTCGGACATTATGCTAAGTCTGAAGGAGATGTTTGGTGAGCAAGGGCGTTCTGCAAGGCAGGAAACTATGAGGCAAATTTATAATATCAAAATGGCTGAAGGTACTTCAGTGAGGGAGCATTGTCTTAGGATGATCTTTAAACTGAATACATTGGAAGTTTTAGGTGCCGATATTGATGGAGAATCCCAAGTGGATATGATACTCCAGTCACTACCAGAATCATTCAAGGAATTTAGGCTTTAACTATAATATGAACAAAAAGGTTTATACATTGTCTGAATTGATGAATGAGTTGGTAACGGCGGAAGGCATCCTTGGTACTTTTAGTATTGATGCCAATATGGCTGAAGCTTCTACTTCTCAACCTAAGTCGAAAGGTAAGGGTAAAAAGAAGAAGAAGAAGAAGGACTTCTTCAAGAGAGATGGTAAACAAATTGCCTAAGGAGTTGCCAACAAAGGAAAGAAAACCAAAGGAAAGAAAACCAAAGGAAAGTGTTTCTATTGTGGTAAGAAAGGACATTGGAAAAGGAATTGTCCAATATTCAAAGCTGCCAAGAATAAAGGTATGAAAAGTACATTTCTTCTTGAAATATGTTTGTACAGAATCCCGCAGATTCCTGGTGTGTGGATTCAGGTTGTACTAATCATATCTGTAACACTTTGCAGGGGTTCTAGGAGACTAGAAAGCTGAATGATGGGGAATTGTTTCTTACTTTGGCTGATGGAAGCAGAATACCAGTTGTAGCTGTTGGAGTGTTTAATTTATGCTTTGAGTCTAGGGTTTTAATATTGGAAGACTGTTTGTATGTACCTAATGTTCGTAAGAATTTAATTTCTGCAACTTATTTAGGTAAACATGGATATTATGTTATCCTCAAAGACAATGATGTAATAAAGAAGGATAAAGTGTTTATCTATTCTGGCAATATTGTGAATGGTCTTTATATTTTAACTCCTAACAAGCATGAATTATACAATTCTGAATTAGATAGTAGCTCTCATGTAAAATCATTAAAAACAAAGTTTCCTTCTACTAGTGATGCATATTTATGGCACTTGCGTTTGGGTCATATTAATTCAAATAGGATTCAAAGACTAATTAAAGATGGACTTTTACAGCCCATGGACTTTGATGGATTTCCAGTTTGTGAATCTTGTTTGGAAGGTAAAATGACCAAACAACATTTTAATGCAAAAGGTAAAAGGGCCCAAGAGTTGCTTAAATCAATTCATATGGATGTATGTGATCCTATGTCAACACAAGCAAAAGAAGGTTATGAGTACTTCATCACTTTTACAGATGATTACTTAAGATATGGTTGTGTACCTAATGAGATGGAAGTCTGAAGCCTTTGAAAAGTTCAAAGAGTTTAAGGCTGAAGTTGAAAATCAATTGGGTAAACGTATAAAGGCCATTCGATTTGATCAAGGTGGCGAATACCTTCTTGGAGATTTCAAGGATTACCTAATTCAAAATGGGATTGTCTCCCAATTGACTGCACCTGGAACTCCCCAACAAAATGGTGTAGTGGAAAGAAGGAATAGGACCATTTTGGAAATGGTTAGGTCCATGATGAGTTATTCAACTTTATCAATTTCCTTTTGAAGATATGCACTAAAAACTGCTATGCATATTTTGAATTTAGTTCCATCAAAATCTGTTCCTAACACACCTAAGGAATTGTGGAGTGGGCACAAGCCCAGTATAAAATATCTCCACATTTGGGGATGTCCAGCACATGTGTTGAAAGGGAAGTCTAATAATTTGGAAGCTAAAACGGAAGTATGCATGTTTTTAGGGTATTCAAAGAAAACCAAGGGTTATTTATTCTATAATCATAAGGATAACAAAGTGTTTGTTAGCACCCATGCCAAATTTTTGGAAGATGATTATGTGAATAATTTTAATCCTAGAAGTAAAGTTGTATTGGCTGAATTAGATGAACCTGTAATTGAACAACCAATGGAAGAAACTAGGAATGATGTGGCTGTATTGGATACACTAGCCGACATTACTCATGAGATGACTAGTACACAAGTGCCTTGTTGTAGTGGGAGAATAGTTCGGCCTCCTATAAGATTTATAGGTTTGGGAGAAACTTATAAAGCTATCCATGAAGAGGCTAAATCGGATCCCTACACTTATGAGGAGGCAATGAATGATATAGATGCACATCATTAGGTTCAAGTTATGAAATCTGAATTGGATTCTATGTATTCAAATCAAGTATGGGATCTTGTAAAGGCTTATAACGGCATTAAACCTGTTGGTTGCAAATGGGTTTTAAAAGGAAGAGAGGGATAGATGGAAAGGTTGAAACTTTTAAAGCAAGACTAGTGGTGAAAGGGTATACACAAAAAGAATGTATTGACTATGATGAAACTTTTTCGCCAGTAGCTATGCTTAAATCAATTAGAATTCTCTTATCCATTGCTGCTCATTATGGTTATGAGATTTGGCAAATAGATGTCAAGACTGCATTTCTTAATGGCAATCTTGAAGAAGAAATCTATATGATGCAACCGGAAGGTTTCATAGCAAAGAACCAAGAGTATACGGTATGCAAGTTGAAAAGGTCTATTTATGGACTTAAGCAAGCATCTAGGTCATGGAACATCAGATTTGATCAAGCAATCAAATCATTTGGTTTTGAACAAAATCTTGATAAACCATGTGTGTACAAAAGACATCAAGATAAAGTAGTAATGTTCCTAGTGCTTTATGTTGATGATATTCTACTCATTGGAAATGATGTAGGGGTAATGTCATCGGTAAAAGTTTGGTTGTCAAGCCAATTTGAAATGAAGGACTTGGGTAAAACTAACTTTATTCTATGGATCAAGCTTTGGCGAGATCGCAAGAATAAGATGTTAGGTTTATCACAAACTGGATATATAGATAAGGTTCTAGAAGTGTTTAACATGCAAAACTCCAAGAAAGGATTACTTCCTTTTAGACATGGAGTTCCTCTGTCAAATGACAAAAGGCCTAAGACTCTTGAGAAAGAAAATATATTGAGACAAGTTCCTTATGCTTCTGCAGTTGGAAGTCTTATGTATGCCATGCTATGTACTAGACCAGATATCTGTTATTCAGTTGGCATAGTCGGCCGATATCAATCAAATACAGGACTTAAACATTGGCAGGCTATAAAGCATATTCTCAAGTATCTACGAAGAACGAGAGATTATATGCTTGTTTACCATAGTGAGGATTTGATTCCCATTGGTTATACAGATTTAGATTTTCGGTCAGATCTTGATTTTAGAAAGTCCACTTCAGGTTGTGTGTTCACCTTGAGAGGTGGAGCCATAAGTTGGAGGAGTGTTAAGCAATCTTGTATTGCGGACTCCACCATGGAAGCTGAATATGTTGTTGCTTGTGAGGTGGCAAAGGAAGCTATTTGGCTCAAGAAATTCCTTTCTAATCTTGGTTTTGTGAGAATGGAGCAAGTTCCCATCACATTGTTTTGTGACAATAGTGGAGCGGTTGCACAATCCAAGGATCCAAGAAATCACAAGAAAGGAAAGCACATTGAGAGAAAGTACCACATTATTTGAAACTTTGTTGCTGGAGGAGATGTAGTAGTAGCAAAGATTGATGGTGCGAGTAATCTAGCGGATCCCTTTACCAAAACCTTGCCACAAAGGACTTTCGAGTCACATTTGGAAGGAATGAGAGTTAGATTAGTGCACAATAGTCTTTAGGGCAAGTCGGAGATTGTTAGGATATACGCCCTTAAATCCTATTGTATGATACTATGTATGACATTATCTATGACTTAATGTTATGATTAATAAAGTTATCTTTATTATTATCTAATATAATGGCAACATGAATATTTAGACATTATCATATATAGTCCATGAGATGCATAATATGTGATTTATGTGATTTAGTCACGGAAAATATAAATCGCAAGTTCTTTGTAAACTCAGAATTATAGTTCGTAGTCGGTGATGAAATTGGGCATTTCATCTGCGAAGACTATAACATATCAACTAAGATGATTTGTCTTGATCATGGAAGTGGAGACTTCTAGTTGATATGCTAATATGTTTTAAGAGTTAAAACATATTGAACTGGACCACTATGAGATTTATTATTCTCCTAATGACTGTCAAAGGAATAATAAATCTCACAACTTCTATTTACATGAACTCTTAATCCTGAGAGAATAATGGACCTGATCATGAGGTGTAGGTTGCTTTGATATATCAAGAGTGAGATCTAAAGTCACGATCAAAACCTCAGTATGTTAGGTAGCCACGTTTAGTGTTGATGGAACATATATTCTCAAGATGGAATTCATAATCTTTTAACGGAGATATAAAATATTCCTTTGAGATAAGTTTAATGGGTTTGGTAATTCAGAGTGTTAGGCCTAACCACTTTAGTAATGATATACTAAAGTATATATTTATGAAATTGGATTTCATAAATATATGATGAATAACTTAAAGGATTAACCGGGTACTCAAAGATTAAGATGTAGTAATTTTCAAAGTGGCAGTCTATATTCATGACTTTGTATTACTACGAATATTTTATGAAAGGGTTGCATGTATAATAAAGTCTTGGGATATAATTTACTAATAAGACTTAGAGTGCAATTATATTTATATAGTGGTATTAAATATAATTAATGATAACTTTGGGCTTGTCAAGAGTTGATAGAAAAGTCCAAGACCCATTGGAGCTAGTGTCTTATTGGTCCCTTTTGGTCCCACTCCAAGCCACACACTAAAGCCCTATTGAAAAGGCCCAATAGGCCAGCCCAATTAGATAATCAGCTAGTTATAAAGGGAGAAACATACGGAATTTTTCATAAGAGAAAAAGACACATCATTGTGAAGTGGTGTGTATGTGTGAGTGAAGCCACTCAATTATTCTCCCTTGGAAACTGATTGAGAGACCACACTTCTTGGGCGTAAAGTGGAATTAAAGTGAAGATTAAAAGTGTTTCTAAGTACTTCTAATCTTTTGTTTTGAATTTAACTGCACCAAGGTACGCTATCTCTTTCTTAAATTCTGAAATTTACATAGTGCATGTTATCAATCATGAATGAAATAGATCAATTTTTGTTGATTCCGCTGTGTGTTTTGTATGAGATACAAAACTAGATTTTCCAACACCAATTACAAGTAAAGTGCATATTGTCAAAGGATTAGCCAATTACATAAAATTGTGACATATGTTCCTAACATTGAATCACATATGTCCTAACAATCTCCCCCTTTGGCAATCCATGACGAAACCATAACAAACAAATGAACATATGAGAGAAGTAATAGATCACTCAACTCATATTCACTTGTTGAATATAACAAAATCTATCCTAACACAAACTTTTGAAAATCTTTACAGGAAGAGAGTTATGGCAAGTAGACTTTGACAACCTGTATTTCTGAAACATTTTAAACAAAACTCATCAAGGCATCTTAGTGTGAAACAGAAATAATAGATTACATACAATAAATAAGAAACATGTGTATAAAGAGAAAAAAGAAACCACACATAAAGAGATAGGTAAAAGAACTGTAATAACAACGTCAAATGTATATATATCAACAAGTACAAGGTTTGCTATCACAGTATGATCACAAGCTCTAAGGTACATGAACAATGTATCTAAAATAGAGAGAAAAGAAAAAGATATACAAAGTCCTCACTACATCCCTCAAAATATGAACACTCCCCCTAACAAAAATCTCTTATACTAACCCTCCCTCTTTGTATGATTACTCTCATATCAAAACTACTCCCTCTTTTTGTCACAAGTGACAAAGGGTAAATGCATCAAGTAGACATCTCATCTGAACTGGAAGAGCTAGCATCATCAGCATCAGAAGTATTACCATCACCATCATCGTCCTCATCCTCAGAAGCCTCTGAAGTAGGAGGAGGAGAAGCAACGAAGCCACCCATGATAGCTTGTTGTCGTGTAATAGACCGACACAGGTGTTCACCTGACACAACTCATCACTGAGAGCATCAAGGCGAGTATCCATGCGCACAAGTTGTGCCATGATGTCCTCGAGAGTCACTCCGCTAGCAGAAGAAGAAAAAGCGAAGGTGGATAGAGCTATAGAAGCTGGAGGAATCGCCGTTTCGGGCTGTCTCGAACGAAGCTGTGCCTCACTCCGCTTCATGGTAGCTACATCAATGGCATACAAAACCAGGAAGTGATTGGAAACAAGAAAGGAGATAGAAAAATGGCAAAGAATCTATGTGATAGCTGAAGGAAAAATGAGCTTATCACGGATCGTCGTATCCCTATAGACATCTATAATGGATAGAATGAAATGAGAGGGGAAGTCAATAGAAAAATCCTCAATGATGGATAACAAAAACCAAGCATGAGACTTTGTGATAGTGTTATAGTGAGACAAAGGGTGGAGAACGAATGTCATCACCATGTTTAGGAACCTCGGACCTTTAGTAAAGGCCAAGCAAGGGGTGTTTTGACGGTCACCCCAAGATGAAGAAGGTCTCTCACAAAAGAGAGACGAGAGTTTGTCTTTGGACACGGACTGCAAACGCTCGCAGTTAAGATAGTCAGGATGCGCTACCCTAGAAACGTGTAGTACCTCAGCAACAATCTCCGTAGTAACTACAATGCACGTACCTCTAACGCGAGAAAAGAGATGAGGTACAAAAGTATCGAATCCGTGCATATTTGAGTAAAACTCCTGTATGATCATGGAGGGACAAGTGACCAGAACGTCACACAGTGACTCCCAACCCCTACTGTGGATGACAGTGGGCAGGTTAGTATCAGAAAAATCCGATAGGATGACTTGGCGTTCCGAATGAATGCCTCGTCGAGAGAAGTTCTCCGTGAAGTCCTTATGGGCTTTCTCATCATGGAACCATACGTGTGATGGAGTAGGATCAGAAGAGAGAGATGCCCCAGAATGAAGAGGGTTTTGAGACGGAATAGATTTGCATTTGGGTGCCATGACATAACTAACGCAAGGAAGAGAGATAGAGGAAGAGAGAGAGAAACAATCATAAAAGTACCAAACAGTTTTAATATCAAAAGATAAAAACAAGAAGGTATGTATGCATGAGAATGCATGAACATGTGACATGCAAACATAAATACATCATGGGCTTAGCCCAATCCAAACCTACCAGCACATATCATAGCGACAAAGTAAAACACACATCTAGAATGCATGAAACACTGTTATAATGCACATGTGATGTAATGCATAAGGATTTAAAAACCATTTAAACAAGACCCATCCCAAAAATTTCACAAGAACTTCATTAATTTTGAAAAATCCCAAATTTTCTCAAAAATCCCAAAAGTTAGGTTAGAAAGCATGAAATGCATGATGAAGAGAGGGATTAAGGACCTTACCAGTGAAGAAAAGCAAGATTGAGGTTGAAGAAACTTGGGAATGAAGTTTGGAGTGAGTTAGAGTTGTTTGGGAGGTGAAAAGACATAAAGCAGTAGAAAGAGATTGAGATTGCTTAAAAAAGCTGTCGGGGATCTAACGAGAGTTTTCTTCAACAATGAAGCTTGATGGATTGAGTTAGCTATTGAGCATCTAGAAAATTTCTCAATGGATCGAAGCAATTATCAATAGCTATTGGGATTGCGATAAAAAGCAGCTGAAGGGACTCGATAGATAGCTTATCTGTCAAGAGGTATTGAGGTAGCTATCGAGATTGCTTAAAACAGTTTTTCAAGAAGAGAAAAATATAGACATGAATGCAATCAAACATGCAACTCAATCAAGGATTCAACCAACATATTAAACTCCCAAAATCATCTCTAAAAAAAAAAAAAAACGATCAGCTTCTAGATTCCAACCACACACACACACACACTAAACACGTCTAACTAATTTTATATTTCAAAAACAAGTTAAGACAGTTTAGTGAGCATACATTTACACAAATATTCCTTGTGATGGCCAAATCACATTGTACTTGCACATATATCAAAAGTAGCAAATGATATTACGTGTTGTGTGTGAAAAACATCACAAGATTGCATAAGTGTCAACATGTTATGACGATTTGAGATATGAGAAAATCACTTTAACTCACACACAATCATAATTGTTTGATGGGGACTATCACCTTTGAGGTACATCCTATAACTCCCATATCTCCTAGAATACATGCTTGCAATCATATTTAAAGTATTTTGTTTCTTTTTGCTTTAATTTCTTTGCATCTTTTCTTTAATTAACCATATCATGCATGGGCATATAAAAGAGAGATGGTGAAGTATACAGATGTCATTTCATGATTGGCGGGCAATAGTGGTGAGATGGTTATTTATGCCTTTCTCTTAGAATTTTCTAGTCCTTCCCGTCAAAAAGAGTGATATGAGTTTTAAGTACAAGAGATTACCTAACCTTACTCATCACAAACACGAGCCACAAAGCTCACTTGCTTAGTTGTACATATAAGTGCTCATCTAAGGTACAAGAGATACAAAGTTTAGAAAACTTTGTTTCAATGGCCATCTAAGGTAAAAGTACCAATGTACACAAGCACACATTGTTTTTGTATTTTTCAATTTTTCAATTTTTTTTATTATGAAAAACAACATAAAGAAAAACTAAAAAAGAGACAAACAAAAACATATTAAACAAAACAAAGCAATGCATAAAACTAAACTAACTCAAAACAATAAAGCAAAACACACAAGTAATGCAATCAAAAACAGAGAGGGAGAGAGAAAGTGACATAATCACTTTGAGCTTTTTTCCTTTCACACCTTGGAAGAACCTTTCCTTTATGCAAACCCTTGAACCGGCAGTGAGGGGGAAGAATTGAAACTGTAACACCCCAGTTATTAATTGTAATTTGGAAGAAGTTTGATGGGTAGATTGGTAATTTTACTTGCAAGATATTTTAGGGACAAGCTTGGAAATAAGCTTCATCCCCTTAAGTCAACCACCCCCTCCCCCACTTTCACATTCACGTGTCTCTCTCTCTCTCTCTCTCTCTCTCTTAAGCTGCCACCCTCTCCCTTTCTCTCACTCGAATTCCTCTCTCTCTCCCCACGGTCTTCCACTAAACTACTTCAGCCATGAGTTTCTTTTCAAGCTATCACCATCGGTTGTGAAGAAAAGATTTCGGCAAGAGAAGGACCTTTTTGGCCAAGCAAGGAATATGAGGTAAAATTCCTATTTTCCTAGCAAAACTAAGTAAAATCTAGTTGTGGAGTTTATGCTAGAGCAAGCTTATTGGGTTTATGTAAGAAATTCTTTTTCGAATGAAAAGTTTGGTTTGGTTTTGAGTCATTTGGCTCTATTATGCACCCAATCACGATTTTGTCTTGGGTAATGGGTTTTGGAGGTCTTGAAGTTGTGGAGAGGTGGGCATGTGAAACTTTGATGATTTGGGTAGCAATGGTTTTGTTAAAATCCAAAAATTTCATATTATTTGAAGAGTTTTTGCTTTGATAAAAGGTTTTGGTTGATTAGTTTCCTAATGGGTATTTGAGGGTTGGTTTGCTAGATCAACTATGGGTCTTGTTGTATATGTTGATGTGAGTTAATTTTTGGAAGTGTGTTCTTTGCATTTTAAATGACTTGGCAAATGTGGGTGTGAGTGAAGTGATAACTATGTATTTATTCAAGTGAAGTGTGAGCATATGTTTTTTGCATACAAAGTGTTTGATAAGTTGTTTATATGAGATTTTGTGTTTGATTCCTTGTTTTTAATATGCTTTAAATCTTGTGGTTTTAATGGGAGTGATAGTAATTTGGGCTAGTCTTAAAACTATAACAATTTTCTAAAGCTGTCAGAGACAGATTTGAGTCAGCTGCAATACATGATTTTTAGTAAATTATAGAAAAATTATTTTGAACTGAATTTTTGATGGTACATACTACACATATAAGAGCTTATTCCTATTTAATTTAAAGTTAATTGGATAACTTTACGTGGACTAAACAATTTTTACAAAATGACTGGCCCGCTGTATATTGAATCTGAAAGTGCGATGAAAACGTTGAGATTTTGTGGAATTTACTTCAAATCTTTGTTGAACGGATTGGTTTGTAAATTCATGTGCTTTCTTAGACATGTGTTTTACTTAGTTAAGTCTAATAATGGTTTGGTTTAATCATTTAGTGCTCTATAGGGAAACTCTATTATGAATCAATGTGTTTTATATTATGTTTATATGTGCACATTGCTTGCAGTGGAGAATTAAAATGCTTTGGTTTTGTGCTATGGCACTATGAGTTTGTATGCTTGTTTGGTTCCCGTTTGGGAATGGGTACTTGTCTTAGGTTGGGCAAGCTAGGCTTTAATGCATTGGATTTGTTTTAAGGGATCCTATTCGATTTTGGAGACAAATGTAATGATAAACTTTGCGATAGGCCTTGTTATTAATAGGCTTGATCCTTATGTTTCTAGGTTTTGATATTCTTGGTGATGGACCTAGTGACGGGATTGGTTGATTTTCTGATGCCCGATTAAGGTAAAATCAGTTGTCTTTCCAAGATAAGTAGCTTTTTAATGGGATTTTTGAAAAATAAACATGTTGCATAAATATTGTTTTTGGGTTAGACACGCATTTGGAAACTACCTATGGAAATTATATTTTCCTAAAAACTATTGTGTCGTAACCTTAATATATATATGATTATTTATGACAATGCATCATATTTGGTATTGGGGAAATGCATGAATTTTTGATACGAAAAAATGAGCATCTTTTATTTAATCTTTGATAAGAAAATCATTGATTTTATGGTATATTAAAGATGCTTATCTTGTCTTGTTATGTGGGAAATTGATAGAAAATATTTTGACAAGAATGAAGTTGAAAACCTTACAAACTTTGTGGATATAAACTATGTGTTTCAAAGTAATGTAACTTGTGAGCTTTATGTGGTTTTAACACCATGCCATGTGTGATTTCCCAGTGATCACCCGATTTAGTTTCCGTAATCTTTGTGACAACGGGATCAAATCCAGGTCAGTGCCCTTTCACTTTGGATGACGCGTTCTTCCCTGCTGCCCATGGGGGGAAGAGGGTTCCTTGATTGTGCGTGGGTGAGGTTGCTACCTATAGGGCCAAGAGACCACATGCAAGAGAGGTCCTATTTGACACGCTCTCTTTGCTGCCCATGGAGGGAGAGAAAAACCTTGAGGGTATGGGTGAGGTTGCTGTCCATGGGGCCAAGAGTCTGCATACCAGAGAGGACAATATCATGCCAGTTGTGAATGGGTGGATCCCTTGACCGGTCTATGTGGTAGTATGGTATATTTGTGATAAAATTACCGTATGTTAGATTGTATGGCTTTGGAAATCATATTATTGGTACTCACAGATTATAGTATATAGTTTCATGGTATTATTTTGAGAAACTTTGTGTTTCATCATTTAATCATTCTTGTTACACTATTACAAAAAATGATCTTATAGTATTCAGTTAGCAATTTCTCAAACTAAAACATGTTTTGCAAATTGTTTATAACATGAAACTTGCATTTCTCCCACCCCCATTAATTATGCTGCTTACTGGGCTTTAGCTCATTCCACTCTCCAACAGTTTTTCAGATAAATTTGCTATACCCCGGGCATAGAGCTAGTTTAATTGGTGGTGATTGGAGCATTATGCTAATTGAGAGAGTTATGCTATGATTGGTGGAATAGCTAATTCTATCGGAGGTTGGGCTCTTGAGGTTTGTTAGCCTTGGGCATGGTAGGCTTAGATTCTATCATTGAGGTTGCCTATCCTAGGAAGAATTGTGGTTTTACGTCG
This sequence comes from Lithocarpus polystachyus, assembly GCA_033629205.1. Taxonomy (NCBI): domain Eukaryota; kingdom Viridiplantae; phylum Streptophyta; class Magnoliopsida; order Fagales; family Fagaceae; genus Lithocarpus; species Lithocarpus polystachyus. Next base: position 47,907,961 of record CM066163.1, read on the forward strand.
ATCCATTTGGAGGTTTGGAATTTCATGTATATTTGGAGACATGATTCGTAAATTGTATTGTTTGTAAATGTCTCGTAGAGCTTTGAATTATATTGTGGAGATTTTAGTATGGTTATTTATCCTTATCATGTGTTGAGGAGAAAAAAAAAAAAAAAAACTCATACGTTCTCGCTCTCAATGGTTCTTCTCTCACGCTTTGGATGCTTTTGGGTTTGGGGCATGACAGAAACCGTTCAAGTTCGAAAGGAACATGAGGGCTTTGAGAAGATCTCCAAAAGGAGCAAAGGAGGATGGAAACTGATTCTGGTTTCCTGATGAGATTATGTTGTTGTTCTGTTGAGTGGCTAACCACTTATAGCAATTAGGTCGAGTATGTCCAGTTGCTCCACAATGATGACAGAGATGCTGCTTCTTCTGTTTAGCTTTTTGATTATTTCCTTTCTTAGTCCTTGGGTTTTTTTGTTTCATTCTTAGCAATTTTAAGGGGTGCTCCTAAGATAGACTTACCCTTGTCTATATTCTCACTAACTAATTCATTTTTAACTTCATTGTCCTCAGTTTCAACATTATTGACAGGGGGAACCAAAACAGCAGTATTGGAAGAAGCAATATTAGAAGAGGAGAAATCATACTCTAAACCATTTCTGTCGGAAGCAGATTTCTAAAGGCTGAGTATCTTATCAAGCTTTGCACTTGAAGTCCTTTCCAACTGAGCTCTGACTTGAAATAGCTCCGCTTCAAGTTTCTTAGTCTTTTCAGCCAAGAAATTATTTTCAAACCTTAGTGCTCCTATAGTCTGATTGGCTTCATCAAACTTTATGTAGAGTTCTTCTTGTTTGAGCTCCACATCACTGAGCTTCTTGGTGGCCAACCTATACAACTTCTCATGCTTTTCTGAGACCTTGTACAACTTTGGATAGGCAGTATGGATGTCATCTTGTTCATCCATCTTCTCAAAATTTGATTTTACCAAGTCTTCTTCTTCATCCACATCTTCTACAATCCCCTCAGTAGGATTGACAGTTGCTGTGAAGGCATCTCTTGTTTCATGTGACCAAAGCCTTGACACCTGAAACACTTGGGTCCTGAGGGAACAGTGTACTGACCGCCATCCTTAACATCCTTCTTCCCTTTGTCTTGGCTCTTAGACTGAGAGGAGCTCTATTGCCTACGGTCCTCGTCGAAGCCCTTTGCATTGGCATTCTTCATGAACTTCTTGAATTGCTTGGTGATGTAGGACTTCATTTAAGAATCTTCATTGTCTGAAGACTCATTCGTGTCACTGTTTTTGTCCTTTAGTGTCATGCTCTTGCTCTTGCTCTTGCTCTTGCTCGATTTCCCGACCTAAACAAACCCAACTCATAGGTCTGCAGATTTCCAACTAGCTCTGTCAAAGGAATTTTGTCAATATCCTTTAATTCCTCAATCACAGTAATCTTGGCATGGAATCTCTCCGGTAGAGATCTGAGCACCTTTTTCACAATCTTGGGTTCAGGAATAGTTTCCTCAAGATTAAAGTCTGAGTTTACTATGTCTTTGAGTTTGACATAGACCTCATTAAACGACTCATCCTCCTCCATCTTAATCTCTTCGAAGCTTGTAGTGAGCCTCTGTAGCTTCAAATCCTTAACAGCCTTGGTTCCCTCATAGGTTATCTAGAGGATGGTCAATGCTTCCTTAGCAGTTTCAGTATAAGATATCTTCTTGAACTCCTCATTCGTGACTGCACTGAATAGAGCATTCAATGCCCTGCTGTTGAAGTTTGCCGCCTTGATCTTAGCGTCATCCCAATTGGTTAGCACTTCTATAGGCTTGGTCCAGCCTATCTCCATAGCTTGCCACACTTTCTCATCTAAAGACTGTAAGAAAGCTCTCATGCGTACTTTCTAGTATGCATAGTTAGTGCCATCAAATAATGGAGGTATAATAAGAAATTGTCCTTTATCTATGACAAACAAGGGTCAATGGATCATACAGCAAAGGTTAATACCTAATCAGAGCGTGTCTGCTTTGATACCACTTGATAGGCCAAGAATGAACTGACCCCTTATGATAAATTAACCAATTAATTTAGCCAAGTGAATTAATTACGTTAATTAACATGCAATGCACATGGTAGCACAAAAAAATCACCAAATAACTAAGTATGCAGTGGAAATAAAATAGACATGGTGATTTGTTTGTGAATGGGGAAAACCTACACGGCAAAAATTCCACCGGATGATTTTAAGGTCACCACTCCCGAGAATTCATTATTATCAAAACAAGCGGTTACAAGTAAAGGAATCCAAATACCTTATACCAACTTACAGTTGAACCCTTACCCCAATACCCAATTGGACTTGTTCTGTAGTGACAATCCCTCCTTGTAATGCCGGCTCCCAGTACGTGACTAACCAATTGCGCGGATCCCAATACATGACTTAATCACCAACTTGAGAAGGATGTTGGTTGCAAAGTTCTTTAGTTCATCTAGACGATGAATATCACGAAGTTGCTTGGTCACAAAACCTTATGGTGCAAAAACACAACATCTTCTTCAAGAGAAAGATGAACCAGGGCTTTTTTTTGTCTCCGGTCACAATTTGCATGAACTTGGGCAACTGTGTAACCTTCCACTTAATTCCCAAGAAGTGTGGTCTCTCAATCAGTTTCCAATAAAAGAATAAGAGAATGTCCAGCACCCACATACAAACTATTTCATGTTCTTATGTGATCTTAATCAAAACCTTATGAAATTCTGTACGTTTCTCTTCTTATATATAACTGATTATCTAATTGGGCTAGCCTTTTGGGCCATTCCGATTGGGCTCTTATATGTGGCTTGGAGTGGGACCAAAAAGGAACAAATAAGACTCTAGCTCCAATGGGCCTTGGGCTTTTTTGTCAACTCTTGACAAGTTCAAAGTTAACATTAATTATATTCAATACCACTATATGAACATAATTGCACTCTAGGCCTTATTAATAAATTATATCCCAAGATTTTATTATATATGGAACCCCTTCATTAAAATATTTGTAGTAATCTAAAGTCATGAATATAGACTGCCACTTTGAAGATTACGACATCTTAATCCTTGAATACTCGGTTTAATCCTTTATGTTATTCATCATATATTTATAAAATCTAATTCCATAAATATATACTTTAGTAACTCCTTACTAAAGTGGTTGGGCCCAACACTCTGAATAACCAAACCCATTAAACTTATCTCAAGGGAATATTTTATATCTCCGTTAAGAGATTATGAATTTCATCTTGAGAATATATGTTCCGTCAACACTAAATGCGGTTGCCCAACATACTAAGGTTTTGATCGTGACTTATAGATCTCACTCCTGATATATCAAAGCAACCTACATCTCATGATCAGGTCTATTATTCTCTCAGGATTTAGAATTGATGTAAATAGAAGTCGTGAGATTTATTATTCATTTGACAGTCGTTAGGAGAATAATAATTCTCACAGCGGTCCAGTTCAATATGTATTAACTCTTAAAACATATCAATATATCAACTAGAAGTCTCCACTTCCATGACTAAGACAAATCATCTTAGTTGATATGTTATAGTCTTTACAGATGAAATGCCCAATTTCATCACCGACTACGAACTAAAATTCTGAGTTTACAAAGAATTTGTGATTTATATCTTCTGTGACTTTTTACATAAATCACATACGATACATCTCGTGGACTAAGATAATGTCCCATTAGTTCATTTAGATGGTCTCATATAATTAAACAATTTAATTATTTATGACATGCCAATAAATTGAATTTTAGGACATAAACCCTAACTAGACCATCTCCCATGTGCTTGTGCACTCCATGCCATGTTTGTGTGCTTAGACCTATGCTATGTTTGTCTTACCATGTGTTATTGTAGCCCTTTTGTCACTTTACCTTTCTTTCTTGCGTTTTGGCCTATTGGTTCGGACCCGATCTAGACTCTATGGTCTTTATCATTGTCCATACACCTTGGCCCATATCAAAGGGTTTGTATCACCCCTATTTGCATGCCTGTTCTTGCTTGCTTCTATGCTTCATGCTTATGTTAGTCTCTCTTGTTCTAGGCTTTGCCACATTTGACACCTTTAGCAGGTATGTGATTGTGTGGTTGCATTCGACGCCGAGGAGGCCATGTCTAGATGTAACCACTTGGGAGGCATCTTCGTATGTCGGGTTGCTGCGTGTGCACCCTTCCCTTTTCTGCTCTATACGATGATATGCTTGTCATGCTTGTTTGCGCCACTCTTTGGCTTTCTACGCATCTATACATGCTTGCTTACATGTCCATGCATAAGTCTTGCTTGCTAGTGTGTTGTCCATGCTTCAACATAATGAAGTTATGGACATCCGATCCAAACCTACATTTGTCCCTCGCGGACACCACCCTTTTTTGTTTGCTATCTTGCTTTGTTTCCTTTTTTGCTTGCATCTTGGTTTCTATGTTTGCCATGTCTACCATGTTTATCAATTTTATGCCTCTTTATTGTGCTCTTTGCATCTTTTCCTTTCATGGCTTGTCTGTTGATTTTTTGTCTTTACTTTTGCATGTACGCACATGGAGCGAGGATGCATGGAGCTAGGGCACGATCTCCTGGGCACAAACAAAAGGGGCAAGGATATGAGCACGCAAATATGAGCCAAGCAACTGCAGTTAGTAGGTTTAGGAGTTTAGCTTTTCCCTTCGGTTGTGTACTCTTTTAAACCTCCTCCGTCATCCTTCCTTTCTCCCTTAGATGGTTTATATTAGGTATATCATGCCTTGTACCATTCATCCTCATCTCTAGAGTATGGTGATCCCTATTTACGTTCCTACACCTATGTTTTAGGTCATGCTCTAGGGATGTAGGCATTTACTTTCCTGCTCTACGTGCTTACATTGTGCATGATGTATGTATATATACTTGCTCCCCCCTTCCAGTGTGATCGTCGCAGTCTATGTCACCTAAGGCAAAGCAATGCCTAATTTTTGCTGCGAAAGTAAGGTGATGTGTCACTTGATTTTCACTGTGGAAATCTGGTACTTGGCTCGAATGCCATAGGAAAGCATAGATTGGGACCATGCCCTTTCAAAAGCCAAACCTCAAAGCCCCTATGTATGCAAAGCCCCGAAAGCCAATGCCAAAATCATGTTTTTTACTACCAATCTCCAAAAATTAAGGTTTTATCAAAATAAAGGACTGTCCTTGGACAGGCGTTGTGGGGTGCCTAACACCTTCCCCACATGTAACCAAACTTCCGGAACTAAGAGTCAAGATTTTTTTGCCATCCATATTAGATTAGGAAAAATGACATTTTTCTTAGCCTAGGATTGGTAATAAAATCAACTAGAAACAGGTGACCAATCACATCTTAGAAAAACCTAATGATTGGTGGCGACTCCACTTACCTTTGGTAATCCCTTAAAATTTGGCCCAAATTTCTATAATAACGCTAAAGGTAGACCTATAATCCTGCACCGAGAGAGAGAGCACTCGAAGCTCCACGCGAAACACAGTCGTATACACATTCAGAGGGGCCCTCCAACAAGGCCCCACACGCGCATGAGCTGTTGCCACGGCGGGTGGTTGAACAAAGGTACGGCAGCAGCGGTTTTTTAGCTTAGCTGATTGAGGTCGAGTGTCGACAAACTAGCGACTCCACTGGGGATCGATGAGAGTTTTGCCTTTAGAGCTTTTGATAAAACCATAATCTTCGGACATTGACTTTCAAAAACACAGAAATTGGCATTGACCTCCGAGGCTTTCCTTTTGAAAAAGGCTTCTACTATATCCTAATAGACCATTTTTGAAAGAGGAAAAAATCTTTTTCCAAAAATTCCTTTGCCAAAAGCCAGAAGGAGGTTCTGAGGTATTTCCACATAGGGCTTTACTGCTTTCCTCACATGCTTTATTGCTTTTCTTCACATGCAAACATAGGGTAGCAAAATTTAACTTCTGCTACATCTTTATTCGCTTTCCATATATATATATATATATGCTATGCTTTGAAAAAGTCTTTCCCCTTCATTAAGAATTGCAAAACATATATAACCTTTTGAGCTGAACTCGGGTTCCGCACTACTAGCAAGGTCTCACCTCTTTTGGGGATTTCACCATCCCATCTGTAGGTGTATGGACAGAACATCGGCAGTGTTACCCATAGTTAGGTTGCCTACTAGTGGCACTGTACGCTTCCCCCCTTCCCCCTAAAAAAAGGGGGGGAGGGGTATGGTAGAAATACTCGAAATTAAAAGGCAAGAAAGTAAAGTTCATAAAGTAAAAGAACGTAAATAGAAGACATAAAAATAAACTGCTAAAACCCCTAAAATCAACTTGACAACACGCTCATTCTCCCTTTCCCCTCCAACCAGATATTTTTCTTTTGAATTTTATATTATAGTTAGCTACTTAGTTAGATACCGTTTTGTAAACTTATTTTGGATTTTGATCTTAGACCTTAGAATTTGGAAAATATTTTCCAAATGTGTTGATGATAATTATTTTGGCACTAGGTGACTAATTAAACATTTGGTGAACTATTTTGATATATTGCATTAAAACTTAAATATATTTATTTCATTAGTATAGAGTATAGACGTAGTCAAATAGGCCACGTAACAATTCACGGTATAAAGATGATGACATCATATTAATGCAAATCTTTATTTTATTTTTTATGGATGAATTCATAATTTATGAGATTATTCAGCATACAAAGTCACTACCAATGTTCTTTTTCCTTCCCCCAAAGAAATAGGATCTTACGATCTAGGATCTACGTTGGATCTTGACTTTGACAACCTTACGTGGTTGGTTGTTACGTTGGATCTTGACTTTGACAACCTTACTTGGTTGGTTGAAAAGGTTAAAGTAACACATTGAACCTAGAGGGAATGATCAAATCGCAAAGAGAGAGAGAGAGAGAGAGAGAGAGAGAGAGAGAGAGAGAGAGGGAGAGAGAGGATCCGTCAACCATTGGTCCACCAGTAACCACTTACCCAGTAACCCAAATTCGACCCACCACACTAACCTATCTACGACCCACAATCCAGTAGCCGATCCCGTCGCCTTTACTTCTCCACCTTCACTAATCCACAAAGCTCCATTATTGATTAAACTTCGAAAACTAAAATCACATATCTAGAAACCCAAACACACCCACCAAAAATCAAACCCTGAAAACCAAAACTCTGTAAGGAAAATCAGTGCTACTTGATGAACTGTGGCTTTTGTGGGGTTTTCTACAACTTGAAGAGGTTGTTCAAGGAGGGAGGGTGGGAGAGCATGTGGGGTGGATGAAAAGACCCAAAAATTCCCAGACTTTATGTTTGTTTTTCATGTGGGGCGAATGATAAGATAAGAAAACAACTCTATTTCTAGTTTTGTATTTGGAAGTCAAAACAATTAAGTTGTTGTCTCCTGGCAACCAACCCTTGAATTGAACCAATCGGTTCATCCCAGCAACTTAACACCAAAGGGGCAACCACCTCAAAAGGTGCTTAATATGAAAGAGTGCCTTTTCTTTGTCTGGGCATGGGTAGAGTGCTATTTATTCGCCTTCCATTAATTGGCTTAACTAGCAATAGATTAAAAAAAGAGAAGTTAATTTAAATAGGTTATATGTTTTTTTTTTCTAATATTTATTTTAATCTTTGTTTAAATTTTTTGACGTGGCTTTTGTATTATTTTAAATGATGACATAGCATTTTTTTAATGAAAACTAATTTTTTATTTTATTTTATTGGTCACATTAGCATCTAGTATGCTTGTTGAACATTTTATTTGTCACATTGGATTTTTTTATTATTGAGATGATGGTAAGGACCAAATGTTGGGATTAGTGCCCTTAAATCCTATTGTATGATACCAATGATGCCATGTATGATGCTCTGTATGACATTATGTATTAAATAATGTATGACTTAATATTATGATTAATAAAGTTGTTTTGTTATTATCTAAAATAATGGTAACATGAATATTCGGATATTATCAAATAGTCCATGAGATGCATAGTATGTGATTTATGTGATTTAGTCACAGAAGATATATATTACAAGTTCTTTGTAAACTCAGAATTTTGGTTCGTAGTTAGTGATGAAATTGGGCATTTCATCTGCGAAGACTATAACATATTAACTAAGATGATTTGTCTTGAACATGGAAGTGGAGACTTCTAGTTAATGTGTTGATATGTTTTAAGAGTTAAGACATATTGAATTGGACTGCTGTGAGATTTATTATTCTCCTAACGATTGTCAATTGAATAATAAATCTCACGACTTCTATTCACATGAACTTTTAATCCTGAGAGAATAATGGACCTGATCAGGAAATGTAGGTTACTTTGATATATCAGGAGTGAGATCTAAAGTAACGGTCAAAACCTCAGTATGTTAGGCAGCCACATTTAGTGTTGATGGAACATATATTCTCAAGATGGAATTCATAGTCTCTTAACGGAGATATAAAATATTCCCTTGAGATAAGTTTAATGGGTTCAGTTATTCAGAGAGTTAGGCCTAACCACTTTAGTAAGACTACAGTATATATTTATGAAATTAGATTTCATAAATATATGATGAATAACTTAAAAGGATTAAACTGGGTACTTAAGAATTAAGATGTAACAATTTACAAAGTGGCAGTCTATATTCATGACTTTGTATTACTATGAATATTTTGTGAAGGGATTGCATGTATAATTAAGTATTAGGATATAATTTATTAATAAGGCCTAGAGTGCAATTATATTTATATAGTGATATTAAATATAATTAATAGTAACTTTGGACTTGTCAAGAGTTGACAGAAAAACCCGAAGCCTATTGGAGCTAGTGTCTTATTTGTTCCCTTTTGGTCCCACTCCAAGACACACATAAAAGCCCAATTGGGAAGGCCTAAAAGGCTAGCCCAATTAGATAATCAGTTATGTGGAGTGAAACATACATAATTTTATATTAGAATGAAGTGGTTTGTATGTTCATAGATGTAAGAGAGAGACTCCTTCATATTCTCTCTAGAAAAAACACATTAGAACTAATTGAGAGACCACACATCTTGGGCATCAAGTGGAATTGGAGTGAAGATCAAAAGTGTTTCCAAGTGCTTTTCTTCATTTGTTTTTGAAATTCACCATACTAAGGTACACTCTCTTGTTCATATATTCTGAAATTTTCACAGCATATGTTATCAACTGCGAATGAAGTAAATCCGTTTATTTTTCCGACGCGTATGTTTTGTATGCGATACAAACATGTTATTTTCCTACACCAAAATGATAGCAATTTTTAATTTTTAGGGACCAACATAAGAGTTCCAAAAAAGTAAAGAGTAAAATGAAAAAAATAGGCCAAAATATAGGAATCAAAAAGACATTTTTGCCATTTTTTTTATTAGGTTGACAAAAATTAGAGAAATTCTTTCAATGGGAGAGCCCTCCCTAATACGAGCCAAAGTGATAATTCTATTTCACTCTCCCGTAAGCCCAACAAAACATAAATCACAAAAGGATATTTAACAATTTTGGCTCCAACAATTTTTTTCTTCTTCTTTTGATAAGTAAGACTCCAACAAATCAATCAAGTCAAAATATCTCAATCACCCAATTTGAAAGAACAACAAAAGTATTAATTTGAAACCAAATCACAAACAGGCAATAGCAAGATAAAAATACAAATCTTTGACAAGAAAAACTTAATACCAAAATGAAAATAATCTTTTTTCCACATTGTCGAGGACGTTTTTGTGACAAGGGGCCAAAGATGTGATATTAGCCCAAATCTCCCCTTGGGTTCTTTACAAGTGTTTATTGTGGAGAATCAAGTCCAAAATTCCAAATATATAATGAACAAAAGGCTAATGATGTTTTGACAAGAGAGAATCAAAATGTTAATAATAAAAGTGCTAAAAAAGCATAAAAACATAAAAGATCTGAAATTTCGACCCACAGTAACCTAGAGGAGGAAATTAAGAGAGGTTGTGAGGAAGAGAGGGAAGGTTCTCCTGTACTCATATTTCCATCCCTAAGGTTCAATATTGTGAGAATGTTTCCTGGCTCAGTGGGTTTTTGCTCTCAAGTTTCAGCTCTATGGGGAAAATGTGGTTCAACAACATAACAAGTCTGGAACTTCGACCCACAGTCACCGAGAGGAGGAAATTGAGAGAAGTTGTGAGGAAGAGAGGGAAGGTTCCCCTGTACCCATATTTCCACTCCCAAACTTTGGAATTGTGAGATTGTTGACTAGCTGAATGGGCTTTTGCTTTGAAGTTTCAGGTATGTGGATAGAACGTGGTTAGTTTTTTTTTTTGAACTGATGAGAAAGTTTTATATAGAGTTTGGGATATTGCTAATAATTGGTTTTTAAGTAGTGGAAGAGGCTTTTATTCCCCATGATACTAATTTGGTGTTTTGGCTTGGGTTGCTTTTGTTTAGGGAAGCGTTTGACTTGAGCATGATTTTGGAAACAAAGTTGTTTCCTCTTCATGGCTACTGTCTCTGATCTTTGCAGGCCTTGGAAAACTACATTTGGATGGCTAAGTAGGCTAGGCTGTTCAGCCTTTTTCTTAGAGTCAGCTGTGTTTTGGTGTGGAAAATGGAGCTGGGCTAAAAATTAGGGGCATAGTCACCCAGAGCATCAAAGTTCTTTTGAGGTGGAAATTTTGAGTACAAGACCTCCTCCATGAGCCTGAGATGCTACTAATATCCCTTGTCCACTTAGTGGTACGCATGGGTTGGGCTCATGCAAAAGGTTCGAAAGGAACCGACCCATACCCTCCAAACCACACTTCCTCAATTTCCTCCATAAGTCACATGGGCTTGGATTATGCTTAAAAGAATAAAATAAAATATAATACATGAATTGAGCCCACAATGAAGTCGGGCTTAGTTGAATTGGGCTTGTAGAAAATATGTTACGAAAATTGGTATCAACACGCATAAATAAAATACCTATCTTGGGAAAAAAAAAAAAACCCCAGCTAAAAAAGAAAACCACCCAAGGGAGAGAGAGAGAGATCTAGTGAGGTATTTTTGTTTCACTTTATTACCAAAATTTAATTATTGTTTTTTAAAAGGTTATATAGGTGAGTTATATAACAAATATAACCATACAATTGATGTATTATAAGTTTATAACCAATTTTTACATTTTTTTTATTTGTCAGTTCAAACCATTAGGATTATCTGCTACTCTCATTGAATGTTAAAATTTATTTATTTTTTTTTTGAGAAAAAAAATTTATTATATTAGTAAAAACAAATGATTAATTTGTCAAGGATTTTTTTTCAAAATAACAAAAAAACACCAACTATATAGTTAGTAAACTAAGGTTTGAAACAATTTTGGTTTATAACAATTCGAGTTCTTTGGACTCGATTTTACTGTAGCAAATCGAGTTCAAGACACTCGATTTCAGTATGCTAGGAGAGCTGACACGGAAAAATAATCCACGTGAAAATCGAGTCCTTAAGACTCGATTTCACTGTTCATCATCTTCCACCTTCCTTTCTCTCTCTTTTTTTTTTTTTTTTTTTTTTCTCCTCCATCTGCGTCCCACGACCTTCTTCCCAGCTCCCAAAATTTTTTTCCTCCATTTTTCCTCCATCTGCGTCCCACAACCTTCTTCCCAGCCCCCAGCCCCCAAAATTTTTTTCCTCCATTTTTCCTCCATCTGCGTCCCACAACCTTCTGCCCAGCCCCTAAAATCAAATCCACAAAAGTAACCTCAATGGCTGTGCGTGGTGGGGGAGAACGCGGTGGCTTCGGCGGAGGACGTCCCAGGGGAGACAGCAGACGCGGTGGAGGGCGCAGGGCCCGTCGCGAAGTGGGTCTCTGTGCTGGCCTCAAAGACATGCCCGTTCAGAAGCAAACCTGTGCCGGTCAGTTTCAAGGCCTTCGTCGTCGTTGGTGATGGTAACAGCCACGTTGGACTTGGCGTCAAGTGCAGCAAGGAAGTTGCCACCCAGATGGAGGAAAAAAAAAAAAAAAAAAAAGAGAACGAAGGATGAAGATGATGAACAGTAAAATCGAGCTTTAAGGACTCGATTTCCACGTAGATTATTTTGCCACGTCAGTTTTCCTAACATACTGAAATCGAGTGTCTTGAACTCGATTTGCTACAGTGAAATCGAGTCCAAAGGACTCGAATTGCTATAAACCAAAATAGTTTCAAACCTTAGTTTACTAACTATATAGTTGAGGGATTATTGTTATTTTGAAAAAAAATCCATTTGTCAATACAATCCCAAGCCCCACCACCCCATAACTAGTTTAAATACCATATATTAAAGCTCACATATATCATGTCAACGAGCTCCTCCAACGGCCACAAATGGTCTCCTTTACCTTCAACACACTACAGCAAAAGCACTTCTTCTCCGTCACTCTCTGTAAGTCCCCTCTGACACTCACGTCTTTCAAATTCCCTTCATTTTCTTCATGTTCCACTTTCTCACCTCAAAAACACACACTTAAACCAAGTTTTTTTTCCCTTTCTTGTAGTTAGAGCAAATGTTAGTCACACTGAAACAAAGGTGTCTATCACGGACCACACTTTAACAAAAACCATGAATTTAAGAACTGCTAAAGAAAATGTTGTTGGGTTTTCTTCTGTGAGGGATATGGATGAAAGAACACAAAGAAAATCTTTGAAAAATCTTGGTGGTGGTTCAGTGGTGGAAAAGACAGAAAGGAAATTAACGAATGATAAAAACAGAAGGAAAAACTTGGGTTTTAGAAGAAGCAAGGAAATGTGTTCTGGGAAGTTTTCTCTAAGGACTAGAGATGAGAATATGATGGTATATGCTTTGGAGAGTGTGTGTAATTCAGTGGTTAATAAAAAGATGGAGAAGAAACCCAGAAAAGTTGATGATAATCGGGTAGGGAAGGAAGATAATGGGAAGGGCTCTAAAAAAAATAAGGATGAATCTTCTGAAGTTCAGTTGAGGCCTGCATTGGATATGTGTTCGAAAAGAGGGGATGTCTTGGGTGCAATTCAATTGTATGATAAGGCACTTAAAGAAGGAATTAGGCTAAGACAGTACCATTATACTGTCCTATTGTATCTTTGTTCTTCTTCGGCTGCGGGTGTTATTCATCCTGCTAAAAGTGGGAGTGGTAGTAGGATTTTAAATGCATTGGACTTGTCTAATGGAGTTTCTAATTTGAATAATATTCCGATTTCAAAGGAGCAGCTAGTTGATTTTGGTAGAATTGATGGAACTCCAGGTAAAATGGAGTTGAATTCTAGTAGTAACTTTCAAGATTTTAGTAGTACTTCGAATGAAAAGAACTTAAGCAGCTTTTCTAATGGCTTTAAAAAGTCAACTTCTCCGCTTTTGGATAGACCAAATTCTCCAATAAAGGATGTGGATGACTTTTCAAACACAAAAGATGACCAAGAAGAACATAAAATTCAGGTAGGTGAAGATTTCAAGAAGTATGCACTTCAAAGGGGATTTGAGGTATATGAGAAGATGCGTTCTGATAATGTCCCAATGAATGAAGCAGCATTGACATCTGTAGCTAGAATGGCAGTGTCAATGGGTAATGGTGACCTGGCATTTGATATGGTGAAGCAAATGAAGCCGTTGGGGATAAATCCAAGATTGCGTTCTTATGGTCCTGCTCTATCTTATTTTTGCGATACTGGTGATATTGAAAAAGCATTTGCTGTTGAGAAACACATGTTGGAGCATGGTGTCCATCCAGAAGAGCCTGAATTGTTGGCACTCCTAAGAGTAAGTGTAGGAGCTGGTAAAGGTGACAAGGTGTACTATTTGTTGCATAAACTAAGAACAAGCTTACGGAAGGTCTCATCCGCTACTGCAGATTTGATTGTTAAATGGTTTAATAGCAAGGCAGCTTCAAGAGTGGGGAAAAGAAAATGGGATACAAGTTTGATAAAGGAAGCAATTGAAAATGGAGGTGGAGGCTGGCATGGACAGGGTTGGTTGGGGAAAGGAAGGTGGAATGTCTCATATACTACTGTTGGAATTGATGGTTTGTGTAATTGCTGTGGGAAGAGATTGGCGCTGATTGACCTTGATCCTAAAGAAACAGAGAATTTTGCTGAGTCAGTTGCATCTATAGCTATAAAGAGAGAGAAAAATTCAAGCTTTCAGAAATTTCGAGTATGAAAATCCCTTGGTAATTCTTATTTTTAGTCTTATATGCGGCTTTAATATGGAAAATGAATAAATTTGTTATTGGCAGAAATGGCTTGACTATTATGGACCTTTTGAAGCAGTGGTAGATGCAGCTAATGTAGGTATTTATAACCAGAAGATATTTGTACCATCCAAGGTAAGTTATTTGATAGCTTAAGTGAATGTGACACTTTCAAAGATTCACATTTTTTTACTATTAGTGGTTTTTTTGTTTTGGGGGGGGGGGGGTTTGTTGGGGTTGGGAATTCTTAAGGTCAGTGCTGTTGTTAATGGAATACGTCAGAAATTTCCTTCAAAGAAATGGCCTCTCATAGTTTTGCATAACAAGCGTATAACTGGACGTAAGATGGATGCACCAGTAAATAAGGCCTTGATCGAGAAGTGGAAAAATGCTGATGCACTCTATGCAACGCCTACTGGTTCGAATGATGATTGGTACAAAATATATACTGTTGTAATTCATTTTCCTTAGCACATTTATATTTGTACATATATGTTAAACTGGAAATTTTTTACTTATTATAAAGCCAAAATATTTTTATGATGCTATGCATTTAAAGCATTATGGTTAATAACCTGTGTTTCAGGTACTGGTTGTATGCAGCTATAAAGTTTAAGTGCTTAATTGTGACCAACGACGAGATGAGAGACCATACATTTCAACTTCTAGGAAATGATTTCTTCCCAAAATGGAAGGAGAGGCACCAAGTGAGTGAAGCTCTTGAGGACTTAATGCTTTTAAAGAATCCTTTTTTTTAGCTGTATATAGGTTGTAGATAAATAATACTAATTTCATTTTTTTTTCCTTTTCTAGATAATTAGTTGTGCAACTGATATTGCTTGAACTTCTTGAATGATTTTTTAATGCATTTGTTCTAACAAATTTCTATTTTTTTTTTCTTAATATAAGGTGCATTTCAGTTTTTCTGATTCTGGTCCAGTCTTTCACATGCCTCCTTCTTGCTCTGTTTTAATTCAGGTCAGAACCAATGGATTCCCAATATCCCTTATTTTAATTTTAAAATAAACTAAAAAATGGATGAATTTTAGTATGACGTGCATATTTGAGTTGGTGTGAGTAATAAAGTATTGAAAGCTGATAAATCAGCTAGATAAAACATTCTTGGTTCAACATGTTAACAGGAATCTGATCAAGGACACTGGCATGTTCCAGTTGTATCAGAATGCGATTATGAAGCCAAAAGAACATGGCTATGTATTACACGTGCTAAATTAAGTGCAGCAAGGGAAGATTCCGTCACAAGTCCTGAAGGTATTTTAACCTTCTTGGTTGGTAACATGAAATCACCATTCCTTTCAGCCTATTAATAACCATCTAAGTGCATGTTTCCTTACAATTAAAATAAAAGCATTCTTAAGTGTACTTTATGTTGCCATTTGAAATGAGTTCATGTGGGACATCCACAAGATCTGGAATGAGTGTAATTTACTTTGAGGAATCACTTTTACCCAATAGGATTTCAAGTATATTTCTGTTAGTTAATTACTTTTTAAGTATATATCCATAGATAATTCACAAAGTTATATTATAGCATACTTCTATGTTTAGTAATATGTGCAAGTAATTGAGCACTATGTATAATACTTAGACCTAAACACCAGTGAACTGCAGGAAGTTAATATGCGTTACAAGATGTTATTCATTTTTCTTTAATGGAAAATATAATTCAATGTTTGTTGGCCTTTTTAAGGGCCAAAAGATAGTGTTCTCTGATATATGGAGCGTGAATACAACTTTATTTTATTTTAGCTTTAGAAGAAATTGTGCTTTTACTTTGCTTCCTTGGATTTTATTTTATTTTGTGCAATGGGTACAACCTTTTTCTAATTAGTATTTTATTTGATTTCCTAGAGTCAACATTATTTTTACTATTTAATAATTGGACTTCGACTTAAGTTAATTAGGATAGTGGTTTAGTCCTAGTGTTCACTTTTCTGCTGTGGTTTGTGGTGGTGGTGGATGATGTGGATGGTGGTTGAGGATGGAGGGCTTTTTTTTTTTTTTTTTCTGTGGGAGAGGGAGACAGAGGGAGTGAGAGAGAGAGGAAGAATAAAAAATGAATAAAAAATAAAAAAGAAAGAATATTTAAATGAAATGGAAATAGTAAAAAAAATAGAAGTTTTGATGTTAGAGGTATTGTAAAGTGACGTGTGTTAAATGCTATAAAGTTAGATTTTTAGATGCTAAATGCTAAAATTTTTTAAACTCTTGATGAGAATGCTCTTATTATGTTAATTATAACACACAACATCCTTTTATGTCCTATCCTTCTGTTTAATTCTTTTTTGGCCAAATATGGGTATGCTTTGAATTTTTACTTACAATCATCTTTTTACTGTTCATACACATATTCGGACATGTTCATTGTTATCTATCAGTTGATTGCCTTTTCTGTTTTATGAGGCCAAATCAACTTCAACACTGACGGACTGTGTTCACCTACTATATAGAATCACAATCTCTTCAGTGTAAGAAGGGACACTCAAGGTCATCTGCTGAAACCGAAGTAAAGTCACAACCGAATCATGCAAACCATGAAAATGCTAAAAGTCAATCTCAGGAAATCTACAAAAATCTCAGAGATATTCTGTCAGCGTCTTTGTGCTCAAATCATCAAACAATACTACCACAGCTTGAGGCTGCAGAGATGTTTGGTAACTGTATAATTGATTTTCAAATATAAACATATGGCTGTCTTGTTGGGGACCTGAAATGATGCTGTGGAGAAACAAACCCCAAACGGAGATTTCGTTGAACTGTTATGTGGCTCATGCAGCTGGCTGTATTATTTAAAGCACATAAAGGTCTGCAGTACAAATTTTTTTTTTTTTTGGCTGCAGCTGATGTTAAATGTGCTTCATCATGTTTTTTTGGCCATCAAAAGGTTTATCTTTTTGGAGTAATACTTTTTTGAGTAGTCATTTCCTCTTTCTGGGGCTTCTTTCAGGTTGGTTGGGGACTTGGGGAGGTGGCAATTCGTGTAGGGTGTAATCTTGTACCTTCTTTCTGTATATTCATTTGATACATTTGCTCATATAAATTAGATTTTGCTAGGCATTAATAAATTTTAGATTATCCCAAAAGTTTAAACAGTTAGAAAATGATAAATTTAATCACTTAATCATAATTTTAACTCTCCTCCTCATGTCTGAATACGTGAGAATTTTAATATTTTAAATGGGAGGTAGATCTCATGCTCTAATATCATAATAATTTATTGATTGTCCCAAAAACTTAAGTTTTTAGGACGTGATAAATTTAAACACTTATCCATAATTCTATCAAGCATTTATGTTAAAATGCTTTGCTAGTAAGCAGTCATTTGTTTGACACTTCTTCTCACGTGTAAACATGTGAGAATATTAATATTTTAAATGGGAGGTAGATCTCATGCTCTAGTATCATAATAAATTATCAATTGTCCCAAAAACTTAGACTATTAGAAAATGATAAATTTAAACACTTATCCATAATTCTATCAAGCATTTATGTTAAAATACTTTTGTAATACCCAGAAGAAAATAAAAATAAAAGGAGGGGTATTTAAGTAAATTTGTTTATAGGGTCAACTTTTATAATTAATATTACTAAGGGGTTTTTAGAAAATAAAGTTGAAACCCTAGTTTACATAGTCTAATTTTAAGTCAGCTTATATTGACAGATGTTTGGAGAGAGGAAATTACCCAAAATACTAAAATAGAGAAGGTTTGACTACACAATTGAGGTGATATTTAAGGATTTTAGAGGAAGTATTAGGGAAAAGTTTCTTTTGAAATAGTTTTTGGAGGTAAGTAATCTTATCCTAATTGATTTTATTTTGCGTATTTTAATTACTGAAAATTGTTTACAGTTATTACAATTTTATTTCTATTGTATTACTGATTTCAAGTAAAGAATTATTACAAATATATCTGATTACTGAATATATGATGTAATTTATGTAATTGCTTTTAGCTATACTGATTCAAAGTAAAGGATAAAGAATTTTCCAAATTCATGTGAGCATTGAATATAAGGTTTATTTTATTTAATTGTTTTATAGCTATAATGATTTAAAGTAAATAATATAGAAATATCACAAATAGATTTGAATATTGAATATATGATTATATAAATTTGTTTGAATAAGATATTTTTTGTTAGAAACTATGATTTCATATATATAATTAAGAACAATTTGACTATGAATTTATTTTGATACCCAGCCAATAGGGGTTATTCATTGGTATTATGATACCCAAGCCAATGGGGATTATTCATTGGTACATTGATACTCAGCCAATGGGAGTTATTCATTTGTACTCTGACGCCCAGTCACGAGAATATAGCGTGACCATAGTTATAAGATTGTTAAGAATATGAATTACGTTTGAATATTTGAACTATTTTGAGTCTTTAAAACTACATATGTGATTTGGAAATGTTTGAGTATTTGAACTATTTTGAGTCACTAAAACTGCTTATGTGTTTTTGGAACCTATTGTAAAGTATAACTTTGATATATATGAAAACTGATTATTTTCTAATCCATCTACGATGTATTGTAAGATTTAAAATATTTTATCTATATACAAATTATTATTTTATAGATCTATTTGCATGATAGAACTTTTTAAGACTTTGGTTATTTATTGAGTTGTCAACTCACCCTCCCTCTCTTTCTCCTTTCAGATTTTGATCAGGAAGAGTAGCATATGTTTGGGCTTCCACTGAGATGTGCGCATGAGTGAAGTTTAAGAAATCACTGGAATAAGATTTGAACTTTTATGTTTAAGATTTCCATTTGTGTAGACTTATAGATTTAAAGGATTTAGTTTATTTTTATTTTGATGTGGAAGATTATTATTGGAGATCTTTGAGGATTGCATTATTGAGGATTTTTTTGAAATTTATTGATATAATTTTCTTGAGGATAATTATTTAATTGTTTAAGAAGGCCTTACACATTTGTAGGATATAAACTTTATAGGTGTATAGCTGTTGTCACGTGCCTAGCCCTTATTTGGGTTCGGGGAGTGAAAGCTTTGCTAGTAAGCAGTCATTTTTTTGAGCCA
Organism: Lithocarpus polystachyus; assembly: GCA_033629205.1. Lineage (NCBI taxonomy): Eukaryota > Viridiplantae > Streptophyta > Magnoliopsida > Fagales > Fagaceae > Lithocarpus > Lithocarpus polystachyus. Next base: position 47,927,200 of record CM066163.1, read on the forward strand.
CATGACCAAGATGTGGCACTACGATTGCTTGCTCCAAGGTTCTAAACATTTTTTCATCTGATATTGCATTTTAGTACTAAACTATCAATCATAACCAATCAGGTGGATTCCAGTGGCAACAGCAGCCATGTGCTTTGATTCAGAGATAGGTATGTAGTAGCTACCAAGACTTTTCAATAAAGAAAATGCAAAATCTATTACTAATTTCACTATAAAAAAGTTTACACATTGACATTGCAATCAATGTGATTTATGACATCAAATATAATAAATAAATTTATATATATAATGTGTTAGAAGTTGACAACTTGACATATATGATTGGATTTGGAAGATCAATAAATTTATATTAATAACTCTTTTTTCTTTTCTTTTTTCTTTTTTCTTTTTGGGTGTGTTTAGAAGCTGACATATTTGTTTGGATTTTGGAAGGCTTATATAATAAAACTAGAAAGATATTGAAAAATAGATTTTTTTTTGAGAGAGATTTAATCTTTCTTTTGTTCTATTATATGTCATGTATATATAACTGTGTTTAGGTCTATTGATAGAGACCAATCATTGTGTAGTGTGCTCTGTAAATTAACATTATACTAAAATTAAAAAATAAAAATAAATAAAAAGAAGAAAAAGATATAGCATCATTTTCAGTTGTAAATCTATAGTTTTATAATATTTTAAACTTTTTTTAATGATATAATGTGTTTGGGACCAAGTTTGTGTGTAAAACATCATATACCTATAATCATAAAAGCAAGCATTTCTCATAGCAAAATGTGAAAAATAACCAACAATTTTTTTGGGGGGCAAAAACCTATTGGGGAATGAGTCATGGGCAACCTTGTAATCATTGTGGATTTGAAAAACCTTTTCACTTCTTGGCTTGTGTTTGCTCCACTGCCTTTCTCTTCTTATCTAATAACCATTCTTCTCTAATAACCCAAATAGCAAGCCAAAAAAGAAAAAGAAAAAAAAGAATATGAATCCGAAACTCATAAAAGAAAAGGAACAAAACCTAAATACTGAAAATTCCTAATAAAAATTTAGGAAGAATTTGAAATTCTAGGTTTTTTCCCTAATTACAACGAAATCCCTTAATTTATAGCAAACCTAATTCAATTTTATATTGCTACTACGCCAAACACCTTTTTTGATGTGTACTTAGAAGTGTAACATCCCATAAAAGGCTCTTGCCCAGTTCACATTTGCCCACAAAAGCAAATAGCCCTAAAAAAATCAGCTACTACTTCACACTCTTAGCTTTAGTATCCTTGGAACCAAGTGCTTGCTAATCATCAAATCTTGTATAGCAAATTGTTGCACACCCCAAATACTTTTATTCATCTTATTACAATTTCCACAATTACTACAATAGGCCATTATAAAGAAAAAAAAGAAATTATATAGCAATAGTAACTATAAAAGCTAACATAGTGATGTTTAAGGGAGCATTTCAATAACTAGAATGCAAATCAAACTAAACTCTTTATAATCACTGCTATAACAATGCATGTCCTCCCATTCCTTCTTGCAAGCCAATAGTAGTTGCAAGAGTTGCCACGATTTTGCTCAATGCCATAAGAGCATTCCACTGATGGTCAAAACTTAAGCATCCTTCTTCTATATTCAATCTCATGTGTGTCAAAAATTTCTAAGAAAAACCAAACTAAGCACATTTTGCAAAATGTCAATTAGTGGTTTCAAGTAAAAGTCACATTTTGCACAAAATCTAAGCAGCCTAACTCACCAACTTGATGAAAGAAAAACCAAAACCTTAGTTGAAATTTTGTTACTACAAAGTGGCAATTACTTTTAGCTGAAAAAAGAAAAAAAGAAAAGAAATTGCAAGTCTAAAACTCTTCCCAAACCTATGGAAAAAGAATGAAAGAAAATGCATATCAAAGTATAATTCAAGGTAAAATATATATTAGTGTGCAAAAGAACTACAAACATCCAAGACAATTAAAAATTAACAATATCCACACTAAAAAAAAAAAAAGCTTCATTTGAGGATTATGCTTAATTATGCTATGAAAGTTGAACATATGAAAAGCAATGAATTTAATTTTATGTATTGAACCCTACACTATTATAATAACTATCAAATTATATAAAATAACTATAAAATAAAAAGTATTGAACACTATTATGCTACTAAAATCTCATACTAAACTAAGAATATCTACAAAACTAACCCTCTTCTTCACTTTTTACTCAAACTTGTTTTCATAGCTCATATTTAAAAAATCGTAGCAGAAAATTTTCTATTAATAGTAAAATTTGTGTATACAAAAATTACAGTTTCATGTAAAGTGTACATACACATGCTCTATACCTCTAAGGAAGGAAACATCACAAACCCTTTACATATATGGGTTAGATTTAAGACAAACTACGTATATTCCAAGTTTGATAAGCCAACTCAATGGTAGAAAAATGTTTTTTTATAAAATTAGATAGTAACATATTTTACAAAATGAGGCAATTCTTTGTAACTCTTTCTTACTACTTATATTTTGCAGTATACAACAAAGTGATTTATCTATCTAGGTACAATGGGCAATAGCACTGGCTGTTCTTAAGCACAATTCAATATAGACAAATGAGATAGAAAAGAAAAGAAGAAAAGTAACATAACAAAAACAAAAAGTACCACTGTTCCAGCCCTCCAAAACTCCATAAATAAAACCCTTTCCTAGCCCAAAAATACAAAAAGTTCCCTCCTTTCCCAAAAATCCAAGAGGGCTGAGACCACCAACAACTCCCCATAGCAGTCAGACAAAGCTCTCAAAGAAACCCAAAGAAAGTATGACCAAAAACATATAGAGCTTCCTCATTTTTCTTATTGAACCAAAAAACCCAGCAAAGGCAGTTCCTTTTCCCATTCACTCTCAAAAACCAATAGAACAAAACAGCAAGAACATATACAACAAAGCAAGCAGCAAGGCATGGGCGCAATAACATTTCCCCACTTCGTTCTTACTTTCTTTTGTTTCTTCTCTGTATCTAGCTATTGATGATTTTGGAACTAATTTATGTGGGAAAACAAATCATGCCATATGAGCACTATTTAGGAATTCTATCAAACTCTTGTGAGAAGCCAATAACAAATCCGGAAAAGACTTCTAGTTTGAATTCTTTCAAACTCAGGTTTATTTGCCTCCATCTAAAACAACCTTTCTAACAAAAACTTAGCAGTCTCAATTTTCAAAAGAGAAATGAATACTTATCCCAACGAAGAAAAAAATGGAAACAACTGGAGCTTTAGTTTCATAGGAATATATTGTTCTCAACAAAAAATATTTTGCCAAAAAAAAAAAAAAATGGAATCCATAATATTTTGGGGTTTATGTGATTTGTGATTGCTTGACACCAAAACAATATGAGCCATACTATAGTATTTCCAACTACCTTAGTGACTTGTTTTGTGGAAGGTACTTATTATTGCACCAAGCTTGACCTCTAAATCCTACCCTTATATTCAATTATAAACTACATCTAATCCTAATTGGCTTTTATGTTTAGAATTATATGCAAAACCAAATCAATTAGGCTCCAGAAATAAATATATAAATTCTAATATAAAGTTAAAATTTTATAAAACAAACATGAAGTCTAATATTAAACTCCAAATAAATTATATAACATGCAACAAAGAAACCCAAAAAAGGGAAAAAGAAAAGAAACTATAGTAACCAAATATACAAATAAAATAGTAATTAAAAGACATTAACATGCAAAAATTAATATCTAAAACTAAAGAAACATACCTTGCTCAAAAACTTTTTTTATTTCGATAAGATCAAACCTGGCTCAGAAAACCTTAAATTAAAAGAACACAATTTAAATAGATTAGTAAACCCAATGGTCAAATAAAGAAAACTGGTAAGAGGGAAAATCCTAAAATTATATTAAAAACATCACTAACCATTTTTAAAATTCCAAGCGACGAAAAATAGCAACCCCCTAACTCAACAACATCTTTGCCAAAGAATGCGTACTATGACACATCTCCAAACCTACAATTAAAAAAAAAAAACCTCCATATATAAGAAAGACATTTAATGAAATTAATTACTCCCAATGAGAAAAATACACACACAGCCTTGCATGCTTATATACATATAGGGTAGGACAATAGCTAATCATAGCCTCACTTTCAAGCCATTTTTGAATTCAAACATGTTCCAATTTTCTCTAACAAAATTAAAAATATTTTGCTAAAATCTGTTGGGAAAAATACATGTTTGTATCACATACAAAACATATGCAGCAGAAAATTAACGGATTTACTTCATTCACAATTGATAACATGAACTATATAAGTTTCAGAATTTAAGAACAAGAAAGCATACCTTGGTTCGATGAAATTCAAAACCAAAAATCAGAAGTTCTTGGAAAGACTTTTAATCTGCACTCCAATTCCACTTAATGCCCAAGAAGTGTGGTCTCTCAATCAGTTTCTAAGGAGGGAATAAGGGAGTGTCCAACACTTACATACAAACCATTTCATTCCTTGTGTAATCTTAATGAAAAACACTTATGAAAACATTTATGAAATTCTGTATGTTTCTCTCCTTATATATAACTAAATATCTAATTGGGCTAGCCTTTTGGGCCATTCCAATTGGGCTCTAGTGTGTGGCTTGGAGTGGGACTAAAAGGGAACAAACAAGACTCTAGCTCCAATGGGCCTTGGACTTTTTTGTTAACTCTTGACAAGTCCAAAGTTACCATTAATTATATTCAATACCACTATATGAATATAATTGTACTCTAGGCCTTATTAATAAATTATATCTCAAGACTTTATTATACATGCAACCCTTTCATTAAAATATTCGTAGTAATACAAAATCATGAATATAGATTACCACTTTGAAGATTATTACATCTTAATCCTTGAGTACCCGGTTTAATCCTTAATGTTATTCATCATATATTTATAAAATCCAAGTCCATAAATATATACTTTAGTAACTCCTTACTAAAGTGGTTGGGCCCAACTCTCTGAATAATCAAACCCATGAAACTTATCTCAAGGGAATATTTTATATCTCTGTTAAGAGATTATGAATTCCATCCTGAGAATATATGTTCCATCAACACTTAATACGGCTACCCAACATACTGAGGTTTTGATCGGAACTTATAGATCTCACTCCTGATATATCAAAGCAACCTACATCTCATGATCAGGTCCATTATTCTCTCAGGATTTAGAATTGATGTAAATAGAAGTCATGAGATTTGTTATTCATTTAACAGTCGTTAGGAGAATAATAAATCTCACAGCAGTCCAGTTCAATATGTCTTAACTCTTAAAACATATCAACATACCAACTAGAAATCTCCATTTCCATGATCAAGACAAATCATCTTAGTTGATATGTTATAGTCTTCGCAGATGAAACGCCCAATTTCGTCACCGACTACGAACTAAAATTCAAAGTTTACAAAGAACTTGTGATTTATATCTTCTGTGACTAAATCACATAAATCACATACGATGCATCTCATGGACTAAGATAATGTCCCATTAGTTCATTTATAGATAGTCTCATATAATTAAACAATTTAATTATTTATGACATGCCATTAAATTGGATTTTAAGGCATAAACCCCAACAAAATCCACATCATAAAACACAAATAAGTCATTCTATCCACTACAATGATAATTTGTGAATGTATTATTATACAAAATATGAATGGTTTTGATTCATGGGCAACTAAACAGGCCTAAGAGATGTGCCTAATGAGGGAAACATGCAAAGAAGAATCCATTATCAGGTCTAATGTTATTTGCCTTAGTCAAATAGTTTGTTAGTCAATAGATTAAAAATTTATCTATAACTAAAAGTAATGGCTTATAGGTATTTATCATGACCAACTCTAGAACATGACAGAGACTAATTTTACAACAAAAGGCTTGCATTTCTTCTTAGCGTCAAAACAAAAGTTATTGTTTCAAATTTGTTGTTAATTAATATAACACCATGGTATCATCCAAACTCACTCAAGCCCCTAACAATTGGATTTCACACAAGTTATGAGAAGTGTTCAGTTGGTGAATGGTTTATATGTAGGCTCTATAAAGTTAGAGGAAGCACTAAACATCATATACCTGTATTCATAAAAAAGCAAGGACTTCACATAGTGTGAAAATACCAGAATTGTTTTTTTCAAGAGAAATACCTGTTGGGGAATGAGTCATGGGCAACTCATTCCCTTCGTGGCCTAAACAAAACCTAAAAACTCCTGAATAACAATAAAAAATTAAGCTATAATCAAAATAAGTAATACAACTTTGACTAAAACAATCAAATCAGGGAAGAGTAAAATAAAAATCAGATAATGATTCATATATATAAAACCCAAATCGCCCAGATTATAAACCAACCAATCAAATCTTCATTAATTTTGACCCTTTTTTCAAGTAGAGAATGTTAGGATATGTGCCCTTAAATCCTATTGTATGATGCTATGTATAATATTATGTATGACACTATTTGAGAAATGATGTATGACTTAATATTGTGTTTAATAAAGTTGTTTTATTCTTATCTAAAATAATGGTAACATGAATATTCGGACATTATCAAATAGTCCATGAGATGCATAGTATGTGATTTATGTGATTTAGTCACAGAAGATATAGATCACAAGTTCTTTGTAAACTCAGAATTTTGGTTCGTAGTCGGTGATGAAATTGGGCATTTCATCTGCGAAGACTATAACATATTAACTACGATGATTTGTCTTGATCATGGAAATGGTGATTTCTAGTTAATATGTTGATATGTTTTAAGAGTTAAGACATATTGAACTGGACCGCTGTGAGATTTATTATTCTCCTAACGACTGTCAATTGAATAATAAATCTCACGACTTGTATTCACATGAACTCTTAATCCTGAGAGAATAATGAACCTGATCATGAAATGTAGGTTGCTTTGATATATCAGGAGTGAGATCTAAAGTAACGGTCAAAACCTCAGTATGTTGGGCAGCCACATTTAGTGTTGATGGAACATATATTCTCAAGATGGAATTCATAGTCTCTTAACGGAGATATAAAATATTCCCTTGCGATAAGTTTAATGGGTACAGTTATTCAGAGAGTTAGGCCTAACCACTCTAGTAAGACTAAAGTATATATTTGTGAAATTGGATTTCATAAATATATGGTGAATAACTCATAAGGATTAAACCGGGTACTCAAGGATTAAGATGTAGTAATTTACAAAGTGGCAGTCTATATTCATGACTTTGTATTACTACGAATATTTTATGAAGGGGTTGCATGTATAATGAAGTCTTGGGATATAATTTATTAATGAGGCCTAGAGTGCAATTATATTTATATAGTGGTATTAAATATAATTAATGGTAACTTTGGACTTGTCAAGAGTTGACAGAAAAGCCCAAGGCCCATTGGAGCTAGTGTCTTATTTGTTCCCTTTTGGTCCCACTCCAAGCCACACACTAAAGCCCAATTGGGAAGGCCCAAAAGGCTAGCCCAATTAGATAATCAGTTATGTGGAGAGAAACATACAGAATTTTATATAGAATAAAATGGTTTGTATGTTTTATCAGATTAATGGTAATGAAATAAGGAAGAGAGACACTCTTTCATATTCTCTCTAGATACATAGAACTGATTGAGAGACCACACATCTTGGGCATCGAGTGGAATTGGAGTGAAGATTGAAAGTATTCCCGAGTACTTCTTCATTCGGTTTTGAAATTCACCGCATCAAGGTACACTCTCTTGTTCTTATATTCTGAAACTTACATAGTGAATGTTATCAATTGCGAATGAAGTAGATCCGTTTATTTTTCCGCTGCGTATGTTTTGTATTGGATGCAAACATAATGATTTCCCAACAGAGAAACCCCCTGATAGGATTAAAATCAAAAGCACATTAAATTATCAAGTAGATTATAAAGTTAGCCTAGATTATAAATCAACCAATCAAATTTTCATTAATTATGACCCCTTTTTCAAGTAGAGAAATCCCCTAATAGGATTAAAATCAAAAGCACATTAAATTATCAAGTAGATTATAAAGTTAGCCTAAACAAAAACACAAAACCCCTTAGTAACAATTGGAAATTAAGTGTAAATTAAAATTAGTAAATATATCTTTGACTAAAAAAATCAAAACAGGAAGGAGGAAAACAAAAATCAGATAATAAGTCATAGATATAAAACCCAAATTGCCCAACAAAAACAACGAAATTTCCCATTTTTTAATCAAATGAAAACAAACCCAGATTATAAATCAATCAGGATAGCCCAAATTTTGGTCGCATAAACACAATAAACCTAAAAACCCTAGAATATGAAACTAAGATAAAAAACCGAAAAACAAAAGGCAAATAATAGAAAGATTCAGAGAGAGAGAAAGTAGAAACATTGTGGATTTGAAATATCTTTTCCCTTTGTGGCCTGTGTTTGCTCCACTACCTTCTCTTCTTGTCTAATAACCTAGATATCAAGCTAAATAAAAAAGAAAAAAAAAGAAAAAAGAATAGAACTAAACATGAAACTGAAACTCATGAGAGCACAGAAACAAAACCCAGAAACTAAAAAAATCCTAATAACAATTCAAGTAGAATTTTATCATCTAGGTTGTTTCCCTAATTTCAACAAAATCCCTAAATTGACAGCAAACCAAATTGAAGACCAAAGGATAAGCGATTAGTTGAAGACAATAGAATAAGAGATTAGTTGAAAATTACTAACAAAGAATGGTCTTAATTATATCAAGGCTGGGTCGGGCATTGAAAAAGATAGCATCCATCCCTAGCACCATCCTCAAGTTTTCAAGAAAATAAAACTTACTAACAACTGTGTGGAACCGGAAGATGGAGGGAGATCAGTCTAACAGTAGTGAAGAGGCCTCCCTCAGGTTTCTCTCTCCAACACTCTCTACATCTTATCAGATTTCTATCTTTGTGTTTCACGGTCACAAATGCTCTCTATTCTTTATATCTGTTAGGACATATGTGTTTCACATATTAGGAATATATGTCATTATTTTATGTAATTGGCTAATCCTTTGACAAAATGCACTTGTAATTAGGTAGATCTTGGATGTATTTAATACTTCAAGAAACATTGTTTAAAGATCAAGTGTTAAAGCCATGCAAGTTTGTCCAAGAATCAAGTGTGAAAGTGCTGCTCATTAAAGCTCGACAGATAGGGTATCTGTCGAGGTTTATAAAGTTCAGATTATCTGTTTTGATTTTCATCCAATCCATGAATGTATGTTTGTGATTTCTTTTCTCACAACCCTAAACATATATAAGGATTTTTTTAAGGGCCGTAAAAAATTGCACGTATGTGTGGAAAAGATTGTTCATGCAAATTGTGACCAAAGACAAAGTTTGCCCTAGTTCATCTCTGTCTTAAAGAAGCTACTGTGTTTGTACACTGTAGGGTTTTGTGACCAAGCAACTTCATGATCTTCATCGTCTAGATGAACTGAAGAACTTTGCAACCAACATCCTTCTCTAGTTGGTGAATCAAGTCATGTACTGGGATTCGCATAATTGGTTAGTCACGTACTAGGAGCCGTGCAATAAAAGGAGAGATTGTCACAACAGAACAAGTCCAATTGGGTATTGGAGTAAGGGTTCAATTGTAGTTTGGTATAAGTTATTGGGATTTCTTTACTTGTAATTACTTGTTTTGATAATAGTGGATTCTCGGGAGTGGTGACCTAAAAATCACCTGGTGGGGTTTTTGCCGTGTAGGTTTTCCCCATTCGTAAACATATTACCATGTCAATTTATCTTAGTTTAATTGGTGATTTGTTTGTGCTACCACGTGTTTGCATTTTAATTTGATTAATTAATAAACTTGGCTAATTAGCAATTAATTCATCACAAAGGGTCAAATACATTTTTTGGCCTGTCAAGTGGTATCAGAGCAGGCACACTCTGATTAGGTTTTAATCTTTGCTACGTAATCCATTGACCCCAGTTTGTCATGGATAGAGGACAATCTCTTATTATATCTTTTTTATTTGATGGCACTAACTATGCATATGGAAAGTACGCATGAGAGCTTTCTTGCAGTCACTAGAAGAGAAAGTGTGGCAAACTGTAGAGATAGGCTGGACCAAGCCTACAGAAGTGCCAGTCGATTGGGATGATGCTAAGATCAAGGCAGCAAACTTCAACAACAGGGCATTGAATGCGTTGATCAATGCAGTCACAAATGAGGAGTTTAAGAAGATATCCTCCACTGAAATTGCAAAGGAAGCATGGACTATTCTTTAGACAACCTATGAGGGAACCAAAGCTGTCAAAGACTCAAAGCTTCAGAGGCTCACTACCAGCTTTGAGGAGATCAAGATGGAGGAGGTTGAGTCATTTAATGAGTTCTATGCCAAGCTCAAGGACATAGTGAATTCAGCCTTTAATCTTGGGGAAACCATTCCTGAAGCCAAGATTGTAAGAAAAATGCTCAGATCTCTACTCGAGAGATTCCATGCCAAGATCATCGCAATAGAGGAATCAAAGGATATTGATAAAATTCCTTTGACAGAACTGGTTGGCAACTTGCAGACCTATGAGTTAGCGTTGACAAGGATCGGGAAAACTAGCAAGAGTAAGAGCATGGCACTAAAGGCCAAGAGCAGTGATAATGATGAGTCTTTTGATGATGAAGATTCTAAGATGAAGTCCTACATCACCAGGCAATTTAAGAAATTCATAAAGAATGCCAATGTAAAGGGCTTTGACAAGGACCGTAGATAGTCAAGTTCTTCCCAGTCTAGGAGCCAAGACAAAGGGAAGAAGCATGCTAGTGTTGGGATTAATGCCCTTAAATCTTATTGTATGATGCTATGTATGATATTATGTATGACTTGATGTATGACTTAATGTTGTAATTAATAAAGTTCTTTTGTTATTATCTAAAATAATGGCAACATCAATATTCGAACATTATCACATAGTCCATGAGATGCATAACATGTAATTTACGTGAAAAGTCACAGAAGATATAAATCACAAGTTTTTTGTAAACTCAAAAATTTAGTTCGTAGTCGGTGATGAAATTAGGCATTTCATCTGCGAAGACTATAACATATTAACTAAGATGATTTGTCTTGATCATGGAAGTGGAGACTTCTAGTTGATATGTTGATATGTCTTAAGAGTTAAGACATATTGACTGGACTATTGTGAGATTTTTTATTCTCCTAATGACTATCAAATGAATAATAAATCTCACGACTTATATTTACATGAACTCTTAATCTTGAGAGAATAATGGTCCTGATCATGAAGTGTAGGTTGCTTTGATATATTAGGAGTGAGATCTAAAGTAACGGTTAAAACCTCAGTATGTTGGGCAGCCACATTTAGTGTTGATGGAACATATATTCTCAAGATGGAATTCATAGTCTCTTAACAAAGATACAAAATATTCCCTTGAGATAAGTTTAATGAGTTTGTTATTCAAAATATTAGGCCTAACTACTTTAGTAAATAGTTACTAAAGTGTATATTTATGAAATTGGGTTTCATAAATATATGATAAATAAGTTAAGGATTAAATCGGGTACTCAAGGATTAAGATATAGTAAACTACAAAGTGGTAGTCTACTTTAATAACTTTGTATTACTACAAATATTTTATGGAGTTGCATGTACAATAAAGTCTAATAAGGCCTAGTGTGCTATTATATTTATATAGTGCTATTAAATATAATTAATGGGAACTTTAGACTTGTCAAGAGTTGACAGAAAAGCCCAAGGTCCATTGGTGCCAGTGTCTTATTTGTTTCCTTTTGGTCTTACTCCAAGCCACATACTAAAGCCCAATTGGAAAGGCCCAAAAGGCTAGCCCAATTAAATAATCAGTTAATAAGGAGAGAAACATACAGAATTTAGTAAGTACATGAAACAGTTTGTATGTGAGTGTTGGACACTCTTTAATTCTCTCTTGAACTCATAAAACTAATTGAGAGACCACACATCTTGGGCGTTAGTGGAATTGAAGTGAAGATTAAAAGTGTTCATGAACTTCTGATCTTTGTTTTGAAATTCACCACACCAAGGTACACTCTCTTGTTCTATATTATGAAACTTATACAGTACATTTTATCAATTGCGAATGAAAGTAGATCCGTTAATTTTTCGCTGCGTATGTTTTGTATGTGATACAAACATATATATTTCCATCAGCTATGGATGGTGATTAGTACACTGTTTCCTCGGGACCAAAGTGCTTCGGGTGTCAAGGCTTTGGACATATGAAAAAGGAGTGCCCCATATATCTTAAGAGCATTGGGAAGAGCAAGGAACTTGCTGGTACATTAAGTGACACTAAGCCTGAGGATGATTCTGACAATGAAGATGACAAAATCCTAAATGCTTTCATTGCCATTGTCAATCCTACTGAGGGGATTGTTGAAGATGTGGATGAAGAAGAGGACTTGGTGGAATCTAAGTTCGAAAAGATGGATGAGCAAGATGATATCCATACAGCCTATGAGAAATTGTACAAGGTCTCTGAGAAGCATGAGAAATTATATAGGCTGGCCACCAAAAAGCTCAATGATCTGGACCTTGATCGAGAAGAGATTTCCATAAAATTTGATGAAGCCAATCAGACTATTGGAGCACTGAGGTTTGAGAACAACTTCTTGGCTGAAAAGACTAAGAAGCTTAAGGCAGAATTGTTCCAAGTCAGAGCTCAGCTAGAGAAGATTTCAAGTACAAAGCTTGATGAGATGCTCAGTCTATAGAAATCTACTTCTGACAAAACTGGTTTAGGGTGTGATTTTTCTTCTTGTTGTTGGAAATCTGGTTTTGTATCTCATACAAACACATAACGGAAGTAACAAACACGGATCTACTTCATTCATGAGAGATAACATGTAACCTTGAATTCTAGAACAAAGAATAGAAAACACACCTTTATGCAGTGAAATTCAAAGCCAAGACTTGAAAATACCTTTAATCTTCATCTCAATTCCACATGGTACCCAAGAAGTGTGGTCTCTCAATCAGCCTTTATGTACGTTGATTCTCAAAGAATGTCTTTCTTCTTCTCCTTGTAGAGAAAAAACTGTTTTCTTTTCTTTTCATCATACGTACATTCTAACTACCCTTGGTAGTTACTTTATTTAATAACTCTTATTAAATAAAAACTGATTATCTAATTAGGTTAGCCTTTTGGGCCTACCCAATTGGGCTTTAGTTTGTGGTTTGAGATGGGACCAAAAGGAACAAATAAGACTCTAGCTCTAATGGGCCTTGGGCTTTTCTGCCAACTCTTGACAAGTCCAAAGTTGCAATTAATTATATTTAATACCACTATATAAATATAATTGCACTCTAGGTCTTATTAATAAATTATATCCCAAGAATCTAATGATATCACTTAACCCCTCCATGAAATATCCATAGTGAACAAAGTCATAAGGTACTGTCACTTTGTTAACAACTATTTTATCCTTGAGTACTTGGTTTAATCTTCTAGTTATTCACATTTTGAAATCCAATTTCAATAAATATTAGCTTTAGTAACTCCTTTCTAGAGTGGGCGCCCTAAAAACCATTTTCCATTAAACTTATCTCAAGCGGATATTTTGTGTCTCTACAAAACAGATTATGGATTCCATCTTGAGAATATGTGTTCCCTCAACACTACGTGCGATTACCTGACATACTGAGTTTTTGACCGCGAATGTTAGATCTCACTCCTGATATATCAAAGTAATCTACATTTCATGATCAGGTTCACTACTCTCTCAAGATTGAGAGTTTATGAAATTAGAAGTCGTGAGATTAATTATTTAGGTGATAGTTTATTGATTGAATAATTAATCTCACAGCGGTCCAGTTTAATATGTCTTAACTCTTAAGAAACATCAACACATCAACTAGAAGTCTCCACTTCCATGATCAAGACAAATCATCTTAGTTGATGTGTTATAGTCTTCGCAGATGAAATGCCCAATTTCATTACCGACTATGAACTACGTTTTGAGTTTACAAGGAACTTGTAATATATATCTACTGTGACTAAATCACATAAATCACATACAATGCATCTCATTGACTATGATAACGTCCCATTAGTTCATTTATAAATAGTATCATACAATTAAACAATTTAATTATTTATGGCATAAATTTGATTTTTAGGGCATAAACCCCAACAATCTCCCACTTGCCCTCAAAGACAATTTACCATATATCTGACACTTATTTCCCTTTAGAGTGATTCATAGTCATTCTAAGGCAAGGTTTGGAAATAAGTTTCAGCTAGATTTATTGCATAAACTATCTTCTCTACTACTACATCTCACGTACTCATATCTCTTTAATGAGATAATACTTACGCTTAATGTGTATTTTCATCACCTAGGATGAACACATATCTCGAAGTCTAACTTCATGAATCACAATCAAATTACAAGTCAGTATTTGTACAACCAGTAACCATCAAATCCTCACTTAGGTGGACAAGCGTATAATCCCTCGTTCTTCTAAGATATTTGAGTATATGCTTTACTCCCACTAATTTAAGTGATCTTAGATTCAATTGATATTTTCTTACCATGCCCACCGCAAAATAGATATTTAGCCTAGTATATAGCATAGCATAAACCTATTGATATGGTATAAGGAACCGTCTTAATATGCTCTTCATTTTATATGACTTAGGACTATAGTCCTTTATAAAGGAACTCCAAACTTAAAAGGAAAGAATCATTTCTTAAAGTATTACATGCTATACTTGGCTAGAATCTAATCTGTTTAAGCAGTTTGAGATAGACCCAACATCCAAACTTCTGAATTTTAACAAAGTTTAATTTTTAGGATTTGACCAATCTTTCCCAAGTACTTTATATCAAATTGGACTAGACAACAAAAAACTCCATTGATGACAATAACTCTACATCATATTAAATGATTAGAATGTCATCAACATACATTAAGAAATTTATTATTCTATATAGCACTTAATCACATAATCCCTTTTAATACTTGACCAAAATCAAATAACTTGATTGCTTGATCAAAGATGATATTTTATGATTTAGATGCTAGCTTTAGTCCATATATGGATTTTAAGCAACTTGCAAACTAAACACTACTGGTTCTTTATTATGAACAAGTCTAGTTACATCTTATAGATGTCCTTCTCAAGATTGCTACTAAAAGAAGCTTTCTTGATATCCATTTCTATATTTCATCCAAATGAAATATAATGAATAGGAGAATCTAGATAGAGTCAAACTTGACTATTAGTGAAAAAATCTTTTCATAGTCGAACCACTTCTTTCTGAATAAATCTTTTCGCCATTAGTCTTGACTTTGAAGGTTTGCACCTTCAAATATATTAATCTCATTTACTTGTAACCTATTTGAAAACAATAGGCTTAATGCCACTAAGTGCCTCTACAAGTTCTAAACTTTAAATAGAATCTACTTCTATTCATATAACTTTGATCCAGTAATCCATTTTCATATCATCTATTGCCTTTACGTAGGACCGAGGATCAAATTCATATCCTTATGGAATGACTTCAAAAGTTTTTTTCCAAAAGTATGAATTTATTGTTGGAGTTTATGCCCTAAAATCCAATTTATTGACATGTCACAAATGATTAAATTGTTTAATTATATGAGACTATTTATTAATGAACTAATGGGACATTATCTTAGTCCATGAGATGCATAGTATGTGATTTATGTGATTTAGTCACAGAAGATATAAATCACAAGTTCTTTGTAAACTCAGAATTTTAGTTCGTAGTCGGTGATGAAATTGGGCATTTCATCTGCGAAGACTATAACATATTAACTAAGATGATTTGTCTTGATCATGGAAGTGGAGACTTCTAGTTGGTATGTTGATATGTTTTAAGAGTTAAGACATATTGAACTAGACCGCTGTGAGATTTATTATTATTCTAAAGACTGTCAAATGAATAATAAATCTCACGACTTCTATTTACATTAACTCTAAATCCTGAGAGAATAATGGACCTGATCATGAGATGTAGGTTGCTTTGATATATCAGAAGTGAGATCTATAAGTTACGGTCAAAACCTCAGTATGTTGGGCAGCCGCATTTAGTGTTGATGGAACATATACTCTCAAGATGGAATTCATAATCTCTTAACGGAGATATAAAATATTCCATTGAGATAAGTTTAATGGTTTTGGTTATTCAGAGAGTTGGGCCCAACCACTTTAGTAAAGAGTTACTAAAGTATATATTTATGAAATTGGATTTCATAAATATATGATGAATAACATAAAAGATTAAACCGGGTACTCAAGGATTAAGATGTAGTAATTTTCAAAGTGGCAGTCAACTTTCATAACTTTGTATTACTACGAATATTTTAATGAAGGGGTTGCATGTATAATAAAGTCTTGGGATATAATTTATTAATAAGGCCTAGAGTGCAATTATATTCTTATAGTGGTATTGAATATAATTAATGGTAACTTTTGACTTATCAAGAGTTGATAGAAAAGCCCAAGGCACATTGGAGCTAGTGTCTTATTGGTCTCTTTTGGTCCCACTCCAAGCCACACACTAAAGCCCAATTGGAAAGGCCCAAAAGGCCGGCTCAATTAGATAATCAGTTGGTTATAAAAGGAAGAAACATACAGAATTTTATTAGAAGAGAAAAAAAGATACATCATTATAAAATAGTGTGTATGTGCGAGTGAAGCCACTCAATATTCTCCCGTAGAAACTGATTGAGAGACCACACTTCTTGGGCGTAAAGTGGAATTGGAATGAAGATTATAAGTATTCCCAAGTACTTCGAATCTTTTATTTTGAATTTCTCCGCACCAAGGTATGCAATCTCGTTCTTGGATTCTGAAATTTACATAGTGCATGTTATCAATCATAAATGAAATAGATTATGTTTTATTGCTTCCGCTGTGTGTTTTGTATGAGATACAAAACCAGATTTTCCTTCAATTGGTATCAGAGCCAGGTTTTCATCTCATGATTGTATAACATGTGATTGTATTTTAGAATAAAAGAAAAATGATTTCTTGATAAAATCGTGTTCACATGAAGCATGCACGTTCTCTTAGTTTACAGTTATTGAATGAAGCCGTGTCTTCATTGAACTTGCCAAGCAATGCAATAAGGTTAATTGCTTGAATGCCTAGACTTTGAATTCGTATAACATGTAAATCCATAGCCATGTGCGTGAATTCATAGCCAACATGAAAGATGGCCTTGTTATTGAAATCCATCAAAGTCAAGACATGGCATAAGTAAGTTAACTGCCATGTGCGGTTATTATAATTAATGCACCACTTGGAACCTTTAATGCATCGCTTGGTTAGTGTACTTTGCCATTGCACCACTTGAACTTTGTGTTGTACGGCATGGCTATAACAAGGAAGTGGTTTGATAATGTAATATATATGGCATGTAGTTATTGAATCCGTATGGCATGTAGTTATTGATATGAATTGATATTGATATCGAACAGTAATCCATTGCATCGCATGGATATATATATGTGCTTTGGAAGTGTTGAATGCTTTATATATATACGGATTGGATGTAACTGCCTTGTATATATTAACTGCCTTGGATGTAATTGTCATGTGTGTGAACCGTATCATTGCAATGCTTGGCTACATATAAAGACTTATATAAGTCTTGCATGATTATAAGGCATGCACCGCTTGGTTATTTTTGGTTTGCATGGGCATGATTGTTATATAAGTATAATATGTAATATAAAATTTGTATGGTATATTATATATGATATATACCGTATAATCCGTATGGTATATTATATTATATATATATTATTTATATATATATGTAATATAATATATATGGTTTTGGTTTTATATTTTTACATATTAATGCTAGGGTTATGAAATTTATTCCTAATGAGATTAGGATTATATTTTCAAGGTTTCTAGCATTATTAGGGTTCTTGATAATGATCTTGAAAACCCTTATGTTTGATTTGTAAATCTTCGTTGATAAAATGAAAAGGTGTTTTTATTGGAAGAATAATGAAGATGTCAAAAAGGCTATGTGATTAATTTTATAGTCCTTAAAAGTTAAGGACATTTATTAATCATTGTCTAACTAAAAGACCTAATGAGATCAAAGATGTTAGTTTAATAAAACTCTTAGTCCTGTATTATTGATGATTACAGGTCCTTAATTTATTTTAATTAGAGGTTTTTAATGAGATTAAAATTCTAATTAAAAGGTATATAGTTTCTAATGAGATTAGAATCTTTTATTTAGTAAATTAAGGATAGAGTTCTATATAACTAATTTTCGATTCATTAGTGTTTAAGGAATCCTAAATAGTTTAGGACTTCCATTTTAGTTAGTGATTCTAATGAGATTAGAATCTTTATAAAGTGCAAGGTTATTAGTTGTGATGGGATCACAATTATTTAAGAAAAACCCAAATAACAAGTGGGAGTGTTGAAATAACCCTTTTGTTAAGTTTATTGTAATGTGAATAGATACCTTGTCTTGACTTCGAGTCTTGCATTCCATGCGGAGGGTATTTACTTCATGGATTACAAGGTTAAACTTCTTTGTGATTGCGCGAATGTTCGTTACACCATTGTGACGTAACTTAGTAACATCACATTGAATTTAAACAATTAAACACATTTGATGTGTAGGGTTAAAATTGTGATTAGATCACAATGTTTTCATGACAATCCACTTGTTTTAAAATTTCTAGTAGGAGAGAGATACAAGGGTTGGATCTCACGGCCTCCATTATCGGTTCATAGTAGTGTGGGTAAGCACCTCGTCTTGGCGTATATGCCTCGCGATCCCAAAGGAGGGTGTTTTGTTTCATGGTACTACAGGTTTTAAACACTATAAAGAGAGATGAAATGTGGCTACACATAATTCTAGATAATGGTGTACACTAGACTAAGTGTAATGTTAACCTCCCAAAGGAGCTATGTCATTATTACTTAGAGGCTAAAGTTAAAGCGGCAAATTATTTTTGTTTGGTAAGAGTTACCATGATAGCATTAATAATGAGAATAATTCTCGCCTGATCATAGTGATTGGTATGACCTCGCTACCGAGGAATATTAATTGCGGGATTAGGTTGTCGTTGCACCTAGTATAGTATTTTTGGGTTTCATACTATATGGTTATGGATGCAAAATATAATGTCCTTGTAATTATGTTCATAGTCTCAAAATAAAGTTGTCATAATTTTGTTCTCTAGCTACTATTTTAAGTGAATCACATTAATTAAGATATTATATTGGACATGATGCTTAAAGAGCTGAAGTACATATTTATGTTCCGATTCAGCATTGTCATAATTTCCTATGCATGATGCGTTGATGGAAGATAGCTTATGATATGATCATAGTCTCCATTGAAATGCTAAAATGTTGCATTGGCTTCTATCTCAATTGTGCTACTGCATGAGATGCAAGAGTTAGTACTAAAGTTAGACTTTATATTAAGTCTAAATGAGATGTTTGGTATGAATCATATTGAGTGCTAAGAAAAGCTCAAAGAGTTCCAATTCTATGTCATTTTATGAAAATATTTTTTTAAATGAATTGGAATTCTTGGATGTAGAGATTAAATGTTAATCTCAAATGGATATGATCCACAAGTCCTTGTTAGCATCATTTGATCAATTCAGATTGTTTTGAAAATAAATTCTTTTATGTTATCTGAATTGATGAGTGAGTTCTACACAACGGAAGACATCCTAAAAGCTAAGGCTAGGATCAATATGATTTAATTCAAATTCTTAGCCTAAACTGAAAGGTAAGGGTGGTAAGAAGAGGAATTATAATATCAAACAATTGGACAGGCTAGATGCCTTAGTAGTTGCCAAAAGGAAATTAGACTTAGGAAAAATATTTCTGTTTTGGTAAAGCTAAGCATTATCCATGATTGTCTTCTAGATGGAAATTTACATGTTTTTACTTTTTAAAGAGAAATGTTCCATCCTTTGTAATTGTATGTTTTGGAACTTATGCTAGATCTTATTAATCTAAATGATATTCAAGATTGGTGTACGATGGGCTTTTATAACCATTATTTTATTATATTCCCAGTCTATGAATTTTATTTAGAGGATAATAAGACCTAGGGCTCCTTTATTGTAAAGAAATAAAGTTTCACTGACTTCTTTTAGTCAGTACATAGATGAAGGATGAATAAGACTCTTTTAGAAATAGTAAAGTACATGATAAGTATTTCCATTTGCTTATTTCTTTTGGAGATGTACTCTAATAATTACTGTACATTTTCTAAAGTTGATTTCAAAAGTTTGTTCCTAAGACATTTGTCAAATTGTGAATTGGGTGAAAACCTAGTATATGATGCTTCCACTTTTGGAAATGTCCAGCACTTGTGCTAGAAAGGAAGTCTAACAAATTGAAATCAAAAGGTTGAAAAATGTGTGTTTATGATGGGTATCCAAAAGAAATTGCAAAAGATTGTTTTGGTAGTCATAAAGAAGACAAGATGTTTGTAAAGTACAAATACGAAGTTCTTGATGATGACTATGTGAATAATCTTAAACCAAACGTATAATTGTTCTAGAAGAAAGATGTCATAATTTGTTGAAAGACAACTATAAAATACATTTAGAAATGAGTTGGTTGTATTAGATACACCACAAGGCATTATTCTAAATGTATAGCTAATACACCGGTACAATATCGTAGTGGGAGGATTATTAATTACCAAGTAAATTCATACTTTTGGGATAAACTTTTGAAGTTATTCCACAAGGATATGAATTTGATCCTCGGTCCTACGTAAAGGCAATAGATGATATGAATATGGATTACTGGATCAAGGTTGTGTAAATAGAATTAGATTCTATTTAAAGTCTAGAACTTGTAAGGTAATGGCATTAAGCCTATTGTTCTCAAATAGGTCTACAAGAAAAATGAGATTGATAGATTTGAAGGTGCAAACCTTCAAAGTCAAGACTAGCGGCGAAAAGATTTATTTAGAAAGAAATCGTTCGATTATTAAAAGATTTTTTCACCAATAGTCAAGATTGGCTCTATCAAGATTCTCTTATCCATTATATTTCATTTAGATGAAATATGACAGTGGATATCAAGAAAGCTTCTTTTCATAGCAATCTTGAGGAAGACATCTTTATGATGTAACTAGACTTGTTTATAGCAAAGAACCAGTAATGTTTAGTATGCAAGCTGTTTAAAGTCCATTTATGGATTAAAGCAAGCATCTAAACCATAAAATATCATATTTGATCAAGAAATCAAATTTTTTGATTTTGATCAAGTATTAAAAGGCCTTATGTGTGTGAAAGCTATATAGAAGAATAAATTTCTTAATGTATGTTGATGACATTCTAATCATTTAGAATAATGTAGAGATATTGTCATCAATAGAGTTTTTGTTGTCCAATCCAATTTGATATAAAGTACTTGGGAAAGACTAGTCATATCCTAAGAATTTAAACTTTGTTAAAATTCAGATATTAGGATATTGAGTCTATCTCAAATTGCTTAAATAGATTAGATTCTAGCCAAGTATAGCATGTAATACTTCAAGAAAGGATTCTTTCCTTTTAAGTTTGAAGTTCCTTTTATAAAGGACTATGGTCCTAAGAAATATAAAAGGAAGAGCATATTAAGATGGTCCCTAATACTATATCAATTGGAAGTCTTTATGCTATACTATATACTAGGCTAAATATCTATTTTGCAGTGGGCATGGTAAACAAATATCAATTGAATCAAAGATCACTTAATTTAGTGGGAGTAAAGCATATACTCAAATATCTTAGGAGAATGAGGGATTATATGCTTGTCCACAAAAGTGAAGTTTTGATTGTTACTGGATGTGCAAATATTGACTTGTAGTTTGATTGTGATTCATGAAGTTAGACTTCAAGATATGTGTTCATCCTAAGTGGTGAAGATACACATTAAGCGTAAGTATTATGTCATTAGAGAGATATAAGTACGTGAGATGTAGTAGTAGAAAATGATAATTTATACAATAAATTTGACTGACACTTGTTTCCAAACCTTGCCTTAGAGTGACTATGAATTACTCTAAAGGGAGATAAGTGTTAGATATATGGTAAATTGTCTTTGAGGGCAAGTGGGAGATTGTTGGAGTTTATGCCCTAAAATCCAATTTATTGACATGTCACAAATGATTAAATTGTTTAATTATATGAGACTATTTATTAATGAACTAATGGGACATTATCTTAGTCCATGAGATGCATAGTATGTGATTTATGTGATTTAGTCACAGAAGATATAAATCACAAGTTCTTTGTAAACTCAGAATTTTAGTTCGTAGTCGGTGATGAAATTGGGCATTTCATCTGCGAAGACTATAACATATCAACTAAGATGATTTGTCTTGATCATGGAAGTGGAGACTTCTAGTTGGTATGTTGATATGTTTTAAGAGTTAAGACATATTGAACTAGACCGCTGTGAGATTTATTATTCTTCTAAAGACTGTCAAATGAATAATAAATCTCATGACTTCTATTTACATCAACTCTAAATCCTGAGAGAATAATGGACCTGATCATGAGATGTAGGTTGCTTTGATATATCAGGAGTGAGATCTATAAGTTACGGTCAAAACCTCAGTATGTTGGGCAGCCGCATTTAGTGTTGATGGAACATATATTCTCAAGATGGAATTCATAATCTCTTAACGGAGATATAAAATATTCCCTTGAGATAAGTTTAATGGTTTTGGTTATTTAGAGAGTTGGGCCCAACCACTTTAGTAAGGAGTTACTAAAGTATATATTTATGAAATTGAATTTCATAAATATATGATGAATAACATAAAGGATTAAACCGGGTACTCAAGGATTAAGATGTAGTAATTTTCAAAGTGGCAGTCAACTTTCATAACTTTGTATTACTACGAATATTTTAATGAAGAGGTTGCATGTATAATAAAGTCTTGGGATATAATTTATTAATAAGGCCTAGAGTGCAATTATATTCTTATAGTGGTATTGAATATAATTAATGGTAACTTTGGACTTATCAAGAGTTGATAGAAAAGCGCAAGGCACATTGGAGCTAGTGTCTTATTGGTCCCTTTTGGTCCCACTCCAAGCCACACACTAAAGCCCAATTGGAAAGGCCCAAAAGGCCGGCCCAATTAGATAATCAGTTGGTTATAAAAGGGAGAAACATATAGAACTTTATCAGAAGAGAAAAAAAGATACATCATTATAAAATGGTGTGTATGTGCGAGTGAAGCCACTCAATATTCTCTCGTAGAAACTGATTGAGAGACCACACTTCTTGGGCATAAAGTGGAATTGGAGTGAAGATTAAAAGTATTCCCAAGTACTTCAAATCTTTTATTTTGAATTTCACCGCACCAAGGTATGGAATCTCGTTCTTGGATTCTGAAATTTACATAGTGCATGTTATCAATCATGAATGAAATAGATTATGTTTTATTGCTTCCGCTGTGTGTTTTGTATGAGATACAAAACGAGATTTTCCTTCATTTATTTGATAATCCTCCCACTACGATATTGTACTGGTGTAATAGTTATCTACAGAATAATGTCTTGTGATGTATCTAGTACAACCATCTCATTTCTAAATGTATTTTATAGTTGTCTTACAACAAATTCTGACATTTTTCTTCTTGAACAATTTACCTTTACTTTAAAAGAACCCTATTCCTTCTTTATGTATGCACTGACTTAAAGAAGTCATTGGAACTTTATTCCTTTACCAAAAAAAAAAAAAAAAAAAAAACACTAGATCATAAATCCTCTAAATAAAATTCATAGACTGGAAATATAACAAAATAATGGTTCTAAAAGCCTATTTGTCACCAATCTTGAATATCATTTAGATTAATAAGATTTAGACATAGGTGCCAAAACATACAATACCAAAGGATGAAAACTTTCTATTTAGAAGGTAAAACATGTAAATTTCCATCTAGAAAACAATCATGGACTACGCTTAACTTTACCAAAACCGCAACACTTTCCTTTTGGTCAAACTTTTGAGTCTAATTTCCTTTTGGCAACTACTAAGGCAACTTGCTTGTCCAACTATTTGGTATTATAATTCCTCTTCTTATAACCCTTACCTTTCGGTTTAGGTTAAGAATTTGAATTAAATCATATTGATCTTAGCCTTAATTTTTAGGATGTCTTCCATTGCGTAGAACTCACTCATCAATTCAGATAATATAAAAATAATTTATTTTCAAAAAAATCTGAATTGATTAAATGATTCTAATAAGGACTTGTGGATCATATCCATATGAGATTAACATTTAATCTCTATATCCAAGAATTCCAATTCATTTAAAAATAAAACATTTACATAAGATGGTACAGAATTGGAACTACTTAGGCCTTTCTTAGCACTCAATATGATTCATACCAAACATCTCATTTAGACTTAATATAAAGTCTAAGTCTAGTACTAACTCTTGTATCTCATGTTATAGCACAATTGAGATAGAAGCCAATGTAAAATTTAGCATTTCAATGGAGACTATGATCACATCATAAGTTATCTTCCATAAATGCATAATGTATAGGAAATTATGACAATGCTGAATCGAAACATATTTATGTACTTCGGCTCCTTTAAGCACCATGTCTAAAATTATTTCTTAAGAGTTGACAGATTAGCCCAAGGCCCATTGGAGCTAGTGTCTTATTTGTTCTTTTTTGGTCCCACTCCAAGTCACATACTAACGCCTAATTGGAAAGGCTCAAAAGGCTGACATAATTAGATAACCAGTTATTATGAGAGAAACATATAGAATTTTGGTATGAATATGAAATGGTTTGTATGTGACTATTGGACACTCTTTCATTCTCCTTTGAACAAATTCATTGAAACTGATTGAGAGACCATACTTCTTGGGCATAAGTGGAATTGGAGTGAAGATTAAAAGTGTTCCCGAGTACTTCGGATCTTTGTTTTGAAATTCACTGCACCAAGGTACACTGTCTTAATTCTATATTCTGAAACTTACATAGTGCATGTTATCAATTGTGAATGAAGTAGATCCGTTAATTTTCTGTTGTGTATTTTTGTATGCGATACAAATATATATTTTTCCAACAGTTGATATTAGAGCCAAGTTTTCAATTTCGAATCTGTATAACATGTTTTGTGAGTTTTGGTATTGGAGATAATAGTTTCATGTTTTTAGAAGATTATGCATTTAATTTTCTGCATAGTTGTTGAAACTATGGCTGCGTTTGGTTTAATGTAAATCGAATTCTGAGTGTAAAATGAATGCAGAGGAAAATAAATTTCCGTAAGGAAATTAAAATCCGAGTGTTTGGATGTGCAATGAAAAATAGTCCGAAAAATAATTTTCAGTGTTTGGTAATATTCTGAAAAATGCTATTTTCCTACAATTTTTTTCACATTTTCTTAGTTATTTTCTTGGTTTCCAAACAAATTTTATATCAGAAGATTCACCACCACCCACACACCACCACCCACAGAAAATCCATCACTATCTACACAAAACCCACCACCACACAACACAAAAACCACCAAAACACCACCACCCACGCCACCGCAACAAAAAAAAAAAAAAAAATCAGAGATCAAAGAGAGAAAGCAGATCGGTGAGTAGTGGATGACGAGATCGGCGGGACGATCTGACCCAGAGGGCAGCGGGGACGAGATCGAGAGAGGGAGTGGGTGGATCGTTCTCGTTCTCGCCGACCCAAAGCTCATCGGCGCTGGTTCTCGTGCTCATCGGGACGACCCAAAGCTCATCGGCACTGGTTCTTGTGCTCATCGGCGCTGGTTCTCGTGCTCATCAGGACGACCCAAAGCTCATCGGTACTCGTTCTCGTGCTCGTCGGCGCTGGAGCACTCGTTCTCATGCTCATCGGCGTTGAGAACGGCGGCGCCAATGAGCTTTGGGTCCAGCAGCGTCTCTGATCTCTCTCTTTCTCTCTCTCTCTCTCTCTCTCTCTCTCCACATTTTCAATCTGTAAAATGTTGTTTGAAGGTAAAACAAGTATGGAAATGAATTTACGGGTGGGAGGGGGTGTTTTACAGTCAAACTGTAAATCATTTTCAGTTTGACCAAATTTTCAGTTGGTGCCAAACACACATAATGGTGTAAAATGCTTTTCGGTATTGATTTTCATGAGAAATAAACGCACCCTATGTTTTAATGAAAACTGATAATGATGTTATGATGTTGTTTAAATTGAATTTAAGTATGTTAAATTAATCTTTAAGGCTATAGCATCAATGGAATTCAGTTTTGATATCAAATTCTATCTTTCATGTTCATATGGTGGTTGTCTGTTCATGGAAAACCATTGAAAGTAGTCCATATCTTCCTTTTTAAAAATTGAAAACACGGGTTTTTCGCGGGTTACCTTCCCACAAAGTTACTCGCGAAAAACACCTCTGAAGCACAAAATTTTTGTGGGTAAGCCTTACTCGCGAAACAATTGCGTGACAGTTACGAAAATTTCTGTTTGAATTTTGTGTTTTCATTTTTTTTGCTGTAACACATTTTTGTGGGAAGAACTTAGTTGCGAACTTCTTGTGAAAATGCATCTGAACGGAATTTTGAACTTTTTCTAATTGTTTTCAAATGTATAAAGTACAAGGCTGTGTGCAATTAGTTTACGCATGTTTTATAATTAAAAACCTTTAATTTAAAACATCTAGTGGGAGAGAGATACAAGGGTTGCATCTCACGGCCTTCGTTGTCGGTTTATAGTAGTATGATTAAGCACCTCACCTTGGCGTATATGCCTTGCTCCCTTCGGAGGGTGTTTAATTCATAGAACTATAGATTAAACTTCTTAATAATGGATGATATGTGGTTTTACTTTAAGAACTGTAAGTTCGTTTAGACCCCTTAAACCTAAATAGATTAACCTAGAGAATTAGCCAAGTGATTAACTTAGGTAATTTAAAAAGATCTAGGTTAACACAAATATATCAAATCATGTAAAAGTGCGGAATAATAAAGAACACATGATATGATGACCTAGGAAAACCAAACCGGTAAAAAACCTAGGGAGGATTTAACCTAGCTATCCTCAAGGTAAAACGAATTCACTATGAAAGAATCAAAGTTTACACAATAGAGATTTAGACCACTAACATCCTATTGCTACCTGCCTGTAGGAAACTTACTACCACGACCACGTGACAGCTCCAAGATCCACGGACTCCTTCTTTCCTTGAATTCTTCAGCAAAGCACAAGCAACACCTGCTTGTATCTCTTGAAACTTTTTTTTGTTCTGCAACTGAATGATTTACCAACCTCTTGACATGAATCTTGAGTTTAGGAACCCTAAGTGTATGTGAAGGTAAACACCTCTAGATCTAACAAATAGATTCACAAACACAGCATTCAGAACCTTAAAAATGTGGCTAGAGTTTTCCCTTATATATTTAGGGTAAAACATAAAACCCTATACATTAAATGGGCTAGGGCTGAGTTGGAAAAATTCTGCAGAAAAACGTTCTGCACGATTTTCGATCGATCGAGTCTAATTCTCGATTGATTGAGTCAGGCAGAAAGTGCACAGTAATTCTGCAGTCAACTCGATTCCAGTTTTACATAAAAAGCCATACTTTGATGATGATGGTTTACCAACATTAAAGAATGTTTTGATGATGGTTTACCAACATTACAAATTGAAGTTCTAATACATTAGTTCCTAATTCTTAGAACCTAACAAACTCCCCCTTTGGCAATCCGTGACAAAACACAGACTAACAAAAAGCTCAAAGTTCACAAATTGAAATAGTCCATTACAAAATTAAAAAGCCACTAAACAATTCAACCTAACTACTATCTAACAGTTGCAAAGTAGACAGCAGCACGACTGAATTAACCTGTATATTCCTGTTACACTTAACAAACATATAAACGCATGTGTGGAAAATACAAGGAATATAAAAAACAACTTCTTGATTTCACATGACGCAAAATAAAGACATATATCATGAATTACATCATAAATATAAATCAATAAGCAAAGTAGCATAGTGAAACAAGAAACAAATACATAAAAATGTATCTAAAAAAATGTATCTAAAAAATCTCCTAATAAGAGCCAAAAATGTAAGTACATGGTGAAGCACCTAGAGACAATCTAATAACTCCACAAGCTCAACAGTGTCACAGTGAGGTACAAAACTCCCCCTAAAACAAAAATCTCCTCTACAAGATATGAACTCCTCAATAGAATGCACTCCCTCTTTTTGTGACGAATTGTCAAAGGGCAGTCACTCATCATCAAAAGGAGGCGGCGGAGGAGAATGACGAAAACTCGCCAAATCCGCTCTCAAAGCTCGAAGCTCATCAAGGACATCCACCAGAAGCTGACCATGAGCCGCCTGAACGGTCATGACAGTGGCCAGAGTCCGACGAATATCAGAAACATCCGAAGGAGAAGGTGGAGGAGCATCAGCAGCAGCAGCAGCAGGATTAGCAACGTCTCAGCTGCAGGAACATCTGTCGAAGAAGAAGGAGGTGGAGTGACACCGGAAGGCTCTACCTTAGGACGTTTAGAACTAGCTCGAAGTTGAGCAGCCCTTTGCCTCAAAAAGGTAGCACCTATAGGAGTAATAACGTGTACGGGCTCAGAAGCAGGAAAATCACCTAAGTCTAGGTGAAGGAGAATCCTTTGAATAAAAACAGGGAAGAATAAAGCATGAGCCGTAGAACTAGACCTATGTATCTCGTTCAAAGAACGAAGGAACAAATGAGGAAAATTGATAGGGGCATCAGTAACAAGTGCGTACAAAAACACACATCGCTCAAGAGGGATGGTGTGGAGATGAGAAATGGGCCACAAGGAATGACATGCTATCCTAAAGAAGAGATAATGAAGCTCGGAAAGCTCAGCAGATGTGATCCGAGGATCAGAACCCCACTGGATAGAAGACCCAGTGATGTATGACATAACATCATCTAGAGGCGGAGACTCATCATAAGGAAAGACGGGATGATTAACAATAGGCACCCCAAGAGCATCAGACACTACCGAAGGGGTAATGCGATACTCCACACCTCGTAACCAAACCTTAACCAAGGTGTTGTTATCATAGAGGTGGATAGAGAGGTTCGAATAGAACTCTCTAATCAAGGTAGCAGGAGGAGGATGCTCAAAATCTAGCAAAGATAACCAACCTCGACGCTTAAAGTTACGTCTCACCTCAGGATCAACCTCATCTAGAATGACCCTACACTCAGCCCAAATATGACGCCTAAGATTAAGGGTCTCATATGTCTCTTGATTCTTCTCACTAGGGAACCGATCACTATCAAAGGAAGGTGAAGGGTCAGAAGTCCTATGGGCTCTAGTTTTCGTAGGCATGGTGCTAAGGAAAGAAAAGAGAGACACAGAAAGAAAAGACCAAAAACAAAAACCAAGGGCAGACTGCAAGTTAGCACAACAAAAAATATAGAAAACCAATCTATATGATGCATGAACAAAATATGCAAATGATGCATGAACTAATGCAGTGACATAGGTCAATTATGATCCAAATTAACAAAATTGGCTTGAGCATAAAAGTTAAATAAAAAATACCCAATTTGGGAAAAACCCAATTTTCAAAATACAACAAATTGAGAAATTGATCATCACAACAGTTAAATAACATAATATAATGATCAAATTAATCAATCTAACAAGCCAATTTCATCAATTTTTATCAAATTGAACAAAATCTCCAAATTCATCAATTTCAAGCCCTAGATTTTCAAATTGTCCACAAAACTCCAAAATAATCAAATTAAACCACATGGCATACTCGTAAATGGTGTCCCCACAAAAACCCATGATTAATTTGAAACAAAAGGAGTCAGAATCAAATCCAAAAATATCAAAACTCTAAATGCCGAAAATACCCAAAAATGCATGAAAATTATGCATGAAACATGAAAATAAAATCAAAAGAAGGCGCAAAAGAGTCTTACCGGCCTTGGGAGAGAGGATTAATGCAAAAAGAACGGACGAAAATGACAAAAACGGCAAAAAATTGCTTTGACCGGTTGGTAGAGAGAAAAAGGTATTTGAAAAGATTTTGAAAAGTGAAGAATCACGTGAAGAAAAAACCTTTTTAAAAATCACCCAGCCTGATTTTCGATCGATCGAAAATTACATTCGATCGGTCGAAAATCCTTCGATTGATCCAATACCAATCGAGGACTGATCGAAACAACCAGAGACTTTTCTGAGATTTTAAAAACATTTTCGATCGGTCGAAAAATACTTTCGATCGATCGAAATTCTGGAAAAACAGATTTTTCAAAAACCAAGCAATTTCAGTGCTGAAAATCCTCAAAGCATTATATTTTATGAATAGAATGCATGAGTATGAGATGAAATGTTTTCCAAAAAACCTATGTTTTTAACCCAGATCTCTCAAAGCAAGATTTTCTCTTAATATCCCTCAACCATTTAAACAAGCAAACAGATTCTACATCAATTTCCAGAAATATTCAAACTTGGTTGGGCAGACCAAAAACACACAATAACATATACACAGTTTAGCAAAGAATAACTTGTGTAGTGCGTGCAACTAGCATAAGCTTGAGAGACATGTGAGGTGATATGCACATAGTAATCAATCACAATTTCTACAAAATCCATCACATGAATTTGAAAGAGACTATTACTTAAAGAGTTACATCATATAACTTTCACATCTCCTAGAATAAAAGCTTGCAATCATGTAAGTTTCTTGATTTGCCTCAAAATTAATATTCAATTAAATTGATTAGAAACTTAATAATAGCCGGGATAATGTACACACCAATTTTATTTGAATTGTGAAATTATTATAGTCCAATAATGTACACACCAATTTTATTTAGAGGCTACACTTTATGTTTTTTTTGTGCATGTGCTACACTTTCTCGAGCATAAAATCTTACGATGTGCACTAAGGTGTTCATGATTGGCTAGTAAACAGTGGTGAGATGGTTATTTATGCCTTTCTCAAAAAGTTCAAGTCCGTCAATCAAACACATAGGACTTCAAGATCAAGATCATGCGATCAACAAATATAACATCTTCCCACACAACATGCACAACAAAACTTCAGCTAGTAAAGTGCAATAGAAATAAGTACATCAAAGCTAAACAAGGTACATAAACATGTTATGCAAAATTTGATTGACCAACCTTGTCTTCAAGTTCAAGGAAAAAAAAAGCAAAAACACAATTTGCAAAATTTTTTTTTTGTTTTTTGTTTTATATAAAAGAAATAAACATCCTAGAATGGAATGCATGAATGTTATGCAATGCAAATCCTAGAAACAAAGATCACAAAAGATAGAGCAATGAAGCACAAGAACCATGTTAGACAGACTCAATTAGGTCGAGCCTTTTGCATCAAAAACTTTTTAGATGCAACTCTTGCATTGGAGTTATGATTTACATTAGAATTCTGAGCAACTCCAAGATTGGAATAAAGGTTTAACGCCTTTACCAATTCACCAATAAGTACCATAGGATCATGTGCTTGGGGCACAGGTACTTTAGGTTTATTTGCTCGCTTTGCAGCTTACAACTTAAAACAATTTGGACGAATGTGTCTAGACTTTCCACAAAAATGACAAACCCATGCAGGCTTATCATGCAACTTGCCCTTAGTAGAAGTAGAAACTCTAGAATGAGACTCTTAGAGATCAACCCTAATCTTCCTAGGTGGAGTAACATCTACAGATTTAGCAGGTTCACTCACCAAAGGTTTGACAATCTCATTCTTAGGAGGTTCAGAAGAGGGAAAAAAGTTTGTGGAATGAGATTCAAGCACAGAGATGCTTTCCACAAAACCTAAGCTAGTCTTGTCAGAAGGAGACTTTTGAACACTCAACATGTGATCAAGTTTGGAGCTTGCAGACCTATTAGTTTGTTCTCTAGCAATAGATAATTCAAGTTTCAAACAATTAACTTTATCAAGTAAAAGCATGTTCTCAGTTTTCACATTATTCAAAAGCTCAATTGCATTAAACAATTTCACAAGTAAATTCTTATTATCAAGTTCAAGGGATGCAATTTTCTTTAAGCCTAAATCAACATTCATGGCATCCTTTGCAGCAACTTTGCAAAGTTTATTATAGGCTTCCTATAAATCTGCATCTTCAGAGAGTTCCCTATCAGAAGGGTTCTCTTCAACAGACACGCTTTCATTAACTACAGTAGTAGCAGTGAAAGCAATGAAGTTTCCATCCTTATCACTAGCAGATTCATTGTCAGAAACTTCATCATCACTAAGGGTTACAGCCATAACCTTACCCTTAGACTTCAAGTATGTAGGATATTCAGATTTCATATGACCATACCCTTGACATCCATAACATTGTTGTCCCAAAGAATTATTAGAAGGTTGACCTACTTTCTCTTTAGGTTTTTCAGTGTTATTAACCTTAGTGGGATCATTCCTCCTAAAATTTCTAGGTTCAGCAGTGTTCTTGCCTCTTGCCCTTCTGTTATTGTTCCTAAGAAAGTTTCTAAAGTTCTTGGCAAGATAGGCAATCTCTGTAGCAGAGAGTTCATCATCAAATCCACCATCCTCAACATCATCAACAGACTTAAGAGCCATTGATTTGGATTTGTTTGTCTTGGGTAGGTCCAACTCATAGGATTGAAGAGATCCTACAAGTTCATCAACAGGGATGGAGTCCACATCCTTGCTTTCAGTGATGGCAGTCACTTTGGGTCTAAAAGTCTCAGTTAAAGATCTAAGAATCTTCCTAACAATTTTAGGTTGATCATAGATTTCACCCAAATTATATGCAGAATTAACAATATCATTCAGTTTAGCATAGAACTCATCAAAAGATTCATCATCATTCATTCTAATGCTTTCAAATCTAGTAGTTAATTGCTGCAATTTATTTATTTTAACTGCCTTTATGCCTTCATGCATAGTCTGGAGGATATTCCAAGCAGTATGAGCAACCTCAACATTAGAGATTCTCTTAAATTCGTCCATAGAGACAGCATTGAAAATAGCATTCATAGCTTTGCTATTGAAAGCTGCTGCCTCCTTTTGAGAAGTTTGCCACTCACTTACAGGAGTAGTGGGCTTCTCCCATCCGTACTCAACGAAGTTCCAGACTCTCTCCTCAATGGATTTCAAGAATGCTTTCATCCTTACTTTCCAATAAGCAATTAACAAGAGAGTGTCCGTGTTCCATGACAATAGGGTTCAAGGATCAGCTCAAAGATCAAAGGATAAAAAACAAAAGCTACCCGCTCTGATACCACTTGTAAGTTCGTTTAGACCCCTTAAACCTAAATAGATTAACCTAGAAAATTAGCCAAGTGATTAACTTAGGTAATTTAAACAGATCTAGGTTAACACAAATATATCAAATCATGTAAAAGTGCGGAATAATAAAGAACACATGATATGATGACCCAGGAAAACCAAACCAGTAAAAAACCTGGGAAGGATTTAACCTAGCTATCCTCAAGGTAAAACGAATTCACTATGAAAGAATCGAAGTTTACACAATAGAGACTTAGACCACTAACATCCTATTGCTACCTGCCTGTAGGAAACTTACTACCACGACCACGTGACAGCTCTGAGATCCACAGACTACTTCTTTCCTTGAATTCTTTAGCAAAGCACAAGCAACACCTGCTTGTATATCTTGAAGCTTTTTTTGTTCTACAACTGAATGATTTACCAACCTCTTGACATGAATCTTGAGTTTGGAAACCCTAAGTGTATGTGAAGGTAAACACCTCTAGATTTAACAAATAGATTCACAAACACAGCATTCAGAATCTTAAAAACGTGGCTAGGGTTTTCCCTTATATACTTAGGGCAAAACATAAAACCTTATACATTAAATGGGCTAGGACTGAGTTGGAAAAATTCTACAGAAAAACGTTCTGCACGATTTTCGATCGATCGAGTCTAATTCTCGATCGATCGAGTCAGGCCGAAAGTGCACAGTAATTCTGCAGTCAACTTGATTCCAATTTTACATAAAAAGCCATACTTTGAGCAAGTCTAACACAAAACTTAAAGAATGTTTTGATCATGGTTTGCCAACATTACAAATTGAAGTTCTAATACATTAGTTCCTAATTCTTAGAACCTAACAAGAACGACCACGCTATCGTGGAGTTACTTAATGACTCACATAGAATTCAGTCAATGGTGTACACTAGACTAAGTTTAATGTTAACCTCCCTTCGGAGTGATGTCATTATTACTTAGAGGCTAAAGGAAATATGGCATGTTATTAGTGTTTGATAAAAGTTATCATGATAGCACAAATAATTAGAATAGTTCTCAATCAATCATAGTGTTTATAATTTACTTGCTTCCATAGAATTTTAAACATGGGAGTAGGTTGTCGTTGCATATATTATATTATGGTTTTATTAAGGTTCCATACTATATGTTTATATGCTAAATTGATAATGTCCAGTTTACTTATTATATTCATGTTTATTACTTTCAGATTTGATCATGGCATCATTTAGCCCACTTGTTACTATTCTTAATAAAAAAAAACTGATTGGATCCAACTATGTTGACTGGAAAAGAAATTTGGACATTGTTCTTACAGCTGAAGATCACAAATTTGTGCTTACTCAACCATGTCCAAGCTTTCCTTCATTAGATGCTTCTCTTAAGAAAAAACAGCGATATGATCGTTGGCAAAAATATAATGAAATGGCCAAGTTCTACATCCTAGCATCTATCTCAAATGTTCTACACATCAAATGCAGGATGTAGAATTAGCTTCGGACATTATGCTAAGTCTAAAGGGGATGTTTGGTGAGCAAGGCCGTTCTGCAAGGTAAGAAACCGTGAGGCAAATTTATAATACCAAAATGGCTGAAGGCAGTTCAGCGAGAAAGCATTGTCTTACAATGATCTTTAATCTGAATACATTGGAAGTTTTAGGTGCCGATATTGATAGAGAATCCCAAGTGGATATGATACTCCAGTCACTACCGGAATCATTCAAGGAATTCAGACTTAATTATAATATGACCAAAAAGATTTATTCATTGTGTGAATTAATGAATGAGTTGGAAGCGGCAGAAGGCATCCTTGGTACTTCTAGTGTTAAAGGCAATGTGGGTAAAATTTCTACTTCTCAACCTAAGTCGAAAGGCAAGGGTAAGAAGAAGAAGAAGAAGGACTTCACCAAGTAAGAGGGTAAACAAATTGCCTTAGGGGTTGCCGACAAAGGAAAGAAGATAAAACGAAAGTGATTCCATTGTGGAGAGAAAGGACATTGGAAGAGGAATTGCCCAAAATTCAGGGTTGCCAATAATAAGGGTATGAAAAGTTCATTCCTCCTTGAAATATGTTTAGTACAAAATCCCACGGATTCTTGGTGTGTGGATTTAAGTTGTACTAATAATGTCTACAATTCTTTGTAGGGGTTCTAGGAGACTAGAAAGCTTAATGAAGGGGAATTGTTTCTTACTTTGGTTGATGGGAGCAAGATTTCGGTTGTAGCTGTTGGAGTTTTTAATTTATGTTTTGAGTCTAGAGTTCTAATATTGGAAGACTATTTGTATGCACCTAATGTTCATAGGAATTTAATTTCTACAACTTATTTAGGTAAACAGGAATATTGTGTTATCCTTAATGTAATAAAGAAGGGTAAAGTGTTTATCTGTTCTGGCAATATTGTTGATGGTTTTTATGTTTTAACTTCTGATAAGCATGAATTATATAATTCTAAATTAGATAATGACTCTCATGTAAAATCATTAAAAAGAAAGTTTTCTTCTACTAATGAAGCATATCTTTAACACTTGCGTTTGGGTTATATTAATCCAAACAGAATTCAAAGACTGATCAAAGATGGACTCTTAGAGCCATTGGACTTTGATGAATTTCCAGTTTGTGAATCTTGTTTGGAAGGTAAAATGACCAAACGACATTTTAATGCAAAAGGTAGAAGAGCCCAAGAGTTGCTTAAATTAGTTCATACGGATGTTTATGGTCCTATGTCAACCCAAGTAAACGGAGGTTATGAGTACTTCATCACTTTTACTGATGATTACTCAAGATATGGTTATGTGTACCTAATGAAACGGAAGTCCAAAGCCTTTGAAAAGTCCAAAGCCTTTGAAAAGTTCAAAGAGTTTGGGGCTGAAGTTGAGAATCAATTGGGTAAACGCATAAAGGCCATTTGATTTGATCATGGTGGCGAATACCTTCTTGGGGATTTCAAGGATTACTTAACTGAAAATGGGATTGTATCCCAATTGACTGCACCTGGAACTCCCTAACAAAATGGTGTAGCAGAAAGAAGGAATAAGACTCTTTTAGAAATGGTTAAGTCCATGATGCGTTATTCAACTTTACCAATTTCTTTTTAGGGTTATGCCTTAAATACAGCAATACATCTTTTGAATTTAGTTTCATCAAAATCTATTCCCAAAACACCCATGAAATTGTGGAGTAGGCGTAAGCCTAGTATGAAATATCTCAACATTTGGGGTTGTCTAGCACATGTATTAAAAGGGAAGCCTGATAAATTGGAACCAAAATCAGAACTGTGTTTGCTTGAGGGTTATCCAAAAGGAACTAGGGGTTATTTATTCTGTAGTCGTAAAGATAACAAAGCTTTTATTTGTACAAATGCTAAATACTTGGAAAATGACTATATGAATGATTTTACTCATAGAAGTAGAGTTGTTTTGGCCGAAATGAATGAACCTATAATTGAACAACCAATGGATGAAACTAGGGAAGATGTGGTTGTATTGGATACACCACAAGATACTACTCATGAGATGTCTAGTACATAGATGCCTCATCGTAGTGGGAGAATTGTTCGGCCTCCTATCAGATTTATAGGTTTGGGAGAAACTTATGAAGCTATCTTAGAAGAGGCTGAATTGGATCTCTACACTTACGAAGAGGCAATGAATGATATAAATGCACATAATTGGATCATAGCTATGAAATTTGAATTAGATTCCATGTATTCCAATTAAGTTTGGGATCTTAAAAGGTGCCTAATGACATTAAACCTATTGGTTGCAAATGGGTTTACAAGAGGAAGAGAGGGATAGATGGAAAGGTTGAAACCTTTAAAGTAAGGCTAGTGGTGAAAGGGTATACATAAAAAGAAGGTATTGATTATGAAGAAACCTTTTCACCAGTAGCAATGCTTAAATCTATTAGAATTCTCTTATCCATTGCTACTCATCATGATTACGAGATTTGGCAAATTGATGTCAAGACTGCATTTCTTAATGGCAACCTTCAAGAGGAAAATTATATGATGCAATTGAAAGGTTTCATAGTAAAGAACTAAGAGCATATGGTATGCAAGTTGAAAAAGTCCATTTATGGACTTAAGCAAGCATCTAGGTCATGGAACATCAGATTTGATCAAGCAATCAAGTCACTTGGTTTTGAACAAAATCTTGATGAACCATGTGTGTACAAAAGACATCAAGATAAAGTAGTAATGTTCCTAGTGCTTTATGTTGATGATATTCTACTCATTGGAAATGATGTAGGGGTAATGTCATCGGTAAAGGTTTGGTTGTCAAGCCAATTTGATATGAAGGACTTGGGTGAGGCTAACTTTATTCTAGGGATCAAGCTTTGGTGAGATTGCAAGAATAAGATGTTAGGCTTATCACAAGCTAGGTATATAGATAAGGTTTTAGAATGGTTTGGCATGTAAAACTCCAAGAAAGGATTACTTCCTTTCAGACATGGAGTTCCTTTGTCTGATGACCAAAGGCCTAAGACTCAAGAGGAAGAAGATATAATGAGACAAGTTCCTTATACTCTAGCAGTAGAAAGTTTCATGTATGCCATGTTTTGTACTAGACTTGATATCTATTATTCAGTTGACATGGTCAGCCAATATCAATCAAATCTAGGACCAAAACATTGGCAAGTTGTAAAGCATATTCTTAAGTATCTACGAAGAACGAGAGATTATATGCTTGTTTACCAGTGTAAGGATTTGATTCCTATTGGCTATACAGATTCAGATTTTCAATCAGATCTAGATTTCAGAAAATCCACTTCAGGTTGTGTGTTCACCTTGGGAGGTGGAGCCATAAGTTGGAGGAGTGTTAAGCAATCTTGAATTGTGGACTCCACCATTGAAGCTGAATATGTTGTTGCTTGTGAGGCGGAAAAAGAAGTTGTTTGGCTCAAGAAATTCCTTTTTGATCTTGGTGTTAAGATAATGGAGCAAATTCCTATCACATTGTTTTACAAAAATAGTGGAGCGGTTGCATAATCTAAAGATCTAAGGAATCACAAGAAAGGAACGCACATTGAGAGAAAGTATCACATCATTCGAGACATTGTTGCTCGTGGAGATGTAGCAGTAGCAAAGATAGATGTGCAAATAATGATGGAAAAACATGTCTGTATCGCATACAAAAAATACGCAGCGAAAAATTAACGGATCTACTTCATTCGCTATTTATAACATGCACTATATAAGTTTCAGAATATAGAATCAAAAGAGTGTACCTTGGTGCAGTTGTTGGGGTTTATGCCCTAAAATCCAATTTATTGACATGTCATAAATGATTAAATTGTTTAATTATATGAGACTATTTATTAATGAACTAATGGGACATTATCTTAGTCCATAAGATGCATAGTATGTGATTTATGTGATTTAGTCACAAAAGATATAAATCACAAGTTCTTTGTAAACTCAGAATTTTAGTTCGTAGTCGGTGATGAAATTGGACATTTCATCTGCGAAGACTATAACATTTCAACTAAGATGATTTGTCTTGATCATGGAAGTGGAGACTTCTAGTTGATATGTTGATATGTTTTAAGAGTTAAGACATATTGAATTGGATCGCTGTGAGATTTATTATTCTCCTAATGACTGTCAAATGAATAATAAATCTCACGACTTTTATTTACATCAACTATAAATTCTGAGAGAATAATGGACCTAATCATGAGATATAGGTTGCTTTGATATATCAGGAGCGAGATCTATGAGTTATGATCAAAACCTCAGTATGTTGGACAACCGCATTTAGTGTGGATGGAACATATATTCTCATGATGGAATTCATAATTTCTTAACAGAGATATAAAATATTCCGTTGAGATAAGTTTAATGGGATTGGTTATTTAGAGTGTTGGGCCCAACCACTTTAGTAAGGAGTTACTAAGGTATATATTTATGGAATTGGATTTCATAAATATATGATGAATAAAGTAAAGGATTTAAGCAGGTACTCAAGGATTAAGATGTAGTAATCTTCAAAGTGGCAGTCTATATTCATGACTTTGTATTATTACGAATATTTTAATGAAGGGGTTGCATGTATAATAAATTCTTGGGATATAATTTATTAATAAGACCTAGAGTGCAATTATATTTATATAGTGGTATTAAATATAATTAATGATAACTTTGGGCTTGTCAAGAGTTGGGCTTGTCAAGAGTTGATAGAAAAACCCAAGGCCCATTGGAGCTAGTGTCTTATTGGTCCCTTTTGGTCCCACTCCAAGCCACACACTAAAGCCTAATTGGAAAGGCCCAATAGGCCAGCCCAATTAGATAATCAATTAGTTATAAAAGGAGAAACATACATAATTTTTTATAAGGAAAAAGGATATATCATTGTGAATTGGTGTGTATGTGTGAGTGAAGCCACTCAATTATTCTCCCTTGGAAACTGATTGAGAGACCACACTTTTTGGGTGTAAAGTGGAATTGGAGTGAAGATTAAAAGTTTTCCTAAGTACTTTAAATCTTTTGTTTCAAATTTCATCGCACCAAGGTATGCTATTTCGTTCTTAAATT
Source organism: Lithocarpus polystachyus (assembly GCA_033629205.1). Classification (NCBI taxonomy): domain Eukaryota; kingdom Viridiplantae; phylum Streptophyta; class Magnoliopsida; order Fagales; family Fagaceae; genus Lithocarpus; species Lithocarpus polystachyus. Next base: position 47,967,022 of record CM066163.1, read on the forward strand.
TTGAAATTTACATAGTGCATGTTATCAATTATGAATGAAATAGATCCATGTTTGTTGCTTCCGCTGTGTGTTTTGTATGAGATACAAAACCAGATTTACCATCAGCAGTGAATTTTAAAATAAAGATCAGAATTACTCGGGAACACTTTTAATCTTCACACCAATTCCACTTGTGCCCAAGATGTGTGGTCTCTCAATCAGTTATATGTGTTTGTTTTAGAGAGAATGTGAGAGTGTCCAACACTCAAATACATACCATTTCATGAAGATATTTCACTTAAAAATTCTGTATGTTTCTCCCTTATAACTGATTATCTAATTGAGCTAGTCTTTTCGGCTTTTCCAATTGGGCTCTAGTATGTGGCTTGGAGTGGGACCAAAAGGAACAAATAAGACACTAGCTCCAATGGGCTTTGGGCTTTTCTTTCAACTCTTGACAATCCAATGGGCCTTGGGCTTTTCTTTCAACTCTTGACAAGTCTAAAATTACCATTAATTATATTTAATACCACTATATAAATATAATTGCACTTTAGGTCTCATAAAAAATTATATCCCAAGACTTTATTGTACATGCAACCCCTTCATAAAATATTCGTAGCAATACAAAGTCATTAAAGTAGACTGCCACTTTGTAGTTTACTACATCTTAATCCTCGAGTACCCAGTTTAATCCTTTAAGTTATTCATCATATATTTATGAAATCCAATTTCGTAAATATATACTTTAGTAACTAATTACTAAAGTAGTTAGGCTTAACATTCTGAATAACAAATCCATTAAACTTATCTCAAGGGAATATTTTGTATCTCCGTTAAGAGACTTTGAATTCCATCTTGAGAATATATATTCCATTAACACTAAATGTGATTGCCCCACATATTGAGATTTTGACCGTTACTTTAGATCTCACTCCCGATATATCAAAGCAACCTACATTTCATGATCAAGTCCATTATTCTCTCAGGATTAAGAGTTCATGTAAATAGAAGTCGTGAGATTTATTATTCAATTGACAGTTGTTAGGAGAATAATAAATCTCACAGTGGTTCAGTTGAATATGTCTTAACTCTTAAAACATATCAACATATCAACTAGAAGTCACCACTTCCATGATCAAAACATATCATCTTAGTTGACATGTTATAGTCTTCACAGATGAAATATCCAATTTCATCACCGACTACGAACTAAAATTTTGAGTTTACAAAGAACTTGTGATTTATATCTTTTGTGGCTTTTCACATAAATCACATACTAAGCATCTCATGGATTATATGATAATGTCCAAATATTCATGTTACCTTTATTTTAGATAATAATAAAACAACTTTATTAATCACAATATTAAGTCATAGATAATGTCATACTTAATATCATACATAACATCATACAATAGCATTTATGGGCATAATCCTAACACTCTCCCACTTGCCCTAAAGACTATTCTGTACCAATCTAACTCCCATTCCCTTCAAATGTGACTTGAAAGTCCTTTGAGGCAAGGCTTTGGTAAAGGGATCTGCTAGATTATTTGCACTTTCAGTCTTTCCTACCACCACATCTCCACGAACAACAATGTCTCGAATGATGTGGTACTTTCTCTCAATGTGCTTTCCTTTCTTGTGATTTCTTGGATCTTTGGATTGTGCAACTACTCCACTATTGTCACAAAATAATGTGATTGGAACTTGCTCCATTCTTACTACACCAAGGTCAGAAAGGAATTTCTTGAGCCATACAGCTTCCTTTGCTGCTTCACAAGCAGCAATGTACTCAGCTTTTATGGTGGAGTCTACAATACAAGATTGCTTAACACTCACCCAACTTATGGCTCCACCTCCCAAGGTGAACACATATCTTAACGTGGATTTTCTGAAATCTAGATCCGATTGAAAGTCTAAATCTGTATAGCCAATCGGAATCAAATCCTCAAAACAGTAAAAAAGCATATAATTTCTCGTTCTCTGTAGATACTTGAGAATATGCTTTACGGCTTGCCAATGTTTTGGTCTTGGATTTGATTGATATTGGCTGACCATGCCAATTGAATAACAGATATTAGGTCTAGTACAAAGCATGGCATGAGACTTCCAACTGCAGAAGCATAAGGAACTTGTCTCATATATTTTCTTCCTCTTGTGTCTTAGGCCTTTGGTCATCTGACAGAGGAGGTCCATGTCTGAAAGGAAGTAATCCTTTTTTGGAGTTTTTCATGCTAAACTGTTCTAGAACCTTATCTATTTACCCAGCTTGTGATAAACCTAACATCTTATTCTTGCAATCTCGCCAAAGCTTGTCCCTAGAATAAAGTTAGCCTCACCCAAGTCCTTCATATCAAATTGGCTTGAAAACCAAACCTTTACTGATGACATTATCCTTACATCATTTCCAATGAGTAGAATATCATCAACATAAAGCACTAGGAACATTACTACTTTATCTCGATGTCTTTTGTACACACACGGTTCATCAAGATTTTGTTCAAAACCAAATGACTTGATTCCTTGATCAAATTTGATGTTCCATGACCTAGATGCTTGCTTAAGTCCATAAATGGACCTATTCAACTTGCATACCATATGCTCTTGGTTCTTTGCTATGAAACCTTTTGGTTGCATCATATAGATTTCTTCTTCAAGATTGCCATTAAGAAATGCAATCTTGACATTCATTTGCCAAATCTCATAATCATAATGAGTAGCAATGGATAAGAGAATTCTGATAGATTTAAGCAGTGCTATTAGTGAAAAGGTTTCTTCATAATCAATACTTTTTTTTTTTTTTTTTTGTGTACCCTTTAAAGGTTTCAACCTTTCCATTTATCCCTCTCTTCCTCTTGTAAACCCATTTGCAACCATTAGGTTTAATGCCGTTAAGCACCTTTACAAGATCCCAAACTTGATTGGAATACACAGAATCTAATTCAGATTTCATAGCTTTGACCCAATGATGTGCATCTATATCATTCATTGCCTCTTCATAAGTGTAGGGATCCAATTTACCTCTTCTGAGATAGTTTCATAAGTTTCTACCAAACCTATGAATCTTATAGGTGGCCGAACAATTCTCCCACTACGACGAGGCATTTGTGTGCTAGACATCTCATGAGTAGTATCTTGTGGTGTATCTAATACAGCCACATTATCCCTAGTTACATCCATTGATTGTTCATTTATAGATTCATTCATTTCAGCCAAAACAACTCTACTTCTAGGAGTAGAATTATTCATATAGTCATTTTCCAAGAATTAGCATTTGTACTAACAAAAACATTGTTATGTTTACGACTACAGAATAAATAACCCCTAGTTTCTTTTGGATAACCCACAAGCAAACACACTTCTGATTTTGGTTCCAATTTATCAGGCTTCCTTTTTAACACGTGCTGGACAACCCCAACTGTGGAGATATTTCATGCTAGGCTTACGCCCACTCCACAATTCCATGGGTGTTTTGGGAACAGATTTTGATGGAACTAAATTCAAAAGATGTATTACTGTATTTAAGGAATAACCCCAAAAAGAAATCGGTAAAGTTGAGTAACTCATCATGGACCTAATCATTTTTAAAAAAGTCCTATTACTTCTTTTTTGCTACACCATTTTGTTGGGGAGTTCCAGTTGTAGTCAATTGGGATACAATCCCATTTTTAGTTAAGTAATCCTTGAAATTCCCAAGAAGGTATTCACCACCACGATCAGATCGAATAGCTTTTATGCGTTTACCCAATTGATTCTCAACTTTAGCCCTAAATTCTTTGAACTTTTCAAAGGCTTTGGACTTCCGTTTCATTAGGTACACATAACCATATCTAGAGTAATCATCGATAAAAGTGATGAAGTATTTATAACCTCATTTTGCTTAGGTTGACATAGGACGACATACATCCGTATGAACTAATTCAAGCAACTCTTGGGCTCTTATACCTTTTGCATTAAATGGTTGTTTCGTCATTTTGCCTTCGAAACAAGATTCACAAACTGGAAATTCATCAAAGTCCAATGGCTCTAAGAGACCATCTTTGATCAGTCTTTGAATTCTATTTGGATTAATATGACCTAAACGCAAGTGCCAAAGATATGCATCATTAGTAGAAGAAAACTTTCCCTTTAATGATTTAACATGAGAGTCATTATCTAATTTATAATTATATAATTCATGCTTATCTGGAGTCAAAATATAGAGACCATCCACATTATCGCTAGAACAAATAAACGCTTTACCTTTCTTTATTACAACATTGTCTTTAAGGATAACATAATATCAATGTTTATCTAAATAAGTTGTAGAAATTAAATTCCTACGAACATTAGGTACATACAGACAATCATCTGATATTAAAACCCTTAACTCAAAACATAAATTATAATTACCAACAGCTACAACCGGAACCCTGCTTCCATCAGCCAAAGTAAGAAACAATTCCCCTTCATTAAGCCTTCTGGTCTCCTAGAACCCCTGCAAAGAATTGCAGATATGATTAGTACAACCTGAATCCACACACCAGGAATTTGTGGGATTTTGTACTAAACATGTTTCAAGGAAGAATGAACTTTTCATACCCTTATTGGTAGCCTTGAACTTTGGACAATTACTCTTCCAATGTCCTTTCTCACCACAATGGAAACACTTTCCTTTGATTTTCTTTCCCTTGTTGGCAACTCCTAAGGCAATTTGCTTACACTCTTACTTAGTGAAGTCCTTCTTCTTCTTCTTCTTCTTACCCTTGCCTTTTGACTTCGGTTGAAAAGTAGAAGCTTCACCCATAATGGCTTCAAGACTAACACTAGAAGTACCAAGGATGCCTTCTGTTGCTACCAACTCATTCATTAATTCAGACAATGAATAAATCTTTTTGTTCATATTATAATTGAGTCTAAATTCCTTGAATGATTTCGGTAGTGACTGGAGTATCATATCCACTTGGGATTCTCCATCAATATCGGCACCTAAAACCTCCAATGTATTCAGATTAGAGATCATTGTAAGACAATGTTCCCTCACTGAACTACCTTCAGCCATTTTGGTATTATAAATTTGCCTCATGGTTTCTTGCCTTGCAAAACGGCTTTGCTCACCAAACGTCTCCTTCAGACTTAACATAATGTTCGAAGCTAGTTCTACATCTTTCATTTGATACTATAGAACATTTGAGATGGATGCTAGGATATAGCACTTGGCCATTTCATTAGATTTCTACCAACGATCATATCATTGTTTCTTCTTAAGAGGAGCATCTAATGAAGGAAAGCTAGGACATGGTTGAGTAAGCACATATTTGTGCTCTTCAATAGTGAGAATTATGTCCAAATTTCTTTTCCAGTCAACATAATTGGATCCAGTCAGTTTGTTTTGATTAAGAATGGTAACAAGTGGGCTAAATGATGCCATGATCAAGTCTGAAAATAAAAAAACATGAATATAATAAGTAAACTGGACATTATCAATTTAGCATATAAGCATATAGTATGGAACCTTAATAAAACCATATAATAGTATATGCAATGACAACCCAATCCCATAAATAAATTCCTCGGAAGTGAGGTCATACCAATCACTATGATCAGGCGAGAATTATTCTCATTATTAATGCTATCATGATAACTCTTACCAAACAAAAACAATTTGCTGCTTTAACTTCAGCCTCTAAGTAATAATGACATAGCTCTGAAGGGAGGTTCACATTATACTTAGTCTAGTGTACACCATTGCCTAGAATCAATGTGGGTCATCAAGTAACTCCATGGAAGCGTAGTCGTTCTCAATGTAAAAACATACTTCATCCATCATAAAGAATTTTAACCTATAGTACCATGAATTAATCACCCTCCGAAGGGAGCAAGGCATATACGCCAAGGCGAGGTGCTTAATCACACTACTATAAACTGACAATGGAGGCCTTGAGATGCAACCCTTGTATCTCTCTCACACTAGATGTTTTAAAATAAGGTTTTTATTTTGTAAACATGCATAAACTAATTACACACAACCTTGCTCTTTATACATGTGAAAAACACTTAGAAAATTCTGAATTCCCGATTCTCAATCGATTCTTGATTGATCGAGCCTCTGAATTTCCAGTCTCAATTGATCGAACATATATCTCGATCGATTGAGAAAAGTTCTAAATGCTTGATCGATGCTCGTTTACTTCTCGATCGATCGAGCTTCGTGAATTTTGAATTTCCAGAATTTTTCTAAGGCAATTTTTAACGACTTTTCATGAACTAACAACCATCATATGAACATGACAGACAGAAATTGATATCAAAACTAAATTTCATTGATGCTATAGCCTTCAAGTTCAATTAAACATACTTAAATTCAAATTTAAACAATATCATAACATCAATATTAGTTTTTATCAAATCATAGTTTCAACAACAATGCAGAAAATTAAATGCAAATATAATCTTCTAACATTATAAAACTATTATCTCTAATTCTAAAACTCACAAAACATGTTATACATATTGGAATTGAAGACCGCTCTGATACCGTTTGATGAAAAAAACATGTTTGTATCGCAGACAAAACATACACAGCGGAAAATTAACGGATCTACTTCAATCACTATTGATAACATGCATTATGTAAGTTTTAGAATATAGAATCAAAAGAGTGTTACTTGGTGCAGTGAATTTCAAAACAAAGATTAGAAGCACTCGGGAATAGTTTTAATTTGAACTCCAATTCCACTTGTGCCTAAGATGTGTGGTCTCTCAATCAGTTATATGTGTTTGTTCTAGAGAGAATGGGAGAGTGTCCAACACTCACATACATACCATTTTATGAAGATGTCTCACTTAAAAATTCTGTATGTTTCTCCTTTATAATTGATTATCTAATTGGGCTAGACTTTTGGGCCTTTCCAATTGGGTTCTAGTATGTGGCTTGGAGTGGGACCAAAAGGGAACAAATAAGACACTAGCTCCAATGGGCCTTGGGCTTTTCTGTCAACTTTTGACAAGTCTAAAGTTACCATTAATTATTTTTAATACCACTATATAAATACAATTGCACTCTAGGCCTCATTAAAAAATTATATCCCAAGACTTTATTGTACATACAACTCCTTCATAAAATATTCGTAGCAATACAAAGTCATTAAAGTAGACTGCCACTTTGTAGTTTATTACATCTTAATCCTCGAGTACCCAGTTTAATCCTTTTAAGTTATTCATCATATATTTATGAAATCCAATTTAGAAAATATATACTTTAGTAACTAATTACTAAAGTAGTTAGGCCTAACATTCTAAATAACAAACCCATTAAACTTATCTCAAGGGAATAATTTGTATCTCTGTTAAGAGACTATGAATTCCATCTTGAGACTATATGTTCCATCAACACTAAATGTGGTTGCCCAGCATACTGAGATTTTGACCGTTACTTTAGATCTCACTCCTGAAATATTAAAGCAACCTACACTTCATGATCAGGTCCATTATTCTCTCAGGATTAAGAGTTCATGTAAATAGAAGTCGTGAGATTTATTATTCAATTGACAGTTGTTAGGAGAATAATAAATCTCACAGCGGTCCAGTTTAATATGTCTTAACTCTTAAAACATATCAACATATCAACTAGAAGTCACCACTTCCATGATCAAGACAAATCATCTTAGTTGACATGTTATAGTCTTCGCAGATGAAATGCCTAATTTCATCACCGACTACGAACTAAAATTCTGAGTTTACAAAGAACTTGTGTTTTATATCTTCTGTGACTTTTTTCATAAATCACATACTAAGCATTGTAGGAAAATAACATGTTTGTATTGCATACAAAACATACGCAGCGGAAAAATTAACGGAACTACTTCATTCGCAATTGATAACATGTGCTATGTAAATTTCAGAATATATAAACAAGAGAGTGTACCTTGGTATGGTGAATTTAAAAACCGAATGAAGAAAAGCACTTGGAAACACTTTTGATCTTCACTCTAATTCCACTTGATGCCCAAGATGTATGGTCTCTCAATTAGTTCTATGTGTTTGTTCTTGAGAGAATATGGAGTCTCTCTCTTACATATATGAACATACAAACCATATCATTCTCCTATAAAATTCTGTATGTTTCTCTCTACATAAATGATTATCTAATTGGGCTAGCCTTTTGAGCCTTCCCAATTGGGCTTTAGTGTGTGGTTTGGAGTGAGACCAAAAGGGAACAAATAAGACACTAGCTCCAATGGGCTTTAGACTTTTCTGTCAACCCTTGACAAGTCCAAAATTACCATTAATTATATTTAATACCACTATATAAATATAATTGCACTCTAGGCTTATTAATAAATTATATCCCAAGACTTTATTATACATGCAACCCCTTCATAAAATATTTGTAGTAATACAAAGTCATGAATATAGACTGCTACTTTGTAAATTACTACATCTTAATCCTTGAGTACCCGGTTTAATCCTTTTAAGTTATTCATCATATATTTATGAAATCCAATTTCGTAAATATATACTTTAATAATTTCTTACCAAAGTGGTTTGGCCTAACTCTCTGAATAACTGAACCCATTAAACTTATCTCAAAGGAATATTTTGTATTTTCATTAAGAGACTATGAATTCTATTTTGAGAATATATGTTCCATCAACACTAAATGTGGCTGCCCAATATACTGAGGTATTGACCGTTATTTTAGATCTCACTCCTGATATATCAAAACAACCTACACTTCATGATTTGGTTCATTATTCTCTCAAGATTAAGAGTTTATATGAATAGAAGTCGTGAGATTTATTATTCAATTGACAGTCATTAGAAGAGTAATAAATCTCACAGCGGTCCAGTTCAATATGTCTTAACTATTAAAACATATCAATACATCAACTAGAAGTCTCCACTTCCATGATCAAGACAAATCATCTTAGTTAATATGTTATAGTCTTCGCAGATGAAATACCAAATTTCATCACCGACTACGAACTATAATTCTGAGTTTACAAAGAACTTGTGATTTACATCTTCTGTGACTTTTCACATAAATCACATACTATGCATCTCATGGACTATATGACAATGTCTGAATATTCATGTTATCATTATTTTACATAAGAATAAAGCAACTTTATTAAACACAATATTAAGTAATACATCATTTCTCACATAATGTCATACATAATATCATTCGTAGCATCATACAATAGGATTTAAGGGCACTTATCCCAACAAGCATCTCATGGACTATATGATAATGTCCGAATATTCATATTACATTATTTTAGATAATAATAAAACACCTTTATTAATCATAATATTAAGTCATACATAATGTCATACTTAATATCATACATAGCATCATACAATAGGATTTAAGGTCCCACTCTAAGCCAGATACTAAAGCCTAATTAGAAAGGCCCAAAAGCCTAGCCCAATTAGATAATTAGTTATAAGAAGAGAAACATACAGAATTTTGGTATGAACATGAAATGGTTTGTATGTGAGTGTTGGACAGTCTTTCATTCTTCCTTAAACAAATTCATTGAAACTGATTGAGAGAACAAACTTCATGGGCACAAGTGGAATTGGAGTGAAGATTAAAAGCGTTCACGAGTACTTCTGATCTTTGTTTTGAAATTCACCTCACCAAGGTACATGAAAGTTCAAATAGTGTATAAAACACTATGAACGTTTTGACCCCCATATTACAAATTACCAATTCAAGCTTTATATCAAATGATATACATGCGAAAAATGAACAAAAGCTTAAAACAGAATTGATAAAAAATCTAAGCCAAATAAAATCACATCCATAGCAGAAATTAAATGACAAAGATTAAGTGAAGAGAGATGCAAACACAAGGACAACACAACGATGTGTTATCGAAGACGAAACCGAAGCCCTCGGCGTAAAACCTCTCCGCCGCCCTCCAAGCGGTCAAATAATCCACTAAAGAATGTAGTTAGGATACAAGGACAGCAATAGACCCTCCAAGCCTAATCTACCCAGTGTGCCTAAGCCCTCCAAGCTCCTACTCCAACGAGGTTACACCGAACCTATTTCTTCTTTAGCTTCTTGGATTCCGCTATAGCCATAGCATCAACCAATATGAAATTGGTCCCTTCCTAACTGCTTCCCAAAGCACCAAATAACCTTCTCACAGATATGGGTGAGGTGAGAAAAAGATTTGGATAATGAACCTCTAAAGGATCTAACAATGGAGAGGGTGAGAGTAGAGGAATTTGAAGAGTCACAAAGGTAAAGATTGTGGATGAGTCAATCTTGTTTTTCTCTGGGGTTTCTCTCTTAAAGTTCTCTCTGGAAGCTCTCCATATTTCATAAGTATAAGGGGTATTTATACTGGGGTGAGAAAGGAATGCGAAGAGTCAGTTTTTCCAAAACAGAGTTGGTTGGCGGCTTGGCCTCGCGGCTTGACTGAGTCGAGAGTTCAAGCTGCGAACTAACTGGACGGCCAGACTGGAATTTTTGTCCTGTAGTGCAATACGACGGTTCAGCTTCTGGCGGTTTGCCAGTTGCAAGCTACCTGCAAGATCCAGTCGCGAGTGCTTCTCTGCACACTTCACTCTTGTGCAACATCTAGCGGCTTGCCAGTAGCGAGACACTAGCGAGATCCAATTGCGAGTCCCTATTCTGCTACATAGATTTGAGTATTTCTTCAAATTCTCTCACACACTACTCTTACATGATTCCCATCTAAATACAAGGTTTCTAAGTGCTAAAATACAAGCAAATTGGCATGGAATAAAGCCAACAAAATAGTTGATAAATTTCAACCTTACAATCTCCCCCTTTGGCTATTTCATGACAAAACCCTACAACAAACTCTAGACTTAACGCGTGAGTTGGGAACAGTTAAACAAAACTTACTCACACCTAACTCTAGAATCTGTGAAGCTCTTGAATCATAAGTACAAGTATCTCCTGAAAAGCAACCACACAATAAGATCATTGTATGCAGAAAAACTTGTATTGCATATGAAGCAAGCATAATGCGATCAAGCAAAAATGGATTAAAGCAATAAAGTAAGGCTTGACCAAACAAAAAAAATCACTATAAATAGTGATCATAATGCTCATTCACACATGGAATGAACATCTGGACACGCAAGCTAATAAGCTCAATGCAAAGAATCAATTGCATGTCCAACACTCAATCAATGCAAAAACACAAGATAATTGCATTAAGGATAAAAATCAACAAATGGCACAAGAGTGATGTACTTAAGGAAATTCAAAACATTAACTAAAAGTACTAGCTACAAAGCAAGGGTACAAAATATAACCAAACGCCACAAAAGCAAACGGTACAAAATACGCTTACAAAAGCAGGGTACAAATTAAACTTAAGCTAATAAGAAGTAAAGTAATTTGAACATTAGGACTCCCCCTTTTATGCAACTTTTACTCCCCCTCTATTATACTCCCCCTATCATCATCATTAACCTTCTCCCCCTTTTTGTCATGGAATAGCTAGTCTTCAGTTTCTTCTAGCTTTTGGAGAATTTCATCCAATTGGGTTTGAAGAGAAGTAAATTTCGTATCACAATGGATGTTGAGATGATGTAGGAGAGAGGCAAGCCTGGACATCTTGGTGCTTATATCATGGACAGAGGCCACAATGCTGTCTAGCTTCTCGTCATGGGAGGATGAGCTAGAGCGTGAGCTATGATGAGAATCTGGAGTTTCTATTTTGATTCCTTTTTGGCTATGACCAATGCTAGCGTTGAGTGTACGAATGTTGATTGGACAAGGAGTCGAGTAGGGAGTCTCATTTGGCATTGGATGGAGGCCTTTGAGTTTCAATATTCTTGAAATGAGACGATAAAAAGGAACACAGTTCCGAGATTTAGTTCTTACAGCATTTTTGCACAAGATATGAAAGATGTGAGCGCAGATATCGATCTCTTCATCCGTGGTTAAATCATGAAGGAACAAGGCTCAACCGAGATTCATGGACCCTATGCTAGAGAGAGGGTAGAGATTGTGGAACATGATTATTGTTAGCACCCGTAATTCTGAAGAGAGAGAGGACACCTTGACTGAGTTTCCTTTTTGGGATAATTCTAGATTTCTTCCAAGTGCATTTCGAAGTAATTCCTCATCCGGATTCAAGTTATCATATACCGGAGGACAAGTAAGAATCGGCCGACTGATATGAAGGATTTCAGACAGATAAGCAGGAGTCACTAAGAAACTCTTTCCTCTAACCCAGCATTTGAGTTTTTCACCTTCAACAATGGCATTGGCATAGAATTCTTTCACAAGACTCTCATATGCATCATCAAGATTGGAGAGAAGATAGTTCCAATGCTTTATGGAAAACCATTTAGGAATGGTTGTGTCAATTAGAGATGGTTGATCAACTGCCCTTTCAACCAGTGGTGTTGCGTCCCTGAAATAGTTCTCATGAGTTTGGAATGCAGCATAGGATCTGAACTTGTTGGGATCATACACTCTTGACGGGGAACAGGTCCTTTTTGACCGAGGAGGTCGGTCATCAATATCTATCACAGGCTCTTTTCCTTTACTGCAACCCCCTTTCACAGCTGCTTTCTTAAATGAAGACATTTACACCCTGCATCATAATACACCAAAAGGTAAGAAATACCACACACAACAACAAGCTGTATTAGTACCATGGTAGTCTTAAAACAAAAGGTATAAATACCTAAAATCATGAGAAATAGGACACATTAATGAAAATGTGTATGGGTGTATCATATTTAACACCATATTCAAGCAAAGTAGAGAAAATCATGACGAAACCGTCAAGGAATCGCAAACCCATTAAGTCGAAAGATGAGATACCCATAGTCAAGCATCTATCAAACTCATAACAACAGAAACACACAATCTCAAGAGAATATAGGACAGATATTTAACAATATTGAGAAAGAAGCAAAGCCCATACCTTTTCTTGAAGATTTCTGAATGTAGATGTGGTGATTTTGTGTGTGAACACGGTGAGTTTGAAAGAGGAGAACACGGGCAAGGCAATGAACAGTCACAAATATTCGAGGGAAAACTGAAAATTTTTAAAAACTGACCTTAAAAGCGCAAAACACGCGATTTTCACGATTGAGTCAAGTCGCGTACCAGTCGCCAGGTCCAGCCGCTAAAACACTTTAAAGAAAAATTTGAAAAATTTTCTAAGTGTTTTTCGCAACTGGAAGTTCAAGTCGCGAGATAAATGCGAGCTGAGCCGCGAATCATTCTGTGTAATTCTTGCGACTGAGCCTCCACTCGCGACAAAGTCGCCACATCAAGTCATGAGAAACATAAAAACCCAGACTTTGGAAAATTTTTCTAAGTATTTTTTGCGACTGGGGCATGCGACTAGACTTGACCTGCGACTGAGTCGCCAAAACAGGACATAACCGTTTTTGAAAATTTTTTGACATTTTTGTTAAAACAGAAGACTTTCCAAAAACAACTAAAAACACTCAAAAATCTTTTTGAGCTTGATCAACAAAAGTTGAGCATGTGAAACACATTTTATCAAGTACAATCACACGAATGAATAAGGCATTCAATGAACATAGACAAGTGTGATGTGTGTGGATATCATCAATGAGATAGTCCTTAGTCGAATGTGAAGCTTCAAATGATCAATTCAACCAAGGCATACACAATTAGCACTAGATAGTGTGACCCATCTCAATTACAGAAATATGCATATATGACCTCCCATAAAAACTTGATAACATGACTTTGAAGCTTTTCATTTGGCTCCATATTCAACATTTCATTTGATCTTTTTGAATCATAACAACTCATTTTGGAGATCGATGCCTAAAATTTTTGATATTTCAAATTGATGAGCTAGCCTTTGGCTTTTTAGGCATCATACATTATATTTTGAGTCGCTTTCCCTTTTTCCTAGTCAAATATTAGTATGTGCGATAGGCTTTTGCAGCTCATTATCTCTTTTCATTTGGAGATTTACATTTGTTGAGCTCGTTAAGGCAAAAACAAAGAAAATAAAGAGTGGGAAGATATATAGACACAAGTCTATGCATGTCTCAAGATCAACAAAACCATTGGCTAATCATTCATGACAAGTTTGAAGATCGATTTACAACAATCACATAGATTTCAAGACTTCTCCCACAATGATATGAGTGCATATGAAACAAGCTATGCTCTTAGATGCACAAAGCCATTTGCACAAAGGTACAGGCCAAAACAAGTTTAAGACAAAACTCATCAAAGTTGATCAAACTTTTTGGATTTTCTACTTTTTATGTGTTTTTGGATTTTTGACACAAAAGTAAGAAAAGATTGATCAAAAACAACAATGTAAAAAGCATGTAAAACAGAAACAATCAAACAAACAATTTTTAACTCAAAACAAGCACAAAACACACAACCAAGTATAGTCACAGAACATAAGAAGTATTAATGCATGGACATGTTGTAATGCTTATGCCTGAGTTCCCTTTTTCACCCACACGTCACGTGCGTTTGGGGTGATATCCCTATAGGATTGGGTACGAGAGTTAGTACTTTCAAACCTTCTTGTGAAGCTTTCCAAGCAAGTGGTGAAAGCACCAATCATCTTCATCACATCCATCATTCCGGAATCACCATCTCGACCTCTTGATTGCTCAACACCCCATGTCCTCTTGTCATTCCTTGGTCCTCTTGACCTTGGATCACTTGCATTATTCAATGCTTTCAACTTATGACAGTTTGGTTTGGTGTGGCCTTGAAGTCCACAATGATGGCAAAAATGGTTCGTTCTTGGACCTCTTTGTGATCTTGGGAGTGATTTTCTTCTAGCTTATGGTCTGACCTCTGAGTGGTTACGTGGCTTATTCAACACCTGTTGATCAGCCACATTCTTCTTCTTCTCTGGCTTCACTTTCTCAAAAACTGGAGTTTCCATCACCGGTTCCTTTGCTTTTACAAACTTCATGTCCTTGGAGATTTTGACAACAAAACTACTTTCTCCGGTATATCCCAAGCCTGATTTGTCTAAAATGTGTTTTTGTGAGGAGATTACATCATCTAGTTTCTTTGTAGAAACTCTTTCTATCTTGGCATTTGCTTGAATTACCTCAAGCTCAAGGAATCTCACCTTTGCATAAGTTTCTGATAATTCTCCATTCAACTTCTCTATCTCACACTTGCCCTCCTTATGTCGCACTAGAAGACTTCTATAATCTCCTCTGCCCTTTTCATTTTTTTAATGGTAGCATTAGCCACTTTTGCATACTCACTTGTCTTCTCGAGAAGAGAATTATAAGCCTTTTGCAATCCCACTGTACCTTCATCTTCCTCATCATCGGATCCCTCTATTATCCCTATTGACTCTAATTCAGAGTGCTCACCAAGCTCTTCTATAGGCACACTTAAGTTATCTGACGGTGCATCATGATTAATAGTCATAAAAACAGAATAATTCCCTTCACGGTCACAACTTTCATCCGATTCTGAGTTAGAAGAATCTGAATCACTAAGAGTCGTGGCATACACTTTTCCTTTCCCTCTTAAATAATTAGGACACTCTTTCTTGATATGTCCATGTCCATTGCACTCAAAACATGTGATTTCTTGAGAAGATTGAGATTCCTTCCGATTCTTAAAGTCCTTTTTCTCCTTTCCGAGACTTGGGAATTTTCCTTCCTCAGCAAATTTTCCATTCTTCTTGAACTTCAAGAACTTTCAAAAATTCTTCACAAGATATGCTACATCTTTATTGGCCTCATCTTCATCCGATGAATCGTGAGCTTCCACCTTCTCATTAATTGTCTTAAGAGCAAGAGATTTACTCTTCATTTATGATGGCAAAGACAGCTCATAAGTTTGAAGTGAGCCAATTAGTTCTTGAACTTTGATATCATCCAAGTCTTTGCTTTCTTCAATTGCAACTTTTGCACGGAAGCTCTCCGGCAATGATCGAAGGATTTTCCTTACAATCTTTGAGTCCTCCGTTTTCTTATCCAAGTTGAACTTGCCGATGACAACTTCATTCAGCTTGCTATAGAAAGAGCCAAAGGACTCGTCCTCACTCATTTTGAGCTCCTCAAAGCGAGTGGTCAGCATCTGCAACTTAGTGTCTTTCACTTTCTTGGTTCCTTCATACGTGGTCTCCAATATTTGCCATGCCTCCTTAGCAACCGAGATATGAGATATCCTGTGAAACTCATCTGGAGACACACCATAAAAAATAGCATTCAAACTTTACTGTTAGTGTTAGATGCAGTAAGGGTTGCTTTATCCTAAGTGGATTTTTCGGCCTCCAGCCTAACCCATCTAATATCAACAGCATCCCACACACTTTCATCAATAGAACATAAAAATGCCCTCATCCGGACTTTCCAAAAAGCATAGTTGCTACCATCAAAATGTGGTGGTGCATTTAAAGATTGAGATCAGTCCATCTCAATAAGGGGTCAAGGATCGCACTAAGGTAATTAAACCACAGCAAGTGCACTCCCTCTGATATCAATTGAAAATTCAAATAGTGTATAAAACACTATGAACGTTTTGACCCCCAAATTACAAATTACCAATTCAAGCTTTATATCAAAGGATGTACGTGCAGAAAATGAACAAAAGCTTAAAATAGAATTGATAAACAATCTAAGCCAAATAAAATCACATCCATAGCAGAAATTAAATGACAAAGATTAAAGGAAGAGAGATGCAAACACAAGGACAACACAACGATGTGTTATCGAAGAGGAAACCGAAGCCCTCGGCGTAAAACCTCTCTGCCGCCCTCCAAGCGATCAATAATTCGCTAAAGAATGTAGTTGGGATACAAGGACAGCAATACAACCTTCAAGCCTAATCTACCCAGTGTGCCTAAGCCCTCCAAGCTTCTACTCCAACGAGGTTACGCCGAACCTATTTCTTTTTCAGCTTGCCGGATTCCGCTATAGCCCATAGCATCAACCAATATCAATTGGACCCTTCCTAACTGCTTCCCAAAGCACCAAAATGCCTTCTCATAGATATGGGTATGGTGAGAAAAGGTTTTGGGTAATGAACCTCTCAAGGATCTAACAATGGAGAAGGTAAGAATAGAGGAATTTGAAGAGTCTCTATGTGAAGATTGTGGATGAGTCAATCTTGTTTTTCTCTAGGGTTTCTCTCTCAAAATTCTCTCTGGAAGCTCTCTATATTTCGTGGGTATAAGGGGTATTTATACTGGGGTGAGAAAGGAATGCGAAGAGTCAGTTTTTCCAAAACAGAGCTGGCTGGTGACTTGACCTCGGGACTTAACTGAGTCGCGAGTTCAAGCTGCGAACTAATTGAATGGTTAGACTAGAATTTTTGTCCTGTAGTGCAACAGCAGGCACGCCGGTTCAGTTTCTGGCGGCTTGCCAGTAGCGAGCTACCTGCGAGATCTAGTCGCGAGTTCTTCTCTGCACGCTTCACTCGTGTGCAACATTTGGCGGCTTTCCAGTCGTGATACACCCGTGAGATCCAGTCGCGAGTCCCTGTTCTACTGCATAGTCTTGAGCATTTCTTCACACTCTCTCACACAGTACCCTTACATGATTCCCACCTAAATACAGGGTTTCTAAGTGCTAAAATACAAGGAAATTAGCACGGAATAAAGCCAACAAATTGGTTGATAAAATTCAACCTTACAAACATGACTGAGAAGGGAATAACACTAAGCCAAAAAAGGCCACCTTGAAGGCTTCTTACCTGTAGAAGGCCCAATGCTCCTCCAAATCCATAAAGTCCTCTCGATAAGTAGCAAGGCACTCAGCTTTGCCAAATTAACAAATCAAAAAATCCTAGGGGTAGGAAGAGAAAGAAAGCAATCATACTCCTCCAAAGTAGGGACCAAGTCCACATCCCCGATGGTGATGGACTTTAAAGCGAGATCCCAACAAGTAACTATAACCTACAATAGGTGCCAATCTAGAGGAGTGCGAAAGAGTGAAATTGCATCTTTGAGGAGCTGCTTGATGTAAGCCCGATTCTTGGGAGAGAATGAAGTCAACCATCTCTTGAGCTCCCTCCCATGAAAAGTCTGCCTCTTAAGCTCCACAACTGTGTCATAAGGCTTGAACCCAACAGCATCCATGCTTAGATATGAAAGAATGTAGTGTTCTGATGCTGATTTGTGCAATAAAGTACAAGAAAATGGTGTAGGAGAAGACCTAGAATATCGCAGACCAAAATATGGAAGGTCTGGGAACAACCCAAACCTTTATGCATGCTTTTCGAGGCCGGTGCACCTTTAGTGACTGCTTGCCCCAAGTGGCACACACTAAGTGGCCGCTGAGCCACGTGACATGTGCCAGGGCTTTTTAAGTCCCCTGGTTCAACTGCACAAGTTTTTGATGATTATATTTGATATTTGAGAAGTTTTGACCAACTTTAGAGCAAAGATTACCTCATTTTTCACACTAACAGTGGTACCTATGCAGTTCAATAGCAAACCAGTCCATTCAGGAATTTTTTGCACAACTCGAGATTATACAAAACCTATACTGGGGAAATTTATTTTTGGATGTCTCATTCGTCATTTTGGAATACCTTGAAGCTCATTATCAAAGCTCGGTTCACCCGGTTCAAGGGTCGGTTCAACCCTTATCGTCAAGACATGTAATGGGACAATGCCAAGGCCATTCCCGATCACTAATAGCAATCCACCTTGCATGGTATGAAGTTCGCAATGATCAGTTCCTATACAGAACCTTTTTTAGAGCATCGATTAGTTTAGTTAATAGTTGGGTTAGTTAGTGCATTCCACCACATGGCAAGTTCGAGAAAACCCTACTTGGGGAAGTCATGTTCATAATCAAGGTTGTCAAGATACCCATATCGTCTAGTAAGATTCTAATCCTGCTTCACTTCGGTTGATTAGTTTAGAACCACACAAAATCCACACTGGGGCAGTTTATTTTGCACGATTTAGTCCATTTCTGTGAATCAATATGCTCAAGTTTGAAACTTTGGGTACAATAACGGGTCCATCCTGCCAGGAACCTTTCCTCTTATGTTAAGAACTGCATAAAACCTAGACTAGGTAGTTTTATTTTATGCGGTCTCTCCCCTTCCATATCCCTTGGTGGGTCAATCAATATTAGATTTTATCGGTAAACTCGTGAAAATACGATGCGATGTGAATGAAACGATGCATGGGTAACAACAGTGGTGCAACTGGCTCATAAATGCTATAGTGCTACTAGCAAACATACATAAGGCCTACCAAGAGGCGATAATATCAAGATCATAAATTTATGCCTACCAAGAGGCGATATCAAGGAACATACATTGAAGCCTACCAAGAGGCAATATCCATACATACATCAGAGCCTACCAAGAGGCAATATCCTTACATACATTTGTGACAAACAAGAGGTGATATCAAGAAACATACATCGAAGCCTACCACATGTCCAGAGCCTACTAAAAGGCAACATCAAAATATGGTCTATGCCCACTATAGGGCAATATAATATATACATATCTAGCTCACCATGGGGCAATGTCTAAAATAGTACAAAGAAATATACATACCCTCGCAGGGGCTACATCATCATGAATATACAACAACAGTGGCTAATCTAAGGGGAATCATCATCTCTAACAGTGTCATCAGCAAAGTGTCCAGCGTTGTCGTCATTTGCACCATCACACTGGCTCACCCAACCGAGGAACTTAGGACCCGTCCTAGAATCTGAAATGAAGCCCACCTTAGTACAGGGCCCCATGCCTAGTCTGAAACGGAAGTAAATCCCCATCCACTGGTAGGACCTAGAGGAACTAGCATGTAATCGGTCTCATGTCTCTTAATGGGAGGATCTTTGCCTAGAATGAAGGGTGCCAAAGGCACAAAAATCCTCTGTCCCATCATCTCGCTGATTAGGACATCAATACACCGATGGTGCAAGCCCGCCTCATCAATATACTAGCTCAACTCTCTCTCCATGGCAACAAATTGACTTTCCCGCTTTCTCTACCATAGCTTCCTTTCTCGAGCCAATGCTCTAGCAATCTCCTCCTACATGAACTCCTCCCTAGTGATAGTAGCACTCCCAAGATCTTGCATTTAAGCAAGCAAGGCCTCTTTGTATGATCCTAAACAGGCCTCCGAAGCCCTCTGGGTGCATGCAATGCCCTTGAGTATTCTACCCCCGCTTACAGGGCAATCATCAATGATGGGTCCAGTTGATGATGCCAAAAACCAAGCAACATAATTAGTATCCTCAATCATGAAGCCCTCAAAAGAACCTATCACATAAGCAAGGTCATACATAATCACCTCGGGACAAGATATCTCAAGAGGTGGATTTATGGGCACTCTAAAGGTCGGCATAACCTGGTGGAAAGTCCGCTCAGCCAAAAAGAACTCCCACTTTGTCAAAACCCAAAACTAGCGCCTAGCGCACACTTGACCCAGAGCAAGAGTGACATTGAGCCTAGCCAATAACAATACTGATGGAAAGTCTGGTTTTGTATCTCATACAAAACACACAGCAGAAGCACCAACCATGGATCTATTTCATTCATGATTGATAACATGCACTATGCAAATTTCAAAATTTAAGAACGAAATAGTGTACCTTGGTGCAGTGAAATTCAAAACAAAAGATTAGAAGTACTTGGGAACACTTTCAATCTTCACTCTAATTCCATTTTACACCCAAGAAGTGTGGTCTCTCAATCAATTTTCAAGGGAGAATGATTGAGTGGCTTCACTCATACATACACACCACTTCACAATAATGTCTCTTTTTCTCTAATAAAAAATTCTGTATGTTTCTCCCTTTATAACTAACTGATTATCTAATTGGGCCGGCCTATTGGGCCTTTCCAATTGGGCTTTACTATGTGGCTTGGAGTGGGACCAAAAGGGACCAATAAGACACTAGCTCCAATGGGCCTTAGGATTTTTTATCAACTCTTGACAAGCCCAAAGTTGCCATTAATTATAATTAATACCACTATATAAATATAATTGCACTCTAGGCCTTATTAATAAATTATATCCCAAGACTTTATTATGTATGCAACCCCTTCATTAAATATTCGTAGTGATACAAAGTCATAAATATAGACTGTCACTTTGAAATTACTACATCTTAATCCTTGTGTACCCGGTTTAATCCTTTAAGTTATACATCATATATTTATGAAATCCAATTTCATAAATATATACTTTAGTATATCCTTATTAAAGTGGTTAGGCCTAACACTTTGAATAACCAAAACCATTAAACTTATCTCAAGGGAATATTTTATATCTCTGTTAAGAGATTATGAATTCCATCTTGAGAATATATGTTCCATCAACACTAAATGTGGCTGCCCAACATACTGAGGTTTTGATCGTGACTTTAGATTTCACTACTGATATGTCAAAGCAACCTACATCTCATGATCAGGTCCATTATTCTCTCAGGATTAAGATTTTATACAAATAGAAGTCGTGAGATTTTTTATTCATTTGACAGTCGTTAAAAGAATAATAAATCTCACAGTGGTCCAGTTCAATATGTCTTAATTCTTAAAACATATCAACATATCAACTAGAAGTCTCCACTTCCATTATCAAGACAAATCATCTTAGTTGATATGTTATAGTCTTCGCAGATGAAATGCCCAATTTCATCACCGACTACGAACTATAATTCTGACTTTACAAAGAACTTGTGATTTATATCTTCCATGACTAAAACACATAAATCACTTACTATGCATCTCATGGACTATATGATAATGTCCAAATATTCATGTTACCATTATTTTAGATAATAATAAAACAACTTTATTAATCATAACAATAAGTCATACGTAATGTCATACATAGTATCATACAATAGGATTTAAGGGCACATATCCTAACAATCTCCCACTTGCCCTAAAGAATATTGTGCACTAATCTAACTCTCATTCCTTCCAACTGTGACTCAAAAGTCGTTTGTGGCAAGGTTTTTGTAAAGGGA
This sequence comes from Lithocarpus polystachyus, assembly GCA_033629205.1. NCBI lineage: Eukaryota > Viridiplantae > Streptophyta > Magnoliopsida > Fagales > Fagaceae > Lithocarpus > Lithocarpus polystachyus. The sequence continues at coordinate 47,988,931 of CM066163.1, forward strand.
TCCGCTAGATTACTTGCACTATCAATCTTTGCTACTACTGCATCTCCTCGAGCAACAAAGTCTCGAATAATGTGATACTTTCTCTCAATGTGCTTTCCTTTCTTGTGATTCCTTGGATCCTTGGATTGTGCAATCACTCTACTATTGTCGCAAAAAAAAGTGATGGGAAATTGCTCCATTCTTATAACTCCAAGATCAGAAAGGAATTTCTTGAGCCAAACAGCTTCTTTTGCCGCTTCACAAGCAGCAACATATTCAGCTTCCATGGTGGAGTCTGCTATACAAGATTGCTTAATACTCCTCCAACTAATGGCTCCACCTCCCAAGGTGAACACACAACCTGAAGTGGACTTTCTAAAATCAAGATCTGACTAAAAATATGAATCTGTATAACCAATGGGAATCAAATCCTCACTATGGTAAACAAGCATATAATCTTTTGTTCTCCATAGATACTTGAGAATATGCTTTACAGCTGGACAATGTTTAAGTCCTGTATTGATTGATATTGGCTGACCATGCCAACTGAATAATAGATATCTGGTCTAGTACATAGCATGGCATACATGAGACTTCCCACTGCAGAAGCATAAGGAACTTGTCTCATCATATTTTCCTCCTCAAGAGTCTTAGGCCTTTGGTCATCAGACATAGAAACTCCATGTCTAAAAGGAAGTAATCCGTTCTTGGAGTTTTGCATGCTAAACCGTTCTAGAACCTTATCTATATACCCAGTTTGTGATAAACCTAACATCTTATTCTTGCGATCTCGCCAAAGCTTGATCCCTAGAATAAAGTTAGCTTCACCTAAGTCCTTCATTTCAAATTAGCTTGAAAAACAAACCTTTACCGATGACATTACCCCTACATCATTTCCAATGAGTAGAATATCATCAACATAGAGCACTAGGAACATTACTATTTTATCTTGATGTCTTTTGAACACACATGGTTCATCAAGATTTTGTTCAAAACCAAATGATTTAATTGCTTGATCAAATCTGATGTTCCATGACCTAGATGCTTTCTTAAGTCCATAAATGGATCTTTTTAACTTGCATACCTTATGCTCTTGGTTCATTGCTATGAAACCTTCCGGTTGCATCATATAGATTTTTTCTTCAAGATTGCCATTAAGAAATTCAGTCTTGGCATCCATTTGCCAAATCTAATAATCATAATGAGCAGCAATGGACAAGAAAATTCTGATAGATTTAAGCATGGCTGCTGGCGAAAAAGTTTCATCATAATCAATACCTTCTTTTTGTGTATACCCTTTCGCCACTAGTCTTGCTTTAAAAGTTTCAACCTTTTCATCTATCCCTCTCTTTCTCTTATAAACCCATTTGCAATCAACAGGTTTAATGCCGTTAGGCGCCTTTACAAGATCCCATACTTGATTGGAATATATAGAATCCAATTTAGATTTCATAGCTTGAACCCAATGATGTGCATCTATATCATTCAGTGCCTCGTCATAAGTGTAGGGATCCGATTCAGCCTCTTTTGGGATAGCTTCATAAGTTTCTCCCAAACCTATAAATCTTATAGGAGGCTGAACAATTCTCCCACTACGACGAGGCACTTGTGTACTAGTCATCTCATGAGTAATGTCTTGTGGTGTATCCAATACAGCCACATCATTCCTATTTTCATGCATTGGTTGTTCAATTACAAGTTCATCTAATTTAGTCAATACAACTTTACTTCTAGGATTAAAATTATTCACATAATCATGTTCCAAAAATTTGGCATGGGTGCTAACAAACACTTTGTTATCCTTATGATTATTGAATAAATAACCCTTGGTTTCCATTGAATACCCTAAAAACATGCATACTTCCGTTTTAGCTTCCAAATTATCAGACTTCCCTTTCAACACAAGTGCTGGACATCCCTAAATGTGGAGATACTTCATACTAGGCTTGCGCCCACTCCACAATTCCTTAGGTGTGTTGGGAACAGATTTTGATGGAACTAAATTCAAAATATGCATAACAGTTTTTAGTGCATATCCCTAAAGGAAATTGGTAAAGTTGAATAACTCATCATAGACCTAACCATTTCCAAAAGAGTCCTATTCCTTCTTTCCGCTACACCATTTTATTGGGGAGTTACAGGTGCAGTCAATTGGGAGACAATCCCATTTTGAATTAGGTAATCCTTGAATTCCCCAAAAAGGTATTCACCACCTCGGTCAGATCAAATGGCCTTTATGCGTTTACCCAATTGATTTTCAACTTCAACTCTAAACTCTTTGAACTTTTCAAAGGCTTCGGACTTCCATCTCATTAGGTACACATAACCATATCTTGAGTAATCATCCGTAAAAGTGATGATGTACTCATAACCTCCTTTTGCTTGGGTTGACATAGGACTGCATACATCTATATGAACTCATTCAAGCAACTCTTGGGCTCTTCTACCTTTTGCATTAAAAGGTCGTTTGATCATTTTACCTTCCAAACAAGATTGGCAAACTGGAAATCCATCAAAGTCCATGGGCTGTAAAAGTCCATCTTTGATTAGTCTTTGAATCCTATCTGAATTAATATGACCTAAACTCAAGTGCCATAGATATGCATCACTAGTAGAAGGAAACTTTCTCTTTAATGATTTTACATGAAAGCTACTATCTAATTCAGAATTGTATAATTCGTGCTTGTCAGGAATTAAAATATAAAGACCATCTACAATATTGCCAGAACAAATAAACACTTTATCCTTCTTTATTACAACATTGTCTTTTAGGATAACATAATATCCATGTTTACCTAAATAAGTTGCAGAAATTAAATTCCTACGAAAATTAGGTACATACAAACAGTCTTCCAGTATTAAAACCCTAGACTCAAAACATAAATTAAACACTTTTACAGCTACAACTGGTATTCTTCTCTCATTAGCCAAAGTAAGAAACAATTCCCCTTCATTCAGCTTTCTGGTCTCCTGGAACCCCTACAAAGTATTGCAGATATGATTAGTACAACCTGAATCCACACACCAAGAATCCGTGGGATTCTGTACCAAACATATTTCAAGAAGGAATGTATTTTTCATACCTTTATTCTTGGCAGCCTTAAATATTGGACAATACCTCTCCCAATGTCCTTTCTCACCACAATGGAAACACTTTCCTTTGGTTTTCTTTCCTTTGTTCGCAACTCCTAAGGCAACATGTTTACCATCTCTCCTGGTGAAGTCCTTCTTCTTTTTCTTCTTCTTTTTACCCTTGCCTTTAGACTTAGGTTGAGAAGTAGAACCTTCAGCCATATTGGCATCAACACTAGAAGTACCAAGGATGTCTTCCGCCGCTACCAACTCATTCATCAATTCAAACAATGTATAAACCTTTTTGTTCATATTATAGTTAAGCCTGAATTCCTTGAATGATTCTGGTAGTGACTGGAGTATCATATTCACTTGGGATTCTCCATCAATATCGGTACCTAAAACTTCCAATGTATTCAGATTAGAGATCATCCTAAGACAATGCTCCCTCACTGAAGTACCTTCAGCCATTTTGGTATTATAAATTGCCTCATAATTTCTTGCCTTGCAGAACGGCCTTGCTCACCAAACATCTCCTTCAACCTTACCATAATGTCCGAAGCTAGTTCTACATCCTGCATTTAATGCTATAGAACATTTGAAATAGATGCTAGGATATAGCACTTGGCCATCTCATTAGATTTCTGACAACAATCATGTCGCTGTTTTTCCTCAAAAGGAGCATCTAATGATGGAAAGTTAGGACATGGTTGAGTAAGCACATATTTGTGCTCTTCAGTAGTAAGAACAATGTCCAAGTTTCTTTTCTATACAACATAGTTGGATCCAGTTAGTTTGTTTTGATTAAGAATAGTAACAAGTAGGCTAAATGATGCCATGATTTAAATCTGAAAATAACAAACATGAATATAATAAGTAAACTGGACATTATCAATTTAGCATATAAGCATATAATATGGAACCTTAATAAAACCATAAAATAATATATGCAACGACAACCCAATCCATGTCTATAATTCCTTGGTAGCAAGTTTATTATAAACACATTAATTGGCTGAGAAATATTCTCATTATTAATGCTATCATGGTAACTCTTACCAAACAAAAATAATATGACATTATGCCCTTAGCCTCTAAGTAATAACAACATAGCTCCTTTGGGAGGTTAACATTACAGTTAGTCTAGTGTACACCATTATCTAGAATCATGTGTAGCCACATTTCATCTCCCTTATAATGTTTAAACTTGTAGTACCATGGAACAAAAAACACCCTCCTTTGGGATCGCGAGGCATATGCGCCAAGACGAGGTGTTTGTTCACACTACTTTAAACGGGTGAGTTCAATCTTGTAGTACTATGAAGTAAATACCCTCCTTTGGGATTGCGAGGCATATACGCCAAGACGAGGTGTTTACCCACTCTACTATGAATGGATAATGGAGGCCGTGAGATCCAACCATTGTATCTCTCTCCCACTAAATATTTTAAATTAAAGGTTTTTAAGATCAAGAACAATAATAACGCTAGACACCTTGAAAACATAATCCTAATCTCATTAGGAATAAATTTCATTAAACAAATACTTTAATCCGTTAATATATATTAATATAAAACCAAACCCATATATATTATATTACATATATATATAAATAATATATATATATATATATATATATAATATAATGATTGGATGAATCCTTATCATCCTTTATATATAAGGATTGAATCATATGAACCCATATAAAGTTATATATATATATATATATAATATACCATACGGATGAATCCTTATCATCCTTTATATATATATATATATATATATATATATATAACAACCATCACACCTTAATCTTGTTATAGTCAAGCCGTGCAAACCAAAGTCCAAGTGGTGTAAAGAATATCCAAGCCATGCAAGCCAAGTCATGTAAGCCTTATATTTTCTATACTATTATTTAAGGGGCTTCTTCTATTTGGATTCTTCATTTTTTAGTTCAAAAATACCCCTACACCTCTATATTTAAGTAAAGACAAAACTAAAGGACAATCTGGTAAAAATGTAACTCTAACTCCCACTAAAATATTATCTAAAAAATAGGACCACTTCACTATTACTTTTCAAATTGATTTATTCATTTTTAAATTAAAATTTTAAAAATAAAATTATATATATATAATAAAAAAACACAATTTTTTTTTTCTACAAAATAGGACAACTAAAAAAAAAAAAAAAGCCTCATCGCACGTGTGGAGCGCGTGTGCTGAGGCTAGTACATGTTAATGGACATGAACTCATGAAACCATGCAAGAGATATATTATACATAGTACACGGATTCTTCCCTTTATATGGCCAAGCAGTGCAACCATTTGGTTCACGCAATATATAGATTGTCAATAACTAACCAGGCGGTTATATAACAAGACACGACACTATTCTATTGACCATGGGCTTCATGGATTCAAACGTAACCATATATATTCATGGATTGATATATAACATTCAATCCATACCATTAATTATTATTCTTTTATCATGTTGGTTATAAAACAACATCATCTTGAAGTTTATGGCCAACATAATTCTTTTGAAGATGAAATTCCAAATTAATAGAAATTTTTTTCACATGTTATACAAGCATGATATGAAAACCTTGCTCTGATACCAATTGATGGAAAATCTAGTTTTGTATCTCATACAAAACACACAGTGGAAGTAACAAACATGGATCTATTTCATTCATGATTGATAACATGCACTATGCAAATTTCAGAATTTAAGAACAAAATAGCGTACCTTGGTGCAGTGAAATTCAAAACAAAAGATTAGAAGTACTTGGGAGCACTTTTAATCTTCACTCCAATTCCACTTTACGCCCAAAAAGTGTGGTCTCTCAATCAGTTTTCAAGGGAGAATGATTGAGTGACTTCACTCACACATACACACCACTTCAACAAAATGTCTCTTTTTCTCTAATAAAAAATTCTGTATGTTTCTCCCTTTATAAATAACTGATTATCTAATTAGGCCAGCCTATTGGGATTTTCCAATTGGGCTTTAGTGTGTGGCTTGGAGTGGGACCAAAAGGGACCAATAAAACACTAGCTCCAATAGGCCTTGGGTTTTTCTATCAACTCTTGACAAGCCTAAAGTTGCCATTAATTGTATTTAATACCACTATATAAATATAATTACACTCTAGGTCTTATTAATAAATTATATCCCAAGACTTTATTATGTATGCAACCCCTTCATTAAATATTCGTAGTAATACAAAGTCATAAATATAGACTGCCACTTTGAAATTACTAGATCTTAATCCTTGAGTACCCAGTTCAATCCTTTAAGTTATTCATCATATATTTATGAAATCCAATTTCATAAATATATACTTTAGTATATCCTTACTAAAGTGGTTAGGCCTAACACTCTGAATAACTAAAACAATTAAACTTATCTCAAGGGAATATTTTATATCTTCGTTAAGAGATTATGAATTCCATCTTGAGAATATATGTTCTATCAACACTAAATGTGGTTGCCCAACATACTGACGTTTTGATCGTGACTTTAGATTTCACTCCTGATATATCAAAGCAACCTTCATCTCATGATCAGGTCCATTATTCTTTCAGGATTAAAAATTCATACAAATAGAAGTCGTGAGAATTATTATTCATTTGACAGTCGTTAGAAGAATAATAAATCTCACAGCGGTCCAGTTTAATATGTCTTAACTCTTAAAACATATCAACATATCAACTAGAAGTCTCCACTTCCATGATTAAGACAAATCATCTTAGTTGATATGTTATAGTCTTCGCAGATGAAATGCCCAATTTCATCACCGACTACGAACTATAATTCTGACTTTACAAAGAACTTGTGATTTATATCTTCCATGACTAAAACACATAAATCACTTACTATGCATCTCATGAACTATATGGTAATGTCCAAATATTCATGTTACCATTATTTTAGATAATAATAAAACAACTTTATTAATCATAACATTAAGTCATACATAATGTCATACATAGCATCATACAATAGGATTTATGGGCACATATCCTAACACATACATCATATGGAGTGTTGCATGTCTCACCTCAGATGATGCAATCGATTGTGGCATTGATAGTAGTTTGCTGTGTCAAAATGACTCTGGAAATATCGCAATGGGACAAAGCATATGCCCTAGGATATATCGTCATGGAAAGGTCAGTGTATTGTGGTCACATAGTTGGGATGTACTCATACACCCACCATGTCAAAATCTACCAACAACCCTCAAGGCTCCTGAAGCCTTGGCACGCTGCCTTCCTCAAATAGGCAATGAAAAATCCGTAAGAAAGGGACCCCCAATCATAAGCCCCTATGATGGACACCACTCTCATGTCTCCCAACAGCCTACATGTCAGCACTGACTAGTTGTTGCCCAGCAGGTAACTACTGATGAAGTAGAAAAAGAATTGGCTGAGATCAATGTCATACGGCTCCATCCCCCAAGGTATTTTCATCTGCAGCCACTGCATACGAATCTGGGGGTCATCAATAGGCGTGAAGTACCCTCTAGTCATCCTAGTGAAGGGGTACGTGTTGGAGTTTATGCCCTAAAATCCAATTTATTGGCATGTCGTAAATAATTAAAATTTTTAATTATATGTAACACCCCAAACCCAAAGCAAGGATTTAGATGTTTAACTTGTCTTAGAAATAATCAACAATGATATAATGGAACCGAGCGTAATATTAATCCTCAAATAAACTTCTATAATATCATCAGAGTTCCTTAATAATCCATAAAAACAAAACAACAATATTATTCTTGTATGAAAAATCTCCAGATAACATCTCAACATAGTTCCAAAAAAAATAATCTCATTGTCCTGAAACAATTTTACTAAAACAACTCAGCAACTATCCGAGCTCCAAACGCAGTCATCAATCTAAGGCTCCACTGATCTACCACCAAAAGACACTCCATAACTCTAATCTGAAAGGATGGAAAAAGGGGGTGAGCTAGAGGCTCAATAAGAGACTACAAACATGAGGATGTCTTCCAAAACAAAACGATAATATCATTGACAAAATATAGTCATCACGATACAATTAAAATTAGTTTAAACTGTAATATAATATATTCTATAAAGCTGTTAAAATAAAACACTTCACTATAACACTGTAAACATTAATAAAATAATGACCACATTTATATGCCAATATGCACCAAATAGGTAGAAACAATTTTATTTTGAAAATAAGCAATTTTCCACCTAAAAGAACAGTAGTAAATAAACAGTAATTCAATATGAAAAATATTAGTCAAACACAGACAAAAGCTGCTAAACACTCGGTGGGTGATTTCCCATGGGAACAATAACACTAACCTCAAAGAGGCAACACTAGCTCCGAAGAGCAACAATAACACTGCACCACACCACACTAACACTACTTCGGCCGAAGACCAACACTTAACCCTGTGTTGGCAAAGGTTGCAGACTGTCTAGTTGACCATTTGAAACAATTCTTGACAAATACAATTTCATAATAACATACAATAGATAATAAAATTCGAGTATGTGCAAAGCACTAACAATAGTATAAGTTTTTGGAACTTCATCTTTGCAATTATATACATATATAGATAAATATATATATTTTTACCACGTGTATATATATATAAATATATATGTCCTGAAAGACGTCATGTGCTGAAGTCTACTTACCTCTAGTGGCTAAACCAAGCTTCACTTCAATTGCTCGAAACAACGTCAACTAGAACCTAAATGATAATTAAACAATTCAATAAGGGCAGGTTCTTAATAATCACACAGTCCTCTTGATAAAACAATTCCCTAAACTAACATCTAAAATACCCATATATTTAATTGTAAAGCTACCCACAATTGCAAACCTTTTCAATTCGGTCAACCCCTAAACTAACAAAATCAGCCACCTGCAAAAACTATACGCATAACTTATATTTAATTGTAACGCTGCCCATAAGTGCAAATCTATACAATTGTTATTATTAAATTCCAGCAAATTTAATACTAACCCTAACGCTAACATCTAATATACATATATATATATATATATATATGTAATCGGCAAACCAATTGAATTAACCCATGAACTATTGATGTAGTATATATATATATAAATATATTCGGCCAAACCAATGTATTAAATCCTAGCTAAAACAAATTCGGCCCAACTGAATTGAGTCATCCATCAGATGCACCTATAAGGTAATATATATATATATATATATATATGAAATCGACCAACAAGGAGAATCAATCTTCAGATGCAATTGAAAAGGTAATATATATATATATATATATGTAATCGGCCAACAAGGAGAATCAAATCTTCAGATGCAATTGAAAAGGTAATATATATATATATATATATGTAATCGGCCAACAAGGAGAATCAAATCTTCAGATGCAATTGAAAAGGTAATATATATATATATAATTCGGCAAACTAAAATGAATCAAACCGTGATTCAATTACAAAATATATATATATATAATGTAATATACCTATTAACCAATTGAATCAAACCGTGATTCAATTATGAATATATATATATATAATGGTTATCATGAAATCAGTTTCAGCAAACACAATTGAAATTCCAGCAAACTTAAAAGAATAAAAAAAGGCTTTCCTAGAATGATGCTTACCTCAAAACCAAGATGAAGTTGCTGGCTGCCCTGAAGTGCACAGCCTCCTATTCTTTTGTTTTTGAAAAACCCTAATTTTAATTTCATTATAAAGCTGTTGCACTTGGGCTGAAAGTTTAGAAGCCTATTCCATGATAAGGCTAATTTCAGTTGGGCTGAAAATTTAGAAGCCCACTACACTAAAAAAAAAACTTCTAAGACCCACACATATTCCCACTAAACCCATTAATATTAATATTATTACCATAGCAAAAATCACAATATAAAATAATTATTTTCCTCCAAAAATAAATTAAGAAATTTATCAAATCCACTCTCTAAAAGCAATTAAATTAAATTTAAATGAGACGGGTGTTACATTCTCCCCCTCTTATAAAATTTTCATCCTCGAAAATTCAAAACATACCTCACTGTAGAAAAAGCTGGGGATACTTGGATTGCATTTCGTCTTTACGCTCCCAAGAAGCTTCTTCTATGGAGTGGTTCCTCCATAATACTTTAACCAAATGTATAGTCTTATTACGTAACACTTGCTCTTTACGATCTAAAATCTGAATCGGGACTTCCTCGTAGGATAAGTTCTCTTTGACTTGAAGTGGCTCATAACTCAAGATATGAGAAGGATCGGGAACATACCTCCTCAACATGGATACATGAAAAACGTTATGTAACCTTGACAAGGTCGGTGGTAAAGCAAGCCGGTAAGCAACAGAACCAACTCTCTCCAAAATTTCAAAGGGCCCCACGTACCTAGGGCTTAACTTACCCTTCTTGCCAAACCTCATAACTCCTTTCGTAGGTGACACTCGAATGAAAACCATGTCTCCAACTTCAAATTCCACTTCTCTTCTCCGTGGATCAGCATAACTTTTCTGTCTACTCTGAGCTGCACGTAACCTTTCCCGAATCACATCAATCTTTTCACTGGTCCTTTGAACAATCTCAGGACCCAAGATTCTCCTCTCTCCAACCTCATCCCAACAAACTGGGGATCTACACTTTCTCCCATACAAAGCCTCATAAGGTGCCATCTTAATACTGGAATGATAGCTATTGTTGTAAGCGAACTCCACCAAAGTCAAATAGTCATCCCAACTCCCCTTGAAATCCAAGACACAAGCTCTCAACATGTCCTCCAAAGTTTGGATAGTTCTCTCGGACTGTCCATCCGTTTGAGGGTGGCAAGCAGTACTAAAGTTCAACTTAGTACCCAAGGCCTTTTGCAAACTATCCCAAAACCCTGAAGTGAACCTTGAATCTCTATCAGATACAATAGAAGCTGGCACGCCATGCAATCTCACAATCTCATTTATATAAAGTTCAGCTAGTTTGTCAAGAGAGTAGTTCATTCTAATTGGAATGAAGTGGGCAGATTTAGTCAACCTATCCACTACCACCCAAATAGCATCATGATTCTTAGGTGATCTCGGTAATCCACACACAAAGTCCATGGTGATATTCTCCCACTTCCTCTCAGGAATAGGTAAAGGTTGTAACAACCCTGATGGCCTCTGATGCTCCACTTTGACTTGCTGGCAAATCAAGCATTGTTCCACAAATTGAGCAATTTCTCTTTTCATGTTAATCCACCAATAAACTTCTCGAAGGTCATGATACATCTTGGTACTACCCGGATGCATTGTATAAGGCGAACGATGTGCTTCCTCCAATATCTCTCTTTTAATCAATGAATCATTAGGCACACAAAGCCTATTACCAAACCTCAAAACACCATCATCAGAGATACTAAAATCAAATCTACTTCCACCACGTACTTGTTCCATGATCTTAAACAATTGAGGGTCACCACTCTGAGCAGCTTTGATCTTATCAATTAGGGTGGGTTGTACACTTAAACTTGCCAGGTAGGATTGGGAGTCTCCAGTCACTATGTCTACTCCAAGTTTCTGAAGATCAACAATAATATGCTTCTGAGTAGTTAATAAAGCAGCTGAAAAGCTATACGACTTTCGACTAAGTGCATCAGCCACAACATTGGCTTTACCAGGATGGTAATTTATAGAACAATCATAGTCTTTAATCAATTCTAGCCATCTCCTTTGTCTCATATTTAATTCTTTTTGAGTGTATATGTACTTCAAACTTTTATGGTCAGTGTATAACTCACATCTCTCACCATACAAGTAAAGCCTCCAAATCTTCAATGCAAAAACCACTGCTGCCAATTCCAAATCATGAGTTGGATAATTCTGTTCATAATTCTTTAGTTGTCGAGAGGCATAAGCAACCACCTTCCCATGTTGCATCAGGACACAACCAAGACCCTTACGAGATGCATCACTATATATCACAAAACCACCCGAACCAGATGGAATAGTCAATACTGGTGCAGAAACCAACCGTTGCTTCAACTCCTGGAAACTTCTTTCACATTCCTCTGTCCAGTCAAACTTTGCATGTTTTCGAGTTAATCGAGTTAGAGGAGTTGCAATACTGGAAAATCCTTCCACAAATCTTCTATAATAACCTGCAAGGCCCAAAAAACTTCTTACCTCACTTACATTAGTAGGGGCAGCCCAATTAACTACAGCTTCTATCTTACTAGGATCCACTGTAATTCCATCTCTAGAGATCACATGTCCTAAGAATACCACTTGATTCAACCAGAACTCACACTTCTTCAATTTAGCATACAACTTCTTGTCTCTTAAAATCTGCAACACCATTCTCAAGTGTTCCTCATGCTCTTCTTGGCTTTTAGAGTAAACCAAGATGTCATCAATGAAAACAATGACAAACCGATCCAAGTACTCATGGAATACCCTATTCATCAAATCCATAAAAACAGCAGGAGCATTAGTTAGACCAAAAGGCATCACTAAGAACTCATAATGACCATACCTAGTTCGAAAAGCTGTCTTTGGTATGTCATCCTCCTTAACCCTCAACTGATGATAACCAGATCTCAAGTCAATTTTAGAGAAGACTTGAGCACCCTGAAGCTGATCAAACAAATCATCAATTCGTGGCAAAGGGTATTTGTTTCTGATGGTTACCTTGTTCAACTCCCTATAGTCAATGCACAACCGCATACTACCATCCTTCTTCTTAACAAACAACACCGGAGCACCCCAAGGAGAAGCACTAGGCCGAATAAAGCCTTTATCAAGCAAGTCTTGCAATTGCTCCTTCAACTCATTGAGCTCTGTAGGGGCCATTCTATAAGGTGCTTTGGAAATTGGGCCGGTGCCAGGTACTAGGTCAATAGAGAACTCAACCTCTCTGTCAGGGGGTAGTCCAGGTAAGTCCTCAGAGAACACATCTGGGAACTCTTTCACCACTGGGATGTCTTCAACTTTTAACTCTACTTTATCACCCTTCAAAGCACAAACAAGGAACCCTTCACATCCCTTCCTTAGCAATCGCCTTGCCTGCATCACTGACACCAATACAGGTGGTTTCACCACACGATCTCCCTCGAAGAAGAATTCTGGCTCCCCAGGAATTCTAAATACTACCTTCTTCCCAAAACACTCTATGGAAGCATGAAAAGTAGATAACCAATCCATCCCTAGAATCACATCGAACTCAAACATATCAAGCAACATAAGATCTGCTTTTAATTCCCTCCCAGAGACTAAAACATTACAAGACTTGTACACTTCATGGGAAATCATTTGTTGTCCAGAAGGTGTAGCAACACACAATACATAATTTAAACTCTCAGGTTCCATGTTTAGCCTTTGTGCAAGTCTACGTGAGATGAAAGAATGGGTTGAACCAGAATCAAATAACACTTGTGCATGCTGACTGGAAACAAGAAGTGTACCTGAAACCACTGATGGGGAGGCCTCGGCGTCCTGTTTAGTCAAAGCAAAAACTCGACCCTGAACCTTAGGTCTCTGTTGGCTCCCATTTGGATTGGTAGTTTGTTCAGCTCGCAAATCTGGACAATCCTTGATGAAGTGTCCAGTCTTGCCACATTTAAAACACGCCCTTGACTCCAAATAACATGTTCCACTATGAGCCTTTCCACATCTTGGACAAGTTTTGTATGTCTTCTTATTTGAATTAGGCACCCCTTGCTTCTTGAATGAGCTTCCACTAGACTTCCCCTTAAGAAAATGACTCTGGGTTGGCTTCCTCTCTTGATCATTGGTCCTTGAGGAACGATTGCAATTTCTCTCTGCTATTAGAGCTCGATCCACCACTTCTGCGTATGTTTCCAATTTGAACATGGAAACCGGTCCCTGAATTTCCTCCCTTAAACCTCTTTCAAAATGCCTGGCCTTCCTTGCTTTCGTGTCAACCATGTGTGGAGCAAAGCGGGATAACTCAGCAAATTTCCGCTCATACTCATACACTGATTGAGTACCTTGTGCTATGCGAATGAACTCAGCTTCCTTTTGCACCATCAAACTATCAGGAAAATACCTCTTACGAAAGAGCTCAACAAAATGCTGCCAAGTCATAACTTCTCTTCCCTGTGTCCTCTCCGTGGACTCCCACCATTCCAATGCATCACCTTTCAGTACAAAAACAGCAAGGACAACTCGTTGCTCATCACTAACTTCCATTGCTCTAAAGAGCCTTTCTATCTCCTTAAGCCAGTTGTCAGCCTCAATTGGATCCTTTGTACCCTTGAAAGCAGGAGGATCAAGCTTCCTAAACTTCTCCAAAGCACTAGTCGGATTGGTGGCTCCAACTTGATGTTGCACTATATTGGTTAAGCCCCCAATGGCTTCAATAATAGCCTGGAGATTAGTAGGTCCCCCAGCATTTGGTTGACTGATCTCTGGGTTCCTCCTAGGTGGTGCCATCTCTCTAAGCAATACAATAAGATATCACAAATAAATATTTCAAATATTTCAGAGGGTTAAAACCAAACACATAGATAGTACAACAATCATTCCTACACACTTTAGAATAATAAACAAAACAAAACAAAATATAAAATCACTATGAAAGGTCAACTAATTCTAACACTAAAATTCCTTGTAATCACACTCTTGTTCCACAATAGTCGTAAGATCAAACCTATAAGTCTACAGAATCATAAACCTATGCTCTGATACCATAACTAAAACACCCCAAACCCAAAGCAACGATTTAGATGTTTAACTTGTCTTAGAAATAATCAACAATGATATAATGGAACCGAGCGTAATATTAATCCTCAAATAAACTTCTATAATATCATCAGAGTTCCTTAATAATCCATAAAAACAAAACAACAATATTATTCTTGTATGAAAAATCTCCAGATAACATCTCAACATAGTTCCAAAAAAAATAATCTCATTGTCCTGAAACAATTTTACTAAAACAACTCAGCAACTATCCGAGCTCCAAACGCAGTCATCAATCTAAGGCTCCACTGATCTACCACCAAAAGACACTCCATAACTCTAATCTGAAAGGATGGAAAAAGGGGGTGAGCTAGAGGCTCAATAAGAGACTACAAACATGAGGATGTCTTCCAAAACAAAACGATAATATCATTGACAAAATATAGTCATCACGATACAATTAAAATTAGTTTAAACTGTAATATAATATATTCTATAAAGCTGTTAAAATAAAACACTTCACTATAACACTGTAAACATTAATAAAATAATGACCACATTTATATGCCAATATGCACCAAATAGGTAGAAACAATTTTATTTTGAAAATAAGCAATTTTCCACCTAAAAGAACAGTAGTAAATAAACAGTAATTCAATATGAAAAATATTAGTCAAACACAGACAAAAGCTGCTAAACACTCGGTGGGTGATTTCCCATGGGAACAATAACACTAACCTCAAAGAGGCAACACTAGCTCCGAAGAGCAACAATAACACTGCACCACACCACACTAACACTACTTCGGCCGAAGACCAACACTTAACCCTGTGTTGGCAAAGGTTGCAGACTGTCTAGTTGACCATTTGAAACAATTCTTGACAAATACAATTTCATAATAACATACAATAGATAATAAAATTCGAGTATGTGCAAAGCACTAACAATAGTATAAGTTTTTGGAACTTCATCTTTGCAATTATATACATATATAGATAAATATATATATTTTTACCACGTGTATATATATATAAATATATATGTCCTGAAAGACGTCATGTGCTGAAGTCTACTTACCTCTAGTGGCTAAACCAAGCTTCACTTCAATTGCTCGAAACAACGTCAACTAGAACCTAAATGATAATTAAACAATTCAATAAGGGCAGGTTCTTAATAATCACACAGTCCTCTTGATAAAACAATTCCCTAAACTAACATCTAAAATACCCATATATTTAATTGTAAAGCTACCCACAATTGCAAACCTTTTCAATTCGGTCAACCCCTAAACTAACAAAATCAGCCACCTGCAAAAACTATACGCATAACTTATATTTAATTGTAACGCTGCCCACAAGTGCAAATCTATACAATTGTTATTATTAAATTCCAGCAAATTTAATACTAACCCTAACGCTAACATCTAATATATATATATATATATATATATATGTAATCGGCAAACCAATTGAATTAACCCATGAACTATTGATGTAGTATATATATATATATAAATATATTCGGCCAAACCAATGTATTAAATCCTAGCTAAAACAAATTCGGCCCAACTGAATTGAGTCATCCATCAGATGCACCTATAAGGTAATTTATATATATATATATATATGAAATCGACCAACAAGGAGAATCAATCTTCAGATGCAATTGAAAAGGTAATATATATATATATATGTAATCGGCCAACAAGGAGAATCAAATCTTCAGATGCAATTGAAAAGGTAATATATATATATATATATATGTAATCGGCCAACAAGGAGAATCAAATCTTCAGATGCAATTGAAAAGGTAATATATATATATATATATATAATTCGGCAAACTAAAATGAATCAAACCGTGATTCAATTACAAAATATATATATATAATGTAATATACCTATTAACCAATTGAATCAAACCGTGATTCAATTATGAATATATATATATATATATAATGGTTATCATGAAATCAGTTTCAGCAAACACAATTGAAATTCCAGCAAACTTAAAAGAATAAAAAAAAGGCTTTCCTAGAATGATGCTTACCTCAAAACCAAGATGAAGTTGCTGGCTGCCCTGAAGTGCACAGCCTCCTATTCTTTTGTTTTTGAAAAACCCTAATTTTAATTTCATTATAAAGCTGTTGCACTTGGGCTGAAAGTTTAGAAGCCTATTCCATGATAAGGCTAATTTCAGTTGGGCTGAAAATTTAGAAGCCCACTACACTAAAAAAAAAACTTCTAAGACCCACACATATTCCCACTAAACCCATTAATATTAATATTATTATCATAGCAAAAATCACAATATAAAATAATTATTTTCCTCCAAAAATAAATTAAGAAATTTATCAAATCCACTCTCTAAAAGCAATTAAATTAAATTTAAATGAGACGGGTGTTACATTATATGAGACTATTTATAAATGAACAAATGGGACATTATCTTAGTCTATGAGATGCATAGTATGTGATTTATTAGTCACAGAAGGTATAAATCACAAGTTCTTTGTAAACTCAGAAGTTTAGTTCGTAGTCGGTGATGAAATTGGGCGTTTCATCTACGAAGACTATCACATATCAACTAAGATAATTTGTCTTGATCATGGAAATAGAGATTTCTAGTTGGTATGTTGATATGTTTTAAGAGTTAAGACATATTGAACTGGACCGCTGTGAGATTTATTATTCTCCTAACGACTGTCAATTGAATAATAAATCTCACGACTTCTATTTACATCAACTCTAAATCCTGAGAGAATAATGGACCTGATCATGAGATGTAGGTTGCTCTGATATATCAGGAGTGAGATCTATAAGTTACGGTCAAAACCTCAGTATGTTGGGCAGCCGCATTTAGTGTTGATGGAACATATATTCTCAAGATGAAATTCATAATCTCTTCACGGAGATATAAAATATTCCCTTGAGATAAGTTTATTGGGTTTGGTTATTCAGAAAGTTGGGCCCAACCACTTTAGTAAGGAATTACTAAAGTATATATTTATGGAATTGGATTTCATAAATATATGATGAATAACATTAAGGATTAAACCGAGTACTCAAGGATTAAGATGTTGGGAAATCATCATGTTTGTATCGCATACAAAAAATACGCAGCGGAAAATAAACGGATCTACTTCATTCGCAATTGATAACATGCACTATGTAGGTTTCAGAATATAAGAACAAGAGAGTGTACCTTGATGCGGTGAAATTCAAAACCGAATGAAGAAATACTCGGGAAGACTTTCAATCTTCACTCCAATTCCACTTGATGCCCAAGATGTGTGGTCTCTCAATCAGTTCTATATTTCTAGAGAGAATATGAAAGAGTGTCTCTCTTCCTTATGTCATATATGATTATTCTTATTAAACATACAAACCATTTTATTCTATATAAAATTCTGTATATTTCTCTCCACATAACTGATTATCTAATTGGGCTAGCCTTTTGGGCCTTCCCAATTGGGCTTTAGTGTGTGGCTTGGAGTGGGACCAAAAAGGAACAAATAAGACACTAGCTCCAATGGGCCTTGGGCTTTTCTGTCAACTCTTGACAAGTCCAAAGTTACCATTAATTATATTTAATACCACTATATAAATATAATTGCACTCTAGGCCTCATTAATAAATTATATCCCAAGACTTTATTATACATGCAACCCCTTCATAAAATATTCGTAGTAATACAAAGTCATGAATAAAGACTGCCACTTTGTAAATTACTACATCTTAATCCTTGAGTACCCGGTTTAATCCTTTTGTGTTATTCACCATATATTTATGAAATCTAATTTCATAAATATATACTTTAGTCTTACTAAAGTGGTTAGGCCTAACTCTCTGAATAACTGTACCCATTAAACTTATCTCAAGGGAATATTTTATATCTCCGTTAAGAGACTATGAATTCCATCTTGAGAATATATGTTCCATCAACACTAAATGTGGCTGCCCACCATACTGAGGTTTTGACCGTTACTTTAGATCTCACTCCTGATATATCAAAGCAACCTACATTCATGATCAGGTCCATTATTCTCTCATGATTAAGAGTTCATGTGAATACAAGTCGTGAGATTTATTATTCAATTGATAGTCGTTAGGAGAATAATAAATCTCACAGCGGTCCTGTTCAATATGTCTTAACTCTTAAAACATATCAACATATTAACTAGAAGTCACCACTTCCATGATCAAGACAAATCATCGTAGTTAATATGTTATAGTCTTCGCAGATGAAATGCCCACTTTCATCACCGACTACGAACCAAAATTCTGAGTTTACAAAGAACTTGTGATCTATATCTTCTGTGACTAAATCACATAAATCACATACTATGCATCTCATGGACTATTTGATAATGTCCGAATATTCATGTTACCATTATTTTAGATAAGAATAAAACAACTTTATTAAACATAATATTAAGTCATACATCATTTCTCAAATAATGTCATACATAATATTATACATAGCATCATACAATAGGATTTAGGGGCACATATCCTAACACAATATGTCTTAACTCTTAAAACATATTAACATATCAACTAGAATTCTCCACTTCTATGATCAAGACAAATCATCTTAGTTGATATGTTATAGCCTTTGCAAATGAAATACCCAATTTCATCACTGACTACGAACTAAAATTCTGAGTTTACAAAGAACTTGTGATTTATATCTTCTGTGACTTTTCACATAAATCACATACTATGCATCTCATGGACTAAGATATTGTCCCATTAGTTCATTTATAAATAGTCTCATATAATTAAACAATTTAATTATTTATGACATGCCAATAAATTGGATTTTAGGGCATAAACCCCAATACAAAGTACTACCCAAGTGAAGATAAAATCACTTTTCAAAGCCTTTAGATGGTGAAGCAAAGGCCTAGGGAGAATGCCATCCAGTTTATCAAAAGATTTGAAGATGTCTCCCTAGATTGTTATGGGGACCATGAAGAAAAGGAGCTCGTGGAGACCTACATTTCTAACATGCTCTTTGATTATAGGCTTAATTTGGAGAACTTATGCATACCCCAGTTCGCTGATTTGCTGTAAAGAACTAGAAGGACAACATTAACTATGAAAACAAAGAGGGTACCAGTTTCCCAAGCCATGAGAACCTCAATAAGGGAAAAGAGGAAAAGGCCTGAGGGAAAGGTGGCCATTCACTGTGTCAAGACCATGTACTGCAGAGGAGCTGAACCACATCCTAGATAAGTGGATTGGAGATGGAGTTGCTGGCCATTCACTATGTCAAGACCACCCACTGAAGAGGAGAGGAAGAACCCTTTATTTTGCGAGATCCACAACTATGTCAAATATTCTACCAAGGATTGTTGGACCCTCCGGAGGCTTTTTCACAAAAACCTAAGGGAGGGGATTTTAGAGCTTACCCAGCGAGAACTTGAGGTTCAAAGGAACCCTTTGCCAAATCACAAAGGAAAAATGGGTAGTGGCTGTGATAATTCATAGGAACCCAGCTGGTGCAAAAGTAGAAGAGTTAAAGGGATCCTCCCATCCAAACACAGTCAAGACCCCCTAGAAGAACCCAAAGTTCAGTTTTCTATTCAACCAACTGGGGTTTGGACTAGAGGCAAAAAGGATCGCAACAGAATCCCTCATGTGCATAGCAGCTGACTTAGGGGTGGAGTGTTTTACGGTAGAAACTCATGCAAGTAGAGCTTTCTTGGAAACAACTAATGCAATAACCTTCACGGATTCACTTTTGTGGATAAGCATATAATAGTAGAGCTTTCTTGGAAACAACTAATGCAATAACCTTCACGTATTCACTTTTATGGACAAGCATATAATCCCTCATTCTCCTAAGATATTTGAGCATATGCTTTACTCCTACTAAATTAAGTGATCTTTGATTCCATTGATATTTGCTTACCATGCCCACCGCAAAATAGATATTTAGCCTAGTGTTTAGCATAGCATAAAGACTTCCTATCGATTTGATATAAGGAACCGCCTTAATATGCTTCTTCCTTTTATATGTCTTAGGACAATAGTCCTTTATAAAGGAACTTTAAACTTAGAAGGAAAGAATCCCTTCTTGAAGTATTACATGCTATACTTGACTATAATCTAATCTATTTAAGTAGTATGAGATAGACCGAACATCGTAATTTTTGAATTGTAACGAAATTTAACTCTTAGGATGTGACCAGTCTTTCCCAAGTACTTTATATCAAACTAGATTAGACAACAAAAACTCTATTGATGACAATAAATTAATATCATTCTAAATGATTAGAATGTCATCAACATACACTAAGAAATTTATTATCCTATATAAGTTTTACACACATAAGGCCTTTTGAAAGTTGATCAAAATCAAAAAATTTGATTCCTTGATCAAAGATGATATTTTATGATTCAGATGCTTGCTTTGATCTTTAAATAAAATTTAAGCAACTTGCATACTAAACATTACTGTTTCTTTGCTATGTACAAGTCTAGTTACATCATATAGATGTTTTCCTCAAGATTGCTACTAAAAGAAGCTTTCTTGATATCCATTGCCATATTTCATCCAAATGAAATATAATGGATAAGTGAATCTAGATAGTGTCAAACTTGACTATTGGTGAAATCTTTTCATAATTGAACCATTTCTTTCTGAATAAATTTTTTAACCACTAGTCTTGACTTTGAAGGTTTGCACCCTCAAATCTATCAATCTCATTTACTTGTAGACCTATTTGAAAACAATAGGCTTATTGCCATTAGGCGTTTCTACAAGTTCCAGACTTTAAATAGAATCTAATTCTATTTACATAACCTTGATCCAGTAATCTATATTCATATCATCTATTGCCTTTACGTAAGACTGAGGATCAAATTCATATCCTTGTGGAATGACTTCAAAAGTTTATCCCAAAAGTATGAATTTACTTGGTAATTAATAATTCTCCCACTACGATATTGTATCAGTGTACTAGCTATACATTTAGAATAATGCCTTGTGGTGTATCTAATACAACCATCTCATTTCTAAATGTATTTTATAGTTGTCTTTCAAAAAATTCTGACATTTTTCTTCTAGAAAAATTCTACGTTTAGCCTTAAGATTATTCACGTAGTCATCATCAAGAACTTTGTATTTGTACTTTACAAACATTTTGTCTTCTTTATAACTACCAAAACAATCTTTTGCAATTCCTTTTGGATACCTATCATAAACACACATTTTTCTACCTTTTGATTTCAATTTGTCGGACTTCCTTTCTAGCACAAGTGTTGGACATCTTCAAAAGTGGAAGTATCATATACTAGGTTTTCACCTAATCCACGATTTGACAAATGTCCTAGGAACAAACTTTTGAAATCAACTTTAGAAAATGTTTAGTAATTATTAGAGTATATCTCCAAAAGAAATAAACAAATGGAAGTACTTATCATGTACTTTACTATTTTTATAAGAGGCTTATTCCTCCTTCATGTATGCATTGACTTAAAGAAGTCATTAAAACTTTGTTTCTTTAAAATAAAGGAGCCCTAAAGGGTACCATTTTCCCAAGCCATGACAACCTTGGTAGGGGAAAAGAGGAAAAGGCCTGAGGGAAAGGTGGCCATTCACTATGTCAAGACCATGTATTGCAGAGAGCTGAACCGCATCCTAGATAAATGGATTGGAGATGGAGTTGTTAGGCTATTCACTGTGTCAAAACCACCCACTGAAGAGGAGAGGAAGAACCCTTTATTTTGTAGGATCCACAACTGTGTCAAACTTTCTATGAAGGATTGTTGGACCCTCTGGAGACATTTTCACAAAAAACCTAAAGGAGGGGACTCTAGAGCTTACCTAGCGAGAACCTGAGGTACAAAGGAACCCTTTGCCAAATCACAAAGGAAAAAGGGGTAGTGGTTGTGATAATTCATAGGAACCCGGCTGATGTGGAAGCAGAAGAGTTAGAGGGATCCTCCCACCCAAACATAGTCCAGACCCTCTAGAAGAACCTGAAGTTCAAGTCCCTATTCAACCAAATGTGGTTTGGACTAGAGGCAAAAAGGTTTGCAACAGAATCCCTCATGAGCATAGCAAAAGACTTAGGGGGTAGAATGTTTTATGACAAAAACTCATGCAAGTAGAGCTTTCTTGGAAATAACTAATGCAATAACCTTCATGGATGAAGATATGGAGATTGAGTACCCAGACCATTGAAGACCCTTCTATTTGACAGCAACCATAAATGGTGTTCAGGTTTGGAGAGTATTGATAGATATAGGAGCTTCACTCAACCTCATTGCCCTGAGTACCTTGGATGTTGTTGGCATGGCTGGCAAGAGGATCCTGGGGCTCCCGTGGAGATAACCGGATTTGGAGAGCTACAGAATCTACTGAAGGATATGTGCAGTTTGCCTTAAAGGTAGGCCCAATTGTAGCCTTGACTCGATTCCATGTGATCAACTCAGAGGTTTCTTACCATATCTTGTTGGGGTGACCTTGGCTCCACAAGCACTTCTTAATTCCGTCAACGTACCACCAATGTGTGAAATGAAGGTTGAATGGGAGACCCATAAGGATCCCTGCCAACCTAAATCCCTTCAATCAAGGAGAAGAGAACTTTGTAGAAACTATGTTTTATGATGAGTTAGCATCAGATGATGAATGACCCACACTAGGGATGCCGAGGGCACTTGTCTTAGAAGAAGAAGAAGGGGGTAACACCCGCGATCTGAAGGATCTCCTAGACAGGAAGAGGTAAAGGAAGGAGGCCAATTCCTCAAGATCCCGGGAGTGTGTAGTAGTCCTGGAACTCGGAGGCAGGTTGATATATCGCTTATGAAGGTACGCGGGACTTGAATGCACTCTGTAGAAGGGTCCCAGACCACCAGACTGCATGATGGCTTAAGAGGAGATTCTAGAGGATGTGGAAATGGAAGCACAGATTCAACCTAAAGAGGAGCTGGAAGAAGTAAACTTGGGGGCTGACCTAGGACCCCCAAGACCTATTTTTATTAGTATTCAGTTATCAACTAAAGGAAAAGGAGCAGTTGGTGGAGTTGCTAAAAAGATATGTGTTGATACTGTATTTTATCTGCCCTCGATTTACGTGCCGAATCTTGAAAAATCCAAAAATATTATTTTCTCCCCATGGGGTCGCAAGAACATCTAAAATGATGTGGCGTAGCCCGTTCGAACACTGGAGCACCCAAAGTGCCTTTTTCAGCTAAAATGACCAAAATGCCCCTAGTCAACCTAGGGTTGACCGAAGGTCAAACAAGGTTAAAATCCACAAAAAGTAACACCTTTCATAGTTTTTCATCAAACCCGAGCTTCTCAGAGATTTTTAGGCAGTTTGACCAAGTTTGACACAAAGTTGGCTCCGAGTGGCCTAAAAACCCTAATTTTGATCCAACTGTCGGAATGGGCTGAAACCAAGGCAATTATGAAGATTATCAAATTCGCATTCCAATGTCTATTTATGGGTTGAAAATTGGGTTGTTGCATCGATTGATGCACCGCTAACTTCCTGGAGCCATGACTTTTGATCCGACCGTTGGAGTTTTGAGTTCCACACCTTTTTAGAAACTGAAAGTCAAGATATGTTCAAGGGTGTTAAGATCAAACCAATTAGAGGAATTTTGAGGTTAACAGCCCTTGAAGGGCTGCCGCCTCAAAAGATGCACCAAGGCTATTAAAAGCCCCAGGCACCCTTCAGACCTAAAAAGAGATTGCATTTTTTCTAAGTTTTCTCTCTGCCCAACTTCTTTAAACATTTTTTCTCTCTTCCAAACATAAAAAAAAAAAAAAAAAAACAAACAAAAAACACCTAAAAAACATATAAAAGCTTCTTGATTCTTCCATTTTCACCAAAGAATACAAGGTATTGTTCTTATACCTAATCTTCCTTTCTTGGTTATGCACTTTGGATTTGGGGTTTAAAGGTGTGGATGTAGCTTTTTTAGCTATCATCCACACCCCTAACCTTCTAAATCTTTTCCTAGCATTTATCTGGCTCTTTTTGCTTGAATAACATGATTTACAACTTTCTTAGCATGTTTCTTGTTTTATTGGTGTTTCTAGCTTAAATCTCTTTGCTTGTATGCCTTATGCCATGTTTTCATGCTTAGATCTACCTTTCTTAACATGCTTATATGTTTAGATCTACATGCGTAGGGTTTTATGCCATGGTTTCCTTTGTTTCGTTCCTCGTTCGTGCTCACATGCTTGTATGATGTTGCTGGTTATGCTTTGCTCGGATCTATGTGTTTGTGTGCTTTTGCCATTGTTTTATGCTTAGATCTACATCCGTACATGGCTATATGCTTGGATCCATATTCTACCATGTCTACGTACTTGCTTTCTACATGTTTGGTTGCATGTTTTTATGCTTATGTGTCTAGATCTATGTTTCCACATGCTTGTGTGCTTGGATCTATGCTCTTTACATTATTTATACCATCTTCCATGTGGTTGTGCACTCCATGCCATGTTTGTGTGCCTAGACCTAGGCCATGTATGTCATGCCATGTGCTATTGCAGCCCTTTTGTTCATTTTATCGCATTTTCTTGTACTTTGGCCTCTTGGTTCGAACTCTATCTAGGCCCTTGGGTCTTTGTCATCGTCCATATACCTAGGCCCATATCAAAGGGTTTGGATTGCCCGTTTTTCATATCTGTGCTTGCTTGCTTCTATGTTTTAAGCTTGTGTTAGCCTCTCTTGTTCTAGGCTTTGCCACGCTTGGCGCCTTTAGTGGGTTCGTGGTTGTGTGGTTACATTCGACGCCCATAAGGCCTTGTTTGGATGTAGCCATTTGGGATGCATCTCCATGATGTCGGTTGCTTCGCCATGATGTCGGTTGCTTCGTGCACACCTATCCCCCTTTTCGCTCCGTGCGACAATTGCTTACCATGCTTGTTTGTGCCACCCGTTCGCTTTACGTGCATCTTTACACGCTTGCTTACATGTCCATGCATGAATCTTGCTTGCTAGTGTGTCGTCCATGCCTCAGCATAATGAAGTCATGGACATTTGATCCAAACCTACATTTGTCCTGTAACACCCCAAACCCTTAAGAAGGATTTAGATGCATAACCTATCGTAGAAATAATCAACACTAATATAATGGAATAGAGCGTAATTAAAACCTCAAATAAACTTCTTATTTCATCAACGGATTTCCTTAAATATCCATAAAAACAAAACAACAATAATATTCTTGTATGTAAAATCCCCAAATAACATCTCAAAATAGTTCAAAAAAAAAAATAATCTCATAGTCCTGAAACAATTTTACTAAAACAACTCAGCAACTATCCAAGCTCCAAACGCAGTCATCAATCTAAGGCTTCACTGATCTACCACCAAAATACACTCCAAGCCTCTAATCTGAAAGGATGGAAAAAGGGGTGAGCTAAAGGCTCAATAAGAGACTACAAACATGAGGATGTCTTCCAGAACAAAACGATAATATTTTTGACAAAATATAGTCCTCACAATACAATTACAATTAGTTTAAACTGTAATATAATTTATTCCATAAAGCTGTTAAAATAAAATATATCACTATAACGCTGTAAACATTAATACAATAATAACCACATTAATATGCCAATATGCACCAAATAGGTAGAAACACTTTATTATGAAAATAAACACTTTTTCACCTAAAAGAACAGTAGCAAATACACAGTAATTCAATATGAAAAATATTAGTCAAACACAGACAAAAGCTGCTAAACACTCGGTGGGTGATTTCCCATGGGAACAATAACACTAACCTCAAAGAGGCAACACTAGCTCCGAAGAGCAACAATAACACTGCACCACACCACACTAACACTACTTCGGCCGAAGACCAACACTTAACCCTGTGTTGGCAAAGGTTGCAGACTGTCTAGTTGACCATTTGAAATACTCTTGACATATACAGTTTCACAATAATATACAATAAATAATAGAGTTTGAGTATGTATAAAGCACTAACAATGGTATAAGTCTTTGAAACTTCACTTTTGCAATTATGTGTATGTATATATATATATATATATAAATATATTTTTACCACAATTATATATATATATATATATGTAAAAATATATACGTCTTGAGAGACGTCATGTGTTGAAGTCTACTTACATCTAGTGGCTAAACCAAGCTTCACTTCAATTGCTCGAAACAACGTCAACTAGAACCTAAATGATAATTAAACAATTCAATAAGGGCAGGTTCTTCAATAATCACAACGTCCTCTTGATAAAACAATTCCTCAACCACTATGAAGATTCGGCAAAGTAAAAATTTAACATATATTTCTAACATACCCCCAACCCTATTCCAGATTAAAAAAAATTGTAAAGTACCCCTAACATATAATTTGTTAACCTATATATATATATATATATATATACTCGTATAGAAACCTAATTGCACAAATCTCCATTTTCGGCCAGCCATGTGATTCATCAGGTAATCTCATAATGTAATATATATATATATATACATATACTTATATAAAAACTAATGGCACAAATCCATTTTCGGCCAGCCGTGTGATTCATCATGAAATCTTATATACATTATAAATACCTACCTAATATCAAATTCCACCCTTTTTGGGCCAACCATTAGAACGTGAAAACAAGCAAAACACCATTTATACCTTTTCGGCCAAAACGTGAAGTACCTGATGGACTTAGCAATCTAATATATTCTACATATATATTCGGCCAACAATTAAAATGAAAGTCTAGTAACACTCAATTCGGCTATCATGAAATTGATCCTTGATCCAATGATTAATATATATATATATATATTGTTACCATTATTTTCCAGCAACACCAAATCAACAATATATTCAATTGTTATTATCACATTCCAGCAAAATTGATACTAACCCTAACACTAACATGTCAATGCTGAAATCCCAGCAAAAAAAGAGAGAAAAAGAAAGCTTTCCTAGAATGATGCTTACCTCAAAACCAAGATGAAGTTGCTGGCTGCCCTGAAGTGCACAGCCTCCTATTCTTTTGTTTATGAGAAACCCTAATTTTCTTTTATAATAAGCTGTTGCACTTGGGCTGAAAATTCAGAAGCCTATTCCATGATAAGGCTAATTTCAGTTGGGCTGAAAATTTAGAAGCCCACTACACTAAAATAAACTTCTAAGACCCATACATATTCCCACTAAACCCATTAATATTAATATTATAATCATAGCAAAAATCACAATATAAAATAATTATTTTCCTCCAAATAAAATTAATGTAATCTATCAAATCCACTCTCTATAAGTGATTAAATTAAATTTGAATGAGACGGGTGTTACATGTCCCTCGTGGACGCCACTTTTTTGTGTATTCTCTTGCTTGTTTGTCTTTTTGTTTGTTTGTTTACTTCCTCACTTGTTTGCTTGCCATGCCTATCATGCCTACTCATTTTATGCTTTTTCATATGCACTTTGCATCTTTTCCTTCCATTGCTTATCTGCTAGTTTCTTGTCTTTGCCTTTGCATGTACACACATGCAGAGAGGATGCATGGAGCTAGGGAACGGCTTCCTAGGCATAAGCCAAAGGTGTGCAGCCACAAGCGTGAGCCAAGCGGCTGTAGTTAGTAGGTCTAGGTGTTTACCTTTTCCTTTTGGTTATGTACTCTTTTAAATCCCTTTCCTCCCTTTTACCTTTCTCCCCTAAATGGTTTGTATTATGTATATCATGTTTTGTAACATTCATCCTCATCTCTATAGTATGGCAACCCTTGTTTATTTTCCTGCACCTATATTTTAGGCCATAATCTAGGGATGTAGGCATTTACTTTCCTACTTTGTGTGTTAGCATTGTGCATGATGCATGTATATATATACATGCTTGCCCTTTTTTGATGTGATTGTCAAGATCCATGTCACTTAAGGCTAGCGATGCCTAATTTCCACCGCGAAAGTAAGGTGACTCGTCGCCAGATTTTTGTAGTGGAAATCTGGCACTTTGCTCGAATGCCTTAGGAAAGCATATATTGGGACCACACCCGTTCAAAAGCCAAACCTCAATGCCCCCCCCCCCCCCCCCCATGCATGCAAAGCCCTAAAAGTCAATGCCAAAATCATGTTTTCACTGCCAATCTCCAAAAATTAAGGTTTTATCAAAATGAAGGACTGTCCTTGGGGGGTGCCTAACACCTTCCCCACACATAACCAAACTTTTGAACCTAAGAATCAAGAATTTTTTCCATCCACATTAGATTAGGAAAAACACCCTTTTTCTTAGCCTAGGATCGGTAATAAAATCAACTAGAAATAAGTGACCAATCACACCTTAGAAAAACCCAATGATTAGTAGCGAATCTACTTACTTTTGGTAATCCCTTAAAATTTGGCCCAGATTCCTGCCATAATGCCAAAGGTAGACCTACCTTCCTCAACCGAGAGAGAGAGAGTACCCGAAGCTCTGCACGAACAACACGCATATACATCGAGAGGGGCCTCCAACGGGGCCTGCGCGTGCGGGAGCAGTCGCCATGGCGGGATGTTGAACGAAGTCACAGCGGTGGCGATCTTTTCTGCTTTGCATGTCGAGGTTGGGTGCCAATAGATTGGCGACTCCACTAGGGATCAATGAGAGTTTACCCTTTAGAGCTTTTGATAAAACCATAATCTTTGGACATTGGCTTTCAAAAACACAAAAATTGGCATTGGCCTCTAGGGCTTTCCTTTTGGAAAAGGCTTCTACCATATCCTAGTAGACCATTTTCAAAAGAGCAAAAAATCCTTTTTCCAAAAATCCTTTTTCAAAAAGGTGGCTTTGGGGTATTTTTACATGGGCTTTACCACTTTCCTTACATGCATTACCGCTTTCCATCACATTCAAACATAAGGGAGAAAAATTTAATTTCTGCTATACCTTTTTCTTTTCATATATATATATATATATATATCTACTGTGCCTTGAAAAAGTCTTTCCCTTTCATTAAGGATTGCATGACATATGCACCCTTTTGAGCTGAACCCGGGCTCCATATTGCTGGTGTAGTCTTATCTCTGTTAGGGATTTCATCACCCCATTTGTAGATGTATGGACTGAAAAATCAACAATGTTACCCATATTTAGATTCGGGGTTAATGTTGTAGGCACTTC
The DNA here is from genome assembly GCA_033629205.1 of Lithocarpus polystachyus. Classification (NCBI taxonomy): domain Eukaryota; kingdom Viridiplantae; phylum Streptophyta; class Magnoliopsida; order Fagales; family Fagaceae; genus Lithocarpus; species Lithocarpus polystachyus. The sequence goes on from CM066163.1 coordinate 48,018,785, forward strand.
TGGGTCCATGGGTGGACAGGAGTTGCTGAAAAGGCCTCCTCGATCCTTCCTTCCCCATAACTTCCATGAAGGGAGGGGTATGGCGATTGAGTACCCTAGGATAGGAACCACCTACCAGTTAAGCCTTTGCATACAGTTGGCCTAGTTATGTCAAACTTGTGAGGACTAGATTAAGCCTAGAGCCCATCAGGACTAGGTGAAACCTAAAGAGCAAAAATCCAAGCCTAGGAAGGGATACCTTTGTAGGGCTAGAGGTTAGGGGAAATTGTCTTGTAACAAGTGCGCCTTTTTTGCTTGCACCAAAGAAATCGTGCTTTACTCTTGGTTCCTTCTATCGTGCTTGCACAACATCCATGATTAAACCCCCTAGGAAAAGCAACCTCGTTGCTTGTTTATGTTAAGCCATACCCTATCCTTAAGGGTTTACAACCCTACAAGGGCACTCATGCATACACCGATTGGTTCCGTCACCTAATTGTGCAAAGATAAAATTTGTGTTAAGTAACCGAAACTCTGTTCAAGGGGGAGGTGCTACTGGAAAACTGTCAAGAATCCCAAGACATCATGAGTCCAAGAATTCTCCCAAGGAAGATCTAAGAAAGATTGTTAGGGGACCATGATCCTCAGAGAGATACAAAGGTCCAAGAGATCCATGTTGTCTAAGTTATCAAGGGATCCAAGTGTCCAAGAGCTTTCACGAGAAGTCCACATTGTCAAAAGCCGTGTTCTTTCTCACAGTTGCACTTCTTGTAAAAGGCCCACAGTTGGAGCCCATGAACCCAGTGTTGTAAAAAAAAAGTCTTGTAAAAACATGTAATAAAAGAATTGGTCCTTCCCACATTATTAATAATATCATAAAGGTTTCGGTTACTTGCCAATCTTGTGCATTAATATTGCATCATAGTCGAAATCTACCATGATAAATACCCAATCAAGGGTGCAAGGCCAAATTTTTCTGAAAATGGTAGATGCATGTTAAATAGCAAGGACATAAACTAACTTGATTTTGGTGTTGTGTTTCCACTTTGTTAAATGCACCCCATTTCTTTCATTTTTTGCTTTCTTAGGATCAAAAGATTGCTAAAAGGAAATACGCTAAGCTACCACCACATTGTGATCCCATTATCACTAGGTCTCGTGCAAGAGAGATATCTACTAGTGGTACTTCTCCCTTTGAGGAAATTGTTTAGGAAGTTGCTCTTCTGAAGGAGCAAATGACAAAAATGATGCGTATGATGCAACAACTGGTTGTAGAAGAAGGACTAAACTCTTCCAGTCATAGTCAAGGGGGTCCCCAAATCAAGAATGAAAATTAGCCTGTGCTAGTACAGGAACATGGCCACCATATACAGCCCCAGGGCAATGACTAGGAAATAGATCCTTCTAAGGACTAGAACCCCAAATTTGGGTATGGCCAAGTCAAGAGCCAAGTGGAAACTCTAGCTTAGAAGCTTCGTATCATAGAGAGCTCTAATGTCTACGGAAGCATTGATCTAGACAGTCTGGCCAACTGCCTTCAGGTCATTAAAGTTCCCAAGTTCAAGGCACCAGAGTTTGTCAACTATGATGGTACAAGACACCCCGCGCGCACTTGCGCGTGTTTTGTAGGAAGATGGCTCCTTATGGGGATAATCAACCCCTACTTTGCCAAATTTTTCCTAATAGTCTGACCGGTCCCGCGGCCACGTGGTATGCAAGATTGGAAAAGACCTCTAGTTGGAGGGAAATGGCTAACTCTTTCTTAGAGTACTAACGGTTCAACACCGAGATAGCTCCCGACCACATCGTTCTTTAGAGGACAGAAAATAAGAGTGGGGAATCCTTCCGCGAGTATGCCCAGAGGTGGTGTGAGCTAGCTGCATAGGTACAACCCCCTATAATGGAAAATGAGATGATCAAGTGGTTCATTGATAACCTCAAGCCTCTTTATTACGAGCAGACGATTAGCATCCAAGTCACTCATTTCGTTAGCCTCATAGCTATTGGGGAGCACATTGACGAGGGTATTAATAGCAAGAAGATCATGGATGCCGAGTCTCTGAGTTCCATGGTTGAACAGCAAGTCAAGAGAATGATTGGTTGCAAGACAAAGGAAGGTGATGTTCATATGGTTGACAATGTCTCAGAAAGGCCTAGGGGTGTTGCTCCCACTTATGCTACCCTAGTTGATGGACCTTATCAGCAACAAAATCAGTCTGCTCAAGCCCCTAACAAAGCCTAATCAGAGAGGAAGGCCAGATCTACCGCGTTTTCCCAAAAGGGAAAACTGGAAGTACACTCCGTTACCTATGCCCATGGTAGATCTCTATGCTTACCTATTGGAAAGGAAGTTAGTGACCCTACTATTTTAGCGGCCCAGAGAAGGTCCTCTCCCACAGGGATTTGATCCGTCCAAGAAGTGCGAACACCATTTTGGGGCCGAGGGGCATACTCTAGAAGAATGCTTCCAGTTGAGAGACCGTGTCCAAGATTTCATAGACAACAAGCTGATACAGTTCGATAATGCAGCTGCTCCGAACATCAACACAAACCCTTTACCTCCCCATCAGGAAGGGAATGTGAATGCTATCATCACGGTGGAAGAAAGGGTTCTAGATTTCTCTTCATCGTTATTCCCATGGAAGGCTATGCTTTGAGCCTTGGTCCAAGAGAACCACCTCAATCTCAAAGGTATAGGAACCCCAAGATTCGGTTGGGATATCTACTCATTCTGTGACAGTGAAGACAGTCATGCCCTGTTTGATTGTAAAGTGCTTCGAGCACAAGTGCAGAGTTTAGTCGAATGCGGTATCATTTAGGTTGAAAGGGAAATTGTGTGAAAAGGTGATTGTATGGCAGCTAGCTTATGTCCTCTAACTACCCAGTCAAGAGACAGCTGCAATGCTATATCAGTTGGGTTAAAGAAGGAGTAGGATGAATATTTACTAAAACACCTTGGTCAAATTGCTCCAGCTCCATTCTCTTCAGTGGTCATTAAGGAAGTCATAGAATCACCTGTGGATTTAGGGTCAACAGATTCACAGAAAGGGCAAGTCTCGCCATCCATCGAGGGATTCACTCCTCTAGTTCTTGCCTTACCTGCGGTCGCAGGGCTAGCCTTATCATTAGTTCAGTAGGGAACTTCCATTGCTTCCACTATCCGTGGTTTCGATCCTCTTATTTTGCCAAAGCCTGCCTCATGATTCTTGAGGGTATCTGGCTCAAAGACCCTTGAAGCCATGCTGCCAACTCTGGTGGTCATTAATTCAAAGATGTTCTCTATAGAACCCAATTTGCAAACTTATGAGGATGTTATCATTCGCATGCCAAAACCATTCCCTTCTGAAGATAGTCATCGTGTCCTCTGGAAATATGATGTGTCCTTAATCTCCACTCGAATCGGAAAAGAGGAGGTCTATTCCAATATCTCTTCAGGTCTATCTAGGCTCACTAAAAATGGCCATTACTATACTCTTGAGGAGCTAGAAAAGAGAAGGAAAGTAATGCATAAGGGTACTGCCGAACCTGTTAGGAACAGAGGCACAACCGAAGAAGTAGAGGAGTTCTTGAAAGTTATTAAAAACTCAGAGTACAATGTGATTCAACAGCTAAACAAGTCACTAGCTTAGATCTCCATCTTGGCATTATTGCTATCTTCTAAGGTCTACCGCAATGGTCTCTTAAAAGTCCTGAAAGAGACACGTATTCCTACAAGTGCTACAGAATCTGTCTTCAAAGGCATGGTCTCAATAGCATTGGCCACCAACCAGATTTCCTTTACGAATGATGAACTACCACCAGAAGGTAGAGACCATACTTTGCTTCTATACATTATAGCAAAATGTAAAGATATGATTATTGCTAGAGTACTGATTGACAATGGATCGGCCCTGTATGTTTGCCCAATGTCCACTTTGGAACGTTTGAATATGGATACCTCTCTTATCTGCCGTACCACCATGATCATTAGAGCCTTTGATGGCACTCTCTAGGAGGTGCAAGGCAAGATTGAGTTAGCCATTGGAGTTGGCCCTATGTTCTTTAAGGTCAATTTCCTTGTCATCAAGGTGGATTTCCCTTATAATATGCTCTTAGGGAGGCCTTGGCTACACGCTGTGGGCGCGGTTGCTTCTACTCTTCACCGAAGACTCAAGTTCCCATTCGAAGATTTGATGGTCATTATTATGGCTGAGGAACCCCTAACTTTCTTCAAGGAAACTTCTGTCCCTTACATTAGTGCTAATGCCTTCTCGAAGGTGACTTTTCACAGTTTCAAGCTAGTCTCCATGATTTCTAGAGCTCCAGAACTCGAGTCTGCATGGCCCTCTGCCACTTTAATGGCCGTCAAGGAAATGCTCAAATTTGGCTATCAGTTGGGCCAAGGTCTCGATGCCATAGGACATGGGAAGGCTTCTTTGATCGAACTCCCAGACAACAAATGAGGTTTTGGTCTAGGCTACGACCCTTCCGATAAAGAACTTTTTCAGGCTTTCAGAGGAAAGAAAAGGATGTGCATTGGCCAAAGGATGTCCATTCCCCATATCAGGGTCACTTTTCTAGCTCCGGCCAAGGTAATCAAATTAGAAGCAATGTAAGAATTATGAAAGGAAGAATCAGATCTGGCTTGTCTCATTCGCCTTTGTCTAGAGGAATTCTCAGTGAATGCCATCATAACCCCTGCGGATGATCTGATTGCTACTATCAGGCCTTATGTGCCATGCGAGACTGTAGGCCATTGGACTGTCAAGCTGTGCTTTGTGGTTGCACCGGCTGAGTAAGGAGTATTCTGTTATCGTGTGGTTGGGTCCTCTAATTGCCTAAAAGAATTGGAATAGCATATCTATTTTATTTTGCATGTTTATTTCCTGTTTCCTGTATTCCTTGTTCACAATTTCCAGTTCATTTTCTAAAATATATTTTCCATTTTAATCATTATTAGGCATGAACTTTGTTATCCCTCTATCTACAATCCTTTAATGAAATTATCCAGCGTATTATTTAGGAAATCCTTGCTTTTATTGCTTTATTTTTTTTCTTATGAATATATGTGTGCAAATTGTCTTATGTTTCCTTGTATATGTGTTGTTCTATAGGATCTATTCCGATTCCCAAGTGGGTACATCTTCATGTTGCTATAATGAGGATATTGATGACATGAATGAGACAATAGAGTTGGAACATGACATCAAAGGATTAGAGGAGATTTCGAGTTTGCCTCGTGATATTTTGGAAGCTCTAAACAAGGAGAGCGAAGGGTCCAAGCCTAACATAGAAGAGACAGAAATGGTTGACCTTACTGATGAAGGCAAGATGAAAAACCCGTCAAAATTAGGATAAACTTTCCTTAAGACATGAAGCTTGAGCTTATAGTTCTATTCAAAGAGTTCAAAGAGATCTTTGCTTGGTCCCACCAAGATATGCCAGGGCTAGATACCGAGATTATCGTACACAGAATTCCAGTTAAGCCTGAGTGCCCTCCAGTGCGATAAGCCATTCGAAGAATGAAATCTGAGTTCATTTTCAAGATCAAGGAAGAAGTAGAAAAGCAATGGAAAGCTAGTTTCCTTACCGAAATAGCCTACTCAGATTGGGTCGCCAACATTGTTCTCGTGCCTAAGAAAAATGAAAAAGTACGCATAAGCGTTGATTACAGGGATTTAAACTAGGCCAACCCCAAGGATAATTTCCCATTGCCACACATCGATACCCTGGTCGATAATACCACTACCAATTGGTTCTTCTCCTTCATGGATGGTTTCTCGGGCTACAATCAGATCAAAATGGCCAAGGAAGACAAAGCCAAGATAGCATTTGTAACACCCCAAAACCCAAACCAAGGATTTAGGTGCATAACCTGTCTTAGAAATAATCAACAATAATATAATGGAATAGAGCGTAATAATTATCCACAAATAAACTTCTATCCAACATCAAGTTTCTTATAAAATCCATAAAAACACAAAATCCTTCACAATAAAATCTCCAAATACAATCTCAAATATTTGCACAAATGTCAAACTCAATGTCCTGAAGAAATTGTACTAAAACGATTCACCAACTAACATAGCTCCAAACGAAGTCGTCAATCTAAGGCTCCACTGATCTACCACCAAAAGACACTCCAAATCTCTAATCTGAAAGGGTGGAAAAAGGGGGTGAGCTAAAGGCTCAATAAGAGACTACATAACATGAGGATGTCTTCCAAAACAAAACATTAGTATCATTGACAAAATATAGTCTTCACGATACATTTACAAATAGTTTAAATAGTAATATAATATATTCTATAATACTATTAAAATAAAATATTTCACTATAACGTTGTAATCATTAATAAAATAATAACCACGTTAATATGCCAATATGCACCAAAATAGGTGGAAACAATTTATTATGAAAAATAAACAATTTTCCACTCACACAGATCAGTAGCAATAAAACAGTGGTTCAATATGGAAAATATTAGTCAAACACAGACAAAAGCTGCTAAACACTTGGTGGGTGATTCCCATGGGAAACAATACACTAACCTCAAAGAGGCAACACTAGCTCCAAAGAGCAACAGTAACACTGCACCACACCATACTAACACTACTTTGGCCGAAGACCAACACTTAACCCTGTGTTGGCAAAGGTTGCAGACTGCCTAGTTGACCGTTTGAAAACATTCATGACATATACAGTTTTCATAATAATATACAATAAATAATAAAATTCGAGTATGTATAAAGCATTAACAATGGTGTAAGTTTTTGAAACTTCTCTATTGCAATTATGTATATATTTTTACCACAATATATATATATATACACATTTATATATATATTTATAACATATATATATATATATATATACGTCCTGAGAGACGTCATGTGCTGAAGTCTACTTACCTCTAGTGGCTAAACCAAGCTTCACTTCAAATGCTCGAAACGACGTCAACTAGAACCTAAATAATAATCAAATAACTCAATAAGGGCAGGTTTTTAATAACCACAACGTCCTCTTGATAAAAATTCCTCAGCCACTAAGAAAATTTGGCAGATTAAAATTTAATATATATGAGAACACGTAACCATCTGATCAAGGGCATCTAATGTATATATATAAGAACACCTGACCATCTGATGTACCTATAAACCTATATATCTATATACTTATATATGAACCTATATATTACAATTCTCCTTTTCGACCAAACAACGTGAATGTGAAAGTCAAATAGAAACACAATTCGCCAATCAATACAATTGATATTCTATAAGGAAGAGATGTACTCCACGTACATATAAGGATTTGATTCAAAATTTTTGAATAAAATAGTGCACGACCCATTAAACTTCCATGATACATCCACTCCTATGCAACTATCATTATAACTCTAGGAATTTGAACTAGCAAAGAGACAAAAGTCTCCCTTAAACACAAACTGTCCAGCGGAAAAAATTAGGCTTGCGAATTGATATTTACCTCAAATACAATTAGAATTGCTGGCTGCCTCCAGAAGTGCACGGCCTCCAATCCTTTCAAATGAGAAACCCTAACTCTAATCTTAATATTTAACGCTAATCACTGCTTCTATTATTTTTTTTATTTTTTTTATTTTATTTTTTTATTTCACTCTTTGCCTTTCACGTAGGAAACCCTAACTTTCAGCTTTACACGTTAAAATTGTTCCCTACATTGGCTGGAATTTTAAATTAGAATAACCACAAAATAATTATTCACGTTACCCCTTACTATTAATATTATTATTATTATCATTATAGAAATCACAATATAAAATAATATCTCCTCCAAAACAAATTAAGCAATTTATCAAATCCACTCTCTAGAAGCAATTAAATTAAATTTTAAGTGAGACGGGTGTTACAGCATTCACCATTCATGGGGGAACTTATGCATATGATGTCATGACATTCGACCTAGAGAACGCCGGTGCTACCTATCAGCGAGCCATGGTAACCTTGTTCCATGATATGATGCATAAAGAAATTGAAGTCTACGTAGATGACTTGATTGTCAAATCCCGCACAACTAGGGATCATTTGGTAGATTTAAGAAAGCTGTTCAAGCGCCTTATCAAGTGCAGGTTAAGACTAAACACTAACAAGTGTGTCTTTGGAGCTAGTTCAGGGAAATTGCTTGGCTTCATAGTCAGTCAAAGAGGAATTTGTTAGGACATATGTAAATCATGTTAGGAACATATGTCATTATAGAATTGGCTAATCATTTGACAAAACACACTTTACTTGTAATTGGGTAGATCTAGAATGTGTTTAATACTTCAAGAAACATGTTGTTCAAGCCAAGTATTAAAGCCATGAATATTGGACTAAGAAACAAGTAAAGAAGGGCTATTCATTAAAGCTAGATAGATTCCTGACAACTCTCGACAGATAACTATTTATTGAGGTTTAATGAGTCATGACAGCTCTCGGAAGACTCTATTTATCAAGAATTATCAAAATCAGTTTTTTAGATTTTATTTTCAGCCCATAATGACATGTATGTGTAGGATTTCTTTTCTCACAACCCTAGACATATATAAGACTTATTTTAAAGGCCGTCACCCAAGAGAATACAAGGAGAACACATGCAAAAGTTGACCGATGCCTTACTTTCTCTGAAAGAAGTGACTGCATCTCTACTCCTTAGGGTTTTGTAACCAAGTGCTTCTTGATCTTCATTGTTGATGAAGTGAAGAACTTTGCAGCCAACATCTTCTTTAAGTTGGTGAGTTAGTCACATACTGGGAGCCATGCATCATTGTTTAGTCACGTACTGGGATTCGTGCAAAAGGGTGGCGTTCATATATTGAAGAGTTCAGAGGTTCTGAAGTAGTAGAAGGTTTCTGCTGTAAGTTCATCTACAGGGATTGTAGAGTCTAAGGACAAAGGTTTTATACTAGATCTAAAACTTCTCTTTACTATAGTGAATTGCTTTTCGGGAAGGTTTCTCCCCAGTTTTTTACCGTGAAATTAGTTTGTTTCATCGGTTTTCCTAGGTCATCATATCTTGTCTTATTTACTTTTCTGCTGTGCATGATATTGACATGATATTGATGTTAGTTTGTTCTATCAAGGTTTATTCATAATAAATCTAATTAATAACATGGGTTTAAATCTTGTCAATTCTATCAACCGGGGTCTAAATTTCCCAATAAGTGGTATCAGAGTAGGTACACTCTGATTGGATTAACTTCCTGAGTCTGATCCTTGACCCCCGTTGTCATGGATCGTGGACAATCTCTTTTGATTCCTCCTTTTATTTGATGACACTAATTATGCATACTGGAAAGTTCGTATGAAATTTTTTTGCAGGCTCTAGGTGAACACGTATGGCAAGCTATTGAAGTTGGATGGATTAAGCCAAAGGAAGCGCTAGTGGATTGGGATGAAGCAACAATCATAATTTCAATAGTAAGGCCTTGAATGCTTTGTTTTGTGGGGTGACTAATGAGAAATTCAAGAAAATATCATCCACCGAAGTTGCTAAGGAAGCATGGACCATTCTTAAGACCACCTATAAAGGTACCAAGGCAGTAAAGACTGTGAAGCTTTAAACACTCGCTAGTAGTTTTGATGAGATAAGGATGGAAGAGGATGAGACCTTTGATGAGTTCTATGCTAAACTCAAGGATATTGTGAATTCTGCCTTCAACCTTGGAGAATCTATAGTAGAATCCAAAATTGTTAGGAAAATCCTTAGGTCCTTACCTGAAGATTCCATGCCAAGATCACTACCAATGATGAAGTGCAGGACAATGATCAAATTCCTTTGACTAAGCTTGTAGGGAACCTTCAAACCTATGAGATGAGATTAGGTTTAATGGGAAATGGAGGAAAGAGTAGAAACTTGGCTCTTAAGGGTATAAAGGAAGAGATTGACGACTTTGAAGATGATGATGAAAGTGATTATGAAAGTGAAGATGAAGATGAAGATGATGAGGAGGATGAAGATCTAACCTTCATAGTTGATGAGATTATCAAGCTTCTTCAATTTAGGAAAATGGATAAGGACAAACTTTTTAGGAAATCTAAATCCTCTAAGAAGGGCAAGAATGAGAAACCCCTTATCCACTGCCATGAGTGCAAAGGTTTTGGTCATATAAGGATAGAGTTTCCAAACTACCTTATAAAGGAAAAGGCCAAGAAGTCAAAAGATAAAGGGTTGGTTGCTACCTAGAGTGATACTGAGAATGACTCTTCTGATGAGTATGTGGATGAATGTGGTCACTTTATGGCTTTTGATGCCACAACCGATAAGGTGATTGTGGAGAGTGCTAGTGACAATGACGATTCTTCTGATGATGAAGTACCCAAGAAAATAACCCTTCAGAAAGCCTATGATAATTTAAGCATTGAATTTATAAAATCTGAAAAGACTTTTCATAGTTGTAGAAAAGAGCTTAATAAGGCAAAAACTGAAAAAGCTGATCTATTAGTCAAATTAGATGAGACTACAAGGATGGTTAAGACCCTTGTTGTGGAGAACACCTCATTAGAAGAAAAGGTCAAGCATCTTGAGGTAGAGTTTAGTCAAGCTAGAACTCAAATAGAGAGGATGTCTAGTGCAAAGCTTGATGAGTTCTTGAGTACTCAAAAGCCTAGTTCCGATAAGACTGGCTTAGGATATGCTGTTTTCTCCGGTCCCTCCTTTTCCATGGCTTTTGGATTAAGGACTGTCTTTGTGCCCCAATTTGAGAAAGGTGATAAAGGTATGAAATCCATAATTGATTTGTCTACTTCTAAATCCTTTGTTAGACCTCATTTTTGTCACCATTATGGTGTTTTTGGAAACATTCATCCTAATTATTTTAAGTTGTATCCTCAAAAGCAAGTGTCCAAACGGTCATAACTTAACATAATTGGGTATTTCTTTTTTATCTCTTATATGACCATGCATGATATGCTTAAAAATAAAAATATGCAAAGAAACTAAAAGCAAAAAGAATCAAAATGCTTTATATATGATTTAAGCATGTCTTCTAGGAGATGTGAGAGTTATAGGTGTTGGAGTTTATGCCCTAAAATCCAATTTATTAGCATGTCATAAATAATTAAATTATTTAATTATATGAGACTATTTATAAATGAACTAATGGGACATTATCTTAGTCCATGAGATGCATCGTATGTGATGTGAAAAGTCACAGAAAATATAAATCACAAGTTTTTTGTAAACTCAGAATTTTAGTTCGTAGTCGGTGATGAAATTGAGCATTTCATCTACGAAGACTATAACATAACAACTAAGATGATTTGTCTTGATCATGGAAGTGGAGACTTCTAGTTGATATGTTGATATGTTTTAAGAGTTAAGACATATTGAACTGGACCGCTGTGAGATTTATTATTCTCCTAACGACTGTCAAATGAATAATAAATCTCACGACTTCTATTTACTTCAACTCTAAATCCTGCGAGAATAATGAACTTGATCATGAGATGTAAGTTGCTTTGATATATCAGGAGTGAGATCTATAAATACAGTCAAAACCTCAGTATGTTGGGTAGCCGCATTTAGTGTTGATGGAACATATATTCTCAAGATGGAATTCATAATCTCTAATGGAGGTATAAAATATTTTCTTGAGATAAGTTTAATGAGATTGGTTATTCAGAGTATTGGGCCCAACCACTTTAGTAAGGAGTCACTAAAGTATATATTTATGGAATTGAATTTCATAAATATATGATGAATAACATAAAGGATTAAACCGGGTACTCAAGGATTAAGATGTAGTAATCTTCAAAGTGGGATATAATTTATTAATAAGGCCTAGAGTGCAATTATATTCATATAGTGGTATTGAATATAATTAATGGTAACTTTGGACTTGTCAAGAGTTGACAGAAAAGCCCAAGGCCCATTGGAGCTAGAGTCTTATTTGTTCCTTTTTGGTCCCACTTTAAGCCACACACTAGAGCCTAATTGGAATGGCCCAAAAGGCTAACCCAATTAGATAATCAGTTATATATAAGGAGAGAAACATACAGAATTTCACAAGACTTTTCATAAGGGTCTTTCATTAAGATCATACAAGAAATGAAATGATTTGTATGTAAGTGTTGGATACTCTCTTATTCTCTTCTTAGAAACTGATTGAGAGACCACACTTCTTAGACATTAAGTGGAATTGGAGTGAAGATTAAAAGTTTTCCCAAGTGCTTCTAATATTTTTTTTTTGAATTTCACTGCACCAAGGTACGTTTTCTATTCTTTGTTCTATAATTCAAGGTTACATGTTATCTCTCATGAATGAAGTAGATCCGTAATTGTTGCTTTCGTTGTGTGTTTTGTATGAGATGCAAAACCAGATTTTCCAACAATAGGATGTACCTTGAAGGTGATATTCCCCATCAAGAAATTATGATTGTGTGTGAGTTAAAGTGATTTTCTCATATCTCAAATCGTCATAACATGTAGACACTTATGCAATCTTACAATGTTTTTCACACAAAATACACAAGGAATGCATGTGTTAATGTATGCTCACTAAACTGTCTTGACTTGTTTTTGAAATATAAAATTGGTTAGACTTGTTTAGTGTGTGTGTTTTGGATCTAAATACTTGACATTTTTCTTGATGAGAGATGTTTTTGAGCTTAAAATGTTGATTGGATCTTTGGTTGAGTAGCATGCTTGATTGCATTCATTTCTGTGTTTTTCTCCTTTTTGAAAAAGTTTTTTTGAGCAATCTCGACAGCTTCTCGATACCTCTTGACAGCTAGGCTATTTATCGAGCCCTTTTTTCTTCTTGTCTCGACGGAAGTTATCGCAATCTCGATCAATCAAGATTTCTGGACTTTGTCTCGATAGCTTCTCGATAGATTCTCGATCCATTGAGAAACTTTTTGTCTGGTTGACAGATCCTCGACAGATTCTCGATCCATTGAGGTTGGCTTCTACTCGATAGCTACTTGACAACTTCTCGATCCGTCAAGATTCTTTTGCATGAATAGTTTTTTACATATTTTGCATCTTTCTTTTATCTTGTCATCCATAGCATCTTGTTTCAATACATTCATTCATTTATTTGGATTCCTTGTGCCCCCTTGATCATCCTTAATCATCTTTATGTTTCTCAGGTGAAGCTTTCTAGCTTCTTGTACCCTTTGTTAATAATGACAAAAAGGGGGAGAAATTAAGGAGAAAATGTGGTTTCTAATAGGCCAAGAATGTATTGAACCCTTGTGATATATTAATTGATTAACTAGGCAAGTTTATTAATTAATCGAATTAACATGCAATGTATGTGGCAGCACAAACAAATCACCAACTAAAATAAAGTGTAGCGGAAAATAAAGTTGACATGGTGATTTGTTTACGAATGGGGAAAACTTACATGACAAAAACTCCACGGGGTGATTTTAAGGTCACCACTCCCGAGAATTCACTATTATCACAACAAGCGGCTACAAGTAAAGGAATCCCTGTACCTTATACCAACCTACAGTTGAACCCTTACCCCAATACCCAATTGAACTTGTTCTGTAGTGATAATCTCTCCTTTTCAATGCACGACTCCCAGTACGTGACTAACCAATTGCGCGGATCCCAGTACGTGACTTAATTACCAACTTGAGAAAGATGTTGGCTGCAAAGTTCTTCGGTTCATCCAAACGATGAAGATCATGAAGTTGCTTGGTCACAAAAACCCTATTGTATACAAATACAGCAGCTTCTTCAGAAGAAAGATGAACTAGAGCAAATTCTATCTCCAGTCACAATTTGCATGAACTTAGGCAACTGTGTAATCTCTAAAGGCCCTTAAACAATTCTTACACATGTTTAGGGTTGTGAGAAAAGAAAGCCCAAACATAAAACACTTGAACTTGAAACCTTGTTTCTTGAAGCATTAAACACATCTTAGATCCAGCCAATTATAAGTAAAGTGTGTTTTGTCAAAGGATTAGCCAATTACATAAAATATTGACGTATGTTCCTAATATCAAATCACATATGTCCTAACAATCCCCCCTTTTGGCAATCCGTGTCAAAACTACAACAAACAAATGAGCATATGAGAGAAGTCATAAATCACTCTGTTAGGTTCTAAGAATTAGGAACTAATGTATTAGAACTTCAATTTGTAATGTTGGCAAACCATGATCAAAACATTCTTTAAGTTGTGTGTTAGACTTGCTCAAAGTATGGCTTTTTATGTAAAATTGGAATCGAGTTGACTGCAGAATTACTGTGCACTTTCTGCCTGACTCGATCGATTGAAAATCGTGCAGAACGTTTTTCTGCAGAATTTTTCCAACTCAGCCCTAGCCCATTTAATGTATAGGGTTTTATGTTTTGCCCTAAGTATATAAGGGAAAACCCTAGCCACGTTTTTAAGGTTCTGAATGCTGTGTTTATGAATCTATTTGTTAGATCTAGAGGTGTTTACCTTCACATACACTTAGGGTTTCCAAACTCAAGATTCATGTCAAGAGGTTGGTAAATCATTCAGTTGCAGAACAAAAAAGCTTCAAGATATACAAGCAGGTGTTACTTGTGCTTTGCTGAAGAATTCAAGGAAAGAAAGAGTCCATGGATCTCGGAGCTGTCACGTGGTCGTGGTAGTAAGTTTCCTACAGGCAGGTAGCAATAGGATGTTAGTGGTCTAAGTCTCTATTGTGTAAATTTCGATTCTTTCATAGTGAATTCGTTTTACCTTGAGGATAGCTAGGTTAAATCCTCCCCAGGTTTTTTACCGGTTTGGTTTTCTTGGGTCATCATATCATGTGTTCTTTATTATTCTGCACTTTTACATGATTTGATATATTTGTGTTAACCTAGATCTGTTTAAATTACCTAAGTTAATCACTTGGCTAATTCTCTAGGTTAATCTATTTGGGTTTAAGGGGTCTAAACAAACTTACAAGTGGTATCAAAGCGGTAGCTTTTGTTTTTTATCCTTTGATCTTTGAGCTGATCCTTAACCCCTGTTGTTATGGATTTCTCTAAAATCTTCTCTTTAGTTTGCCACATTGTCTACTTGGTGTGCCTGTCCTTTACCATTTGTGTTAAAATTTTTCTTGAGTATCTTGGTATAATTACATATGATAATAATTACATGTGCTATATTGCTTTAACCGCCTTAAAGGCACGTGATTCTCGTCTTTGGTATTTGGATAGTGGTTGTTCCAGGCACATGACAGGAAATAAAGCCTTGTTCAAGACACTCTTCGAAGGAAAGATTGGAACAGTTACTTTTGGAGATGGAAGCAAATCTGTGATCAGAGGCATTGGTACTGTGGATATTCCAAGACTACCAGTCTTTGAAGATGTTTGGTATGTTGATGGGTTGAAGGCTAACTTACTCAGCATAAGTCAGATTTGTGACAATGGACTGAATGTGTTCTGCACCAAACAAGAATGTGAAATACTTGATGAAGGAGGTGACTGTATGTGTGTTGGTATAAGGACAGCTGATAACTGTTATGGTATTACCCCAAGTATAAGCAACAAATGCTTCAGTGCTAAGATCAATCAAGTTGACCTATGGCATCAAAGGTTGGTACATGCTAGTCTCAAGCAATTAGAGAAGATTTCAAAATGTGATGCAGTAATTGGGTTGCCCAAGTTTGAGAAGATTGAAAAATGCATCTGTGGACCATGTCAGATGGGTAAACAAGTGAAGTCCAAACATCTGTCTGTAGCTGATCTTCAAACTACAAGACCTTTGGAGTTGCTGCACATTGATCTCATGTGTCCTGCCAGAGTTCAGAGTTTAGGTGGAAAGAAGTATATTCTAGTTGCTATGGATGACTTTACCAGATTCACATGGGTTGTACTTTTGAAAGCTAAAGCTGAGGCTCCTGAAAAAATGATTCATCTGTGCAAAAAAGTACAAGTAGAAAAAGGAACTGTGATAGCCAGAATAAGAAGTGACCATGGAAAAGAGTTTGAGAACACAAAACTGGCTACGTTTTGCAATAATCAAGGCACACATCAGGAATTCTCTTCACCCAAAACACCACAACAAAATGGAATAGTGGAAAGGAAAAATAGGGTTGTACAAGAAATGGCCCGTGTCATGCTTCATAACAAGAAGATGCCTAAATCTTTTTGGGGAGAAGTTGTTAATACTACATGTCACACTCTCAATCGGATATATTTCAGACCTAACTCCAAGCAAACTCCCTATGAACTCTGGAGAGGAAAGAAGCATGTAGTCAAATACTTCAGAATATTTGGCAGTGACTGTTACATTTTGTGTGATAGAGAAAACCTGGAAAAGTTTGATGCTAAGAGTGACAAGGGTTATTTTCTGGGATACTCTTCCACCAGTAGAGCATACAGAGTATACAATCTGAGAACTAAAACAGTCATGGAATCTTCAAATGTAGTGATCAATGATGAATTAAACTCAAAAGGTCATTCAGAAAATGCACCTCAGGTTCAAGAAAAGATTATGGAAGTTGATGATTCTCTACCTGAAAACTATGTGGGAAAGCATACAGAGGAAGAGTTGATGGTATTGAATGATACAACATCTGTGCCATCAAGTTTAGAACCTTCAACACCAGTTCATGGAGCTCAACAAGAACAGAGAGAGTTTCAAAGTCCATCAGATCAGAAAGGTACCTCTACGTCATTGGTCAAAGGTCCATCCTCAAGAGTTAAGTTTAATCATCTTGCTACTAATATATTGGGGAGTTTGAATGATAACATAAGATTGAGATCCAAAGCATTAAATGTGATTACTCATTCATGCTATCTATCCCAATTTGAACCGAAAAAGGTGGATGAAGCTCTACAAGATGCTGATTGGGTAAATTCTATGCACGAAGAACTTCATCAGTTTGTTCGAAATGATGTGTGGGAATTAGTTCCTAGACCAAAGGAAGTCAATGTTATTGGAACTAAGTGGATCTTCAAGAACAAGTCAGATGAACATGGAATTGTTATCAGAAATAAATCTAGGCTTGTTGGTCAAGGTTACACACAAGTAGAAGGGATTGATTTTGATGAGACTTTTGCACCAGTAGCAAGATTGGAATCCATTCGAATTCTTTTGGCTATAGCAAGTCATATCAACTTCAAGTTGTATCAAATGGATGTCAAAAGTGCTTTCTTAAATGGCATGTTACAAGAAGAGGTATATGTTGAACAACCGAAAGGTTTTGTTGATTCTCACAGGCCGAATGATGTTTACAAGTTGAAGAGAGCTCTGTATGGATTGAAACAAGCTCCACGGGCTTGGTATGATAGACTAACTGCATATCTCACGGACCATGGCTTTAAGAGAGGTTTTGCTAACACCACTCTGTTCATACGAAAGGATAAGAATCATTTTGTAGTTGCTCAAATTTATGTTGATGATATTGTTTTTGGTGCTACAAATGATTCTCTTGCTCAATCTTTTGCAGATGAAATGAAGGCCATGTTTGAGATGAGTATGGTTGGTGAACTAACTTATTTCTTGGGATTGCAGGTAAAGCAAACGGATGCTGGAATTTACATCAACCAAGCTAAGTATGCACGAAATTTGGTCAAGAGATTTGGTCTTGATAAGGCTGCACATGCTAGGACACCAATGGCTGCTAATGCAAAACTAACAAACGATCCATCAGGTGAGTCTGTTGATGTTACCCTATACAGAAGCATGATTGGTTGTCTTTTGTACTTAACTGCTAGCCAACCTGATATTGCGTTTAGTGTGGGTGTTTGTTCTAGATTTCAATCTAATCGTAAGGTTTCTCACTTACATGTTGTTAAAAGGATTATAAAGTATGTTGCTAGAACTTGTGATTATGGTCTGTTTTACAGCAAAGAGTCAAATCTTTCTCTTGCTGGTTTTTCTGATTTTGATTGGGCTGGTAATGCTAATGATAGAAAAAGTACAACTGGTGGTTGTTTTTGTGTTGGTGCTAATCTTGTTGCTTGGATGAGTAAGAAGCAAAATTCTGTTTCTTTATCTACTGCTGAGGTAGAATATATTGCTGCTGAAAGTTGTTGTTCTCAGCTTCTTTGGATGAAAAAACTCTTGAGTGATTATGGAATATCACAGGACACCATGGTTGTTTATTGTGATAACTCTAGTGCCATAGATATCTCTAAGAATCCTGTTCAACACTCTAAGACCAAATACATTGAGATTAGATATCATTTCATTAGGGATCTTGTGGAACGGAAAATTGTTGCTCTTGAGTATATTCCAACTAAACGTCAGAATGCTGATATTTTCACCAATTCACTTGATAGAGGAAAGTTTAAGACTCTTCGTCAAGTTATTGGTGTGATTCTTTGTCCCTAGTTATTCTTGACTTCATGGTCCTTGTGCTTCATTACTCTATCTTTTGTGACCTTTGTTTCTAGGATTTGCATTGCATAACATTCATGAATTCCATTCTAGGATGTTTATTTCCTTCATATAAAAAAAAAACAAAAACAAAAAAAAAAAAATTTTTTTGCAAATTGTGTTTTTGCTATTTTTTTTCCTTGAACTTGAAGACATGGTTGGTCAATCAAATTTTGCATAACATGTTTATGTACCTTGTTTAGCTTTGATGTACTTATTTCTATTGCACTTTACTAGCTGAAGTTTTGTTGTGCATGTTGTGTAGGAAGATATATATTATATTTGTTGATCGCATGATCTTGATCTTGAAGTCCTATGTGTTTGATTGATGGACTTGAACTTTTTGAGAAAGGCATAAATAACCATCTCACCACTGTTTACTAGCCAATCATGAACACCTTAGTGCATATCGTAAGATTTTGTGTTCGAGAAAGTGTAGCACATGCACAAAAAGAACATAAGGTGTAGCCTCTAAATAAAATTGGTGTGTACATTATTGGACTATAATAATTTCACGATTCAAATAAAATTGGTGTGTGCATTATCCCGGCTATTATTAAGTTTCTAATCAATTTAATTGAATATTAATTATGAGGCAAATCAAGAAACTTACATGATTGCAAGCTTTTATTCTAGGAGATGTGAGAGTTATATGATGTAACTCTTTAAGTAATAGTCTCTTTCAAATTCATGTGATGGATTTTGTAGAAATTGTGATTGATTACTATGTGCATATCACCTCACATGTCTCTCAAGCTTATGCTAGTTGCACACACTACACAAGTTATTCTTTGCTAAACTATGTACATGTTATTGTGTGTTTTTGGTATGACCAACCAAGTTTGAATATTTCTGAAAATTGATGCAGAACCTGTTTGCTTGTTTAAATGGTTGAGGGATATTAAGAGAAAATCTTGCTTTGAGAGATCTGGGTTAAAAACATGGGTTTTTGGAAAACATTTCATCTCATACTCATGCA
This sequence comes from Lithocarpus polystachyus, assembly GCA_033629205.1. Lineage (NCBI taxonomy): Eukaryota > Viridiplantae > Streptophyta > Magnoliopsida > Fagales > Fagaceae > Lithocarpus > Lithocarpus polystachyus. The sequence goes on from CM066163.1 coordinate 48,038,044, forward strand.
TTCTATTCATAAAATCTAATGCTTTGAGGATTTTCAGCACTAAAATTGCTTGGTTTTTGAAAAATCTATTTTTCCAGAATTTCGATCGATCGAAAGTACTTTTCAACCGATCGAAAGTATTTTTCGACCGATCGAAAATGTTTTTAAAATCTCAGAAAAGTCTCTGGTTGTTTCGATCGGTCCTCGATTGGTATTGGATCAATCGAAGGATTTTCGACCGATCGAATGTAATTTTCGATTGATCGAAAATTGGGCTGAGTGATTTTTAAAAAGGTTTTTTCTTCACGTGATTCTTCAGTTTTCAAAATCTTTTCAAATACCTTTTTCTCTCTACCAACCGGTCAAAGCAATTTTTTGCTGTTTTTGTCATTTTCGTCCGTTCTTTTTGCATCAATCCTCTCTCCCAAGGCCGGTAAGACTCTTTTGCCTCTTCTTTTGATTTTATTTTCATGTTTCATGCATAATTTTCATGCATTTTTGGGTATTTTCAGAATTTAGAGTTTTGATATTTTTGGATTTGATTCTAACTCCTTTTGTTTCAAATTAATCATGTGTTTTTGTGTGGACACCATTTACGAGTATGCCATGTGGTTTAATTTGATTATTTTGGAGTTTTGTGGACAATTTAAAAATCTAGGGCTTGAAATTGATGAATTTGGAGATTTTGTTCAATTTGATATAAATTGATAAAATTGGCTTGTTAGATTGATTAATTTTATCATTATATTGTGTTATTTAACTGTTGTAATGATCAATTTCTCAATTTGTTGTATTTTGAAAATTGGGTTTTTCCCAAATTGGGTATTTTTTATTTAACTTTTATGCTCAAGCCAATTTTGTTAATTTGGATCATAATTGACCTATGTCACTGCATTAGTTCATTCATCATTTGCATATTTTGTTCATGCATCATATAGATTAGTTTTCTATATTTTTTGCTGTGCTAACTTGCAGTCTGCCCTTGGTTTTTGTTTTTGGTCTTCTCTTTCTGTGTCTCTCTTTTCTTTCCTTAGCACCATGCCTAGGAAAACTAGAGCCCATAGGACTTCTGACCCTTCACCTTCCTTTGATAGTGATCGGTTCCCTAGTGAGAAGAATTAAGAGACATATGAGACCCTTAATCTTAGGCATCATAATTGGGCTAAGCGTAGGGTCATTCTAGATGAGGTTGATCTTGAGGTGAGACGTAACTTTGAGCGTCAGGGTTGGTTATCTTTGCTAGATTTTGAGCATCCTCCTCCTGCTCCGTTGATTAGAGAGTTCTATTCGAACCTCTCTATCCACTTCTATGATAACAACACCTTGGTCAAGGTTTGGTTATGAGGTGTGGAGTATCGCATTACCCCTTTGGTAGTGTCTGATGCTCTTGGGGTGCCTATTGTTGATCATCCCGTCTTTCCTTATGATGAGTCTCCGCCTCTAGATGATGTTATGTCAAACATCACTGGGTCTTCTATCCAGTGGGGTTCTAATCCTCGGATCACATTTGCTGAGCTTTCCGAGCTTCATTATCTCTTCTTTAGGATAGCGTGTCATTCCTTGTGGCCCATTTCTCATCTCCACACCATCCCTCTTGAGCGATGTGTGTTTTTGTATGCACTTGTTACTGATGCCCCTATCAGTTTTCCTCATTTGTTCCTTCGTTCTTTGAACAAGGTACATAGGTCTAATTCTACGGCTCATGCCTTATTCTTCCCTGTTTTTATTTGTAGGATTCTCCTTCACCTAGGCTTAGGTGATTTTCCTGTTTCTGAGCCCGTACACGTTATTGCTCCTATAGGTGCTACCTTTTTGAGGCAAAGAGCTGCTCAACTTCGAACTAGCTCTAAGCGTCCTAGGGTAGAGCCTTCCGGTGTCACTCCACCTCCTTCTCTTCTACAGATGTTCCTGCAGCTAAGACGTCTGCTGATCCTGCTGCTGCTGCTGATGATGCTCCTCCACCTTCTCCTTCGGATGTTTCTGCATAATGTTTTCAACTCAGCCCTAGCCCATTTAATGTATAGGGTTTTATGTTTTGCCCTAAGTATATAAGGGAAAATCCTAGCCACGTTTTTAAGGTTCTGAATGCTGTGTTTGTGAATCTATTTGTTAGACCTAGAGGTGTTTACCTTCACATACACTTAGTGTTTCCAAACTCAAGATTCATGTCAAGAAGTTGGTAAATCATTCAGTTGTAGAACAAAAAAGCTTCAAGATATACAAGCAGGTGTTTCTTGTGCTTTGCTGAAGAATTCAAGGAAAGAAGGAGTCCGTGGATCTCGGAGCTGTCATGTGGTCGAGGTAGTAAGTTTCCTACAGGCAGGTAGCAATAGGATGTTAGTGGTCTAAGTCTCTATTGTGTAAACTTCGATTCTTTCATAGTGAATTCGTTTTACCTTGAGCATAGCTAGGTTAAATCCTCCCCAGGTTTTTTACCGGTTTGGTTTTCCTAGGTCATCATATCATGTGTTCTTTATTAGTCCGCACTTTTACATGATTTGATATATTTGTGTTAACCTAGATCTGTTTAAATTACCTAAGTTAATCACTTGGCTAATTCTCTAGGTTAATCTATTTGGGTTTAAGGGGTCTAAATGAACTTACACACTCAACTAATATTCACTTGTTGAATACAATAAAATCTATCCTAACACGAACTCTTGAAAAACTTTGCAAGAAAAGAGTTTATGGCAAGTAGACTTTGATAACTTGTATTTTTGAAACACTCTAAACAAAACTCATCAAGGAATCTTAGTGTGAAATAGAAATAAAAGATTGCATACACGAATATAAGAAGCATGTGCATAAAGAGAGAAAAGAAACAACATATGTAAAGATAGGTGAATAACATATATCAATAGATATAAACCAATATAAATATAATGTATGTCAGATGGTCAGAAGGCTAGTATGCAAGAGGTAAATGTAAAAGAAAAGAAAATACATGAAAACCTCACTACATCCCTCAAGAGACACTCCCCTACAGAAATCTCCTATGCTAACCCTCCCTTTATGTGTATGACTACTCTTATCATCACTGGGCAAGCTAGCACCATCGTCCACATCACCGCCAAAGCCATCGTCAGTCTCATCCTTGGAGGCTGGTGGAGATGGAGAAGATGCAACCATGAAACCACCCATGATAGCCTGTCGTCATGCGATACGACCAACACGGGTGTTCACCTGAAACAACTCATCATTGAGTGCGTCAAGCTGAGCATCCATGCACGCAAGTTATGCCATGTCGGCCTCAAGTGTCACTCCACCTACAGAAGATGAATGAGCGGAGGTGGATGGAGCGGTAAAAGCTGTAGGGGTAGTCGTCTCGATCTGAGTTCGCCTCGAGTAAAGCCGTGCATCACTTCGCTTAATGGTAGCGGCGTCAATGGCACCCACGACAAAGAAGTGAGGAGACTCAAGATAGGAGATGGAATGAAGTGAAAAGGGAAGTTGATAGAGATATGCTCTAAGAGGGATAGCAAAAATCGAGCACGAGGCTCTGTGATAGTGTTATAGTGAGACAAAGGTTGGATAATGAATGTTATCACCATGTTAAGGAATCTCAGACCTTTAGTAAAGGCTGAGCAAGGGGTGTTTTGACGGTCACCCCAAGATGAAGGTGTCTTATAAAAGAGAGATGAGAGTTCATCTTTGGACACAGTCCTCAAACACTCACAGCTAGGGTAGTCAAGATGCGCTACCCTAGGAATGTATAGTACCTCGGAGACAATCTCTGGAGTAACTACGATGCATGTACCTCGAATGCAAGAGAAAATATGAGGTATAGAAGTATCGAATCCGTACATATTAGAGTAAAACTCCTGTATGATCACTGAGGGACATATGACCAGGATGTCACATAGTGACTCCCAACCCCCACTGTAGATGACAGTGGGTAGGTTAGTGTCAGAAAAGTTTGACAGAATGACTTGACGTTTCAAATGAATGCCTCATCTAGAAAAGTTCTCCGAGAAGTCCTTACAGGCCTTCTCATCATGGAACCGAACATGAGAGGGAACGGGGTCAGAAGAAGAAGATGCTCCAGAACGAAAAGGGTTCTAGGATGGAGTGGATTTACATTTTGGTGCTATAAGCAACTAACGCAAGAAGGAGAGATAGAGAGAGAGAGACAATCAGAAAAGCACCAACAAGATAATATATAACAAAATATAGAATCGTGAAGGTACGTATGCATGAAAATGCATGAACATGTGACCGGAAAACATAAATACATCATGGGCTCAACCCAATCCAAACCTACCAGCACACAATCATTGGAATAAAGTAAACACACATCTAATATGCATGAAACATTGTTATAATGAAAATGTGATGCAATGCACAATGTTTTAAAGACATTCAGTATAACCCAACCCAAAAATTTTGAGAAAAACTCATCAATTTTGAAAAAACCCCAAATTTTCCAAACACCCAAAACCTAGATCAAAATGCATGAAATGCATGAATAAGGAGAGATAAAGAGATCATACCAAGTAATTAAAGACAAAGAGAGGCCGAAAATCATGTGGGTTGAAGGTTTAGAGTGAGAAAGAGATTTGGGAGGTTAAGAAGTCAGAAATAGTCAAGAGAGATCAAGGAGAAGTGATCTAAAATCACGAGGATCCAATATATATAGGAAATCATAATCCTCAACAGATCGAGAGCTATCAAGAGCTGTCGAGAATTAATCAGTGAGAGAAGTAGCTGTCGAACATGATGGAAAAATATATGTTTGTATCGTATACAAAACATACGCAGCAGAAAATTAATGGATTTACTTCATTCGCAATCGATAACATATACTATCTAAGTTTCAAAATACAAGAATAAGAGAGTGTACCTTGGTGTGGTGAATTTCAAAAACAAAGATCATAAGTTCTTAAGAACACTTTTAATCTTCACTCCAATTCCACTAACGCCCAAGAAGTGTGGTCTCTCAATCAGTTTCTATGAATTTATTCAAGAGAGAGTGAGAGAGTATCCAACACTTACATACAAACCATTTCATATCCTTGCAAAAATTCTGTATGTTTCTCTCCTTATAACTGATTATCTTGGACTAGCCTTTTGAGCTTTTCCAATTGGGCTTTAGTATATGGCTTGGAGTGGGACCAAAAGCGAACAAATAAGACACTAGCTCCAATAGGCCTTGGGCTTTTTGTCAACTCTTGACAAGTCCAAAGTTACCATTAATTATATTTAATACCATTATATAAATATAATTGCATTCTAGGCATTATTAATAAATTATATCCTAAGACTTTATTGAACATGCAACCCCTTCATAAAATATTCGTAGTAATACAGAGTCATTAATATAGACTGTCACTTTGTAGATTACTGCATCTTAATCATTGAGTACTCGGTTTAATCCTTTTAAGTTATTCATCATATATTTATGAAATCCAATTTCATAAATATATATACTTTAGTAATTTCGTACTAAAGTGGTTAGGCTTAACTCTGTGAATAACAAAACCTATTAAACTTATCTCAAGAGAATATTTTATATCTCCATTAAGAGATTATGAATTCCATGTTGAGAATATATGTTCCATCAACACTAAATGTACCTGCCTAACATACTGAGGTTTTGACTGTGACTTTAGATCTCAATCTTGATATATCAAAACAACCTACACTTCATGATCAGGTCTATTATTCTCTCAGAATTAAGAGTTCACGTAAATAGAAGTCGTGAGATTTATTATTCATTTGACAGTTGTTAGGAAAATAATAAATCTCACAGCGGTCTTGTTTAATATGTCTTAACTCTTAAAACATATCAACATATCAACTAGAAGTCTCCACTTCCATGATCAAGAAAAATCATTTTAGTTGATATGTTATAGTCTTCGTAGATGAAATGCCCAATTTCATCACCGATAATGAACTAAAATTCTGAGTTTACAAAGAACTTGTGATTTATATCTTCTGTGACTTTTCACGTAAATCATATACTATGCATCTCGTGGACTATATGATAATGTCCAAATATTCATGTCACCATTATTTTAGATGATAATAAAACAATTTTATTAATCACAATATTAAGTCATAGATAATGTCATACATAATAACATACATAGCATCATACAATAGGATTTAAGGGCATAAATCCTAACAATCTTGCACTTTCCCTAAAGACTATTGTGCAATAATCTAACTCCCATTCCCTCCAAATGTGACTCGAAAGTCCTTTGAGGCAAGGGTTTGGTAAAGGGATCTGCTAGATTATTTGCACTTTTAATCTTTGCTACTACTACATCTCCACGAGCAATAATGTCTTGAATGATGTGGTACTTTCTCTCAATGCGCTTTCCTTTTTTGTGATTCCTTAGATCTTTGGATTGTGCAACCACTCCACTATTGTCACAAAACAATGTGATAGGAACTTGCTCCATTTTCACAACACCAAGATCAGAAAGGAATTTCTTAAGCCAAACAGTTCCTTTTTCGCCTCACAAGTAGCAACATATTCAACTTCCATGGTGGAGTCCGCAATACAAGATTGCTTAACACTCCTCCAACTTATGGCTCCACCTCCCAAGGTGAACATACAACCAGAAGTGGACTTTCTGAATCTACATCTAATTGAAAAAATGAATTTGTATAATTAACGAGAATCAAATCCTCACACCGCTAAACAAGCATATAATCTTTCGTTCTCCGTAGATACTTGAGAATATGCTTTACAGCTTGCCAATGTTTTGATCCTGGATTTGATTGATATTGGCTGACCATGCCAACTGAATACCAGATATCTAGTCTAGTACAAAGCATGACATACATGAGACTTCCTACTGCAGAAGCATAAGGAACTTGTCTCATCATGTTTTCTTCCACTTGAGTCTTAGGCTTTTGGTCATCAGACAGAGGAATTCCATGTCTGAAAGGAAGTAATCCTTTCTTGGAGTTTTGCATGCTAAACTATTCTAGGACCTTATCTATATACCCAGCTTATGATAAGCCTAACATCTTATTCTTGCTATCTCGTCAAAGCTTGATCCTTAGAATAAAGTTAGCCTCACCTAAGTCCTTCATATCAAATTGGCTTGACAACCAAACCTTTGCTGATGACATTACCCCTACATCATTTCCAATGAGTAGAATATCATCAACATAAAGCACTAGGAACAATACTACTTTATCTTGATGTCTTTTGTACACACATGGTTCGTCAAGATTTTGTTCAAAACCAAATGACTTGATTGCTTGATCAAATCTAATGTTCCATGACCTAGATGCTTGCTTAAGTCCATAAATGGACATTTTCAACTTGCATACCATATGCTCTTGGTTCTTTGCTATGAAACCTTCCGGTTGCTTCATATAGATTTCTTCTTCAAGATTGCCATTAAGAAATGCAGTCTTGACATCCATTTGTCAAATTTCATAATCATTATGAGCAGTAATGGATAAGAGAATTCTGATAGATTTAAGCATTGCTACTGGTGAAAACCCATTTGCAACCTTTAAAGGTTTAAAGGTTTTGCCACTAGCCTTGCTTTAAAGGTTTCAACCTTTCCATCTATCCCTCTCTTCCTCTTGTAAACCCATTTGCAACCAACATGTTTAATGCCATTAGGCGCCTTTACAAGATCCCAAACTTGATTGGAATAAATTGAATCTAATTTAGATTTCATAGCTTTGGCCTAATGATGTGCATCTATATCATTCATTACTTCTTCATAAGTGTAAGGATCAATTTCAACCTCTTTTGAGATAGCTTCGTAAGTTTCTTCTTGACCTATAAATCTTATAGGCGGCCTAACTATTCTCCCACTACGATGAGGCACCTATGTATTAGACATCTCATGAGTAGTATCTTGTGGTGTTTCTAATACAGTCACATTATCCCTAGTTTCATCTATTGGTTGTTCATTTATAGATTCATTCATTTAAGCCAAAACAACTCTACTTCTAGGAGTAAAATTATTCATATAGTCATTTTCCAAGAACTTAGCATATGTACTAACAAAAACTTTGTTATCTTTACGACTATAGAATAAATAGGCCCTAGTTTCTTTTGGGTAACCCACAAGCAAACACACTTCTGATTTTGGTTCCAATTAATCAGGCTTCCCTTTTAACACATGTGCTAGACAATCCCAAATGTAGAGATATTTCATACTAGGCTTACGCCCACTTCATAATTCCATGGGTGTTTTGGGAACATATTTTGATGGAACTAAATTCAAAAGATGTATTGCTGTATTTAAGGCATAACCTAAAAAAGAAATTGGTAAATTTAAGTAACTCATCATGGACCTAAGCATTTCTAAAAGAGTCCTATTCCTTCTTTCTGCTACACCATTTTGTTGGGGAGTTCCAGGTGTAGTCAATTGGGATACAATCCCATTTTCAGTTAAGTAATCCTTGAAATCCCCAAGAAGGTATTCGCCACCACGATCAGATCGAATGGCCTTTATGCGTTTACCCAATTGATTCTCAACATCAACCCTAAACTCTTTGAACTTATCAAAGGCTAGGGACTTCTGCTTCATTAGGTACACATAACCATATCTTGAGTAATCATCAGTAAAAGTGATGAAGTACTCATAAACTCCTTTTGCTTAGGTTGACATAGGACCATATACATCCGTATGAACTAATTCAACCAACTCTTGGGCTATTTGACCTTTTGCATTAAAAGGTCGTTTTGTCATTTTGCCTTCCAAATAAGATTCACAAATTGGAAATTCATCAAAGTCCAAAGGCTCTAAGAGTCCATCTTTGATTAGTCTTTGAATTCTGTTTGGATTAATATGACCCAAACGCAAGTGCCAAAGATATGCATTATTAAACTTTCTCTTTAATGATTTTACATGAGAGTTATTATCAAATTCAGAATTATATAATTCATGCTTATCAGGAGTTAAAATATAAAGACAATCCACAATATTTCCAGGACAGATAAATATTTTATCCTTCTTTATTACAACATTGTCTTTAAGGATAACACAATATCCATGTTTACCTAAATAAGTTACAGAAATTAAATTCCTATGAACATTAGGTACATATAGACAGTCTTCTAATATTAAAACCTTAGACTCAAAGCATAAATTAACAACTCCATCAGCTACAACCGGAATCCTGCTCCCATTAGCCAAAGTAAGAAATAATTCCCCTTCATTAAGCTTTCTGGTCTCCTAGAACCCCTGCAAAGAATTACAGATATGATTAGTGTAACACCCCAAACCCAAAGCAAGGATTTAGATGATTAACTTGTCTTAGAAATAATCAACAATGATATAATGGAACCGAGCGTAATATTAATCCTCAAATAAACTTCTATAATATCATCAGAGTTCCTTAATAATCCATAAAAACAAAACAACAATATTATTCTTGTATGAAAAATCTCCAGATAACATCTCAACATAGTTCCAAAAAAAAAATAATCTCATTGTCCTGAAACAATTTTACTAAAACAACTCAGCAACTATCCAAGCTCCAAACGCAGTCATCAATCTAAGGCTCCACTGATCTACCACCAAAAGACACTCCATAACTCTAATCTGAAAGGATGGAAAAAGGGGGTGAGCTAGAGGCTCAATAAGAGACTACAAACATGAGGATGTCTTCCAAAACAAAACGATAATATCATTGACAAAATATAGTCCTCACAATACCATTACAATTAGTTTAAACTGTAATATAATTTATTCCATAAGCTGTTAAAATAAAATATATCACTATAACGCTGTAAACATTAATACAATAATAACCACATTAATATGCCAATATGCACCAAATAGGTAGAAACACTTTATTTTGAAAATAAACACTTTTTCACCTAAAAGAACAGTAGCAAATAAACAGTAATTCAATATGAAAAATATTAGTCAAACATAGACAAAAGCTGCTAAACACTCGGTGGGTGATTTTCCATGGGAACAATAACACTAACCTCAAAGAGGCAACACTAGCTCCGAAGAGCAACAATAACACTGCACCACACCACACTAACACTACTTCGGCCGAAGACCAACACTTAACCCTGTGTTGGCAAAGGTTGCAGACTGTCTAGTTGACCATTTGAAACAATTCTTGACAAATACAATTTTATAATAACATACAATAGATAATAAAATTCGAGTATGTGCAAAGCACTAACAATAGTATAAGTTTTTGGAACTTCATCTTTGCAATTATAAACATATATAGATAAATATATATTTTTACCACGTGTATATATATGTCCTGAAAGACGTCATGTGCTGAAGTCTACTTACTTCTAGTGGCTAAACCAAGCTTCACTTCAATTGCTCGAAACAACGTCAACTAGAACCTAAATGATAATTAAACAATTCAATAAGGGCAGGTTCTTAATAATCACACAGTCCTCTTGATAAAACAATTCCCTAAACTAACATCTAAAATACCCATATATTTAATTGTAAAGCTACCCACAATTGCAAACCTTTTCAATTCGGTCAACCCCTAAACTAACAAAATCAGCCACCTGCAAAAACTATACGCATAACTTATATTTAATTGTAACGCTGCCCACAAGTGCAATTCTATACAATTGTTATTATTAAATTCCAGCAAATTTAATACTAACCCTAACGCTAACATCTAATATACATATATATATATATATATGAAATCGGCAAACCAATTGAATTAACCCATGAACTATTGATGTAGTATATATATATAAATATATTCGGCCAAACCATGTATTAAATCCTAGCTAAAACAAATTCGGCCCAACTGAATTGAGTCATCCATCAGATGCACCTATAAGGTAATATATATATATATATATATATATATATATGAAATCGACCAACAAGGAGAATCAATCTTCAGATGCAATTGAAAAGGTAATATATATATATATATATATATGTAATCGGCCAACAAGGAGAATCAAATCTTCAGATGCAATTGAAAAGGTAATATATATATATATAATTCGGCAAACTAAATTGAATCAAACCGTGATTCAATTACAAAATATATATATATAATGTAATATACCTATTAACCAATTGAATCAAACCGTGATTCAATAATGAATATATATATATATAATGGTTATCATGAAATCAGTTTCAGCAAACACAATTGAAATTCCAGCAACTTAAAAGAATAAAAAAAAAAGCTTTCCTAGAATGATGCTTACCTCAAAACCAAGATGAAGTTGCTGGCTGCCCTGAAGTGCACAGCTTCCTATTCTTTTGTTTTTGAAAAACCCTAATTTTAATTTCATTATAAAGCTGTTGCACTTGGGCTGAAAGTTTAGAAGCCTATTCCATGATAAGGCTAATTTCAGTTGGGCTGAAAATTTAGAAGCCCACTACACTAAAAAAAAACTTCTAAGACCCACACATATTCCCACTAAACCCATTAATATTAATATTATTATCATAGCAAAAATCACAATATAAAATAATTATTTTCCTCCAAAAATAAATTAAGAAATTTATCAAATCCACTCTCTAAAAGCAATTAAATTAAATTTAAATGAGACGGGTGTTACATTCTCCCCCTCTTATAAAATTTTCGTCCTCGAAAATTCAAAACAAACCTCACTGCAGAAAAAGCTGGGAATACTTGGATTGCATTTCGTCTTTACGCTCCCATGAAGCTTCTTCCATGGAGTGGTTCCTCCATAATACTTTGACCAAATGTATAGTCTTATTACGTAGCACTTGCTCTTTACGATCTAAAATCTGAATCGGGACTTCCTCGTAGGATAAGTTCTCTTTGACTTGAAGTGGCTCATAACTCAAGATATGAGAAGGATCAGGAACATACCTCCTCAACATGGATACATGAAAAACGTTATGTAACCTTGACAAGGTCGGTGGTAAAGCAAGCCGGTAAGCAACAGAACCAACTCTCTCCAAAACTTCAAAGGGCCCCACGTACCTAGGGCTTAACTTACCCTTCTTGCCAAACCTCATAACTCCTTTCATAGGTGACACTCGAATGAAAACCATGTCTCCAACTTCAAATTCCACTTCTCTTCTCCGTGGACAGCATAACTTTTCTGTCTACTCTGAGCTGCACGCAACCTTTCCCGAATCACATCAATCTTTTCACTGGTCCTTTGAACAATCTCAGGACCCAAGATTCTCCTCTCTCCAACCTCATCCCAACAAACTGGGGATCTACACTTTCTCCCATACAAAGCCTCATAAGGTGCCATCTTAATACTGGAATGATAGCTATTGTTGTAAGCGAACTCCACCAAAGTCAAATAGTCATCCCAACTCCCCTTGAAATCCAAGACACAAGCTCTCAACATGTCCTCCAAAGTTTGGATAGTTCTCTCGGACTGTCCATCCGTTTGAGGGTGGCAAGCAGTACTAAAGTTCAACTTAGTACCCAAGGCCTTTTGCAAACTATCCCAAAACCCTGAAGTGAACCTCGAATCTCTATCAGATACAATAGAAGCTGGCACTCCATGCAACCTCACAATCTCATTTATATAAAGTTCAGCCAGTTTGTCAAGAGAGTAGTTCATTCTAATTGGAATGAAGTGGGCAGATTTAGTCAACCTATCCACTACCACCCAAATAGCATCATGATTCTTAGGTGATCTCGGTAATCCACACACAAAGTCCATGGTGATATTCTCCCACTTCCTCTCAGGAATAGGTAAAGGTTGTAACAACCCTGATGGCCTCTGATGCTCCACTTTGACTTGCTGGCAAATCATGCATTGTTCCACAAATTGAGCAATTTCTCTTTTCATGTTAATCCACCAATAAACTTCACGAAGGTCATGATACATCTTGGTACTACCCGGATGCATTGTATAAGGCGAACGATGTGCTTCCTCCAATATCTCTCTTTTAATCAATGAATCATTAGGCACACAAAGCCTATTACCAAACCTCAAAACACCATCATCAGAGATACTAAAATCAAATCTACTTCCACCACGTACTTGTTCCATGATCTTAAACAATTGAGGGTCACCACTCTGAGCAGCTTTGATCTTATCAATTAGGGTGGGTTGTACACTTAAACTTGCCAGGTAGGATTGGGAGTCTCCAGTCACTATGTCTACTCCAAGTTTCTGAAGATCAACAATAATATGCTTCTGAGTAGTTAATAAAGCAGCTGAAAAGCTATACGACTTTCGACTAAGTGCATCAGCCACAACATTGGCTTTACCAGGATGGTAATTTATAGAACAATCATAGTCTTTAATCAATTCTAGCCATCTCCTTTGTCTCAAATTTAATTCTTTTTGAGTGTATATGTACTTCAAACTTTTATGGTCAGTGTATAACTCACATCTCTCACCATACAAGTAATGCCTCCAAATCTTCAATGCAAAAACCACTGCTGCCAATTCCAAATCATGAGTTGGATAATTCTGTTCATAATTCTTTAGTTGTCGAGAGGCATAAGCAACCACCTTCCCATGTTGCATCAGGACACAACCAAGATCCTTACGAGATGCATCACTATATATCACAAAACCACCCGAACCAGATGGAATAGTCAATACTGGTGCAGAAACCAACCGTTGCTTCAACTCCTGGAAACTTCTTTCACATTCCTCTGTCCAGTCAAACTTTGCATGTTTTCGAGTTAATCGAGTTAGAGGAGTTGCAATACTGGAAAATCCTTCCACAAATCTTCTATAATAACCTGCAAGGCCCAAAAAACTTCTTACCTCACTTACATTAGTAGGGGCAGCCCAATTAACTACAGCTTCTATCTTACTAGGATCCACTGTAATTCCATCTCTAGAGATCACATGTCCTAAGAATACCACTTGATTCAACCAGAACTCACACTTCTTCAATTTAGCATACAACTTCTTGTCTCTTAAAATCTGCAACACCATTCTCAAGTGTTCCTCATGCTCTTCTTGGCTTTTGGAGTAAACCAAGATGTCATCAATGAAAACAATGACAAACCGATCCAAGTACTCATGGAATACCCTATTCATCAAATCCATAAAAACAGCAGGAGCATTAGTTAGACCAAAAGGCATCACTAAGAACTCATAATGACCATACCTAGTTCGAAAAGCTGTCTTTGGTATGTCATCCTCCTTAACCCTCAACTGATGATAACCAGATCTCAAGTCAATTTTAGAGAAGACTTGAGCGCCCTGAAGCTGATCAAACAAATCATCAATTCGTGGCAAAGGGTATTTGTTTCTGACGGTTACCTTGTTCAACTCCCTATAGTCAATGCACAACCGCATACTACCATCCTTCTTCTTAACAAACAACACCGGAGCACCCCAAGGAGAAGCACTAGGCCGAATAAAGCCTTTATCAAGCAAGTCTTGCAATTGCTCCTTCAACTCATTGAGCTCTGTAGGGGCCATTCTATAAGGTGCTTTGGAAATTGGGCCAGTACCAGGTACTAGGTCAATAGTGAACTCAACCTCTCTGTCAGGGGGTAGTCCAGGTAAGTCCTCAGAGAACACATCTGGGAACTCTTTCACCACTGGGATGTCTTCAACTTTTAACTCTACTTTATCGCCCTTCAAAGCACAAACAAGGAACCCTTCACAGCCCTTCCTTAGCAATCGCCTTGCCTGCATCACTGAAACCAATACAGGTGGTTTCACCACACGATCTCCCTCGAAGAAGAATTCTGGCTCTCCAGGAATTCTAAATACTACCTTCTTCCCAAAACACTCTATGGAAGCATGAAAAGTAGATAACCAATCCATCCCTAGAATCACATCGAACTCAAACATATCAAGCAACATAAGATCTGCTTTTAATTCCCTCCCAGAGACTAAAACATTACAAGACTTGTACACTTCATGGGAAATCATTTGTTGTCCAGAAGGTGTAGCAACACACAATACATAATTTAAACTCTCAAGTTCCATGTTTAGCCTTTGTGCAAGTCTACGTGAGATGAAAGAATGGGTTGAACCAGAATCAAATAACACTTGTGCATGCTGACTAGAAACAAGAAGTGTACCTGAAACCACTGATGGGGAGGCCTCGGCATCCTGTTTAGTCAAAGCAAAAACTCGACCCTGAACCTTAGGTCTCTGTTGGCTCCCATTTGGATTTGTAGTTTGTTCAGCTCGCATATCTGGACAATCCTTGATGAAGTGTCCAGTCTTGCCACATTTAAAACACGCCCTTGACTCCAAATAACATGTTCCACTATGAGCCTTTCCACATCTTGGACAAGTTTTGTATGCCTTCTTATTTGAATTAGGCACCCCTTGCTTCTTGAATGAGCTTCCACTAGACTTCCCCTTAAGAAAATGACTCTGGGTTGGCTTCCTCTCTTGATCATTGGCCCTTGAGGAACGATTGCAATTTCTCTCTGCTATTAGAGCTCGATCCACCACTTCTGTGTATGTTTCCAATTTGAACATGGAAACCGGTCCCTGAATTTCCTCCCTTAAACCTCTTTCAAAATGCCTGGCCTTCCTTGCTTCCGTGTCAACCATGTGTGGAGCAAAGCGGGATAACTCAGCAAATTTCCGCTCATACTCTTACACTGATTGAGTACCTTGTGCTATGCGAATGAACTCAGCTTCCTTTTGCACCATCAAACTATCAGGAAAATACCTCTTACGAAAGAGCTCAACAAAATGCTGCCAAGTCATAACTTCTCTTCCCTGTGTCCTCTCCGTGGACTCCCACCATTCCAATGCATCACCTTTCAGTACAAAAACAGCAAGGACAACTCGTTGCTCATCACTAACTTCCATTGCTCTAAAGAGCCTTTCTATCTCCTTAAGCCAGTTGTCAGCCTCAATTGGATCCTTTGTACCCTTGAAAGCAGGAGGATCAAGCTTCCTAAACTTCTCCAAAGCACTAGTCGGATTGGTGGCTCCAACTTGATGTTGCACTATATTGGTTAAGCCCCCAATGGCGTATGTTTTGTATGTGATACAAACATGTATTTTTGCAACAGTTGCTTGGCCACAAAACCCTATGGCGTACAAACACAACAACTTCTTCAGAAGAAAGATGAATTAGGGCAAATTCTGTCTCCGGTCACAATTTGCATGAACTTGGGCAACTGTGTAACCTCTGACGGCCCTTAAAACAATCATTATATAAATTTAGGGTTGTGAGAAAAGAAATCCTAAGCATACACTCACGGATTGGATGAAAAAAAGCTCTAAAAAATCGAGTTTCATAAACCTCGATAGATAGCCATATTTCGAGCCAGCTGTCAAGCCATGGGCTGAAACAAGTTTTTTTTGGGAAAATACATATTTGTATCGTATACAAAACATATACAGCAGAAAATTAACGGATCTACTTCATTCGTAATTGATAACATGTACTATGTAAGTTTCAAAATTTAAGAACAAGAAATCGTACCTTTGTGCAGTGAAATTCAAAACCAAAAGATTAGAAGTACTTTGGAACACTTTTAATCTTCACTCCAATTCCACTTAATGCCCAAGAAGTGTGGTCTCTCAATCAGTTTCCAAGGAGAGAATAAGAGAATGTCCAACACTTACATACAAACCATTTCATATTCTCATGTGATCATAATGAAAACCACTTAGAAAACTCTCATGTAAAAACGCACTTCAAAAATTCTGTATGTTTCTCTCCTTAAATATAACTGATTATCTAATTAGATTAGCCTTTTTAGCCATTCCAATTGAGCTCTAGTGTGTGGCTTGGAATGGGTCCAAAAGGAAACAAATAAGACTTTAGCTCCAATGGGCCTCGGGCTTTTCTGTCAACTCTTGACAAGTCCAAAGTTATCATTAATTATATTCAATACCACTATATGAATATAATTGCACTCTAGGCCTTATTAATAAATTATATCACAAGACTTTATTATACATGCAACCCTTTCATTGAAATATTCGTAGTAATACAAAGTTATGAATATAGACTGCAAATTTTACGATTACTATATCTTAATCCTTGAGTATTTGATTTAATCCTTTATGTTATTCATCATATATTTATGAAATCTAATTTCATAAATATATACTTTAGTAACTCCTTACTAAAGTGGTTGGGCCCAATACTCTGAATAACCAAATCTATTACCTTTATCTTAAGGGAATATTTTATATCTCCTTTAAGAGATTATGAATTCCATCTTGAGAATATATGTTCTATCAACACTAAATGCGGCTGCCCAACATACTGAGGTTTTGATCGTGACTTGTAGATCTCACTCTTGATATATTAAAGCAACCTACATTTCATGATCAGGTCCATTATTCTCTCAGGATTTATAGTTGATGTAAATAGAAGTCGTGAGATTTATTATTTATTTGGTAGTCGTTAGAAGAATAATAAATCTCATAGCGGTCCAATTCAATATGTCTTAACTCTTAAAACATATCAACATACCATCTAGGAGGCTCCACTTCCATGATTAAGACAAATCATCTTAGTTGATATGTTATAGTCTTCACAGAGGAAATGCCCAATTTCATCACCGACTACGAACTAAAATTCTGAGTTTACAAAGAATTTGTGATTTATATCTTTTGTGACTAAATCACATAAATCATATACGATGCATCTCATGGACTATGATAATGTCCTATTAGTTCATTTATAGATAATCTCATGTAATTAAACAATTTAATTATTTATAACATGCCAATAAATTGGATTTTAGGGCATAAACCCCAACAGTTTTAAACCTCGATAGATGCAAGTTGTCAAGCTTTAAAAACCAACACTTCATCACTTGATTCTTAGACAGACTTACATGGCTTTAACACTCGAACTTGAAACCTTGTTTCTTGATGTATTAAACACATTCTAGATCTATCCGATTACAAGTAAAGTGCATTTTGTCAAAGGATTAGCCAATTACATAAAATATTGACATATGTTCCTAACATGAAATCACATATGTCATATCAGTTTCTTTTTAAGATTCTACATGTTAGGGGGAGAAATACATGACCTTGTAAGGAGGAGATGTGTTTCATCTTGTTAGGGGGAGTGCTTACCTCCTTCTTCTTGTACACCAATCTTGTGATCATGTTTACATACATTGTACTTATCTTCGATATATACATGATGATGTTGTATGTCTTCTTCACCTACCTCTACATGTGTTGTTTCTATTCTATCTTTATACACATGTTTCTTATTGTATGCAATATTTTATTTCTATTTGACACTAAGATGCCATGATGAGTTTTGTTTAAAGTATTTTAGAAATACAAGTTGTTAAAGTCTTCTTGCCATGAGCTCTCTTCTTGCGAAGTTTTTCAAGAGTTTGTGTTATGATAGATTTTATTGTATTCAACAAGTGAGTATGAGTTGAGTGATTTATGACTTCTCTCATATGTTCATTTGTTTGTTGTGGTTTTGTCACGGATTGCCAAAGGAGGAGATTGTTAGGACATATGTAAATCATATTAGGAACATATGTCATTATAGAATTGGATAATCCTTTGACAAAGCGCACTTTACTTGTAATTGGGTAGATCTAAGATGCTTTTAATAATTCAAGAAACATGTTGTTCAAGCCGAGTATTAAAGCCATGAAGATTGGACCAAGAAACAAGTGAAGAAAAGCTTTTCATTAAAGTTGGACAGATTACTGATAGATCTCGATAGATAGCTATCTATCGAGGTTTAATGAGTCTTGACAACTTTCGACAGATTCTATCTATCGAGAATTACGAAAATCAGTTTTTCAGATCTGATTTTTGGCCCATGATGACAGGTATGTGTATGGTTTCTTTTCTCACAACCCTGAACATATATAAAGCTTATTTTAAAGGCATTTACACATGAGAATACAAGGAGAATACATGCAAAAGGTGACCGATGACTTATTCTCCCTGAAAGAAGCTATTGCGTCTTTGCGCATTAGGGTTTTGTAACCAAGTGCTTCTTGATCTTCATTATTGATGAAGTGAAGAACTTTGCAGCCAACATCTTCTTCAAGTTGGTGAGTTAGTCAAGTACTGGGAGCCGTGCATCATTGGTTAGTCACGTACTAGGATCCGCGCAAAAGGGTGGCATTCATATATTAAAGTGTTCAAAGGTTCTGAAGCGGTAGAAGGTTTCTGTTGTAAGTTCATCTATGGGGATTGTTGAGTCTAGGGATAAAGGTTTTGTACTAGATCTGAAACTTCTCTTTACTATAGTGAATTACTTTTCGGGAAGGTTTCCCCCCTGCTTTTTTACTGTGAAATTAGTTTGTTTCATTGGTTTTCTTGGGTCATCATATCTTGTCTTATTTACTTTTTCGCTATGCACGATATTGACATGATATTGATGTTAGTTTGTTTTATCAAGGTTTATTCATAATAAATCTAATTAACAACTTGGGTTTAAAACTTGTTAATTCTATCAATCAGGGTCTACATTTCCCAACAGAATTGAAATGGACCCAGTAAAAGTCCAAGCCATCTGAGATATGCCGAAACCGCAAATCGAGAAACAAATTTGCAGCATTTTAGGCAAAGTTAATTACATAGCTCACTTTATAGCACTGTTGACCCCCACATGTGATCCATTGTTTAAGCTCTTGAAGAAGAACACAAAGATAGAATGGGCAGATGAGTGCCAAGTGGCCTTTGATAAGATCAAGCAGTATTTGTTGAACCCTCCTGTTCTGGTTCCCCTAACGCCGAGATATCCGTTGATCCTCTATTTAGCGGTACAAGAGACCTCCATAGGTTGCATGTTAGGCCAGGTGGTTGAACTCGACTAGAAAGAAATGGCAATTTACTACTTAAGCAAGAAGTTCACCAGCTATGAGATCAACTACATCGCCATTGAGAAGATGTGTTGCGCCCTAGCATGGGCATCATGCAAGTTGTGGCAGTATATGCTCTACTTCATGACGCGGCTCATTTCCCACATGGATCCTATCAAGTACATCTTTGAAAAGCCAGCTCTTACAGGGAAAATCTCCCATTGGCAAATGTTGCTCTCTGAGTTCGACATTGTGTTTATAACAAGAAAGGCCATTAAGGGCCAGGCCATAGCCGATTACCTAGCAAATCAACCGCTAAATGATCTAGAACTTTCAGAATCCCTCTTCCCTGACAAGGATGTCATGGCATTAGAGCCAGAACCAGACAGTGTGTAACCGTGGTGTTGGAAGCTTTATTTTGATGGAGTCACCAATTCTATCGAAAATGGAGTGGGAGCAATTTTAGTTACCCCCAAGGGCATACAAATCCCTGTTTCAATCAAGCTGAATTTTGGTTGCACCCAACAACGTCACAGAATATGAAGCGTGCATAGTAGGCCTGCAAGTGGCCCTAGAGTTTGGTGCCTACAACTTGAGCGTCTTTGGAGATTCCCTATTGATCATCTCCCAAATCAAAGGAAAATGGCAAGCTCGAGACACTAAGTTGATTCCGTATCAGAAATGTGTCAGCCGCTTGATTTCGAAGTTTTGAAACATCACATTTGCTTATTTTCCCTGAGCATACAACCAGTTTGTAGAAAACCTGGCTACCCTGGCTAGCATGGTTAAGTTATCAAAAGGAGATGATGTGCGGCAATTGTGCATAGAAGTCCGAGGCATTCCAGCCTATTGCATGAACATCAAAGAATGATTGAATGTTGAAGTCGAAGCCGACGGAAAGCCATGGTACCATAATATCAAGGCTTATGTCAAGAATAGTAAATACCTGTTCGATGCCACAGACAGTGAAAAGAAGTTTATTCAGCACATGGCCTGCCAATTTTTCCTAAGTGGAGAAGTCTTGTACAAAAGGAACCATGATTCTACCTTGCTCCGATGCGTAGATGCCTTTGAGGCTAATCATTTGATGGAAGAGATGCATGAAAGCCTACTTGGAGCTCATGCTAGTGGACCCTTGTTAGCTCGTAAGATCACGAGAGCCGAATACTACTGGCTCACCATGAAGAATGATTGCATTAAACATGTAAGGACATGCCATCGTTGCCAAGCATATCAAGACAGGAAGAACGCTCCTCATCAGCCTTTGCACTCTTTAGCAGCACCATGGCCCTTCTCAGCTTGGGGTATGGATGTTATCGGACCAGTGATTCCGAAGGCTGTAAATGGTCATAGGTATGTCTTAGTGGCCATCGATTATTTCACAAAGTGGGTGGAAGTCGATTCGTACAAGAGCATCACTCAAGCCGTGGTAGCCCATTTCCTGAAGCACAACATTATTTGCCGCTATAGTGTGCTAGGAGAGCTCATTACAGATAATGGGACAAACTTAAATGGAAAAATGATCCAGCAGCTCTGCCAATAGTTCAAGATCAAGCACAAAAATTTAGTTCCTTATTGCCCTTAGTTGAATGGCGCAGTGGAAGCTGGTAACAAGAACATAAAGAAAATCTTGATGAAGATGACAAACACATACAAGGATTGGCACGAGTACTTGCCATTTGCTCTGTGTGCATATCGCACTTCTGTTTGTACTTCTACGGGAACGACCCTATATACACTTGTGTATGGCATGGAGGCCATCTTCCCCGCAGGGGTAGAGATCCCGTCTCTCAGGATTTTATCCCAGATAGAGTTGTTAGAAGCTGAATGGGTCCGTTCCCGATATGAACAATTGAACATGATAGATGAGAAGTGCATGACTGCAATGTCCCATAGATAGTTGTACCAATGCCGCGCCGAGAGAGCATTCAACAAGAAAGTCAAACCCAGAGTCTTTGAAGAAGGCGATCTAGTCTTGAAGAAACGCAACCAGGCCCTGCTTGATCATAAAGGAAAGTTTGCCCTAACCTACGAGGGTCCGTATGTGGTAAAGAAGGCCTTTTTCGAAGGAGCCTTGATTCTAGCCGATATGGACGGGCATGACTTCAATATGCCCATCAATTTTGATGCTGTGATATGGTACTTTGCAAGAAGGAGCCTTCCAGTGCACCTCATTTTTATGCCAAAAAAAAAAAAAACACAAAAAATATAGATCGAAAACCCGAAAGGGCAGTTTACGCAAAAGAAGAGCCAAAAGAAAGAGTGTGAGAGAAAATGTAAAGGTAGATTGAAAACCCGAAAGGGCGGTCTATGCAAAAGAAGAGTAAAAGAAAGAGCGTGAGAGATCCTGCTAGATTGAAAACCCGAAAGGGCAGTCTAGGCAAAAATTAAGGCAATCAAAAAGTTAGTTGAACTACGTGATGACCTGATCCTTCCTCGTGGAGGTACATAAGAGGCCATCTTGGTTTGGTCACATCTTCAAAGAAAAACTAGTCATTTAAATCCCCTTGAATATATGCTTAATATCAGAAAATTAAATGGATCTAGCATCCAAGACAAGATATGAAGACACCTCTGAGTTCGCTCTCTGTCTACAACACTGCCAGGACCCAGCGTTTTACATTTATTACTTATTTGCATAATCTTGCATTTTCAAAGCATTTGCCTGCATATTCATTAACATGCTTGTATTTTGCCATTTTGTTTCTTTCATACATTCTAGTATTAAAATATGAAATCTCATCTCATAAATATTTTCTGAATATCATCAAAAACATCTCTCTACACCATCTCTTAGTTTCTAAGCATGCCTAATAGACTAGACTATGCTTTAAGAAATCAAACAAAAAGCGAAAAGCCTTATGCAATTGCCTAGCAATTTATGAAGGACCTTTCCATACATGGTGGAATACTAACTACATAGCTAATGTGCAGCAACAAAATAAACAAAAAAGAATGCCAGAAAGTCAAACATGGCCCAAATGATAAGACAACCTGGCACAACCTCCAAAAACCAGTGCGGAGAATCGGGCCATCTTGAGCATGAGTGCGAAGTAATCAAATTGCATCGGAGACCAAGTTTCTGGCAATCACTCTAAGTCTGTCAAGTGAGTGCTGAAGAAAGACCAGCTCCCTCTCCATAGTGGAACCGCTCTCAGTCTCTAGCAAAGCCTACAAGGTGCCCTCCTCTCTCTCGGCCAACTCAGTCTGAAGGCGACCAAAAGCCAGCTGTGGCTTGCTAGGCTCATTGCCCTCTCGCCTATACACTATGCTCAGAGTGGAGTGAATGTAAGATCTTGCCTGTTGTTGGGATTAGTGCCCCTAAATCCTATTGTATGATGCTATGTATGACATTATATATGACTTAATGTTATAATTAATAAATTTCTTTTATTATTATCTAAAATAATGGCAACATGAATATTCGGACATTATCATATAGTCCATGAGATGCATAGTATGTGATTTATATGAAAAGTCACAAAATATATAAATCACAAGTTTTTATAAACTCAGAATTTTAGTTCATAGTCGGTGATGAAATTGGGCATTTCATCTGTGAAGACTATAACATATCAACTAAAATGATTTGTCTTGATCATAGAAGTGGAAACTTCTAGTTGATATGTTTTAAGAATTAAGACATATTGAACTGGATCGTTATGAGATTTATTATTCTCCTAACAACTGTCAAATAAATAATAAATTTCACGACTTCTATTTACATAAACTCTTAATCTTGAGAGAATAATGGACCTAATCATGAAGTGTAGGTTGCTTTGATATATCAGGAGTGAGATCTAAAGTAATGGTCAAAACCTGAGTATGTTGGGTAGTCACATTTATTGTTGATGGAACGTATATTCTCAAGACGGAATTCATAGTCTCTTAACTGAGATACAAAATATTCTCTTGAGATAAGTTTAATGGGTTCGATTATTTAGAGAGTTAGGCCTTACCACTTTAGTAAGGAATTACTAAAGTATATATTTATGAAATTGGATTTCATAAATATATGATGAATAACTTAAAAATGATTAAACTGGGTACTCAAGGATTAAGATGTAGTAATCTACAAAGTGGTAGTCTACATTAATGACTTTGTATTACTACGAATATTTTATGAAGGGGTTGCATGTACAATAAAGTCTTGGGATATAATTTATTAATAAGGCCTAGAGTGCAATTATATTTATATAGTGGTATTAAATATAATTAACGGTAACTTTGGACTTGTCCAGAGTTGACATAAATGTTAGGATATGTGCCCTTAAATCCAATTGTATGATTCTATGTATGACATTATGTATGACTTAATGTTATGACTAATAAAGTTGTTTTATTATTATATAAAATAATGATAATATCATACATAGCATCATACAATAGGATTTAAGGGCACATATCCTAACAATCTCCCACTTGCCCTAAAGACTATTGTGCACTAATCTAACTCCCATTCCCTCCCAATGTGACTCGAAGGTCCTTTGAGGCAAGACTTTGGTAAAGGGATCTGCTAGATTATTTGCACTTTCAATCTTTGCCACCACCACATCTCCACGAGTAACAATGTCTCGAATGATGTGGTACTTTCTTTCAATGTGCTTTCCTTTCTTGTGATTCCTTGGATCTTTGGATTGTGCAACCGCTCCACTATTGTCACAAAACAATGTAATAGGAACTTGCTCCATTCTCACTACACCAAGATCAGAAAGGAATTTCTTGAGCCAAACAGCTTCCTTTGCCGCCTTACAAGCAGCAACATATTCAGCTTCCATGGTAGAGTCCGCAATACAAGATTGCTTAACACTCCTCCAACTTATGGCTCCACCTCCCAAGGTGAAAACACATCCTGACGTGGACTTTCTGAAATCTAGATCTGATTGAAAATCTGAATCTGTATAGCCAATGGGAATCAAATCCTCACAATGGTAAACAAGCATATAATCTCTCGTTCTCCGTAGATACTTGAGAATATGCTTTACAGCTTGCCAATGTTGTGGTCCTAGATTTGATTGATATCGGCTGACCATGCCAACTGCAAAACAGATATCTGGTCTAGTACAAAGCATGGCATACATGAGACTTCCTACTGTAGAAGCATAAGGAACTTGTCTCATCATATCTTCTTCCTCTTGAGTCTTAGGCCTTTGGTCATCAGACAGAGGAACTCCATGTCTGAAAGGAAGTAATCATTTCTTGGAGTTTTGCATGCTAAACCGTTCTAGAACCTTATCTATATATCCAGCTTGTGATAAGCCTAACATCTTATTCTTACGATCTCACCAAAGCTTGATCCTTAGAATAAAGTTAGCCTCATCCAAGTCCTTCATATCAAATTGGCTTGACAACCAAACCTTTACTGATGACATGACCCCTACATCATTTCCAATGAGTAGAATATCATCAACATAAAGCACTAGGAACATTACTACTTTGTCTTGATGATTTGATTGCTTGATCAAATCTGATGTTCCATGACCTAGATGCTTGCTTAAGTCCATAAATGGACCTATTCAATTTGCATACCATATGCTCTTGGTTCTTTGCTATGAAACCTTCTGGTTGTTTCATATAAATTTCCTCTTCAAGATTGCCATTAAGAAATGCAGTCTTGATATCCATTTGCCAAATCTCATAATCATAATGAGCAGCAATGGATAAGAGAATTCTGATAGATTTAAGCATTGCTACTGGTGAAAAGGTTTCCTCATAATCAATACCTTCTTTTTTAGTATACCCTTTTGCCACTAGCCTTGCTTTAAAGGTTTCAACCTTTCCATCTATCCCTCTCTTCCTCTTGTAAACCCATTTGCAACCAACAGGTTTAATGCCGTTAGGCGCCTTCACAAGATCCCAAACTTGATTGGAATACATGGAATCTAGTTCTGATTTCATAGCTTGAACCCAATGATGTGCATCTATATCATTCATTGCTTCTTCATTAGTGTAAGGATCAGTTTCGGCCTCTTCTGAGATAGCCTCATAAGTCTCTCTAAAACCTATGAATCTTATAGGTGGCCTAACATTCCTCCCACTACGACGAGGCAACTGTGTACTATACATCTCATGAGTAGTATCTTGTGGTGTATCCAATACAGTCACATCATCCCTAGTTTCAACCATTGGTTGTTCAATTACAGGTTCATTCATTTCAGCCAAGACAACTCTACTTCTAGGAGTGAAATCATTCATATAGTCATTTTCCAAGAATTTGGCATTTGTACTAACAAACACTTTATTATCTTTATGACTATAGAATAAACCTCCAGCAGTTCCTTTTGGATACCATACAAAGAATACCACTTCTGTTTTAGACTGTAACTTGTCAGACTTTCCTTTTAACACATGTACTGGACAACCCCAAATATGGAGATGTCTCATACTAGGCTTACGCCCATTCCACAACTCTACAGGTGTTTTAGGAACAAACTTCGAAGGTACTAAATTCAGAAGATACATTGCAATATTTAAGGCATATCCCCAAAAAGAAGTTGGTAGAGTCGAATAACTCATCATGGACCTAACCATATCTAAAAGAGTCCTATTCCTTCTTTTCGCTACACCATTTTGTTGTGGAGTTCCAGGTGCAGTCAATTGAGATAAAATCTCATTTTCAGTTAAGTAATCCTTAAAATCCCCAAGAAGGTATTCGCCACCACGATCAGATCGAATGGCCTTTATGCGTTTACCCAATTGATTCTCAACTTCAGCCCTAAACTCTTTGAACTTTTCAAAGGCTTCGGACTTCCGTTTCATTAGGTACACATAACCAAATCTAGAGTAATCTTCAGTGAATGTAATGAAATACTCATAGCCACCTCTTGCTTGGATTGACATAGGACCACAAACATCCGTATGAACTAATTCTAGCAACTCTTGGGCTCTTCTACCTTTTGCATTAAAAGGTCGTTTGGTCATTTTGCCTTCCAAACAAGATTCACAAACTGAAAATTCATCAAATTCCAATGGCTCTAAGAGACCATCTTTGATCAGCCTTTGAATTCTGTTTGGATTAATATGACTCAAACGCAAGTGCCAAAGATATGCATCATTTGTAGAAGGAAACTTTCTCTTTAATTATTTTACATGAGAGTTATTATCTAATTCAGAATTATATAATTCATGCTTATCAGGAGTTAAAATATAAATACCATCCACAATATTACCAGAACAGATAAATGTTTTACCTTTCTTTATTACAACATTGTCTTTAAGGATAACACAATATCCACTTTTACCTAAATAAGTTGCAGAAATTAAATTCCTACAAACATTAGGTGCATACAGACAGTCTTGCAATATTAAAACTCTAGTTTCAAAGTATAAATTAAACACTCCAATAGCTACAACTGGAATCCTACTCCCATCAGCCAAGGTCAGAAACAACTCTCCTTCTTTAAGTCTTTTGGTCTCCTGGAACCCCTGCAAAGAATTGCAGATATGATTAGTACAACCTGAATCCACATACCAGGAATCCGTGGGATTTTGTACCAAACATATTTCAAGAAGGAATGAAATTTTCATACCCTTATTGGCAGCCTTGAACTTTGGACAATTTCTCTTCCAATGTCCTTTTTCACCACAATGGAAACATTTTCCTTTCAGCTTCTTTCCTTTGTCGGCAACCCCTAAGACAATTTGTTTACCCTCCTGCTTAGTGAAGTCCTTCTTCTTCTTCTTTTTACCCTTACCTTTAAAGCAAGGCTAGTGGCGAAAAAGTATACACAAAAAGACGGTATTGATTATGAAGAAACCTTTTCACCTGTAGCAATACTTAAATCTATTAGATTTCTTTTATCCATTGCTGCTCATTATGATTATGAGATTTGGCAAATGAATGTGAAGACTGCATTTCTCAATGGCAATCTTGAAGAGGAAATTTATATGATGCAACCAGAAGGTTTCATAGCAAAGAACCAAGAGCATATGGTATGCAAGTTGAAAAGGTCCATTTATGGACTTAAGCAAGCATTTAGGTCATGGAACATCACGTTTGATCAAGCAATCAAGTCATTTGGTTTTGAACAAAATCTTGATGAACCATGTGTATACAAAAGACATCAAGATAAAGTAGTAATGTTCCTAGTGCTTTATGTTGATGATATTCTTCTCATTAGAAATGATGTAGGGGTATTGTCATTGGTAGAGGTTTGGTTGTCAAGCTAATTTGATTTGAAGGACTTGGGTGAGGCTAACTTTATTCTGAGGATCAAGCTTTGGCGAGATCGCAAGAACAAGATATTAGGCTTATCATAAGCTAGGTATATAGATAAGGTTCTAGAACGGTTTAGCATGCAAAACTCCAAGAAAGGATTACTTCCTTTTAGACATGGAGTTCCTCTGTCTGATGACCAAAGGCCTAAGACTCAAGAGGAAGAAGATATGATGAGACAAGTTTCCTATGCTTTAGCAGTGGAAAGTTTTATGTATTCCATGCTTTGTACTAGACCAGATATCTGCTATTCAGTTGACATAGTCAGCTGATATTAATCAAATCCATGACCAAAACATTGGCAAGCTATAAAGCATATTCTCAAGTATCTACGGAGAACGAGAGATTATGTGCTTGTTTACTATAGTGAGGATTTGATTCCCATTGGTTATACAGATTCAGATTTTCAATCAGATCTTGATTCCAGAAAGTCCACTTTAGGTTGTGTGTTCAGCTTGGGAGGTAGAGCCATAAGTTGGAGGAGTGTTAAGCAATCTTGTATTGCGGACTCCACCATGGAAGTTGAATATGTTGCTACTTGTGGGGCAGCAAAGGAAGCTGTTGGCTCAAGAAATTCCTTTCTAATCTTGGTGTTGTGAGAATGGTGCAAGTTCCCATCATATTGTTTTGCGACAATAGAGGAGCGGTTGCACAATCCAAAGATCCAAGGAATTACAACAAAGGAAAGCATATTGAGAGAAAGTACCACGTCATTCGAGACATTGTCGCTCATGGAAATGTAGTAATAGCAAAGATAGATAATGCAAATAATCTATGGGATACATGAATAGCAGAAGAGCCTCCAAGCCTAATCTACCTAGTGCACCTAAGCCCTCCAAGCTTCTTGCTCCAACAGGGTTACGTCGAACCTTGTCTTCTTTAGCTTATTGGATCCCGCAATCTCCCATTGCATCAACCAAAATGAATTGGTCCCTTTTGAACTGCTTCCCAAGCACTAAAATACCTCCTCACTAGTATAGGTATGGTGAGATAAGGATTTGGCTAAATGTACCTCTCAAGGATATGTCAATGGAGAGGGTGAGAGTAGAGGAATTTGGAGAATCAAGGATGAAGATTGTGGATGAGTCAATCTTGTTTTTCTCTAGGGTTTCTCTCTCAAAATTCTCTTTGGAAGCTCTCTAAGTTTCGCCGGTATAAGGGGTATTTATAGTACGGTGTATGAGGAATACGAAGAGTCAGTTATAACCAAACAAGGCATTTTGGCGACTTAAGCTTGCGACTGGAACGAGTCGCGAGTATGAGTTGCGTGCTAACTACCTGGCCAGACTAAAAGTTTTGTCCTGTAGTGCAACAACTGGCATGACCCTTCAGTTTTCTCTACATGCTTCACACGTTTGCCATTCTAGTGACTTGCCAATCACGAGATCCAGTCGCGAGGCTTTTCTTGAGTGCACACTCTTGAGCTTTTTCTTTACACTCTCTCACACACTACCCTTACATGATTCCCACCTAAATACAGGGTTGCTAAATGGTGAATTACAAGCAAATTTGGCATGGAATAAAGCCAACAAAATGATAGAATGAATTCAACCTTACAATCTTCCCCTTTGGCTATTCCGTGACAAAACCCTAAAACAAACTCTAAACTTAATATGTGAGTTAGGTACAGTTGAACAAAACTCACTTATACCTAACTCTAGAATTTGTGATGCTCTTGAACCATACGAACAAGTTTCTTTTGAAAATAATCAACACAAGATGATTATTGTAAGCAGAAATCTTGAAATGCAAATGGAGCAAGAACAATGCGATCAAGCAAAAAAAAATGAAACAATAAAGCATGGCTTGACCAAAAACGAACAATCACTGTAAATAGTGACCACAATGATCATTCACACAAGGAATGAACATCCGGACATGCAAGCTAATAAGGTCAATGCAAAGTATCATTTATATGTCCAATACTCAGCCAATACAAAAACTCAAGGTAATTGTATCAAGGATATAAAATTCAACAAGGGCACAAGAGTGTTGTACTATAAGAAATGCATAACATTAACTAAAAGTACTAAGCTACAAAGCTAAGGTACAAAACAACTACTGAATAACAACTGAAATATATAAACCAATGTACCAACAATTTTAAACATAAGCACAGTAAATACCTAGAGTTATAAGGTCTGTAAACAAAATAAGCAAAAAGACAAGTAAAAAAATTGTGTGTATGTTCAGAATACTCCTTTTGAGCTCACACAGCTCCCCTTTTCATTATGTCCCATTCTTGTGTTGCTCTCCCCCTTACTGTATGCTATAATCCAAGCTATATACATAATGCTCTCCCCCTTTTTGGCACGAATAGCTAAAGGCTATCCTCTAGTTTCTGTTGAATAGCATCTAGTTGTGTCTCAATGGTTGTGAGACGCATTTGAACTTGGTTGTTGGTGGAGTAGAGAACTCTTTCCAATTCTAAAATACACTGATACAAACCCTCAATCAAAGTGCTCAACCTGTCATCTTAAGATCTAGCATGAACATGCTGTGTGCTAGTCGTCTGTAACTCAAGAGTATGAGGAGATGCAGTCTCAGTATGTGTAAGTATAGTGTGAATAGTTGAGCCCTAATCGGAAAGAGTGGCATGAAGGAGAGATTCACTCTTAGGTGCTTTAGAAGAGTGACTTTTGCTTGCTTGAAGAGAAATTATAGATAATAGGTGAAGACGAACCAGTGTCTTTCCATCTTTTAGTGGACGAACCCCATTAAGTACCATAATTTTCATGATCAGACTACAAAAAGGAAGGCATGTTCTTGCTGCTGATCGTGTTGTTGTTCTCCCTATTAACTAGAAAATGTCAGCAGAAATGTCAATTTAAACTCTGGTGATGAGATCACATAGAAACTGCGCTCGTCCAAGGTTGATGAATCCAGTGTTCGACAATGTATAAAGGTTGAAGAACATGATCAAAGTGAGAGTTTTCAATTCAGGTGCAAACTTGGCTGTTCCAATAGATGTGCTTCTAGATGAAATCTCATGATCTGGCCCAAGAATTTGAAGAATATCTTGTACTTGAGGAAGCTTATCATCATATGGAGTGAGGTCTACATTTGCTAGTTGAGTAATCCAAAGGACCGCTATAATGTAATCTGGAGTGATGATGAATTCCTTTCCTCGGACCTAGCACTCTAGTTTAACTCCAGTATATCTGGCATTTGAGTAGAACTCCTTGACTAGTTCATCAATGGGAGTCTTGAATCTCTCACTGTTTATGTTACGGGACGAATGATGAGTTCGTTTTGAAACAAGGGATGATGGAACTTCAATCACTGGTTCTTTTCCACGAAAGGAACTGCAAGACATCTGCAAAAGAACATACACACGGCAGAGAACCAATTGCAGAACCACAAGACACAAACACAAACTTGATTAGATCCAAGATAGTCCCTGAAATAAACACATAATCATAGATAGGAAGAAATATCACTCAAGTATGTTGAATGAAACCAACATCCAGTAATGTGTGGCTAGCCTGATTGAAATGCAAAACTATGGCATGTAGGTATGCATAAGCAACAATGGTGCATATCATATCCATATGTGGTGCAATGTAATCTATGAAGTACTTAAATACACAATAAAATGTCTATAAGACATTTCACTATGAGCATAATATGCACCTTGCAATACAAACAGGATAAAAATCCTCAATAGAGAGACACAAACATGATAATCATGTAATATTGGTATCAATCCATCAAAGCCAATAAAACCCATTCAACAAACCCAATAAAAAATATCCCAAAACCATATTCGAACATCAAGTTTTTCAACAACTCAACAAAAAGAAAATCCAAGAAATCAAGGGCTAGAAACAGAAAATACATAGTGAAAATGACAAAACCCATACCTTTTCATGAAGATTGGTGAAGAGATGATGAAGAAAATGGTGTTTTTAGGAGTGAACATGGTGAGTTTAGAAGAGGGAGACAATGGATAGTCACAAGATACGAGGGAAAATTGAAATTTTTTTGAAAACTGCCTTGAAAATAACCCTCAAAGTGCAAAACACGCATTTTTCGCTACTGGAATGAGTCACGAACAAGTTGCCAGTGCAAGTCGCCAAAAACCCATATGACAAAATTGGAAAAATTTGTCTAAGTGTTTTTTGCGACTGGAAGATCCACACGCAAGAAAGTCGCGAAGGGAGTCGTGAATCATTTTGATTAAATCTCACAACTAGAGCTTCCACTCTCGAACCGGTCACCAACATGAGTCGCGAAAATTCCAAAAAGCTAGATTTTTGAAATTTTTCTAAGTATTTTTCACGACTGGGGCTTTGAATCGCCAAAGAGTAGCCAGGAGCTTTTAAGTAAGCTAGCGACTTGCTTGACCCGCGAGGCAGAGTCGCCAAAACAGGGTTGCACAAATTTTGAGATTTTGAAAAATTTTCAAAATAAAAACACTTTTCAAAAACAATTAAAACACTTAAAATTATTTTCGTGTTTGATACATATACAATCACACAAATGAATAAGGCATTCATTGAACGTAGACATGTGTGATGTGTGTGGGTACCAAAGTTGAGATAGTCCTTATTCTAATGTGAAGTTTAATGATCAATTCAACCAAGACATACAGCATGAGGAAAGGTAACCTATCTCAATTATAGAAATATGTATATATGACCTCCCACAAAACTTGATTACATATCTTTGAAGCTTTTCATTTGGCTTTTTTACAATTTATGACATTTGATCATTTTTGATCTCTACATCTCTTATTGAGATCGATGCCTGAAATTTTTAAAATTTCAATTTGATGAATAAGCCTTTGTCTTTTGGGCACCATACATTTTCATAAAAGTCTCTTTCCCTATTTCCTAGTCAAATACTAGTATGTGCGACGGCTTTTGCAGCTCATTATCTCTTTTTATTTTGAGATCTATATTTGTTGAGCTCTTTAAGCAAAAAAATAAATAAAAGAATGGGAAGATATATAGGCGCAAGTCTATGTAAGTCTCAAGATCAACAAAACCATTGACAAATCATTCATGACAAGTTTGAATATCTATTTACAACAGTCACATAGATGTCAAGAGTTTTCCCACAATGATATAAGTGCACAAAGAACAAGCCATGCTCATAAATGCACAAAGTCATTAGTACAAAGGTACAAGGCAAAACATGCTTGTGACAATACACAACAATGTCGATCAAACTTTTTGGATTTTCTACTTTTTATGTGTTTTTGGATTTTTGACATAAATGCAAGGAAAGATTGACCAAAAGAAAAATGTAAAAACATTCATAGTAAATAGCAAACAAACAAAAATCTTCAACACATGCTAAAACAATAACACAAATCACACAACCAATCAAAGTCACAAAGCATAGGAAGTATTAAAGCATGGATATATTGTAATGCTTATGCATGTGTACCCCTCTTCACCCACACGGCACGTGCGTTTGGGGTGATACCCCTAGAGGATTGGGTACGATTGTTTTGGTTTTCAAACCTTTTGTTGAAGCTTGTCAAACAGGTGGTGAATGCATCAATCTTCTTCATCACATCTCCAACGTTAGAGACAGCTTCTGCCCCTTTCAATTGCTTAGAATCCCTGCAAGGTTGAATTTATTCAATCATTTTGTTAGCTATATTCCATGCCAAATTTATTTGTAATTCAGCATTTAGAAACCCTGTATTTAGGTGGGAATCATGTAAGGGTAGTGTGTGAGAGAGTGTGAAGAAAAGCTCAAGAGTGTGAAGAAAAGCTCAAGAGTGTGCACTCAAGAAGAGCCTCGCGATTGGATTTCACGACAGGCTCATGACTGGCAAGTCACCAAAAGGTGGCACACGTGTGAAGCATGCGAGGGAGCTGAGGGGTCACGCCAGTTGTTGCACTACAAGATTAAACTTCCAGTCTAGCAAGGCAGTTAGCTCACAACTCAAACTCGCAAGATTAAACTTCCAGTCTACAAGATTAAACTTCCAGTCTAGCAAGGCAATTAAAAGGGGCAGAAGCTGTGTCTAACATTGGAGATGTGATGAAGATGATAGATGCATTCACTACCTGTTTGACAAGCTTCAACAAAAGGTTTGAAGGCCAAAACAATCGCACCCGATCCTCTAGGGATATAACCCCAAATGCACGTGCCGTGTGGGTGAAGAGGGGTACTTATGCATAAGCATTACAGCATGTCCATGCATTAATACTTCCTATGGTTTGGGACTTTGATTGGTTGCGTGATTTGTGTTACTGATCTAGCATGTGTTGAAAATTTCTATTTGTTTTGCCATTTGTTGTAAATGTTTTTACATTTTTTTCTCTCAATCCTTACTTACATTTGTGTCAAAAATCCAAAAACACATAAAAAATAAAAAATCCAAAAAGTTTGATCGACATTGTTGTGTATTGTCACAAGCATGTTTTGTCTTGTACCTTGTACTAATGGATTTGTGCATTTATGAGCATTGCTTGTTCTTTAGGCTCTCATATCATTATGGGAAAACTCTTGACATCTATGTGACTGTTGTAAATAGATCTTCAAACTTGTGATGAATGATTAGTCAATGGTTTTATTGATCTTGAGAGTAGCATAGACTTGTGCCTATATATCTTCCCACTCTTTTATTTTATTTTTTTTTTTTGCTTAAAGAGCTTAACAAATGTAAATCTCAAAATGAAAAGAGATAATGAGCTACAAAAGCCGTTGTATATACTAGTATTTGACTAGGAAAAAGGGAAAACGATTTTTATGTAAGTGTATGGTGCCCAAAAGCCAAAGGCTTGTTCGTCAAATTGAAATATCATAAATTTCAGGCATCGATCTCAAAAAGAGATGTAAAGATAAAAAATGATCAAATGTTATGAATTGTATGTGAAGCCAAATGAAAAGCTTCAAAATTATGTTATCAAGTTTTGTGGGAGGTCATATATGCATATTTCTATAATTGAGACAGGTCACTTTTCCTCATTCTAATTGTGTATGACTTGGTTGAATTGATCATTGAAGCTTGACATTAGACTAAGGACTATCTCATCTTTGGTACCCATACACATCACACATGTCTATGTTCAATGAATGCCTTATTCATTTGTGTGATTGTACTTATTTAAATATGTTGCACATGCTCAATCATTTGTTGATCAAACCCAAAAAGATTTTTAAGTGTTTTTAATTTTTTTTTGCAAAGTTTGTTTTTTTTTTGAAAAATTTCAAAAACTGTGCAACCTTATTTTGGCAACTTTGCCTCGCGGGTCGAGCAAGTCACGAGCCCCAGTCGCGAGCTTACTTAGAAGCTACTGGCGACTCTCTGGTGGGTCAAAACCTCAGTCATGAAAAACATTTAGAAAAATTTCAAAAATCTTGGTTTTTGGGATTTTTGCGACTCATGTTGGCGATTGGTTTGCGAGTGGAAGCTCTAGTCGCGAGGTTTACTCAGAATGATTCTTGACTCACTTGCGACTTTCTCCCAAGTGGAACTTCCAATAGTGAAAACACTTAAAAAAAATTTTCAAATTTTGTCACACTAGTTTTTGGCGACTTGCACTGGCAACTAGTTCGCTACTCAATACAGCCGCGAAAAACGTGTGTTTTTAGTTTCAAGGGTTATTTTCAAGGTAGTTTTCAAAAACTTTTCAGTTTTCCCTTGCACATTGTGACTGGTCATTGTCTTGTCTGTTCCTCTCCCTCACAAACTCACCATGTTATCTCAAAAATACTCCATTTTCTTCGTCATTTCTTCATCAATCTTCAAGAAAAGGTATGGGTTCGTAGCATTTATTTTCTTGGATTTTGAGTTTCTATTGAGTTGTTGAAAAACTTGATGTTCGAATATGGTTTGGGAATATTTTGTTGAGTTTTTTGAATGGGTTTTATTGGTTTTGATGGATCAATACCTATATTACTTGATTATGTGTTTATTCCATGGACTAACTTGGATCTAATCAAGTTTGTGTTTGTGTCATGTGGTTTTGCAATTGGTTCTCTACTATGTGTATGTTCTATTGCTGATGTCTCGCCGTTCCTCACGTGGAAAAGAACCGGTGAAGGACTAGTCAAGGATTTCTACTCAAATGCCAGATTTATTGGAGTTGAACTACAATGCTAGGTCCAAGGAAAGGAATTCATCATCACTCCAAATTACATTGCAGAGGTCCTTCGGATTACTTGACCGAAAAATGTAAACTCACTCCGTATGATGATAAGCTTCCTCAAGTACAAGATATTCTTCAAATTCTTGGTGAGATTTCTTCCAAAGGCACATCCATTGGAATAGCAAAGTTTGCACTTGAATTGAAAACTCTCACCTTGATCATGTTCTTCAATCTTTATCCACTGTCGAACACTGGGTTCATCAACCTTGGAAGAGCACAGTTTCTATGTGATCTCTTCACCAGAGTTCAAATTGACATTTCTGCGCACATCTTCCAGTTAATAGGGAGAGCAGCAGCACTATCAACAGTAAGAACATGTCTTCCTTTTTGTAGTCTAATCATGAAAATTATGGTACTTGAAGGGCTTCGTCCACCAAAAGATGGAAAGACACTGGTTCGTCTTCACCCATTATCCATGATTTCTCTTCAAGCAAGAAAAAGTCACTCTTATAAAGCACCTAAGAGTGACTCTCTCCTTCATGCCACTCCTTCTGGTCAGGGCTCAGCTACTCACACTATACCTGTACATACTGAGACTGCATCTCCTTATACTTTTGAGTTGCAGGCGACTAGCACACAGCATGTACACGCTAGCTCTTAAGATGACAGGTTGGGCACTTTGATTGAGGGTTTGCATTAGTATGTTTTCGAATTGAAAGGAGTTCTCTACTCCACCAACAACCAAGTTCAAATGCGTCTCATAACCATTAAGACACAACTAGATGCTATTCAATAGAAAGGACTAAACTCAAAGGGGGAACCCAAACTCAAATGCCCCCCTGGTCAAACAGCTCCATAAGGTTGACATTACCACCCTTCAGATTAGACCAACGAAAAATGATAGGGTGGCCATCAATAGAATTGCCACATAAGCCATTGATGACATCTAGGGACCCTTGGAACTTATCCTTTACGTATTTCAGATTCCTACACTTTGCCAAAGTGACAAAAGAACGATCTCACACAAACACTTAGAGAATGGTGTAGTGCAAAGACGAAGTTATGGCATAGCAGGAATTACCTTCAACTTCATCACCCTGTATCAGGTCTAATTGGGAGTAAACGTGACCTAAGAATATGGGAGCTAGAGGATACCTGGCACCCCGGCCAACTTGATAGCTAAGGGGAAGAATGCAGACTTTATTCCATAGCCAGGAAATTCGCTAAAGAGAAATTTACTAAGCCATAGTGCTAGGAACCAAGCTTGCTTAACAGTTTTGTCCTTTTCTTGAGAAAAGGTCACTACCTACTTACCCATCTTAGCTATTTTATCTTCGGAAGAAGCAGTACGCCTACCAAAATGCTTGAAGAGTGGCTCCTCAACCTTGAGATCCTCAGCGAAGAGCTGGATGTCGAAGGAATTCTCATCACCAAACACAGGAGGAGAAAATTATTAACCACATCCTCTAATGTAATGGTAAGTTCGTTGACATCCCTAAAGCCTTCCATGTTCCTAGAAATTGTCACTGACTTCAGGATCCCAGCACTTTACAGGCAATTGGCAAAGCCCCTATCATATAGCTCATCATCCACCCAACTAGACCAACCAATGATCTTCCCTAGAATGAAATCAAAGAAGATGGGAACCGCCTCTCGGGATCCTCACTTGATCTGAAGGTCTAGGATTTCCCTTGGGTCTAGAACTTTAGCAGAACTGGCAAACCTGGCTAATTAGAAAACACCCAGGCATATGGAGAAGGAGGAACATCACCGTGAGTTACCTGAGGGAAGAATAAACTGGGAGTATACCAGGGGTTTCACAAGGGGAAGGTTAGGCAATCTGAGGCCTATTGCACCTCATATTGCGCTGACCCTACTAAGGAGCCCTCACCTTTAGAAGGAGAAGGTGAATGTTCCTTCCTTTTTCATGAAGAATAGGAGGAAGCCATGAAAGAGCAGTGTAGCAGAAGAACAAAAGGGGTTGGAAGCAAGAAGAAGACGGGGAAGGTAGAAGCAAAGGGGAAAGATTGCACTAGGAAAGATTCTTTGGAAAAAGTGAAAGGGTGCTTGGAAGAGAAGATTGAGGTGATGGCAATAATGGCGTGAAGAAAAAGCTAAAGATGAAACATAGAAAAATGTGCCAGTTACCAAAATTCAATTTTATTAGAAGGTTATTTGTCAGTTATTAATAGGAGTTATGGGAAACATAAAAATAGGAGGAAGAGGTTTACCTAGACAGTTAATCTTCAACTGCCACATTTTTGAAAAAGATGGGAAGTTACAAAAGAAGTGGGATACGTGGAATTAGGATACCAGAGGACAACATGAAGGGCTAGGATCTTAGAATAAGAAGGAAAAAGGACCCCGAAGGAAATAAAAGTACCAACCATAGAGCTTTGGGGAGGCCAAACTCTTGTCTGACTCACGCATGGGCTACAAGCAACCCACGAGCTTAGGGGGCTAAATCTTGAGATCTAAACTTTTACAAGTATTGTGTTAAGGCCCAAAACATCATAAATATTGAGATCTACAATCCAAAAAGGCCCTCAAAGAAGGGCAAAGCCCAATCTGCCAATCAAGACCCACTTAAAATGAGAAAGAGGAGGCCTAAACCCGTGAATAGTCAAGCTTTGGGCCTTAGAAAAAAAGAAAAAAAGAAAAGGGAAACTTAGCCTAGCCTTTGTAAGGAAAAATTCTTGGGGAGCCTAAAAAGGGACTAGGCCACGATACCTTGGGAATCCTAGAAACTTGGGATCCTTGGGAAATGAAGAAAGGGATTAGCTAGGATTATGACAACTTAAGGGAGCATGCTCATGGACACAAGGAACGAAGATAGGCATGTCCTATCAACTGACTATAGTTTAGAAAAAGGTTAATGACTTAGGAATCAGTACTTTATAAAAAGGAGCTCGGTACCTCGGGGAACGAAGGAAGGTGGACCATGAAGGAAGGTGGCTATGGATCTTTCAGCCTGACAAGAAGGAATCTGCCCATTTAGAGAAAGTGAAAAAAAGATAAAATAGCCAAAAGGTAGGTCTAAAAAGCAGCATCTAGAAGCTTTGGGAATAGAAGGTTG
The DNA here is from genome assembly GCA_033629205.1 of Lithocarpus polystachyus. Taxonomy (NCBI): domain Eukaryota; kingdom Viridiplantae; phylum Streptophyta; class Magnoliopsida; order Fagales; family Fagaceae; genus Lithocarpus; species Lithocarpus polystachyus. Next base: position 48,076,988 of record CM066163.1, read on the forward strand.
AAAGTCAGCTCTTGGGACCTCCCAAAAGTGGAAGGTCAGGTGGGGACTTTTTTGGGGGAAACCTCAAAAGGGGAAAATAGTGAGAAAATAAGGAAGGGATCAGCCACCAATGTTGCTGACACAGTTATGGTATCCAAGGAAGCAAATAGAGGAAATTAGTGGTACACCAAAAACCCTTGGAAGAAACTATAAAAGGGGGTGAAGCCATCATTAAAAACTGGTTAGCAATAAGGATTCAGAGAGAAAAGATCATTTGAAAAACTTCTTTGAAATTCAAAAAAGGAGTCAAGAGGGAAAACTTTGTGAGGGATCCTAAGACAAACACTAGAGGATACACTTGGATTCAAAGGGATTCAAACCTCACAAGTCTTGGAAGCCTACAAAGAGCTATCTAAGTCTGTGACTTTTGAACTTATTTGGACCTTGAGACATATCCTAGTGGAGAAAGGACCCAATGTACTAAAACTTAAAAAGAATAATAATGGAATATTATTTTTCTGAGGATCCCTGACGTTTTATTTATCCTTTTATTCATTCCTTACTGTTCCTTACTATACAATATGTATATATTTTATGTATAAATGTGTATGTGTTGTAGGAATCATGTTTTGTGCACAACTTGGTTCGTAATTAGCCCAAAGTAGTTGTGATGAACCAAGCCCAGTCCACCAAACCACAAGCACAAGGCCTACGATCCCTATTTCTACTTGGACCTAGGTACTATTAAAAAAAAAAAAAAAAAAAAAAAAAAAAAAAAAACCCACATAGAGAGTCACTACACCTCAGAAAATAGAGAAAAGAGAGAAAACACTATGAGGGATCCTATGATAAGTACTTGAGGATACACTTGGATTCAAGGGGATTCAAACTTCATAAGTCTTGGAAGCCTACAAAAAGCTATCTAAGTTTGTGACTTTTGAACTTATTTGAACCTCGTGGCATATCCCAATTGGAAATATGGTCCAATGTACTAAAAACTCAATATAATGAAATATCAATTTATTTTCTAAGGATCCCTAGCATCCTTACTTGCTTTTTCTTTATTTATTTACTATTCCTCAGCCATTTATTTTACAATATGTATATATTTGCATGTATGAATATGTATGTGTTGTACGACTCATGTTTTATGCATAACTTGGTTCATAATCAGCCCAATATAGTTACGGTGAACCAAGCCCAGTCCACCAAGCAACAAGTGTAAAAGTCTTTGGGGCCCAAGATCCTTGTTTCTACTTGGGCCTAGGTGCTGGCCAAAATAAGAACCCACAGGAGATCTAGGTTTATCTTGAACAAGAACAGATAAGAACACTATTGAGAACCAAAATGTGACAAGAAAGCCTATTCTATGAAAAGTAGGGAAAGACCATGGGCCTTAACAAAAGAAGGACTAGTTCATGAAGTTAGGAAGAACTATAAGGGCTAAAGGCCCAAAAAGAAGGAAAAAGAAAAGAAAAAGTAAAAAAAGAAGAGGACCTAGACTAAGGCCATGAGTAGGATCTTCACCATCCAGGAAGTAGATCCTTTGAGAGAAATCCTAAAAGATCCTAAGAAGGACGTAGACAGTCTAAAAGATCCTAAAAAGGACGTGGGCGACCGAAAAGATAGTCTGGGAACAATTTTATACAAACCTACAAAATAATAATAATAATAATAATAATAAAATGAAGGAAGCCAAGGCTACAATTTCCAATCAATTTTCTGCACTTTTGCTTTTAGTTTCACCTCATCTGCAAGTCATGGTATACTTTACAAATTTTTCTACCTACTGAGGCAACTGCTCAAAGTGCTAGTAGCACAAACTTAATTTGATCATAATATGGTGAAATGCAAGAGAATTCCTTTCCCCTCTGATTTCCAATGAAGCAAACAAACACTGATTTGAAGAGAAAGGGAGAGGAGAGAGGCGGGTTTGAAGAGAAAGAGAAAGGTTGACTGTGGGTAGTTGGTGGCCGGATTCTCTTGTCGGTCTGGGGAAGGGAGATGAGAGAGAAAGAAAGGATAGAGAAGAGGATGGTGTCGTCTGGTTTAGATTGAAAGAGAGAGAAGCTATTAATATTAGAGTTAATAGATTTCTCGTAAAATGGGACACACATGACCTATGCATATGTGTCTTTTTCTTTTCTTGACACATGTCCTTGTTTGTAGGAGTTGTTGCAGGCTTATGTGTTGGAAAAACATGGTTTGTATCACATACAAAACATATGTAGCAAAAAATTAACAAATCTACTTCATTCGCAATTTATAATATGTACTATGTAAATTTCAGAATTTAAGAACAACGGAGCGTACCTTGGTGCAATGAAATTCTAAACTAAAGATTAGAAGTACTTGGGAACACTTTTAATCTTCACTCCAATTCCACTTATGCCCAAGAATTGTGGTCTCTCAATCATTTTACACGTATGTGTTCAAGGGAGAATATGAGAGTGGCTTATACTCACATACACACCATTTCATTCATACTAAAAATTATGTATGTTTCTCTCCTTATATATAACTGATTATCTAATTAAGCTAGCCTTTTGAGCCATTTCAATTGGGATTTAGTATGTGGCTTGGAGTGGGACCAAAAAGGACAAATAAGAGACTAACTCCAATGGGTTTTGGGTCTTTCTGTCAACTCTTGACAAGCCTAAATTTACCATTAATTATATTTAATACCACTATATAAATATAATTACACTCTAGACCTTATTAATAAATTATATCCAAAGACTTTATTATACATTCAACCCCTTCATCAAAATATTCGTAGTATAACAAAGTCATGAATGTTGACTATCACTTTGAAGATTACTACATCTTAATTCATGAGTACCCGGTTTAATCCTTTAAGTGATTTAGTAACTTCTTACTAAATTGGTTAAGCCTAACACTCTGAATAACCAAACTCATTAAACTTATCTCAAGGGAATATTTTATATCTCCATTAAGAGATTATGAATTTCATCTTGAAAATATATGTTTCCTCAACATTAAATGTGGCTACCCAATATACTGAGATTTTGATCGTGACTTTAGATCTCACTCCTGATATATCAAAACAGCCTACATTTCATGATCAGGTTCATTATTCTCTTAGGATTGAGAGTCAATGTAAATAGAAGTCGTGAGATTTATTATTCATTTAACAGTCGTTAATAGAATAAAAAATCTCACAGCGGTCCAGTTCAATATATCTTAACACTTAAAAGATATCAACATATCAACTAGAAGTCTCCACTTCCATGCTCAAGACAAATCATCTTAGTTGATATGTTATAGTCTTCGCAGATGAAATGCCCAATTTCATCACCGACTACAAACTAAAATTCTGAGTTTACAAATAACTTGTGATTTATATCTTTAATGACTAAATCATATAAATCACATACTATGCATCTCATGGACTATATGATAATGTCCAAATATTCATGTTACTATTATTTTAGATAATAATAAACCAATTTTATTAATCACAACATAATATCATACATAGCATCATACAATAGGATTTAAAGGGCACATATCCTAACAATCTCCCACTAGCCCTAAAGACTATTGTGCACTAATCTAACTCTCATTCCCTCCAAATGTGACTCAAAAGTCCTTTGGGGCAAGGTTTTGGTAAAGGGATTTGCTAGATTATTTTCACTATCAATCTTTACTACTACTACATCTCCTCGAGCAACAATGTCTCAAATGATGTGGTACTTTCTTTCAATATGCTTTCCTTTCTTGTGATTTCTTAGATCTTTGGATTGTGCAACTGCTCCACTATTGTCGCAGAACAATGTGATAGGAATTTGCTCCATTCTCACAACACCAAGATCAAAAAGGAATTTCTTAAGCCAAACAGCTTCTTTTGCTGCTTCACAACCAGCAACATATTCAGCTTTCATGGTGGAGTTAGCAATACAATGAGCAACAATGGATAAGAGAATTCTAATAGATTTAAGCATTGCTACTGGTGAAAAGGTTTCCTCATAATCAATACCTTCTTTTTGCGTATATCCTTTTGCCACTAGCCTTGCTTTGAAGGTTCTAACCTTTCCATCTATCCCTTTCTTCCTCTTGTAAATCCATTTGCGACCAACAAGTTTAATGCCATTAGGCGCCTTTACAAGATCCCAAACTTGATTAGAATACATTGAATCTAATTCAGATTTCATAGCTTTGACCCAATGATGTGCATCTATATCTTTCATTACTTCTTCATAAGTGTAAGGATCAGATTCAGCCTCTTCTGAGATAGCTTCATAAGTTTCTCCAAGACCAATAAATCTTATAGGTGGCCGAACAATTCTCCCACTATGACGAGGCACATGTGTACTAGTCATCTCATAAGTAGAATCTTGTGGTGTATCCAATACAACGACATCATTCCTAGTTTCATCTATTGGTTGTTCAATTATAGGCTCATCTATTTCAGCCAAGACAAATTTACTTCTAAAATTAAAATTATTCACATAATTATCTTCCAAAAATTTGACATTGGTGCTAACAAATACTTTGTTATCTTTATGATTATAGAATAAATAACCCTTAGTTTCTTTTGAATGCCCTAAAAACATGCATACTTCTGTTTTTGCTTCCAACTTATTAGACTTTCATTTCAACACATGTGCTGGACATCCCCAAATTTAGAGATATTTCATACTAGGCTTGTGCCCAATCTACAATTCCTTAGGTGTGTTAGGAACTGATTTTGATGGAACTAAATTTAAAATATGCATTATAGTTTGTAGTGCATATCCCTAGAAGGAAATTGGTAAAGTTGAATAAGCCATCATGGACCTAACCATTTCTAAAAGAATCATATTCCTTCACTCTGCTACACCATTTTGTTGAAGAGTTCCAAGTGCAGTCAATTGGGATACAATCCCATTTTGAGTTAAATAACCCTTGAAATCCCCAAGAAGGTATTCGCCATCTCAATTAAATCAAATGGCCTTTATGTGTTTACCCAATTGATTCTCAACTTCAGCCCTAAACTCTTTGACCTTTTTAAAGGCTTCAGACTTCCGTCTCATTAGGTACACATAACCATATCTTGAGTAATCATCTGTAAAAGTGATGAAGTACTCATAACCTCCTTTTGCTTTAGTTGACATAGAACTACATACTTCCGTATGAACTAATTCAAGCAACTCTTGGACTCTTCAACCTTTTACATTAAAAGGTCTTTTGGTCATTTTGCCCTCCAAACAAGATTCACAAACTGGAAATCCATCTAAGTCCAATGGCTCTAAGAGACCATCTTTTATCAGTCTTTGAATTCTGCTTGAATTAATATAACCCAAATGCAAGTGCCAAAATTATGCATTAGTAGTAGAAGAAGGAAGCTTTCTCTGTAATGATTTTACATGAGAATTATTATCTAATTCAGAATTGTATAATTCATGCTTATCAAGAGTTAAAATATAAAGACTATCAACAATATTGTCAAAATAGATAAACACTTTATCCTTCTTTGCTACAACATTATCTTTCAAGATAACACAATATCCATGTTTACCTAAATAAGTTTCAGAAATTAATTTCCTATGAACATTAGGTACATATAAACAGTCTATTAATTCTAAAACTCTAGAACTAAAACACAAATTAAACACTCCAACAGCTACAACTAGAATTCTTCTCCCATCAGCCAAAGTAAGAAATAATTCCTCTTCTTTCAGCTTTCTGGTCTTCTAGAACCTCTACAAAGTGTTGCAAATATGATTAGTACAACCTAAATCCACACACCAAGAATCTGTGGGATTTTGTAGTAAACATATTTCAAGAAGGAATGAGCTTTTCATACCCTTATTATTGCCAACTATGAATTTTGGACAATTTTTCTTCCAATAACCTTTCTTGCCACAATGGAAACACTTTCCTTTGGCGTATTCCTTCTACTTTCCCTTGTTGGCAACTCCTAAGGCAATTTGTTTACCATATTACTTGGTGAAGTCCTTGTTCTTCTTCTTTTTACTATTGCCTTTCGACTTAGGTTGAGAAAAAGAAGCTTCAACCATATTAGCACCAACACTAGATGTACCAAGAATGCCCTCCACCGCCACCAATTCATTCATTAATTCAGACAATGTATAAATCTTTTTGATCATGTTATAATTAAGTCTGAATTCCTTGAATGATTCTGGTAGTGACTAGAGTATCATATCTGCTTGGGATTCTCCATCAATATCGGTACCTAAAATCTCCACTGTATTCAGATGAGAAATCAACCTAAGATAATGCTCCCTTACTGAAGTACCTTCAGCCGTTTTGGTATTATAAATCTGCCTTATAGTTTCTTGCCTAGTAAAACAACCTTGCTTACCAAACATCTCCTTCAGGCTTAGCATTATATCCAAAGCTAGTTCTACATCCTGCATTTGATGCTATAGAATATTTGAGATAGATGCTAGGATATAGCACTTGGCCATCTCATTAGATTTCTTCCAACGATCATTATAAGGTTGAATTTTATCAACCATTTTTTTGGTTTTATTCCATGCCAATTTGCTTGTATTTCAGCATTTAGAAACCCTGTATTTAGGTGGGAATCATGTAAGGGTAGTGTGTAAGAGAGTGTGAAGAAATGCTCAAGGCTGTGCAGCAGAACAGGGACTCATGATAGCATCTCGCGGGTGTATTGTAACTGTCAAGCCGCCAGATGTTGCTCACGAGTGAAGCGTGCAGAGAAGAACTCACGACTGGATCTCGTAGGTAGCTCGCGACTAGCAAGCCACCAGAAACTGAACCGTCATGCCAGCTGTTGCACTACAGGACAAAAATTCAAGTCTGGCCTTTCAGTTAATTCGCGCCTTGAACTCACGACTCAATCAAGTCGCGAGGTCAAGTCGCCAGTTAGCTCTGTTTTGGAAAAACTGACTCTTCGTATTCCTTTCTCACCCCAGTATAAATACCCCTTATACCCACGAAATGTAGAGAGCTTCCAAAGAGAATTTTGAGAGAGAAACCCTAGAGAAAAACAAGATTGACTCATCCACAATCTTCAGAAAGAGACTCTTCAAATTCCTCTACTCTCACCCTCTCCATTGCTAGATCCTTAAGAGGTACATTAGCCAAATCCTTTTCTCACCATACCCATATCTGTGAGAATGTCATTTGGTGCTTTGGGAAGTAGTTAGGAAGGGACCAATTTCATATTGGTTGATATTATGGTCTATAGCGGAATCTGGGAGGCTAAAGAAGAAATACGTTCGGCGTAACCTCGTTGGAGTAGAAATTTGGAGGGCTTAGGTACACTGGGTAGATTAGGCCTAGAGGGTCTACTGTTGTCCTTGTATCCCAACTACATTCTTTAGTGGATTATTTGACCGTTTGGAGGGCGGCGGAGAGGTTTTACGCCGAGGGCTTCGGTTTCCTCTTCGATAACACATCGTTGTGTTGTCCTTGTGTTTGCATCTCTCTTCCCTTAATCTTTGTCATTTAATTTCTGCTATAGATGTGATTTTATTTGGCTTAGATTGTTTATCAATTCTGTTTTAAGCTTTTGTTCATTTTCTGCACGTACATCGTTTGATATAAAGCTTGAATTGGTAATTTGTAATTTAGGGGTCTAAACATTCGTAGTGTTTTATACACTATTTGAACTTTCAATCATATTGCTGTTTTTCCTCAAGAGGAGCATTTAATGATAGAAAGTTAGGACAAGGTTGACTAAGCACATATTTGTACTCTTCAACAGTGAGAACAATGTCTAAGTTTCTTTTCTAGTTAACATAGTTGGATCCAGTCAGTTTATTTCGATTAAGAATAGCAACAAGTGGGCTAAAAAATGTCATGATTTAAATCTAAAAATAACAAACATGAATATAATAAGTAAACCGGACATTATCAATTTAGCACATAAACATATGGTATGGAATCTTCATAAAACCATAACATAAAATATGCAATGACAACCCAATCCATGTCTATAATTCCTTAGTAGCAGGTATATTATAAACATCATGATTTATTGAGAACAATTCTCATTATTAGTGCTATCATGATAACTCTTATTAAACGCGAATAATATGCCGCATTAACTTTAGCCTTTAACTAAATAATGACATAGCTCCTTTGGGAGGTTAACATTACACTTAGTCTAGTGTACACCATTATTTAGAATCATGTATAGCGACATTTCATCTCCCTTATAGTGTCTAAACTTGTAGTACCATGAAACAAAACACTCCCCTTTGGGATCGCGAGGCAGATATGCCAAGACAAGGTACTTGTTCACACTACTTTAAATGGGTAAGTTCAATCTTGTAATACTATGAAGTAAACACCCTCCTATGGGATTGCGAGGCATATACACCAAGACAAGGTGCTAACCCACACTACTATGAACTGATAATGGAGGCTGTGAGATCCAACCCTTGTATCTCTCTCCCACTAGATATTTTAAAAGAAAGGTCTTTAATTAGAAAATATGTGTAATCTCATCACACATATCCTTGCACTTTATCTATGTTTTAACACTTAGTGAAAATTCAAAAAATAGGCCATTCAATCTATCGAAGGTATTTCTCGATAGATTGAAATGTTAAACAAATCGAAATGTTAAACACAAGAGCTGTTTAGACTCCCAAATTAAAACTTATGGCTTGGTTGATTTTACTCTAACTTAAACTAAGCGTGGAATAGAGTAAATGCGAGCGCACAAGCAATAAAACTATTCTAAGCAAGATTCATCAAAACACAGCAATAAAATGAAAGCTAAAAGAGTAGGGAAGAAAGATGCAAACACAAGATAACACCACGATATGTTATCAAAGAGGAAACTGAAGATCTCGGCGAAAAACCTCTCTGCCGCTCTCCAAGTGGTAAATTGATCCACTAGAGAATAAGTTGGAGTACATGAATAACAAAAGACCCTCCAAGCCTAGTCTATCCCATGTACTCGAGCCCTCCAAGATCCTGCTACTAACTGAGTTAATGAAGCCTTGTCTTCTTTAATGCATCCACCAAACAAATGTCTTCTTCCAATAATTCCCAATAGCACCAAAACCTCACATTACACACAGGATGGGTGTGGTAAGTGTTTGGACTATCTCAAAGATTTGGATATGGAGAGGTAGGAGTTGAGGAAAACTACAATGGATTGTGTAGTGGATTGTGGGTATGACAATCTCTAACTCTTAAGGGTTATGGCTAGGGTTTCATTTCTAAAAAACACTCCTTTCAATATATAGGTAATGAGGGTGTATATAGTGTATGTAGAGACATGGTATACCAGATATGACAAAATAGCAAAACAGAATGTTTTGTGGGTATCTCGTGAGAAGGCCTTACCTGCAAAATACACGCAAAAACCAGTTGTCACCATCTGTCATGACTCTTCGCGTTCCAGTCATGTGTTGAGCACATGGCTTCACTTCGCGGGAAGGCTTCTTGTGAGCTACCCGCGAAAACTCTTTGATCTCCAATTTGTCTTGAGTCTTCACACTCTCTCTCTCGCACAACCCACACAATGAGATCCCATAAATAATACAGAGTACATAAGATTGAATAGAATTAGAATCAAATTAGGCATAGAATTAAAGCCAACACAAAATAGTTGTAAATCACAACTTTACAATCTTCACTTTTGGCTATTTCGTGACAAAACCCCTAAAACATACTCTATGTTGTGATAGGTGCCGTTAAATCCTATTGTATGATACTATGTATGATATTATGTATGACATTATGTGAGAAATGATGTATGACTTAATATTGTGTTTAATAAAGTTGTTTTGTTATTATCTAAAATAATGGTAACATGAATATTCGGACATTATCAAATAGTCCATGAGATGCATAGTATGTGATTTATGTGATTCAGTCACAGAAGATATAGATCACAAGTTCTTTGTAAACTCAGAATTATGGTTCGTAGTCGGTGATGAAATTGGGCATTTCATCTGCGAAGACTATAACATATTAACTAAGATGATTTGTCTTGATCATGGAAGTGGAGACTTCTAGTTGATATGTTGATATGTTTTAAGAGTGAAGATATATTGAACTAGACCGCTGTGAAATTTATTATTCTTCTAACAACTGTCAATTGAATAATAAATCTCACGACTTCTATTCACATGAACTCTTAATCCTGAGAGAATAATGGACCTGATCATGAAATGTAGGTTACTTTAATATATCAGGAGTGAGATTTAAAGTAACGGTCAAAACCTCAGTATGTTGGGCAGCCACATTTAGTGTTGATGGAACATATATTCTCAAAATGGAATTCATAGTCTCTTGACGGAGATATAAAATATTCCTTTGAGATAAGTTTAATGGGTTCAGTTATTCAGAGAGTTAGGCCTAACCACTTTAGTAAGACTAAAGTATATATTTATGAAATTAGATTTCATAAATATATGATGAATAACTTAAAAGGATTAAACTGGGTACTCAAGGATTAAGATGTAGTAATTTACAAAGTGGCAGTCTATATTCATGACTTTGTATTACTATGAATATTTTATAAAGGGGTTGCATGTATAATAGAGTCTTGGGATATAATTTATTAATAAGGCCTAGAGTGCAATTATATTTATATAGTGGTATTAAATATAATTAATGGTAACTTTGGACTTATCAAGAGTTGACAGAAAAGCTCAAGGCCTATTGGAGCTAGTGTCTTATTTGTTCCCTTTTAGTCCCACTCCAAGCCACACACTAAAGCCCAATTGGGAAGACCCAAAAGGCTAGCCCAATTAGATAATAAGTTATGTGGAGAGAAACATACAAATTTTATATTAGAATGAAATGGTTTGTATGTTCATATATGTAAGAGAGAGACTCCTTCATATTCTCTCTAGAACAACACATAGAATTGATTGAAAGACCACACATCTTGGGCATCAAGTGGAATTGGAGTGAATATTAAAAGTTTTCCCAAGTACTTCTAATCTTTGTTTTGAAATTCATCATACCAAGGTACACTCTCTTGTTCTTATATTCTGAAATTTACATTGCACATGTTATCTATTGCGAATGAAGTAAATCCATTAATTTTCTATTGCATATGTTTTGTATGTGATACAAACATGTAATTTTTCTCTACACTCTAGACTTAAAAGTGAGTTTGGGAACGGTGGCAAAAATCACTCACACCTAATCTAGAAGCTGTGAAGCACCTGCAAGTATACACATGTATCCTAAAACACTCGCACATAAACAAAACTTTCATTAAGCTTATGACAAGTTGAATACACGGTACATATATGAGCAAGTAAAATGCAATCAAGGTAATGTACAAAATACAAAATATGAAGCTTAGCTTGATCAAACATGAACAGTCATTAAAGAAAGAATACAATTATCATTTAACTAGTAAATGATCATTCGAACACGCAATGCAATTGAGAGCAACATAAAAATAAATTGCATGTCTAACACACAACCAATGCAAAACACTAGGGTATTTGCATCAATGATACAAGATCCAACAAGGGCACAAGTGTGTAGTACTAAAGATAATGCAACATAATCTAAAAGTACTTAAAAAATGCTACAAAGCAAGGATACAAAAACAAAGTACTGAATATAAACTGAAAGATTTAAACTAGAGTACTTTAAAAGCTTTAAAAGAAAGCAATGTAAATATCCAAGAGTTATAAAAGCTGTAGATAAAATAAAGTAAACTACTAAAACCACCAAAATGAACCAATGTCTATACTATGCTCCCCCTCAAACTAAGTAGCTTCCTCTCAAACTACTCCCCCTTTTTTACCAGAATGGCCAAAGAGGCTGGAACTTGTCAGATTCTAATTCGGAGCCCTCTTGATGTCGCCGTTGCTCCATCATCATATCATCAATCTGAGACGATAGGGCAGTAATCTAGCCTTCAACATATGTGAACCGATCTGAGGTGTGCTACACATGGGATTTTAGCATGCCATACATCTACTCAACCCTTGCAATGAGATGGTCAAGGCGATCAGGTCCTCGTGCTAGTGCTTGGGATGAAGGCTGTGTAGAGCCCTCCGGAGCTGATGTGAACCTATAAATCTCCTCATTTGTGTCCCCACCTTCTTCCTCGACATCTTCTCTTAGGATTTGAGAAACGCCGGTTTTTGGTCTGGTGACATGAGCTTTGCTTCGGGTTATTGTTGGAGCACCAATAGGAGAGTCTCTTTGTACCAAGGTAAGGCCACTCGGAAACTTCAACTTTGTCTTTGCAATGAGAGCCATGATGAGACTTAGGAATGACAAGACGGTTCTTGAATTCCTCTTGGTGATGGCTTTGGACAATAGGTAGTATATGTGACCGCATATGTCCATCTCCATATGTGTGAAGAGATCATATAGAAATGTAGTTCTTGGCCCAAACAAAGTGGTCAAATTTGTCACCGGGTAGAGATTGTGGATCATGTTGTACCCTAATGTCCTCATCTTTGTGGTGAAAGGAATTGTGTACATTGACTTCTTTTTTAGAGCGCCACCGAGGAGATCCACCATTGGCTCAAGAGAGTCCAATCTATCATCATATTTGGTGGAAATTTGTTGAAATGGTTGACAAATTTCCAATAACTCTTGAATGGAATCCCTTGTGATAAAGAATTCCCTTTACCGCACCCAACAACTAATATGCTCCCCTTCCACAATGGCATTTGAAAAGAATTCCCTTATAATTTCAGCAAAGACATTTCCACTTGGATTAAGCAACTTTGTCCAAGTTCTCTCCTTGAACACTTCAGGAATGCAAGTTTTTTCAAGGGTCTCCATTTTTACAACCCTTCCCATGATGATCGTTGCCTTTTTGTAGAAGCCATTGTAGGCCAATTCTGCATCAATGTTTCGGAAATTCTCTGTATCCATGCGTGGAAGCTTTGACTCTTTCTTTGTGGCAGAATGTTAAGTAGGAGACATATGCAACAACATTCATAAAGCACAGAGAAACAAGTGCAAAAACACAAACACAAGAACACAAACTTGATTAGTACCAAGTTAGTCCATAGAATAAACACAAAGTCCTAAAAATAGCATAAATACAGTCACAAAATCATGTTATAAGTACTAAACATGTAATCAACATATATCTAGCATGAATGATATGTAAAACATGACAAGTGAACAAGTTTGTGCATCAAGTGTGCATGTGTGATGCATGATCAAGGCATGACAAAGCACAATTGGGTCAAAGTGTGTAAAGCACACAACCAATGATTAAAACATGATAAACATGTATAATCATGGTAATTCCCAAAGTTTGGTACTCATTCGAGTCCAACACAACATCAAAATGCCATTTGTGCATTTTATCAAACATTTGGCATGCACCAACACAACTAACATGTCAACAATGCATGAACATGTGTGAATCTTGCCTAAATACATTTTAAAAATGCCACAAAGGGCCAACACAAACACAAACAAACCAAATGGGACAAAGCCCGATAAAGAAATTGAAAAAAAATTCACAAAACACATAGTTTCCAACCCTTTTTCAAAAAGAACCCAACTCAAGCAAAACCTACATTTTTTTGCATAAACTAAGGAAATAAAGAAAAAAGATTGAATAAACATACCTTAGAGATGATTTGAAGAAGTTTTCTCTTGAGATTTTGTTGGGTTTGTGAGTGAAAATAGGTTTTGGGTTGTTTGAGGATTAAGGGAGGCTAAGTGAGGGAAAACAGTTGAGTTTGAAAAAACTGTCTACATCAACCTTTTAAAACTGAAAACACGCATTTTTCATGGGTTATCTTCTCGTGAAGTTAATCGCGAAAAATGCCTCTGAAGCACAAAGATTTTTGTGGGTAAGCATTACTCGTGAGACAGTCACGAAAGTTTTTGTCTGAAAATTTCGAGTTTTAATTTTTTGCCTTACCCCATTTTCGCAAGAAGTGCTTAGTCGCGAGCTTCTTGCGAAAATCCTTCTAAAGGAGTTTTTGATGAAAAACATGAAAAATGCAATTTGAACAAAAAATCAAAACACGAAAGCATAAAAACACTTTCAAAAACATAAAATACTTAAAAAATCTTTTTGGGTTTAATCGACAAGCAATTGAGTATACACATCACATTTGAACACATACAATCATACAAATGAAATAGGCATTCATTGAACAATAGACTTGTGTGATGTGTGCGTTTATCAAATGTGGAAAAGTCCTAAGTCTAGAGTGAAGCTTCAATGATCAATTCAATCAAGTCATACACAACTAGTACTAAGTCAGGTGGTCTATCTCAATTATAAAAATGAACATATATGACCTCCCACAAGAAAATGATTATATATCTTTGAAGCTTTTCATTTGGCTTCTTTACAATTCATAGCATTTGATCATTTTTGATCTTTACATCTCTTTTTGAGATCAATGCCTGAAATTTTTGATATTTCAATTTTATGAGTAAGCCTTTGGCTTTTTGGGCACCATACATTTCAATATAAGTTGTTTTCCCTTTTTCCTAATCAAATACTAGTATGTGCGATGACTTTTGCAGCTTATTATCTCTTTTTGAGATTTGACATTTGTTGAGCTATAAGGTAAAAACATAAAAGAGTGGGAAGATATATAGGCACAAGTCTATGCATGTATCAAAACCATCAAGACTATTAACTAATCATTCATGACAAACTTGAAGATCGATTTACAAAAATCACACATTAGATTTCAAAATTTTTTCCACAAAGATAAATGTGCATACAAACAAGCTAAGCTCGAAAATGTATTACGCCATTAGTATAAAGATACTAGGCCAAACATACATGTGATATATACAACACAAGCGATTAAATTTTTTGGATATTTTTCAATTTTTATGGGTTTTTGAATTTTTCAACACACTAAAAAATAGAACATGTCAAGTAAGATCAACGAAAAAAGTACAAAACAAGCTTGAAAAGAAACATGCTAAAATGAGAAACATAAGCAAACAACCAACCAAAGTCACAACATATAAGAAGAATTGATGCATGGACATGGTTTAGTGCTTATGCATTTGTACCCTTCTTCACCCACATGGCATGTGTGTTTGTGGTGATATCCCTAGAGGATTGGGTACTAGAGCTGTGATCCTCAAACCTTTGGCCGAAGCTTGCCAAACAAGAAATGATGGTATCTATTATCTTCATCACATCACCAAAATCGGAATCATCTTCTCGCCCTTTTGATTGCTTGGCGTTCCAATTCCCTTTTCCTTGTCCGCTTAAGCTTTGAGAATCTGTTTTCTTCAATACGTGAAGTTTATAGCAGTTAGGTCTTGTGTGTCCTCAAACTTCAAAATAGTGGCAATAATGTTGAACTTGAGGACCTCTCTGAGACTTTGGAAGAGACTTCCTTTTAGCCTTGGGTTTGGCCACAAATGGGTTTTAAGGCTTTGTCAAAACCTTCTAAATAGTTCCATTTGTCTTCTTCTCAACCTTCACATTCTCAACAATTGGAGTTACTAGCATTGGTTCCTTGGCCTTAACAAACTTCATCTCATTGGGCACATTGGCGCCTAAACTACTCTCTCTGGAATATTCTAAGCCACTTTTGTCAAAAAACAGCTTTTGATGTACAAGCACTTCGTCAAGTTTCTTGGAGGCAACACGCTCCACTTTGACATTAGCTTGAATCACTTCAAGATCAAGAAACTTGATCTTGGAGTAGGCCTCGATTAGTTCTCCATTCAGCGCCTCAACTTCACATTTCGTTTCCTTGTGCCTCACAAGTATGCTTTTGTAGTCTTGTTCAGCTTTCTTCATTTTTTCGATGGCTGCCTTAGCCACTCTAGCATACTCTTCGGTATTCTCAAAAAGAGAATTATAAGATTCTTGCAATTCCTTGGTTCCTTCATCTTCATTATCAGATTCTTCCCCAATTCCCATATACTCTACTTTGGTGTGCTCCCCAAGTTCTTCCACTAGAAGGCTCAAATCTTCCGATAAGTCCACAAGTGTAACGGTTATAAATGTGAAGTAGTTTCCTTCTCCATTACAACTTTCTTCCTAATCTAAATTGGAACCATCCGAGTCACTAAGGGTAACCCTTTGCTTTCAAATATGTAGGGCATTCTTTCTTCACAAGCCCATGACCTTTGCACTCAAAGAACATGACCATTTGAGATGGAGAGGAATCTTTTAAATCCTTCTTCTTAAAGTCTTTCTTGAAATTTGAGAATTTTCCCTTTCAAAAGATTTCTCATCTCTCTTGAACTTTAAGAACTTACGAAAGTTCTTAGCAAGATATGCAACATCCTTTTCAACCTCATCCTCATCCGAAGAGTCTTAAGCATCCAATCTCTCATGATTGTCTTGAGAGCAAGAGATTTGCTCTTCCTTTGAGATAGTAGAGATAGCTCATAGGTTTGAAGAGAATTAATGAGTTCTTGAATTTTAATCTCATCAAGGTCTTTGCTCTCTTCGGTGGTAGTAACCTTTGCACGGAAGCTCTCCGGCAATGATCGTAGTATCTTCCTCACAATTTTGGAGTCCTCCGTCTTTCTCCCAAATTGAATTTCCTAATCACCACTTCATTTAGCTTCCCATAAAATGAGTCGAATGACTCGTCTTCACTCATTTTCAGCTCCTCGAAGCATGTGGTAAGCATTTGCAACTTGGTGTCCTTCACCTTTTTGGTGCCTTCATAGGTCGTATCCAAGATTTGCCATGCCTCCTTGGCAATTGTAATATGAGAGATCTTGTGAAATTTGTTAGGAGAAACACCGCAAAAAAATATCATTTAAAGCCTTGCTATTACAATTAACTGCCACAAGAGTTGCCTTATCCCATTCGGATTTAGCGGCTTTTGGCGTAGTCCATTCTATCTTGACAGCATCCCAAACACGATCATCAATAGAACAAAGGAATGCCCTTATACGGACTTTCCAAAATGCATAATTGTTCCCACCAAAATATGGAGGAGAATTGAGTGATTGAGATCGATCCATCTCAATGACGGTCTAGGATCACACTTAGGTAATGAAACCACAGCAAGTGCACCTACTCTGATACCAATTGAAAGCTCGAATTTGTGTGAAAATATAAGAGCTATTGAGACTCCCAAATTAAAACTTATGGCTTGGTTAATTTTACTATAACTTAAACTAAGTGTGGAATAGAGTAAATGTGAGCGAACAAATTATAAAACTACTCTAAGCCATATTCATCAAAACACAGTTGTAAAATGAAAGCTAAAAGAGTAGGGAAGAAAGATGCAAGCACAAGATAACATCACGATGTGTTATCGAAGAGGAAACCGAAGATCTTGGCGAAAAACCTCTTCGCTGCCTTCCATGCGGTAAGTCTACCCCATGTACTCGAGCCCATCCAAGCTCCGATTACCAACTGACTTAACGAAGTCTTGTCTTTTTTAGCTCTCCGGATCATGCAATTCAGCCCGATTGCATCCAATGCAATTCAGCCCAGTAGCACCTAAACCTCACTTTACACTCAAGATGGGTGTGGTAAATGTTTGAGCTATCAACCTCTCAAGGATTTGGATATAAAGAGGCAGGAGTTGAGGTAAATCACAATGGATTATGTATAGGATTGTGGATATGACAATCTATAACTCTCAAGAGTAATGGCTAGGGTCTTGTCTTTGAAAAGCACTCCTTTCAATATGTGGGTAATGAGAGTATATATAGTGTGTGTAGAAACATGGTATATCAGATATGACAAAATACCAAAACTGAATGTTTTGCGGGTATCTCGCAGGAAGGCCTTACCTGCGAAATACTCGTGAAAACTAGCTGTCACCATTTGTCATGACTCTTCACATTCCAGTCATGTGAAGAGTCATGACAGATCGAAAAACAAATCCGATCGATCGAAAGGAATTCTCGATCGATCGAAAAATTGAAGAAATTCATCACGAAGTCTCAGGTTGACTCAATCGATTCTCAATCGCCATTCGATCGATCGAAAAAGAACATTCGATTAATCGAAGGTGATTCTCGATCGATCAAAACTCGTGAAATTGAATTTTTTCAAATTTTTCTGGTAACCTTTTTTTAATGTTTCACTTGAATAGAACATAGTTTCTTGATCACATCAGAATGAGATTGAGATCAAAACTGAATTTCATTGATGCTATAGTCTTAAAGTTCAATCTAACATACTCAATATTAAATTTAAACAACATCATAACATCAATATCAGTTTTATCAAACAATAATTTCAATAACCAAGCAGAAAAATTGATTGTAGCATCTTCTAACATCATGAAATTACTATCTTTGATTCCAAAACTCATAAAACACGTTATACAGATTCGAAATTGAATACTACTCTGATACCAATTGTTGGAAAAACATAGTTTGTATAGCATACAAAACATACGCAACAGAAAATTAACGGATCTACTTTATTCGCAATTGATAACATGTACTATGTATATTTTAGAATTTAAGAACAAGAGAGCATACCTTAGTGCAGTGAAATTCAAAATCAAAGATTAGAAGTACTTGGAAACAGTTTTAATCTTCACTCTAATTCCACTTATGCCCAAGAAGTGTGGTCTCTCAATCAGTTTACACGTATATGTTCAAGGGAGAATAAGAGTGTGGTTTACACTTACATACACACCATTTCATTCATACTAAAAACTCTGTATGTTTCTCTCCTTATATATAACTAATTATCTAATTAGACTATCTTTTTGGGCCATTCCAATTGGGTTTTAGTATGTGGCTTGGAGGGAGACCAAAAGGGACAAATAAGACACTAGCTCCAATGGGTTTTAGACCTTTCTATCAACTCTTGACAAGCCCAAAATTACTATTAATTATATTTAATACCATTATATAAATATAATTGCACTCTATGCCTTATTAATAAATTATATCTCAAGACTTTATTATACATCCAACACATTCATTAAAGTGTTCGTAGTAATACAAAGTTATGAATGTTGACTGCCACTTTGAAGATTACTACATCTTAATTCTCGAGTACCCGATTTAATCCTTTAAGTTATTCATTATATATTTATTAAATCCAATTTCATAAATATATACTTTGGTAACTTCTTACTAAAGTGGTTAGGCCTAATACTCTGAATAATCAAACCCGTTAAACTTATCTCAATGGAATATTTTATATCTCCGTTAAGAGATTATGAATTCCATTTTGAGAATATATGTTCTCTCAACATTAAATGTGACTACCCAACATACTGAGATTTTAATTGTGACTTTAGATCTCACTCCTGATATATCAAAACAACCTACACTTCATGATTAGGCTCATTATTCTCTCAGGATTGAGAGTCGATGTAAATAGAAGTCGTGGGATTTGTTATTCATTTGACAGTCGTTAATAAAATAATAAATCTCATTATGGTCCAGTTCAATATGTCTTAATACTTAAAACATATCAACATATCAACTAGAAGTCTCCATTTCCATGGTCAAGACAAATCATTTTAGTTGATATGTTATAGTCTTTGCCAATGAAATGCCAAATTTCATCACCAACTACAAACTAAAATTCTGAGTTTACAAAGAACTTGTGATTTATATCTTCTGTAACTAAATCACATAAATCACATACTATGCATCTCATGGACTATATGATAATGTCCAAATATTCATGTTAACATTATTTTACATAATAATAAAACAAATTCATTAATCACAACATATGGTCATACATAATGTCATACATAGTATTATACAATAGGATTTAAAGGGCACATATCCTAACATTATGTGCAGGAAATTTTTGTCATTTTATATTTTTTATTATTATTATTTTGTTTTCAAAAGTGTTGTAGTAATGGTATGTGCACTTCACCCATGGAAGATAATCTGGGTTCAAATATCTCTTGGGAGCTTTCCATAAGGGGGAAAAAATGAGGCCTGTGTTTTAAGCTGCAATGGTCAAGGATTCTCGAGAGAGAATTTGAAAGGTATGGACTGCTAAAATGGGTTGCTGGGGTAGCTCTGAGGAAAAACAGCTTTATTGACGAAAACAAAAATGAGCAAACGGTGCATAACTACATAAGATTCGGAGTGGAGATGCTAGGCTTGATATTGTTGGTCAAATTTGAAGATTTTATTTTCATTTTTTTTTAATTTTAATTTTTGACAATTCAATAAGAGAGGGAGGATTTCGACCTTGATCTTCTTGGTAAAAAAGAATAAATTCTTGAATAAAAGAAGTGATTTAGCCATTTAGGGGATGGAAAATATTGATTTGGATTATTAAGTTTGTACTGCCTAAGTTTACTTGTTGGGCCCATAATCTAGCTTACTAGCCCTCTCTGTCTCATGGTGACCGGTGACCATCTCAGCTCTCCCAGACTAGGTGTTTGGCCCAAAAGGTCCCCGTCCCTATGATTCTTCTATCCTTTGAAATTCCTTTTCCAGTGATGTTTGGTTCTTTCTGTTAATAGAATCTATTTATTCAGCAATTTATATGTATGTAGCGCATAGCGATGAACTAATAAATTTTAATGTTACTATAGATATCTGGCTAGATATATTACCATTGGAAATTGTTTCTTTTGCCAAATTTTTTTTTATTTATTTATTTTTAAAAAACTTAAAATTGGGTTAGAGAAAGATATACAGAAAATTTTTTTTTTTTGACATATTTCAACACATTATCTTCTCTATATAGTAAAAGAGTTTATGTCAAGTCCATCTTTCCATAATTAAAAATAATTTTTGTAGTCCTAACTTAATAAAATTATGTTCTACATTCTTCAATAGTGACAAAATTATCTATGATAGAATTTGTACTAATTTTTATGGTAATGGTCTATAATATTCATCTTCTTCAACTTATAAAGTTTACACTTTACGTATGCAATATTGGAAACAATAATAAATAGTGGTATGTCTGAAACGTGTTTGATTGGGGGTGTGTATGTGTGTCAGTGTGTATGCATGTGTGTTTTGAACTTGCATGTTGCAGTGAAGCAATAAGAACCATGGTTTGGTAGAGGGAGAGGCTACTTATTATTTCAATTCTTATTCGTATTTGTAAGTTCGTTTAGACCCCTTAAACCCAAACAGATTAACCTAGTGAATTAGCCAAGTGATTAACTTAGGTAATTTAATTAAATCTAGGTTAACACAAAATAAACAAAAACAACAAAGCAGCGGAAATTAAATAACACAAAGATATGATGACCTAGGAAACCACACCGGTAAAAACCTGGGGAGGATTTAACCTAGCTATCCTCAAGGTAAACTGAATCCACTATGAAAGAATCGAAGTTTACGCAATAAGACTTAGACCACTAACATCCTATTGCTACCCAAGTGTAGGAAACTTACTACCACGACCCCATGATAGCTCCGAGATCCACAGACTCCTTCTTTCTTGAATTCTTCAGCAAATCCACAAGCGCACCTGCTTGTATTTCTTTATGCTCTTTTGATTCTGCAACTGTATTGATTTACACAACTCTTGACATGAATCTCAAGTTTGTAAACCCTAAGTGTATGTGAAGACAAACACCTCTAGATCTCACAATGAGATTCACAAACACAGCATTCAGAACTCTAAAAACGTGGCTAGGGTTTTCCCTTATATACTTAGGGCAAAACATAAAATCCTATACATTAAATGGACTAGGGATGAGTTGGAAAATTCTGCAGAAAAACGATCTGCCCGATTTTCGATCGATCGAGCCTAATTTTCGATCGATCGAGTCTGACAGAAAGTTAACAGTAATTCTGCAAAACAACTCGATTCCAACTTTACATTAAGACCCATACTTTGAGCAAGTCTAACACAAGACTAAACATTGTTTTGATCATGGTTTGCCAACATTACAAATTGAAGTTCTAATACATTAGTTCCTAATTCTTAGAACCTAACAAACTCCCCCTTTGGCAATCCGTGACAAAACACAGACTTAACAAAAGCTCAAAGTTTACACATTGAAATAGTCCATTACAAAATAAATAGCCACTTAGACAATTCAACCTAAACTACTATCTAACAGTTGCAAAGTAGACAGCAGCTCGACTGAAAACAACCTGTATATTCCTGTAACACTTAACAAACACATAAACGCATGTGTGGAAGAAAAAAAACGAGGAATAAAAAAATTCTAACTCTCCCCCTAAGTTAGATACATCAAGAAGTTTTTATATTCTCCCCCTAAACAAAACAAACAGAATTCCCACATTTCATCTATTTCTCCCCCTTTTTGTCACGTATTGTCAAATACAACTCAAACAAAGAGTAAACATGAAAGAAAAAAGAGAACCAAGGGAACATAAAACAGATTAGCTCTATAGAAAAAAGAGATAACTCCCCTTATAAAGAGCAACAACTCCCCTTATGAACAACAAAGGTTAAAAAAAAAACTTTTCTCCCCCTATAAAAATAGGAAAAACAAAACAAATTTTGGGAAAAACAATTTTGGGAAAAATTTAGGAGGTGGGGATAAATAAAAACACACAAACCCAAAAAAAATGTGTTGAGGATACACATAAAGAAAAATATTCTCTCTTTCAATAAATACAAACTTGACACTATGTGACCCATAAACAGTTGCATGAGTAGAGAAAATATTTGCACATTATTATCCATCATATCTCTTAAAAAAAAAATATTTTCTGCAATTCACACATCAAGGAAAATAGAATATACTAAAATGTACAAAGGACTCAAAAATTAATCAATCAATTTTTAATTCAAGTTGAGTACCCAATTTAGCAAAGTGTATGCATGTTATGTGTGAAAACAATAAGAGATATGACTGCAAAACTGCAATATGGATACAAAAACAATGCAACTCATGTGAATCCTAACCATAAATGATGCATGAAAAATATTTGGTCAAAAACTTAGAAATTGAAAATTTTTCAGTTTCGATCGATTGAGTATCGATTGAATACCAATTGAGTCAAACAGAATCAAACCAAAAATTTCAATCGCAATTTCGATCGGTCGAGAAATAGCTTCGATCGATCGAAATTCTGGAAAACTCAAATTTTTGAAAAACAGAACAATTTAATGCAGTAACACCTCAAAGCACAATATTTCATGAATGAAATGCATGAGTATAAGACTAAAAGTTTTTCAAAAACATATGAATACAGCCCAGATCTTCCAAAATTAAGATTTTCAATCAATTTGTCCTTAAAACACAAAATTTGCATCAAAATCAAGAAATTTTCAATCTTGGATGGCCACAATAAAATCACACACAATAACATGTACAAAGTTTGGTAAAGAGTAACTTTGTGTAGTGTGTGCAACTAGCAAAAGCTTGAGAGACATGTGAGGTGATATGTGAATAGTAATCAATCACAAAATTTACAAAATTCATCACATAGAATTTGAAAGAGACTATCACCTAAAGAGTTACATCATATAACTCTCACATCTCCTAGAATAAAAACTTGCAATCATGTAAGTTTCTTGATTTACCTCATTATTCAATTTAATTGATTAGAAACTTAATAAAAGTCGGGATAATGTACACACCAATTTTATTTGAATTTGTGAGATTATTATGGCCCAATAATGTACACACCAATTTTAATTAGAGGCTACACCTTATTTTCTTTTTGTGCATGTACTACACTTTCTCGAGCACAAAATCTTACGATATGCACTAAAGTGTTCATGATTGGCTAGTAAACAGTGGTGAGATGGTTATTTATGCCTTTCTCAATAAGATCAAGTTCGACAATCAAAGGCATGTGACTTCAAGATCAAGACAAAGTGATCAAAAACTATAAACAACTTCCCACACAACATGCACTACAAAGACTTTAGCTAGTAAAGTGCAATAAATAAGCTCATCTAAGCTAAACAAAGTACATAAACATGTTATGTAAAAATAATATGGCCAACCTTAATTATAAATCCAAGATATATAATACAAAACACATAAAAATATTTTTGGTTTAAAAAAATTTTTTTTGACCAAAAACAAAAAGCACACATTATGCTAAAAGATAAAAAATGCAAATGCAATGCATGATAGTGCTTAACTAAGCTATAGAGGGTACACAAACAAGAAATATCAATTTCTTAATTAACCCTTGAGTAAATGTACAAACTAGTACATACTCAAACAAAATTAAAAAATAGCTTAACACTTATAGAACACATACTTTTTATATTTCTCCACAATATCAAGCATGTTCTAAATCAAGAGAGAGATATCATAATTTATATAATCCTCAAAACAAATAAAACTAGACACAAAATAAAATATTTTTGTCTTTTTGAAATTTTTCAATGTTTTTGGATTTTTTTTATAATAAATAAAAAAAAAATAACCAAAAACAGAAACAAAACATGTCCACAAATAATTGAAAGAATTAAAACAGGGACAAGTAAACAACACTCACCTTAAAGAATCCTTTCTCACCCATATAGCACGAGTCTTCGGCTTTGTAGGTGAAAATCCATGTGAAGCAGAGTGTATTTGAGGAATTACACCAATCTTCTGAGAAAGACTAAAATCCTGCAAATTCCTTTCACAAGCCAACAAGCTCAAATTTTTCAAAAGAATATGAAACAATTTATTTGGACTTATGGCAGGAAAAATATCATCACATGTCCTAGATTGAAATATAGAATGCTTAAATTTCAATTTATGACAATTAGGACGTATGTGACCAGAGACACTACAAAAGTGACAAACAGGAACAAATTTAGGAACATCAGTATTCCTAACAGCAAATCTAGTCTCAGATTTTGGTTTTTCCCTCAACAAAGAACAGTTTGGTCTAATATGACCAACAACACCACAAAGGTGACAAGTAGGCACAAAAACAGATTTATTATGCTCTCTAACAGTAGGTTTAGACTTAGGTTTAGAAACTTCAGCGTTAACATCAGAACTTTTACCTTTGTCTAACCTAGCAAAATAAGCCTTTTCTTTATTATTCCTCTTGAAAGGAGGGATATAAACTTTCTCAATTTTAGGCTTAATAGAAACAGAAACACTTCTGTTGTCAACAGCAAGCTTGGTAGTTGTCATATTTTCAATTTTAGCCTTAGATTCAACTAACTCTTGTTCCAAGCTTTTCATCTTCTCATCTTGAGAGGAAATTTGATTTCTCAAAAATTCATTCTTTTTATTAGATTCATCTAATCTAACAATCAATTCCTCTTTTTCAAGATTAGCCAATTTTAACTCTTTTTTAAATTTCTTAGCAATTTTCAAAGACTTAGATAATTCCTTACGAAGAGTTTCACAGACATCAATAAAATCAACAGAAACAACAGTGTCTTTCTTATTCAAATCATTACAATCAAAAACAGTAAGACACTTAAAATTATCCATGATAACAGGGATCAATGATCAACTCTTAGATCAAAAGATCTAAAACAAAAGAGCTACCCGCTCTGATACCACTTATAAGTTCGTTTAGACCCCTTAAACCCAAACAGATTAACCTAGTGAATTAGCCAAGTGATTAACTTAGGTAATTTAATTAAATCTAGGTTAACACAAAATAAACAAAAACAACAAAGCAGCGGAAATTAAATAACACAAAGATATGATGACCCAAGAAACCACACCGGTAAAAACCTGGGGAGGATTTAACCTAGCTATCCTCAAGGTAAACTGAATCCACTATGAAAGAATCGAAGTTTACACAATAAGACTTAGACCACTAACATCCTATTGCTACCCAAGTGTAGGAAACTTACTACCACGACCCCATGATAGCTCCGAGATCCACGAACTCCTTCTTTCTTGAATTCTTCAGCAAATCCACAAGCGCACCTGCTTGTATTTCTTTATGCTCTTTTGATTCTGCAACTGTATTGATATACACAACTCTTGACATGAATCTCAAGTTTGTAAACCCTAAGTGTATGTGAAGGCAAACACCTCTAGATCTCACAATGAGATTCACAAACACAGCATTCAGAACTCTAAAAACGTGGCTAGGGTTTTCCCTTATATACTTAGGGCAAAACATAAAACCCTATACATTAAATGGACTAGGGATGAGTTGGAAAATTCTGCAGAAAAACGATCTGCCCGATTTTCGATCGATCGAGCCTAATTTTCGATCGATCGAGTCTGACAGAAAGTTAACAGTAATTCTGCAAAACAACTCGATTCCAACTTTACATTAAGACCCATACTTTGAGCAAGTCTAACACAAGACTAAACATTGTTTTGATCATGGTTTGCCAACATTACAAATTGAAGTTCTAATACATTAGTTCCTAATTCTTAGAACCTAACAGTATTTATTCCAATGAAGCTATTGAAGCAATATATTATTGCAACTAATGTTGTTGCAATAGGAATTTATAACCTTATTTCTAAAATTTCAGAATATTTAAAGTATTCACGTCAATTTGTTTAAAATTTTCTGTTTATTTTAATACAAAAACCTACTTTTCTTATTTTACACAACTATTTTTACAAAACAACAACAATAGGTTATCTATTCTACACTTCATTTTATTTAAATAATCATTTTTATTAATTTGTTATTATTATTATTATTATTATTATTATTATTATTATTATGTTCCTCATTATTTTCTCCAGTTCTCTCACATCTCTCAATTCTCTACGTCCTCTTCAGTGTCTCTCATCTCAAATGTCTCTCTCCTCTTGCTCTCTTTGTTCTCTCATCTCTCAGCTCTCTCATGCAAATCGTCTCTCTCCTCTCTACTCTCTTTCATTTCCATCGTCGCCCTCCCTCTCTCTCAATTTGACCCACCATTGCCCTCTACCCCTTTTTCAATTTTACCCAGCCAAGACCTAACTTCTCTCTTTCGATCTGATTGGCAACAACTTTAAGGAATCATATATGCATCGTGCCATGGTAGCAACTCTCTCTATCTTAATCGCTTGATCTCACCCATGACCCGAACATGGGTTTTTTGGGTTGAAATGAAATGGGTCAAGATGGAATTGGGTTGAGGTAAAATGGGTTATCTGGGTTGAGGCAAAATGCTACTATGGGGTCAATGTTGTGTTTGGATTATATATAAGGTGTTGTAATGGGTTGTGAAGGTGTTGGTGGGTGGTGCTAGGTTGCGGTGGTGGTTGGATTGTGGTGGGTGGTTGATTGGCTCTATCTAGTATAGAGGAGAGAGAGAGAGAGAGAGTGAGGTGAAGAAAGAAGAGCATGAGGGGAAGAAAGAGAAGGTCTAACATGGTGAGAGAGAAAAAAAATGAAATATACAGCTATAGTAACTATGTATATTTACACGGTTACTGTAGTAGTTGTGAAAATATACACATTTATATACTTACTAATTTGTTTTCTCTTATACACCCACTTATGAATGCTCTTATTACAACGAGACATTTTTGTTGAAAATGATCTCTAATCACAGACTTTATTGCCATAAAATATTTCGTAGTAATGAACTTTTTTTTTACCAAGTGTAATATGAACTTCTTCAATATATCTATTTTATTATCTTATTTTGTAACCGTATAAAATGTCATTTAGCCTAACTTGTAAAGACTTTTCGTTAGGAATTTCAGCTTAAGCCATAACTTCAATTAGTGGTAGAAGACCTTTAATTAATAGGCCGTAGAACACATGATAAGAAAGATTAGAGTCATTTGACCATGAAAGTATAAGAAGTTCGATTGCTTAAAGAAAGAATGATTAGAGAGATGAAAAAAGATATGGTTTCTAGATACACTGCATGGACTTTTGAGATGCGGTATACTTTTACCCGATTCAATCACATCTATGAAACTGTATTTCCATATTTGGGAATAGGAAATCTAGTTGTGTGTAAGAAAAATGCTTATCATGATTCATGCATTTGAGAATTAATCAGTACTCCAATCTCTCACCTTGTCAACTATTTTTGTCATCTTTGTGAAGATGAACATATGAGTTCTTTCTTTCATACCGTAAATTCTCCTTAAAATCACTGTCAAAAAATTTGTTGTCGAGAATCGTTTGGATGTTTTGGATCAAGACAAAAATGTTTTCATCAATTTCCACATCATGTCAAAGCCCTAATGTTGTTTTTGCTGCACTTTCATTTCAATTCCTTGGACAATTTGCGCCCAAATTCATGTTTCGGGAGGGTTTGAGTTCATTTTTCTGTTAGAAGTAAACGCTTTCACAATAAAGAAATAATTTTATACATTTGAAAATTTTTAATCATTCAGTATTTCAAAAGTATAATAATATGATACTTTTTCTTCTCACGCAATAGTAGATCTCACTATTTACCTATTAAAAAATAGTAAGTTATACTAATTAAAATCATAATGAGATCAATCATTTATGAAAGAGGAGGAAGTACTAAGTCGTCATACTTTAAGAGTACTTAATAATTTTTCTTCGAAAAATGAGTATAAAAAAAAATTGCTAAAATGCAAATTGTACCCTTTAAGTTTGATTAAAATTTGTTTCAGTCCTTTAACTTTACTTTCAATCAATTAAGTTTTCTAGGTTTCAAATTTATTAAATTTTGGCCCTCTATCCAATTTAGTTAAAAAATTGGCACTAAAAAAAACTAATTTTCTTGCATTAAAAAATCTATAAAATTAATTAAAATATTTTATAGATATTTTATGTAAGTAATTTTGGTTGTTAGTTAATTGCATATTTAATGACAAATTTTTAACAGAATTGGATGAAATGCTTGAATTAAATAAATTTGAAACTTAGAGAACTTGGTTGAATGAAAGTAAAGTCAGAGGACTGAATAAATTTCAATAAAATATTTTATAGAAAAGTGATTAGTTCATGTTTTAATTTTTTTTTGTTTTGATATTTCACAACAGAACACTCAACCTATTGATCATCTTAAATTTTGTCCAATCCCACCAATTTGTGAAAATGCATGAGGTCTCATTAGTTTTAATGGAACTATCTTTTTGCCAATTTCATGAACTAATAGGATAGTGGATCGAACCTAAAACCCCTAAATTTACATTACACCTCCATACCAATAAACACCGTAGAGGAACTAATATCTCAAGTCTCAACTCATTATGATGGAAAGTGCCCCGCAAGACCTTTAGTTTTTCTTTGGGAACTACTAAAAGAGCTATGATTTGGGGTTAGGTATATTTACAAATTGCGTGACAGGCGAGGCAAACACTTAGGGTTTGTTTGGGATTCACTTTACTGAAACTAAAATTTTTTCATTAAAAGTATTGTAGATAAAGGTAAAAGTTAGTTGAAATAGTACAGTGATACCCATGAATAATACTAAAAAGTGCAGTAGGACCTATAAATAGTAGCAAAAATAAGCTAAATAGTAAAATAAGCTGGCAAAAAATAAGCTATCCAAACTGACCACTCAAAATGTTAAAACATCATTTAATGCTTCATCAAATGTACCTTAACTTATGGATTTTAAAGAAATTTGATTCGCTAGCAAAAGTCAAGTTTTAAAACTTCTTTCTCAAAATAATAATAATAATAATAATAATAATAATAATAATAATAATAATAAAACTTTTGCTTTTCAAAACTTGCCTTAAAAACTCTTGAGTAGTCCCTTAAGAGCTCTATATTGGTTTTGCCAAATGGATTCATTGTTTTTCATTATAAGAGCTTTTGGGATTAAAGTTCTTTGACACAATGAGAACGGGGAATGAGACACACACAAAGATTATTTGATGGGTTAATTTGTTCTCTCCGATCCAAATTCCTCCTAACACTACAAAAAATTAGACCTATAGTGGCGTTTCACAAACGCTACTATAGGCCCATTTAGGCTATAGCAGCGTTTGCTATTTAATATTAACCAAACCATGGTTAATTTGATAAATTAAATAAATAATTAGATGAATTAATACTAATAAAACAAACTAAAGTTAATATCATATAGAGAATTAAATATCATAGTTCAAGTTCATGCCAAAAAAAAGGTTCAAGTATAATTAAATAAGAAGAAATAAAAAATATTATTCTTTAAAAAAGTGTATGTCCTTTATCTTGGATAAGGCGTTACATTGTTAAGAAAAGTAATTTAATTTTCAATTTTGATTTTAGTGTTAGGAAAATAAATGGGTGCATGACTAATATTGACAATCTATTATGTAGAATATTGGTTTACAAAATTAAAGTCTCAAAAAAATTTTTCCCAAACTATTTATAGTTTTCAACTAGGTTGAGTTTCTATTTATTTAGGGTAAATTCCAGTAAACAGCTCTAAGGTTTAAGTTAATGACAATTAGGTCCAAAATATTTTAAAAGTAACCAATTTGGTCCTAAAGTCAATTTAAACCCAAAGAGTATCCGTAGTAGATGTGTCAAATGTGTTAAATGCCAAATATTTGGCACATTTGGCACACCAAATACCAAAAAACTCCTTTTATCAGATGTGCTAAATGTGCTATATTTTTGCAACATGCTACAGTGTTCTCACATTTTTAGCACAGTACGGACCAGCCATTGCATATGGTTTATTATTATTTTATTCAACTTTCTCTCTCATCCAATTAAAATATATGTTTCCTCTTCTTCTTCAGCCTCAGACTCACCCGCCTCCATCTCCACTCTCCCTTACTCTTCCTTCTTCCCTCTTCCCTTTTGCTCTGTTCACTTCCCATTCGTGAATCATGAGCCACCACCGATTTTGTCTCTACCATCTCACAAATTCCATCACCACTAAGCTATAAAATCTCCTTCATCGGTCCTCCATCTCCACTCTCCCATACTCTTTCTTCTTCCCTCTTTCCTTTTGCTCTGTTCACTTCCCATTCGTGAATCATGAGCCACCACTGATTTCGTCTCTACCATCTCACAAATTCGATCACCACTGATCTATAAAATCTCCTTCATCGGTTTTTTTTCCCCTTTTGTTCGCTCTCTCCTCTCTGTTCTATCTTGTACACCGAAGTCGCAGATTCGCTGATCTCAGTTTCACCGATTCTCTAAATGTTTCATTGAATCGCCGATTCTCTAAAGGTTTCATCGATTCATTCTACATCTACTGTGTACAGGTAAGTTCTCAGTCTTCTCTGTGATTCTCTCGGTATTTCGATGTCTACTTCTATTCTCTCTATCTTCTTAGTTCATATGTGCTATGGGCTGTGTGCTGTGTTATGTATTTGTTTCATTAATTCCAGCATTTGTAAACAATATTGTACATCGTATCATTGCAATTTTGAATATATTGATGTATCTCATCCTTGAAGGTATTTTTTGCTTGTAGTTTCCCATGTCGTGTTCCCCTCTTTTGGAAGATCTTATTTTGCTTATGATGTTCTCTGGTTTGTTTTAGAAATTTGTAATTTTTGTTCGCAAAGAATTATCTAGAGAGAGCCATGGAATTGGCAGAGGGTAGTGAGAACATGATAATAGTTTGGACAATAATTCTGCAGTAATGTATTATAGAGCATTTCATTTTTGTCTCAATGATGTGGTTGCTGGTTAAGAAAAGAGTAACTTATGAGTAGGTCTACATGTATTAAGTCCATGTATCCTTATTTATGTAGTTAGTCCGTATATACTTATTTATATGTTCGTTCTGTGGGTTCAATTAAGGCTCCCAAATTACATTTGCATTACCATTACTCTTTTGTCATTAATTCTGTACCATCACACTGAAAATTGATACCTATGGTTTGGGGGTCTCCTGCATATCAATTAACTTTGCTGCAGTGTACAATCATCAGATTAAACTGCAAACGTGATGTCTGATTTGAATTTCATATAGAATATCCCAATTGAACAGGGGTTCGCTGTTTGATTTGAATTACAATATTGAATATCCCGATTGGAAAGTGCTTTGCTATGAAATGTGTATCTTTTTTCCCTTTTGATAACGTCTAAAGTGGTGCTGGCTGAATTTAAAGAAAACCATCGGTTTCTCTACTTGCTTGACTTGGTTCATCACCACAGCTTTTCCTGTCTCTATTCTTCCATCTTCATGGGATAAAAAATGGAACTTTAAAGAACTAGATTTTCAAACTGTTAGAATAGGATAATTGGCAAAATGAGGTGTCCATAATTCTTAATACAAACACTCACATTAGTAGGATTGGAACTTCAGTACAAACACTCACATTAGTAAGATTGGAACTTCAGTACAAAGGAAACCATAGCAAGTAAATCTAAAAAGTTGGGAAATAACTATTGAATATACGCATGCATGAAATTTAATCCTTTGTTTTATTTTTTTTTCCATAATTCTTTTTTTGGGGGGGGGGGGGGGGGGATATAGGATGTTGTGTCATACAACTGTGAATTTGCCTTCCATTATACATACCCAAAAGAAAAATGTAACTTTCCTATTTTCGTGCATTCAAATATGCATTTGATATTTTATTTTTGGGGGGCTCTCTTTGGACTACCTAAATTATTTTTATTTACATATCTATTTAGAGCATGGACTCAAGACATTATGCATCATTCACTGATGTCTTACGGGGGAATATTAGTCTTGAGGATGAACTTTTCGGTGTATCTAAAAATAGTCCCCTGTTAGTCGAAGATTCTCCACTGAATGATGAAGTTGCCACTACTAAGAAAAAATCAACATGTGGTACCAACTTCAGTGCTGAGGAAGACAAGTTGCTTGTAGCAGCATGGTTCAATACCAGTGTCGATCCTGTGTATGGTAATGAGCAACATAAAACAACATTTTATGGCAAAGTTGCAAAATACTTCAAGGACCACAAGACTGATTCTACACGTAGTATTGCATCCCTAACAAGCTGATGGGGAACGATTAATAGGGAAACAGTTAAATTTTGTGGGTCCTTAGCTAAAATTGAAGCAAAGAATGAAAATGGGACCACGGCTGATGACAAGGTATAAATTTTGCAATGGTCCTTAATTTTTTTAAATTTACAATACAAATGAATTGTTTGAAGAAATTAATTATGTTATATTTATATAATTTTTTTTAGATTGAGAAAGCAAGGGAATTGTTTAAAGAAATTCACAGTTACGTTTTTCAATATGAACATTGTTGGCTAATGTTGAAGGATCTTCCAAAGTGGGCAACTACTATGCCTAGGGAAGATTCAAGAAAAGAAATGCCTCAAACTCCAGATTCAATAGATCAAGGAGGGGGGGTTGATGGCACTATGGTTTTCGATAGGCCAATAGGTAGAAAAGCTGAAAAGGCTAATCGAAAGAGAAAAGATGATGATGGGAAAGATGTTACAACGGAATATTTGAAAATGAAAATGAAAATTCTTGAAGAAGGTTGTGCACAAGAAAAAGAGAAAGTACGTATCAAAGCAGAAAAGTTTCGCTTGCAAGAGTTGAAAGAGAATGAAAGAATTATGATGCTAGACACAAGTGGCATAAACGAAGTTCAAAGAACTTTTTATGATGGACTCAAGAAGGAAATCCTTGCAAAAAAAAGATCAAGTCGTTTGTTGGGTTGAGATGATGTTGGTGATGTCTTGTTTCAACCTTATTTTGGTAGTAACTTATTTTAGGCCTTGATATGTATTTTGTGGCATTTTTTGGGTGTAGCTGATTTGAGGCCTTGATATGTATTTTGTGATCTTAGTAAAAGGTCTTGACTCTTTTATTATGTGATCTAAGTAATCCTAACATTTTAGCTTATATAAAATGTCGTGTATTTTCTATGTTTAATTTTTATATTACTATAGAATTTATATTACTGTTTAATGCTGGTTAGTGACTATTGTTTTAGTAACTGCTGCAGTGCAGTTTGAAATTGGTTAAGGTTGGGTAGTAGATATTAGATATATGTGTGTGCTAGATGATAGCAAATGGGGGGATATTGCCATGTATATATACTTTGAAACCTCAAATCTTTATGTGGTTGTTTTCTACTGTTTATGTGGCTGCCTGAAGGCTCAATGATGGAAATTAAGTTTATGTGGCTGTTTACTGCTGTTTATGTGTGTGCTAGATATTGTGTTAGTTGTGTGTGGTATGTGTGGCTGTTTACTACTGTTTATGAATGATATTGGGTGGTTTATGAACTGAAAGGTGACTTGTTCTAGTTGTGTGTGGTATATTTATAGCTACTACTTATTAAAATTTCATTGCTTTGGATGGGTTTTGGTATGGAAGGTTATTACATTGTAAATTGGGCATGGTTAAATTTATTAGGCTCTAAGGACTAAGATATACATGCACCTACTTCAAACCTTTGATCTCTTTAATTGGTTACAATATAGACTAGGCTTTATAGATTCATTTTTGTGCACTGCCTCTATATGCGGCAATCTAAGCTCTTAAGGTTGAAAGAAGTGCCAAGGAAATAATAGAAGACAACAAAATATGTCTTATTGATAGTCTACTCTAGATGGTAATGAGATAGGCATCAGGGTACACTTTGTTTTAGCTCCCTCTGCTTGAGGGTTACACTTTATTGCCTACAAATCAAGATATTTGTCAAACTTTTTTTCTCTTTCTTTCTATAAATTTTTGTTTGTCTTCCATAAAAAAGAAAATAGAAAAAAAGAGGACGAAGAGTAGCACTTACCTTTATATATACTGTGTTATTACTGACATGGGTCATTGTTTTAAAGTTATTGATTTCATTTCATATTATGTTTCTTGCATCTATATTGATAATTGCTTTCTAATGTTTTCTTCTAGTTTATCTCCATGGGTTGTTCTTTTTTTCGTAAATTGCTTGATGATGACTCAAATGAAGATGAGATAATTATAAAACTTCTCACGGGTTCGACATCACAACGTAAGCATCGTCGGTATATCGACCGTAATCATTTGGCAAGCCAAGAAGGCTTTATGATGACTACTTTGCCGAAGAACCTGTATATCCTCCCAAATTATTTCGAAGGAGATTTCGAATGAGACGTTCTCTTTTTCTCTAAATCCTATCTAAGGTGGAAGCTCGTGAACCTTACTTTATCCAAAAAAGAAGTGCTACCAAAAAGCTTGGTCTATCTCCCCTTCAAAAGATGACCGCTGCACTTAGGATGCTTACTTATGGAGTAGCAGCTGATTTTATGGATGAATATGTGAGAATAACAGAAACCACTGCAATAACTAGTATGAAAAAATTTGTTGCAGCAATGGTTGCTATTTTTTCAGAGGAATACTTGAGGTCACCAAACAATGAAGACATCGCTAGATTGTTAGCCCATGGCCAAAACTGTGGATTTCTAGGCATGTTGGGAAGTATTGATTGCATGCATTGGAAATGGAAAAATTGTCCAACTGCATGGAAAGGGATGTATTGTGGCCATATTCGTGAGCCAACTATTATTTTGGAAGCAGTGGCTTCATATGATCTTTGGATATGGCACTCATATTTTGGGTTACCTGGGTCAAATAATGATATTAACGTGTTGGAGCAGTCTCATGTATTTCCTGAGCTTGCACAAGGACGTGAACCTGTAGTTAATTACTCAATCAATGGTCATGATTACACAATGGGATACTATCTTGCTGATGGCATATATCCAAAATGGTCAACATATTTGAAGACAATCCCATCTCCATTAGGACCAAAAAGAAAATTATTTGCAAAAGCTTAGGAGGCATATATGAAGGATGTAGAGCGTGCATTTGGAGTGCTTCAAGCACGATTTGCAATTGTACGTGGACCTGGACGGTTTTTTTATCATGAAACACTACAAGACATTATGAAAGCATGCATAATTCTTCATAACATGATTATTGAAGATGAGCAGGATAAAGCTAAAGCAGTGGACTTAGATTATGAACAAATTGATGAGATTTCATGTACACCAATGTCACGTGAGCCGACAAATGAATTTACAGAGTTCATTCAAGTTCATCAATGCATTAGGGATCGAGAAGTTCATTCTCAACTCCAAATGAATCTCGTTGAACATTTATGCCAATTACATGGAGAGTCATGAAAACTTTTGGTTTTGTTTATTTGTCTCTTCTTCTTTATGGAGTTGCCATTACAACTTTTGATTTGGTTTATTTGTTTCATTTTGTTTATGAAGCTACCATTAAAACTCATTGGCTATGTTGTTTTGTTGTGTTAAGTTTAGTATTAGCCAATTGTTTTGTTGTGTTAAATTTAAGTACTATTTGTCATCATGGAAGTGGCAAGCTCAACTATGTTTAATTTAATGGGTTCTGTGTGAGTTAATGTTATTGGATATGAGTTATTTGTGTAAGTTTTTTATGGACTACATTGGTAGTTTAGTTCAGTTGAAACAACTTCAAATTGACAGGTTGGCTTTTAGATTGCATATGTTTTTGGCTTTTGATATGAGCCTTGACAGGTTCCACGGTGGTTTTTTTTTTTTTTTTTTTTTTATTTTACAGGTTCTGAGGTTTTTTTTTTTTTAAGTCCCCAGGTTTTGATTTTTTTTTTTTTTTGAAGGTGACAGTTTCTAAGTTTTTTTTTTTTTTTTTTTTTAAATGCTTAAGAACCTAAGGACTTCAAAATGTTACCGTTAACTTATATTTGAAAAACTAACATGTTAGGAAAAAATATTACCGTTAGGAACAAATAATAAAGAAAGAATAAAATAAGAATCAAAAAATAATATTTAAATGAAGTGGTAAAAATATAGAACATTTGATAAATGGGATGTTGTAAAATTATGTGGTAAAATAATAAAGTAGGCTTTTGATGTGGCAAAATGGCATTTTTTTACAACATCTGCTACAGATGCTCTTCCTTAACCTTCGTTACTCTTTTCTTTTTTCTCAATCATGTCTTTCAGTCTCTCTATTTCCTCTCTTCTTCCCTAGACCTCTCTTCCTTCCTTTCATCCTCTCTCTCTCTCTCTCTCTCCAACCCGACCCACTCTCCTCCCTTTCATCCCTCTGTTTCTCTCTCTTGTCCATGCCTTTCTTCTTCTTAGTGGTGCGTGGGTTTGTGGTTGTGAGTTGTGATTTAGGTGGTTGTTTTATGGTGGTGGTGGGTTTCTAGTGGTTGGTTTTGGTTTGTTGTTGGCCTTTTAGTGGTGGTGGGCTCTGATGTGTGGTTGGTTTGTTGTGAGCTTTTGGGGTTTTTGGTTTTTAAAGGTTTTGTGGCCGGTGGTGGTTTTCGGTAGTGGTGGTGGGTTCCGGTATGGGGTGGAGTTGCAGTGAGTGGTTGTGGGTTCCGATAGGGTAGTGGTTTGCTATAGGTTTTTCAGATTTTTTTTTTTTTGTTGCTACGGTTTGACTGGGTTCTATTGCCAGTGGTGGTAGCAGTAGATATGTGGTTAGAGAGGGAGAATGGGGTTTGGAGCTTTTGGCTGTGAGAAACAAACCTCCGAGCCACTGCTATTGTGAGTCTCTTGGATAGGAACAAAGTGAGAGAGAGAAATCCAGAGATACTGTTGAGGTGAGATCAAATCAAATTTGTGTAGAGCAGAGAATAGAGAACTTAGAGAAGACACAAGTCTGTAAGGAAGAAGGAAAAAAAAAAAAAAAAGTAACGCTTTTTAACGGTGTTTAGAGACTAACTTGGATTTAGGGTTCAAATCGATCAATTTTGAAATGTGTTGGACCTAATCGACATTAGCTAAAACCTCAGGGGTGTTTATTGGAATTTACCCATTTATTTAATATTTTGTGTAAGAAATTTAGACCCCTTAAATCCAAACAGATTAAACTAGATATTCAGCCAAGTGATTAACTTAGGTAAATTAAGCAATTCTAGGTTAATAAAAATATATCATATCATGCAACAATGTGAAAAATAAATAACACACGATATGATAACCTAGGAAACCAAACTGGTAAAAACCTGGGGAGGATTTAACCTAGCTATCCTCAAGGTAAAAAGGAATTCACTATGAAAGAATTGAAGTTTACACAATAGCGACTTAGACCACTAACATCCTATTGCTACCTCAAGTAGGAAACTTACTACCACGACCATGTGACAGCTCCGAGTCCACAGACTACTTCTTTCCTTGAATTCTCAGCAAAGCACAAGCACACCTGCTTGTATATCTTGAAGCTCTTGATTCTGCAACTGAAAGATTACCAAGCTCTTGACATCAATCTTGAGATTGGAAACCCTAAGTGTATGTGAAGGTAAACACCTCTAGATCTCACAAATAAGATTCACAAACACAATATTCAAAACACTAAAAACGTGGCTAGGGTTTTCCCTTTTATACTTAGGGCAAAACATAAAACCCTATACATTAAATGGGCTAAGGCTGAGTTGGAAATTCTGCAGAAAAAACATTCTACACGACTTTCGATCGGTCAAGTCTAATTCTCAATCGATCGAGCCAGGCAAAAATGCACAGTAAATTCTGTAGTAACTTGATTCCAACTTTACATAAAAATCCCATACTTTGAACAAGTTTAAACAAGACAAAAACCGTTTTGATCATGGTTTGTCAACATTACAAAATGAAGTTCTAATACATTAGTTCCTAATTCTTAAAACCTAACAAACTCCCCCTTTGGCAATCCGTGACAAAACACAAACTTAATACAAAGCTCAAAGTTTACAAAATAAATAGCCCATTACAAACAATAGCCACTAAACAAATTCAACTTAACTACTATCTATCAGTTGCTAAAGTAGACAGCAGCACGAATGAATCAACCTGTATATTTCTGTAACACTTAACAAACACATAAACGCATGTGTGGAAAGGAAAAACAGTATAACAACAAATATGCAAACTAACTCTCCCCCTAAGTTAAATACATCAAAAATAATTTCAACTCCAGAACATTCTTGTATTTTCCACACAAATTCCCACATTCTTGTATTTTCCACACAAATTCCCACATATCATCAAACTCCCCCTTTTTGTTACGTATTGACAAAGATAACTCAAACAAAGAGTAACAACTCAACAGAGAACAAGAGGAAATAGAGAATTAAGGGAACATAAAACAGTTTAGCTCTATAGAAAATAGAGAGAACTCTCCCTATAAAGAGCAACAACTCCCTCTATGAACAACAAAGGCTAAAAAAAACTTTTCTCCCCCTATAAAAGTAGGAAAAACAAAACAAGTTTTGGGAAATACAGTTTTGGGAAAAATTTAGGAGGTGGGGATAAATAAAAAACACACAAACCTAAACAAAATTAAGTTGAGGATACACATGAAGAAAAATATTCTTTCTTTCAATAAATGCAAACTTGACATTATTTGATCCATAAACAGTTGCACGAGTAGAGAAAATATTTGCACATTGATTATCTAGCATATCTCTTAAGAAAAATATTTTCTGCAGTTCACACATCAAGAAAAATAGCATATTCTAAAATGTACAAAGGACTCAAAAACTAATCAATCAATTTTTAATTCAAGTTGAGTACCAAATTTAGCAATGCTATGTGTGAAAACAATGAGAGATATGACTGCAAAACTATAAGATAGATATAGAAAAATAATGCAACTCATGTGAATCCTAAACATAAATGATGTATGAAAAAAAATTTGGTCAAAACTCTAAAAACTGAAAACTTTTCAGTTTCGATCGATCGAATACCAATTGAGTCAAACAGATTCAAACCAAAATTTTTATCGCAATTTCGATCGGTCGAAAAACACCCTCGATCGATCGAAAATCTGAAAAATTTAAATTTTTGAAAAACAGAGCAATTTTATGCAGAAACTTCTCAAGGCACAATATTTCATGAATGAAATGTGTGAGTATGAGACTAATAGTTTTTAAAAAACACATGAATACAACCCAGATATTTCAAAAACAAGTTTATCAACCAATTTGTCCTCAAAACTCAAATTTTGTATCAAAATCAAAGAACATATAATCTTGGATGGCCAAAACAAAATCATACACAATAACATGTACAAAGTTTAGCAAAGAGTAACTTGTGTAGTGTGTGCAACTAGCAAAAACTTGAGAAACATGTGAGGTGATATGTGAATAGAAATCAATCACAATTTCTACAAAATTCATCACATAAATTTGAAAGAGACTATCACCGAAAGAGTTACATCATATAACTCTCACATCTCTTAGAATAAAAGCTTGCAATTATGTAAGTTTCTTGATTTGCCTCATAATATACACACCAATTTTAAATGATTAGAAGCTTATTAAAATGCCGGGATAATGTACACACAAATTTTAGCATTTAGTCCGAGGCTACACCTTAGTT
This sequence comes from Lithocarpus polystachyus, assembly GCA_033629205.1. Lineage (NCBI taxonomy): Eukaryota > Viridiplantae > Streptophyta > Magnoliopsida > Fagales > Fagaceae > Lithocarpus > Lithocarpus polystachyus. Next base: position 48,116,809 of record CM066163.1, read on the forward strand.
TCTTTTTGTGCATGTACTACACTTTTTCGAGCACAAAATCTTATGATATGCACTAAGGTGTTCATGATTGGCTAGTAAACAGTGGTGAGATGGTTATTTATGCTTTTTTCAGTAAGTTCAAGTCCGACAATCAAAGACATGTGACTTCAAGATCAAGATCATGTGATCAACAACTATAAACATCTTCCCACACAACATGTACTACAAAGCTCAAACTAGTAAAGTGCACTAAAAATAAGCTCACCCAAGCTAAACAAAAGTACATAAACATGTTATGTATAGATAATATGGCCAACCTTAATTATAAATCCAAGATATATAATACAAAACACATAAAAATAAATTTGGTTTAAAAAAAAATTTATGACCAAAAACAAAAAGCACACATTATGCTAAATGATTAAAAATGTAAATGCAATGCATGACAGTGCTTAACCAAGCTATAGAGGGTACACAAACAAGAAATATCAATTTCTTAATTAACCTTTGAGTACATGTACAAACTAGTACATAGTCATACAAAATCATAAATAGCTTAGCACTTATTTAACACATACTTTTTATGTTTCTCCACAATATCAAGCATGTTCTAAATTAAGAGAGAGATATCATAATTCATGTAATCCTCAAGAAAAATAAAACTAGACACAAAATAAAATATTTGTCTTTTTGAAAATTTTCAATGTTTTGGATTTTTTTTAAATAAAAACAACCTAAAAAACAAAACAACCAAAAACAAAAATAAAACATGTCTACAAATAATTGAAAGAATTAAAACAGGGACAAGTCAGCAGCACTCACCTTAGAGAATCTTTTCTCACCCATATAGCACGAATCTTCGGCTTTGTAGGTGAAAATCCATGAGAAGCTGAGTGTATTTGAAGGATTACAACAATCTTCTGAGAAAGACTGAAATCCTGCAAATTCCTTTCACAAGCCAACAAGCTCAAATTTTTTAAAAGAATATGAAACAATTTATATGGATTTATGGTAGGAGAAATATCATCACATATCCTAGATTGAAATACAGAATTTTTAAATTTCAATTTATGACAATTAAGACGAATGTGACCAGAGACACCACAAAAGTGACGAATGTGACCAGAGACACCACAAAAGTGACAAACATGAACAAATTTAGGAACATCAGTATTCCTAACAGTAAATCTAGTCTCAGATTTTGGTTTTTGCCATAACAAAGAAAAATTTGGTCTAATATGACCAACAACACCACAAAGGTGGCAAGTAGGCACAAAAACAGATTTCTTATGCTCTCTAACAATAGGTTTAGACATAAATTTAGAAACTTTAGCGTCTACATCAGAATTTTTACCTTTGTCTAACCTAGCAGAATAAGCTTTTTCTTTATTATTCCTCTTGAAAGGAAGGATATAAACTTTCTCAGTTTTAGGCTTAAGAGAAACAGAAACACTTCTGTTATCAACAGTAGGTTTGGTACTAGTCAAATTTTCAATTTTAGCTTTAAATTCAACTAACTCTTGTTCTAAGCTTTTCATCTTCTCATCTTGAAAGGAAATTTGATTTCTCAAAAATTCATTCTTTTTATTAGACTCATCTAATCTCACAATCAATTCCTCTTTTTCAAGATTAGCCAATTTTAACTCTTCCTTGAATTTCTTAGCAATTCTCATAGTTTTCAATAATTCCTTACGAAGAGTTTCACAGGCATCAAAAAGATCAACAGAAACAACAATGTCCTTTTTATTCAAATCATCACAAACATAAGCAGAAAGACACTTCAAATTATTCATGATAACAGGGATCAAGGATCAGCTCTTAGATCAAAAGATCTAACACAAAAGAGCTACCCTCTCTGATACCACTTGTAAGAAATTTAGACCCCTTAAACCCAAACAGATTAACCTAGATATTTAACCAAGTGATTAATTTAAATAAATTAAGCAATTCTAGGTTAACACAAATATATCATATCATGCAATAATGCGAAAAATAAATAACACACGATATGATAACCTAGGAAACCAAACTGATAAAAACCTGGGGAGGATTTAACCTAGCTATCCTCAAGGTAAAAAGGAATTCACTATGAAAGAATTGAAGTTTACACAATAGCAACTTAGACCACTAAGATCCTATTGCTACCTCGAGTAGGAAACTTACTACCACGACCACATGACAGCTCCGAGTCCACGGACTACTTCTTTTCTTGAATTCTCAGAAAAGCACAAGCAGACCTGCTTGTATATCTTGAAGCTCTTGATTCTGCAACTGAAAGATTACCAAGCTCTTGACATCAATCTTGAGATTGGAACTCTAAGTGTATGTGAAGGTAAACATTTCTAGATCTCACAAATAAGATTCATAAACACAATATTCACACTAAAAACGTGGCTAGGGTTTTCCTTTTTATACTTAGGGCAAAACATAAAACCCTATACATTAAATGGGCTAGGGCTGAGTTAGAAATTCTGCAGAAAAAACATTCTACACGACTTTCGATCGGTCGAGTCTAATTCTCGATCGATCGAGCCAGACAGAAATGCACAGTAAATTCTGCAGTAATTCGATTCCAACTTTACATAAAAACCCCATACTTTGAGCATGTCTAAACAAGACAAAAACTGTTTTGATCATGGTTTGCCAACATTACAAAATGAAGTTCTAATACATTAATTTCTAATTCTTAGAACCTAACATTTTGGAGAGCTTTTTGGAGGTCTGAGTTTGTTTGGGAGTGTATTTGAATAATTGAATACATTTCTATAGACAAGAGCCTTATACTTTATTTGGTTGACACCCTCTGCTCCAGGATTCAAATCCTCCTACAACAAAATATCAAATTATATATAAAATAATAGAAAAAAAAGTAGGCAGTTAAAATATAAAATGAAATTTCTAATAAAAATTTTCCTGAACTATACAATTCATTGTGAATGCTGTTTATTTACCCAAAAAAAAGAAAAAGAAAAAGAAAAAAAGATGAAAGTAGCTAGATTCTTTACTTTCTTAGGTCACAGCTTTTTTATTCCAAGTTCTATGTACTAAGCCGCAAAGTCCACAAGAAGAGAATTTGTATTTGCTATATGCATGCTTGTCAAGTCCCCCCTGCCGTCTCGTCTGAACTTGGTACTTCTCTTCAACTCAACTTCAAAAGTCATTAGGCATAATCAATTTCTCTATTAAATTATTTTATTAGGTCAATTTATTAAAAGGTTTGAGTTCCCTTAAGTGCTAAGATATAGTGGGCTGGATGGAACCCGGGAATGACATGTTTTTAGAAGGTGCAAACTTCATTATTATCCAAAATAATAATGTTATACAGACATAATAAATTTTAAAATATTTTTACAATTTATTAAGGTACTCTGTAAATTGTGATTAGTGTAATATTAATTTCACTAATTAATATTACCACTATCATTATTTTTATGAAAAGTTTTAAATATATTACAAATTTTATTATATAACTATTGTAAATTGATGTGATAGTAAATATGGTTGATAGATTTCAAAAGTCTAATAAATAAATGTTTAAACTACTTTTTTAGTGGTTGGTATCTTGTTAGTTTATAAATGTTATATTGTAAAATTTATATTATCCCAATATCTTTTATATCACTCTTATTTTTTAATTACATAACCATTCTAAACTTATCATTTGGCATGAAAAAAATAGTAAAATTAATTATGCTGAGATTATTTATTAGAGAAAATTTATTATGAGATTAGATTGATTGTATCTAGAAACATTGTAAATATTCTCTTGTTATAAATTAGTATTATATTTTGTCTCTTTACGATAAAGTGCGACCTAAGACAAAAATATATCTTCTTTAGTGAACTCCACACCACACGGTAGCGGAACGCGTGTCCACCTCGAGCCAAAGTGAATTACGGTAAAACAACGCGTTATATTATATTGCACTTGTCGTACCTTACACGGTTTCCTTATACGGTCATACCTTACTTGATAAGATCTTATGTGAAAAATGTGAAGAACACGTAAATTTACACAATTTTGCTACAATAGTCACATGAAGTGATAGAGGTGTGGACTATATGAAGGTCAAACATCTATCAATCACAACTCACTGTATGATAAAAATTTTATAAATTTATGTAGATAGTATTGCTCATTTTATATTTTGCACGTAACTTCATCTTTTTACGTCTATATATATATATATATATATATATATATAGACCCATATCGAGTTAAGTTTCACAAGCTAGTGTTTGCTCAGCAAAACTAAAGAGAGAAGGAAGAAGAAGAAGTTTAATTTCACAACCAACCTTTGCTTGAACTTGTTAGCTAAAACCTCCAATAATGCAAGCAACCAATTATAACCCATCTTCCCCCATGCTTTGTCCAATTTCATTATCATCATCACCTCGCAAGAGAAAACCCTTTAGCCTAATTGTGATTGCAAGTAGAGAAAGAAAAGGAAGAGATTATGGGGGTAAACTTGTGGATGAGAACATGATTGTGCTTCGAGTACGCATGAAGGACTTGAAGATGCAAGAGACAAAAGAGGAGCCACCTTCGAATTGGATGGAGTGGGAGAAGCAATATTATGCGTATTATGATGAGGACGTTTGTAAAGCTGTAGGACATTTACAGTCTTATTTGATGAGTATTAGGCCAAGTTTGGCATTAGTAATGGTGGCACTTGTTACTTTGAGTGTTCCAATATCTACTGGGGTGGTCTTGTTTCATATTATAGAGATGGCTAAGAGAATCTTATCTGGTTGCATGTTTTTTTAATATAAGTTATTGATATTGTATTTGCAATTAATTGGCTTGATCTAAGTTGATGTTCTCTTTACAATTGGCTTAATCTTTATCAATTACAAGTGGGTTATTATTCTCTATTCCTGTATGCAAACATGCATTCTTCCTAAGATTGCCAAGATATTTTATGTTATAATTTACAAGTTTGGTGTCTAACTTTTACCTTACATTATAATCTGATTCCTAATGTTTCAAATGCATTAGTTTTGTTTCTGATCTTTTGATATATATTGTGTCAAAATAGTCATTGTTGTTAATGAAAAATATTAATGTAGCTAACGGTGATATTTAAATATTAATATAAATGCCACCTAAGATGCCATGTAGACAGATTACATGGCATTAATTAAATAATAAATAAATAAAAAGGGTCACTACAGTTGGTTCATTTCATGTGCATCAAATCAACCGTGTGTCTCTCAAGTATTCAAAAACAAATTACAAAGTTTGCTTCAGTCAATTAAAAACCCCAATAAAGCTTCAAGATATTCATAACAAAAATCCTAAAATCACTTTATTTTCGGTACACACACAATTAATCTCCATGTCCCAGAGGAGCTCGTATATGGTGTACCCAGCATATATGCCGAGTATAACATATAATTTTTGGTCCCAGAAAGAGATTGAGATGGAGGTTATCAATCTTCAATTTAATTAAGGTTATAATTTGATTTTTTCAGCTACAATATGAAATATACCTAGCCCAAAAGCCCAGCTGATCAAAACACCACCTTTGAAACAAAACCCCAGCATCATTGGATCTAAACAATGTGAGAGTGAGAAACTAATTAGTATGGGGGACTGAGCAACGTCTTCATTTGTACATATATAAACAAGTCAGTAATAATGTAAATCCTACATCGAACCACGTATATATTGAAAGCTCAAATTTGTGTGAAAACACAAGAGCTTTTTTAGACCCTTAATTAAAATATTACGGTTAGATTGATTTTACTCTAACTTATCTAAGTGCGGAATAAGAATAAATGTTGCGCAATAAACCGATAACTACTGTAGTGTATAAACATGAACAACAAATAATAAAAGTAAAGCACAAGAGTAAGGGAAAAGAGAATGCAAATACAAGAAAACATCGTGATGTGTTATCAAAGAGAAAACCAAAGAACTTGGCGAAAAACCTCTCTGCTCCCCTCCAAGCGGTAAATTGATCCACTGGAGAATAAGTTGGATTACATGAATAGCAAAAGACTCTCCAAGCCTAGTCTACCCCATGTACTCGAGCCCTCCAAGCTCCTGCTACCAACGGACTTAGCCAAGTCTTGTCTTCTCTAGCTCTTGGGATCCCGCAATACGCCCGATTGCATCTACCAAGCCTCACCGGCTTCTTTTGGCAAATCTCCAAAGCTTCCCAAGCTCCAAAACACTCTTTTCACCCTGAAAATGTGTGGGTTGTGTTTGGGTACAAATTTCCTCTCAAGGTATGATAATGGGAGAGGGAAAGAGAAGAGGCTAGAATGATTTCGCACTAAGGATGAGTAGCTCTCTCTCAAAAAGATGGGTGTGTGTGTTGTAAAAAACCTATCTAGGGTTTTTTCTCTCTGAATGGTCTCTTTTACTTTTGTAGGTAATGAGAGTATATATAGTATGGGCGAAGGGTAAGAAAGTGTCACTTAAAAATCCTCCAGGCAGAGAGTCTCGCGGGTATCTCGTGGGAAGGCCTTACCCGCAAAATTGACAACCTGACACGACTCTTCAGCTTCTAGTCATGTGCTTCTCACATGCCCTTTTCGCGGGAACCCTTCTCGCAAACTTCTCACGAGCTAGTCACGAAATGCACTGATCTTCATTTCATGCTCGATTCTTCACCAACTTAATACTAAACCTAGTACAATAAAATCCCAAAAAATACAAGGAACAAAATTAAAGTAATTACAACACTTTTTGTCATGGAATAAAGTCAACATAAAACATAGTTGTAAATCACAACTTTATATATATATATATATATATATATATATATATAGGACATCCATATACTATACACCCAAATCCGATGAAGCGTAATATATACTATTGCAGAAGCACATCCTCTAAATCTAATGGTGGCCTCCTTCCATTGCAAATAATACCAGTTCTAGAAGATTGGAATACATCTTCTAAATTACTAGGTAGATATTCTATCCATACATTAGTGTCTACAAATAAAGCTGTTCTTCTAGCTAAACCATAAGCTAACCTATTCCCTTCCTGACGAACATGCTGAAATTGACATTGCCGTAACAAACATCCAAGCCTCTTGGACTTTCAATAATGTGACCAAACAATGTGTTACATCGACCTGAGCACTTTAAAGCTTGTATAACGTGAAGACAATCTCCTTCAATTATCATATTAAACAAACTTGGTTCCCTAGCCAACACCACAACCCTTCTTGCTACCAGCACTTCAGCCATCTCAACCGAATGGATCGAGTCGACTTTTTGACTCAAAGTTGCAATAAAATTTCCTGAGTGATCCCTAAACACCACGCCTATCCCAACACTATTCGTTCCTTCAAAAAGTGCAACATCAAAGTTTGCTTTGTAGCTTGCTTCAGGTGGAGGAGATTATAGACAGGTAGTTGGAAACAGGTCCCTGCGGCTCCCTTTGATGAACATCCCAGGACTATAAAACCAACTCCTTAGCTCTATCCCCAATCTCATGTAGCTTCCAGGTGGTTTGATGCTCCCTCAATCTGTTCCTCCTTTGCCACAAGCACCATGCCACCATTACAAACAGAGAACATCTAAAATCTAAACCTTCACTGAACAGAGCCTACAAAACCGCAAAGAAAGACCTGCAATTTTTCTGAACCAAGAAAATAAAACCCAGATCAAAAAACCAAACTAATCAGGCTTGAACACACAGCCATAGGCAGTGCATGAGAGATTCTGTATAATCCTTGCTTCCATCGCAAACGTCATCGACTGGAATATGCCGAGTCTTTATATTCAGCTTGGTAGGGAGAGAATCTTTCGTAGCACACCACAGAAAGTGTCAAATTTTTTTGGGACTCTAAGCTTCCAGATTTTCTTCCATACAGCTTGTGTGCTACCTGGCGAGGTAAAGCTTGGCATTTAGAGATTTTCGGCATCAACTAGCATACGATAGGCACTCCTAACACTATATTCACCATCCGGAGTTAAAGGCCAAATCAAAATGTCCTCATCCCAACCTTCACTCACAGTTATCCTCCCCACCATCTCGGCTTCCTAAAGGAGAAAGCAGCTTGCCAATATTCCCGGATCCCAAATCCTAGTGTTTTGGATAGAATAGGTCACAAACCTAAGCCACTAAGGAACTTGCTCTTGGAGACACAATCTTGCTACAAGGTAGTTTAGGAAGCCAATGGTGACTCTAAACATCAATTATTTCACTGTTCCCAACCCTCCATATTGCCCCTTTATTAATGACCTCTTGAGCTTGCAAAATACTCCTCCATGCATAAGAACACTTTGGATGAATAGGAGCCTCCAGAATGCTACCATTCGGAAGATACTTGGCACTAACACTTTGTAAATTAATGTGCCTTTGTGATGAATAAGACGCCAAACCTGTTTTGTCAACATAGCATTATTGAACTTTTGGAAATCCTGAAATCCCATACCCCCAATTGATTTAGAAGAACAGAGAGAGCTCCATTTAACCCAATGAATTTTCTTTGAATCTCCATTACCCCACCAAAACATTAGGATTATTGCTTCAATATCTTTGCAAAGACCAACTGGTAACTTGAAAACACTCATTGAAAAAACTGGGATAGATTAGGCCACAACATTAATCATGACCTCCTTACCAGCCTGAGACAAGAGCTTTTTCTTCCACCCCTACATCCTAGCCCATATCCTCTCTTTGATTTGAGTAAAACATGTTGTCTTATTTCTGGCAACAAAAGAAGGAAGCCCCAAATATTTCTCATAATGTCAAATGGCCAAGACATTTAGAGCCACTTTGACAGCCTCCTGCAAATTCTTATCTATATTCTTGCTAAACAAAAGAGTTTTTTTCTCCTTATTTATCATCTAACCCGAAAGCAACTTCATAATAAGCAAGCAACTCCTTAATTTTGTTACACTCTTCCAACGTAGATCTGCACAGGATCAAACAATCAGCTGCAAAAAATAAATGGGTTAGTTTACGTCTGTTTCTACATATAGAAAACCCTCGAATTTCTCCTCAAGTAGCAGAATTCCGCAACAAAGCATTTAACCCTTCTGCACAAAATAGAAATAAAGAGAAAAAGGATCCCCTTGTCTCAGACCTCTTAAGTGTGTAATCATGCCCTTCAGTTTTCCGTTCACAAGAGTAGAGTACGATACTGTGGTGATACACTTCATTATCAAAGCTACCCATGATTCCTGAAAGCCCAATTTGAGAAAAATTCTTTCCAGAAAACTCCACTCCACCATATCATCGCATTTTCTCATATCCAACTTTATAGCCATGAATCCTTTCTTTCCTGTGCAACTAGTCTTCATATGATGCAAAGACTCAAAAGCGATTAAGATATTATCAGTAATCAATCTATCTGTAGTAAAAGCACTTTGAGTCTCTGAAATAATAGAATCAAGCATAGGCTTTAGACAATTAGCAATCACCATGCTAATAATTTTATAAATCACATTACAGAGGCTTATAGGTCTAAAATCAGATACCATTTCCGTGTTATAAACTTTAGGAATCAAAGTAATAAAAGTGTGATTTATAGATTTTAGGATGGAGTCCAAATTTAAAATAGATAGCACAGATTGAGTAACATCCTTATCTACATCAGTCCAGTAAGTCTGAAAAAATAAAGGTGGCATGCCATCTGGTCCTGGAGCTATAAGCGGGGCCATCTCCCTAATTACTTTGTCCATCTCCTTACTAGTATAGGGTTTATCAAGTCTAGCTCTCATCTCATCAGTAACCACAGTTTGGACTCCATCCAAGATATGATTTAGATCATGTGGTTTTGAAGAAGTGAAAAGCTGGGAATAAAATTCATTCAATAGGACCGAAAATACCTATTCATCCTCTTGCCACACTCCCTGCCCATCACGTAGACCCTTAAAGAAATTATTCCTCTTCTTTTGAGTTGCTGAGCCAGAAAAAAAATCTAATATTCTAATCACCACTCTTCAACCACTGAATACGGGATTGTTGTTGCCTCATCTTTTCTTCCTTATCATATAAAACATTCAATTCCTTCTTTAGCTGAGCAACTTCCTCATGATCACCAGATCTGGCCAAGGCCTCCTCTGCCCTCTATAATTGATCCTTCGTTTGCTTAATATTTCTCTGCACATTGCCAAAGTGGTCTCAACTCTAGGCCTTCATAATTTTCATGCATTTCTTCAATTTCTTTTGTAGCAACAAACATAGGTGTACCATCAAGAAAAAAATCTTATGCTCTAACCCTTTCAAGCTTGAGCAGAAGGATGCCTCTTTAGATCATGCTGAAGATGGGTATCATCTATGCTATCATCGATCTCTCCAATGTATGCCTCGGCCTAGGCCAGACATGGAGAAAATCTTAACCTATGACTACGGCGCCTCAGAGCGCCTGGACCCTGCCCAGCCATGTCATCGGCCTCCAAATCCATGTCCAAATCAAATATGAGGTCATCCTATAGCTCTACGCCCCCTGGGCCTCCTCCCTCCTCGATTTGAGGGAACTATGAAGAACCACCTCCTAAACTAGTGCGGGACTAAGATGAGGCATTGGCTGTCTCCACTGAACATCGGCTCTAGGTGCGATGTGCTATGTGTATGCCCCAGTGGGTGCGGCGTCATCACCACCACGGTTAAAACGCCGTTGAAGGGTCTATACAACTTGCATGCTGGCTGAGATAGTGTCATTGTCACTAGTAGACGAGTCTACTCGAGATGGAACAATAGCAGGAGCCTTCCCGCGATTCTCACTAGATCTCACCCGTTGAGACATGAGCTGCAAAAGCAAATTCAGATTTGGTTAGTAAGCCCGAAGCATATGGCAATGCAAATAGGTAGGTAAGTATGTCTAACCCTACTGCCTAATGTATATCATGCATGTTCATACCAAAATTTCATGTTTTCTTAAAATATCAAAGTTTTCAAAATGCTTCTCTCAGGATATATATTAGGTGGAGGTCGTTTAATCTTACCTCTTTTGCCTTAAAAGTATTTTTCAAAATGCCTCTCTCTCAGGATTTATATTCAGCGGAAATTTTTTAATTCTATCTTTTTTGCCTCAAAAGTATTCGTTCAAAATGCCTCTCTCAAGATTTATATTCACTGGCGGTTGTTTAATCTTATCTGTTTTGCCTAAAAAGTGTTCGAGTTTTCAAAACACCTCTTTCTCAGGATTTATATTCAGCAGAGGTTGTTTATTCCTATCTCTTTTGCCTCAAAAGTTTTTGAGTTTTCAAAATTCCTCTCCCTCAAGATTTATATTCGGTGGCGGTCGTTTAATCCTATCCATCTCTTCGAGATTTATATTCGGCGGTGGTTGTTTAATCTCTCTAATGGCTTATATTCAGCGGTGGTTGTTTAATCCTATCCATCTTTTCAACATTTATATTTGGCGGCGATCGTTTAATCTCTTTCAGGGTTTATATTCAGCGGCGATCATTTAATCTTATCCATCTTTTCGAGATTTACATTCGGCGGTGGTCGTTTAATCTCTTTTAGGGTTTATATTCGGTGGCAGTCATTTAATCCTATCCATCTTTTCAAGATTTATATTTGGCGACAGTCGTTTAATCTCTTTTATGGTTTATACTTGGCGGTAGTCATTTAATCTTATCCATCTTTTTGAGATTTATATTTGGCGGCAGTCATTTAATCTCTTTCAAGGTTTATATTCGGCGGCAGTTGTTTAATCCTATCCATCTTTTTGAGATTTATATTCATTAGCGGTTGTTTAATCTCTTTCAGGGTTTATATTTGGCGGTGGTCGTTTAATCCTATGTTTCCAAAATTACCCTCACTCAAAATTGCATTGTTCTCACATTTTCATTCTCTCAAAATTTTCTATCTTTATCATGCAAAGTCTCTCAGATTTACCTAGCTTTTTTTAGTTTTCATAGCATCCAACATATGCAAGTTCACCTATGCTACTTAAACATGAGAACGATTATATTTTCCAACAATATCATAGCATAAATGATAAAAAAAAAAACACATATATGCAAAAACTCCAAAAATAAAATAAGTGCTAGCATGCTTTCCTAGTTGCATGCTACTAACATATTTGTAGAAAAAATAAAGAGAAAGTGGAAACAGACACTGACATCAAGTGCAGAACAGAGGGTTGAAGCTGTGAACTGAAGTTAAAATCTGGACCTACTAGACCGCGACTTACTCCAGAAAATATTGAGAAGTGAGAATTTAGAGAAATGAGGTGGAAATGGTCAAAATGAGGCTTTGGGGTCCATTTATAGGCCTTTGTACGGCCTGGGCAGCCCGGCACATCTTGTGTGGCTGCTGGGTCTGCCTAGTGCACATTGTATGGCCGTCAGTCAGTGTTAACCTAGTTGGCCTTTGACCAAAAAAAAAAAAAAAAAAAAAACAGAATTTCTTGCCCAATTCTAAAGACCAAGTTAGAAAAATTCTTCGGACAAGTTACAACAGCTCAACCTTGTTAGGTGAAACCAGTCTCAAATCATGAACAATGCAGTTTTCGCGTGCAATTTTATGACAACAAAAAGTAGAATCATGTTCTTTATCCAACACCTTTCATTGAACTCGAGATATCAAATAAAGAAGGGGAAACCATAGATACCATATTTTGTCTGCCCTCGATTTGCATGCCGGATTTCGAAAAATTCCAAAAATATTATCTTTTCTTCATAGGGCTGCGAAAACATTTAGATTGGCGTGGCGCAACCCGTTCGGGCATCAAAGCATCTGAAGTACCATTTCAAGTCAAATTGACCAAAACGCCCCTGGTTAACCCTGGGTTAACCAAAAAGTCAAAGGTATTCAAAATCATCCCAAAACAAACATTTTTCATACTTTTACATCAAATCCAAGCCACTCGGAGTTTTTTGTCAACTTTGACCAAGTTTGACATGACGTTGACTCTAGAAGGCACCAAAAACCCTAATTTTTATTTGACTGTCAGAATGGGTTGGGATCAATGCCATTGCAAATATTATCAAATTCCCTTTCCAACAACTATTCATGGGTCAACATTGGAGTAAAACGGTTGAGGTATCCAGAAAACTATGCAAAGCGCATCAATATGCTTCCCGAAGCTATAACTTTTTATCCGACTGTTAAAAATTTGATTTCTTTAGTGTTTTGGAAACTAGACATCTAGATCTTTCTAGGGACACTAAGATCAGCTCAATTCGAGTCCAAGAAGACCTTTAAATATGTGTCCAAAGCTAGACTAGAAAAAGCCAAAACTACTGATGTCAGCAGGGGAGGCCGGCGACCGTTGTGTGGCTGCTAGTGGTGGCCGACACACATTGTATGGTTGTTGGAAACTGAAGGGTCAATTTTCAGCTATAAATGCTTCCAAACCCTTCATTTTGCAAGAAAAAGTAGATTTTAGGCAGTTTTCTGGGCATATTCTCTCTCTCTCTCTCTCTCTCTCTCTCTCTCTCTCTCTCTCTTTCTCTTCTTTTTAATTTCTCTCCCAAACACATCTAAACACCTTTGATTCTTCTCTTTTCTTTGCAATCACAAGGTAGTGTTCTGGCACCCAATCTTTCTCTCCTTAGTTCCATACCTTGGATTTGAGGTTTAGGGGTATAGATGTAGCTTTTTAGCTACAATCCACACCTTTTTCTTTCTATAGCTTTTTTTTGTTCAATAATATACTTTATTGCTTTTCTTAGCATGTTCTTGTTTCCTAACACGTCTTTATGGCTTTTCAAGCATGTTTCCTTGCTTTTTCCAGGATTTATTGTTTTGAAGTTGTTGGCCTAGCTTTCTTGGGGTAGGATATGTCTAAATTTAATATTTGTGCTTAGATCTACATGCCTATGTGTTCTTTGCCATGTTTATGTTTAGATCTACATGCCTAAGTGTTCTTCTCCATGTTTATGCTTAGATCTATGTCTCTTTGGGCCCCATGTCATGCTTATGCTTAGGTCCTTGTGCTTATGTGCTCCATGCCATGTTTGTGTGGTTAGATCTATATGCTGGTTGCTATACCATGTGCTTCTATAGCCCTTTTGTCCCTTGATATCTCTCTTTCTTGTGTTTTGGCCCTTATTAGTGGGGTGTAGATCTAGATCCCGTGGTCTAGGCCTACATCCACACACCTAGGCCTATATCAAAGGGTTTGGATTATTTCCCTATTTGTCTATGTTTGCTTGCTTGCTTCTATGCTTTATGTCAATGTTAGCCTCTCTAGATTTAGGCTTTGCCACGCTTTGCACCCTCCATGGACTTGTACTTGTTAGTCTCTGGGGCCACTTGCTCGTGTGGTTGCATCTGTCCCTCCTAGGGCTTGTTTAGATGTAACCACTTGTGAGATACACCTTCGTGGTGTTGGTGCACTTGATACACACCTTTCTCCGCTCCGTGCGATGTTTATGTGCTTGCCTTGCTAGCTTTATGCCACCCGTATGGTTTTCTTTGCTTCTTTTGCATCTTTGCACGCTTGCCTACATATTCATGCGAGAGTTTGTTTGTCGTTCATGCTCCAATCCAATGGAACTATGGACACTCGATCCAAACCTACATTTGTCCTCCTAGGACACCCTCTTTTGTTTGATAACATGCTTGTTTGCCCTTTCATATGCTTAGCATGCTTTTTTTTACCCCCATTTGGCTTTTTTTGGTAGTATGTTCTTTGCATGCTCTCCCTATCTCCTTTGTTTCTTTCTTTGCTTGTTTGTTGGCTTATTTCTTTCATCTTTGCATGTACATGCATGGAGCATGGATGCTTGGAGCAAGGGTACGACCTCCTAGGCGTGAGCAAAAAGGGCAAGGACATAAGCAAGATGGGCAAAGACGCAAGCAAGAAGACACAAAGCCCAAAAAAGGGCTATGATCAGTAGATTAGGAGGCCTAGCCCCACCAAAATGGTTTTCTCTTTCTCCCTCTCTTTAAAACCTCTTCCCTAAAGCATGCATTAGGGTTCTCCCTCTCCTTGCACCCTTTACTTTTCCTGCTCCTTGCTTAGGCCGCATTCCCTGGGTATGATAATGTTTGTTTTACATTTCCTGTACCTTGCTAGGCCATACCCTTGGAATATTGGCATTGTCTGATTTACTATCCTGCTCTATGTGATAGCATTGTGCATGATGTATGTATGTATGTATGTATGTATGTATGTATGTATGTGTGTGTGTGTGTGTGTGTGTGTGTGTGTATGTGTGTGCGTGTGCGTGTGCGTGTGCGTGTGCGTGTGCGTGTGCGTGTGCGTGTGCGTGTGCGTGTGCGTGTCTGTGCTTGGGTGTGTGGGTGATCGTGTACTTTGCATGATGGACTCTCATGGTTATGTGAGTGACCTTCTTTGACCATGAGTGCTTTTGATCTTGTGGCATGAGTATGTGCTCAAGGCGATTGCTGTAAGTGCATATTCATGTCATACTGTGCGCATAGTCACTGCGGTGTGATCATCCCGATCCATGTCACCAAGTGACATCAGTTTCCCCGTGTATGCATCACATATCAACACATTTAATGCTTTGAGGGGCTCTGGCTCATCCTAGCACGAGCATGTTGGCATGCACCATATACACAGACACGAAACCTTGCCGGTGCACCAAACGCAAAACTCTACTAGATTTTCTCTGTGAAAATGGTTCATGCTCATTGCCGTGTTCTCATGTCAAAAGCTTGGTGAGAATAGCATTTGATGTGCTATGACGCATCTGAGTTGAAAAGCTACCGGATTTTCGCCATGAAAATAAGGTGAAATGTTGCTGGATTTTCGCTGTGGAAATTTGGCAATGATTCCAAACACACTTGGAAAGCATCGATCGAGATCACACCCATTCTGAAACCAAACCTCAAAGCCCAATACGTTTAAAGCCCTAAAAGCTAATGCCAATAGCTCGTTTTCAACTACCAATGTCCTTAAATTATGATTTTACCAAAATAGAGGACTGTCTACGGACAGGCTTTATGGGGTACCTAACAACTTCCCCACACGTAACTAGACTTTCAAACTCAGGAATCAAGATTTTTTTATCCATTCACATTAGATTAGGAAAAATACCCTTTTTCTTAACCTAGGATCGATAATAAAATCAAATAGAGTAAGGTGGACAATCACACCTTAGAAAAACCCAATGATTGGAGGCGACTTTACTTACCCTTGGTAATTTTCTTAAAATCGACACATATTCCAATCACACAGCCGAGGTACAACACACCTCCACCTCCATATATTCTCGCACTGAGAGAGAGGTGGGGGAGTGTCGCTGCGATGGGTGGTCAATCAGCCACAAGGCGTCGACATAAGGAAAGATGTGAGGTTAGTATGGGAAATCCGAGAAACCTCCTTCGCATGTCCATCCAATCAAAGAGCAACACGTAGCCATAATCAGACGTGTAGGTTAAGGCACATTTAATGCAACATGAATGGCATCCAAATATAGAAATCCTCGTCAAGACAAGTACAATCAGTCAATATTCCTACAATCGTCCAAAAGATCGACGAAGGAATAAGGGAGCAACTAACGAGTACCAAAATTACAGGTTTGTCATACAACTGACGAGCATTCAATCTACAAGCCCGTTCATATAGAGGATGAGCATACAATCCATAGGGTTGTCCATGAGAGGACGACCATACAACATTTATGGCACAACCATTAATGGTTTCGTAACCGATGGGCTCCAATGGTGGCCGACCATGAGCTATTTCAGCCTCATTTAAGCTCAGACATACATTACAAAAGATAGCCAAGAAAGCAATTAAGAGGTTGTCATCGGTTACACTCTTAATGAGCCTCCCAACAGCTATACTAATGCTATAAATAAGCCACCAAGCACCAGGAGGAAGGTACACAAATTTAAACATACAAAATTACATTCTGATTCTCTAAGAGATATTAAGAACTCCACTGACTTTATTATCGGAGAACCTTTGGCTAACACCACTTTGGTGTCTTTTTCTCTCATCTTTGCAGGAAACATTACCTCGTCATAAGCTCTGACGAGGCTATTGATTGATGACCATTTTTGGCCTCATCAAGTTTGAAATTTGAGCTTCTATATAAGAAAATATAACCAACTTCATAGTCAAATTCAAATAATTACAAGCTTGAATAATTATAAATAATATGAAAGCTATTACCGATCAGCCAATTAACTTGTCTTATAATAGGGGTCGTAGACCAGCGGTTTTGGTGTCCATGTCTTCATTTTCACAAGAATCGTGTTAACAGGCACTGTAAAGAATCGCTTTATTATGTAGATCATGACATCTATCTTTTAATTATGTCAACTTTGTTGAATTCGTAATTTCTCTCTCACACACAAAAGTAGTATTCTCTTTTTGCTGAATTAAAAACAAATTGTAGTATTATTCGTGGGAGGTATTTCTCACTTCCCTACGAATTTGGACGGTGGTACTCTTCTTTATTATATATATTTTAAAACGACCTCAATGAGTGGCAACTGGCAATGGCCCCCATTGGTGGTTATTGGAATTTAGACCGTACTCATCCTTTCTCCAAAACTTGTAAAGTCAAGGAGTATACAGTTTTTATGCAGTTTCTTTCCGTGAAAGTTTACGTGACTTGTATTGCTTCTCTAGTGAAACTTCGTCTTATGTCAAGCATCCAATTAAAAAGGGAAAAAAAAAGTAATAATAAAAAAACAAAACGGAAAACAAAATGTGAAAAAAAAAAAAAAAAGGTGAAACTTTCATCTGAATGTGCCAAACAGTAATACCCGTAGTAAAACAAATTGTCATTGTTTTTATTCCCAATATAAAGCATCCAAATCTTCCTGTTTTGTTTCACCTCTAATATTTGATTGATATCCTCTATATCTTTGCTTAGAAATTAAGAAGATATCTTTAGTATCTTCATCAATGGAGGCAACCAACCTTTCTCTACCTAAGCTTCCCTGCCCACTATTTTCTTTTACAACGCCACACCAAAGAAAACATGGTAGCTTCCATGTCATGGCAAGTGCTGGAGAAAGGAAAAGACGAGACTATTGCGGCAGGGTGGTGGATGAGAACATGATTATGCTCCGGTTACGGATTAGGGAGATGAAGACCATGGAGACGAATTACAAGCCACCTTCGAACTGGATGGAGTGGGAGAAGCAATACTATTCGCGTTACAATATGATGATGTTTGTGAAGCACTAGGGTTTCTGCAAGATTATTTGATGAATATGAGGCCAAGTTTGGCTCTTGGAGTAATAGCACTCGTTACATTTAGTGTGCTTATAACTACTGGGGTGGGTTTATTTCATGCTATAGATGTTGCTAAGAGAATTGGGTTTCATGCATGTAACCTGGTGTAGTTTCTTTTCGCATAATTCCGTTCTCAAAACCGTTCTCAAAAAGTAAGTTGGATTTGATTGTTTTAACTCCAACCTATTATTTATGGAAAATGCTAACGAATGCTCTTAGAGTATTAATTAACAATTTATTTTAAAAAAGTTTTGACATCATTTTTGTGAAAAATAAAAAAAAAACTGTCAAAATATTAATTACTTTTTTTTTTTCTTTTTTCATAAAAGTTTTCTTTTCCATAAAAGTTTCCTTTAACTGGATTGTAACCAATGCTGAAAGACACTAGTTAACATGACCCATTACCTATAAATCTAGCAAGCTAGTTATATTATAGTTAAATTATATGTTGGAATTGATTACAATCTTTTTTCTCTTTTTTTTTTTTTTTTTGAAAACAATTAATTAGTAAATTTTGGATATGATCAGTTTTTTTTCTTTGTATTTCTAAGGAGAAATAATTAGTTTCAATGTGGTCAATGACCTTTAAGTCAACTAATACTTGTATTTCCAATGTTGGGTTCGAATCTCTATCCCTCCGCTTAAGATGTATCCCAAGAAAAGGGAATAGCTTTGATGTCTCTTCAATACTGTAACACTACTGAATTGACATGTAATGATAAGTGGTAATAAAAGTAGTATAAGCAGTGGACTTATGTAAAAATGTTGTTATTTCATTCATGACTTCTCAAGCTAGCATTTATGAAAAATATTGTTAAAAAAAAATTATCTCTCTAACATTAGACAACTATTTGTACTTGTTCGTTTAGATTCCTATAAATCAGATTTGTTTAACCTAATTAATTAACCAAGTAGTTACTTAGGTTAATTATCTAAGTTAAACTCAAGCAATCATATTACTTAATGCGGGGGAAAAAAAAAAGATAGCAATATGATGACTCAAGAAAATTAATAAAACCAACCATTTCATGATAAAATACTTAGGGATGATCTAACCTAACTATTCTCATGGTAAACAAATTCACTATGATAGAATGGAAGTTTACAATAGATTTTCTCCCTAAAATCTAAAACTGCATCTTGTAGAACTTACTCACAAGACCACGTACAACTCCGACTCTACGGACTCTTCTATCTTGTATTTGCGGAACACAAACACCCACATTTGTGACTTTGAGATCTCACTAAAAGGTTTCAAATCACCATCAGTGGTAGATCTTTATGCAACATCTTATTTCCACCAGTTCTTGATTGTAGATCTTGTTCCAGTAGATGTTTATAGAGTTAGAAGGTTACGGAAACCTTATAGATCTCACAGGAGTAACTCACAAGATTTTTAAGAACTTCTAAAATGTTTTCCTTTTATACCTAGTAGTGTTGGACTGAAACCTTAAACGTTTTCGCAGGCTTTGGTCCTAGTTTAAAATCTAAAGAACATGACTTTCGATCAGTCGAACCTATCTTTCAATTGGTCGAGCTTCATAGTAACTTCTTCTTTCTGCAGTTTGACAGTTCTTGAATCTTGACTTGAAAAATCTTGAGCAAAGCCTAACACCTAATCTAGACATGTTTTTATTTTCAGTTTGTTAACATACATAAATTTAGAAACTAAACATTTAACCCTAAATATTTAGAAATTAACCATTTGTATTATTACGTTGTTACCAGATCCATAGAATTGTGTCATTCCCTTTGATTGGTGAAGACCACTAAATCTCTACTAGTACTACTTGTGTAAAATCAAAGAACGATTAGTGTTACACTGGATTCCATTTTCTTGCTTCTACAAGCAGGGACAAAACCACCCTTGAACCGGGGGGGGGGGGGGGGGGGGTGGGGGAGAGGACAATGGCCCCCCTATCTTTTTAAAAAGTATATATTATTATATATATATATATATATATATGTGTGTGTACTAATTTACGTAATTTTGTTTTATAAAATTACATTTTGTTTTCCTTTAACAATATCATTGATATTTTTAAGAGTAATACTATACTCACAAATTTTTTTATAAACATTTTTACAAATTGTTTTGGTACCAAATTTTTATTGGTTCGCATATAGGCCATCACTCACATCATTGTTTTACTTATCAATAATCACTTATCATATTAGTAATTTATAAAAAAACTTGTAGTTCTAGCATTTTTCCCATTTTAGTGACCATAAAAAAAAATTTATAGATCTAAAATCTAAAACAAAATATACAAGCCAAAAAAAAAAAAAAAAAAGCCTCAACAACAAAAATTACCAGTAAAACTAAAAACAAAATTAAACTCAATTAACTAATTTTATCCAAAATAAATAACCCTACTCTTTTAAAAATTCGAAACAAAAATAATTTTGTTCTTATTGTAACACCCCAAACCCAAACCAAGGATTTAGATGCATAACCTGTTTTAGAAATAATCAACAATAATATAATGGAACAGAGCGTAATTAATTAACCACAAATAAACTTCTATCCAACATGAACTCTCCTATAAAATCCATAAAAATACAAAATCCTTCACAATAAAGTCTCCAAATACAATCTCAAAATGGTTCCACAAATGTCAAACTCATTGTCCCTAAGAAAAATATACTAAAATAATTCACCAACTATCAAAGCTCCAAAAGAAGTCGTCAATCTAAGGCTCCATTGATCTACCATCAAAAGACATTCCATTGCTCAAATCTGAAAGGGGTGGAAAAAGAGGGTGAGCTAGAGGCTCAATAAGAGACTACATAACAGGAGGATGTCTTTCAAAACAAAATATTAGTATCATTGACAAAATATAGTCTACACGAAACATTTACAAATAGTTTTAACAGTAATATAATATATTCTATAGAACTGTTAAAAATAAAACATTTCACTGTAACGCTATAATCATTAAATAAAATAATAACCACTTTAATATGCCAATATGCACCAAATAGGTATGAAAAATTTATTATAAAAATAAATAAACAATTTTCCACTTACAAAGATCTGTAGCAATAAAACAGTAGTTTGATATGGATAATATTAGTCAAACATAGACAAAAGCTGCTAAACACTCGGTGGGTGATTCCCATGGGAAGCAATAACACTAACCTCAAAGAGGCAACGCTAGCTCCAAAGAGCAACAGTAACACTGCACCACACCACACTAACACTACATCGGCCGAAGACCAACACTTAACCCTGTGTTGGCAAAGGTTGCAGACTGTCTAGTTGACCATTTGAAACATTCTTGACATATACAGTTTCATAATAATATACAATAAATAATAGAATTTGAGTATGTATAAAGCACTAACAATGGTATAAGTTTTGGAAACTTCACTTTTGCAATTATGTATATGTATATATATATAAATATATTTTTACCACAAATATATATATATATATATATATATATGTATATAAATATATACGTCTTGAGAGATGTCATGTGCTGAAGTTTACTTACCTCTAACTGTTAAACCAAACTTCACTTCAATTGCTCGAAATGATGTCAACTAGAACCTAAATAAAGATTAAATAACTCAATAAGGGCAGGTTTAAAGTAACCACAAAGTCCTCTGATAAAACAATTCCTCAGCCACTATAAAGATTTGGCAAAATAAAAGAATTAACATATCTTTCTAATATACCCCCATACCTATTCTAGATTTTATATAATTGTATATTGTATATCATTCCCTAAACTAAAAATTGGTTATCCCTACATATAAATACACATAACCATTAGAACACCACCCTAGGACATCTATAAAAGTTTAACCTATAAAGGATGAGATGTACTCCACGTACATATGAGGATCTGATTCAAAAAATCGAATAACATAATGCATGACCAATTATACTTCCATGATAATTCCACTCCTATGCAACTATCATTATAACTCTAAAAATTTGAACTAGCAAGAGACGAAAGTTACCCCTTAATCAAAAGTGCCCAGCGAAAACAATAGGCTTGCATAGATTGATGTTTACCTCAAAACCAATATAAAGTTTGCCGGTTGCCCCCTTGAAGCGCACGGTCTTCAACTCTTTTAATTTGAGAAACCCTAAACTCTACTCTTACTCTTTATACGCTAATCACTGATTCTTTTTTTTTTTTTTTTTACTCTCTGCCTCTCACGTAGGAAACCCTAACTTTCAGCTTTACATGTTAAAACTGTCCCCTACATAGGCTGGAAATTAAACTCATAATAAGGTTATTTACATAGGCTAGGACTCTAAAGAATTCCAATAACACTTAAGCTCCTAATCCAACTAGGTTTTAATCTCTTATACTTTTCCTTAACTGATAAGGAGACCAAAAGTTAAATTTGAATAAACCACAAAATAATTATTCACGTTACCCCTTATTAAATCCACTCTAGAAGCAGTTAAATTAAATTTTAAGTGAGACGGGTGTTACATTCTCCCCCTCTTATAAAATTTTCGTCCTCGAAAATTCAAAACATACCTCACTTTTGAAATAGCTGGGGATATTTGGATTGCATTTCGTCTTTACGCTCCCATGAAGCTTCTTTAATGGAATGATTCCTCCATAATACTTTGACCAAATGTATAGTCTTATTACGTAGCACTTGCTCTTTATGGTCTAAAATCTGAATTGGGACTTCCTCATAGGATAAGTTCTCTTTGACTTGAAGTGGCTCATAACTCAAGATATGAGAAGGATCAGGGACATACCTTCTCAACATGGATACATGGAAAACGTTATGTAACCTTGACAAAGCCGGTGCTAAGGCAAGCCGGTAAGCAACAGAACCAACTCTCTCCAAAATTTCAAAGGGCCCCACATACCTAGGGCTTAACTTACCCTTCTTGCCAAACCTCATAACTCCTTTCATAGGTGCCACTCGAATGAAAACCATGTCTCCTATTTCAAATTCCACTTCTCTTCTCCGTGGATCAGCATAACTTTTCTGTCTACTTTGAGCTGCACGCTACCTTTCCCGAATTACATCAATCTTTTCACTGGTCCTTTGAACAATCTCAGGACCCAAGATTCTCCTCTCTCCAACCTCATCCCAACAAACTGGGGATCTACACTTTCTCCCATACAAAGCCTCACAAGGTGCCATCTTAATACTGGAGTGATAGCTATTGTTATAAGCAAACTCCACCAAAGTCAAATAGTCATTCCAACTACCCTTGAAATCCAAGACACAAGCTCTCAACATGTCTTCTAAAGTTTGGATAGTTCTTTCAGACTGTCCATCTGTTTGAGGGTGGCAAGCAGTACTGAAGTTCAACTTAGTACCCAAGGCTTTTTGCAAACTATCCCAGAACCTTGAAGTGAATCTCGAATCTCTATCAGATACAATAGAAGCTGGTACTCCATGCAACCTCACAATCTCATTTATATAAAGTTCAGCCAGTTTTTCAAGAGAGTAGTTCATTCTAATTGGAATGAAGTGGGCAGATTTAGTCAACCTATCCACTACCACCCAAATAGCATCATGATTCTTAGGTGATCTTGGTAACCCACACACAAAGTCCATGGTGATATTCTCCCACTTCCTCTTAGGAATAGGTAAAGGTTGTAACAACCCTGATGGTCTCTGATGTTCCACTTTGACTTGCTGGCAAATCAAACATTGTTCCACAGATTGAGCAATTTCTCTTTTCATGTTGATCCACCAATAAACTTCTCGAAGGTCATGATACATCTTGGTACTACCCGGATGCATTGTATAAGGCGAACGATGGGCCTCCTCCAAAATCTCTCTTTTAATCAATGAATCATTAGGCACACAAAGCCTATTACCAAACTTCAAAACACCATCATTAGAGATATTAAAATCAAATCTACTTCCACCACGTACCTGTTCCATGATCTTAAACAACTGAGGGTCACCACTTTGAGCAGCTTTGATATTATCAATTAGAGTTGGTTGTACACTTAAACTTGCCAGGTAAGATTGGGAGTCTCCAGTCACTATGTCTACTCCAAGTTTCTAAAGATCAACAATAATATGCTTCTGAGTAGTTAATAAAGCAGCTTAGAAGCTATACGACTTTCGACTAAGTGCATCAGCCACAACATTGGCTTTACCAGGATGGTAATTTATGGAACAATCACAGTCTTTAATTAATTCTAGCCATCTCCTTTGCCTCAAATTTAATTCATTCTGAGTGTATATGTACTTCAAACTTTTATGGTCAATGTATATTTCACATCTCTCACCATATAAATATTGCCTCCAAATCTTCAATGCAAAAACTACTGCTGCCAATTCCAAATCATGAGTTGGATAATTTTGTTCATAATTCTTTAGTTGTCGAGAGGCATAAGCAACCACCTTCCCGTGTTGCATTAGAACACAACCAAGGCCCTTACGGGATGCATCACTATATATCACAAAACCACCAGAACTAGATGGAATAGTCAATACTGGTGCAGAAACCAACCGTTGCTTCAACTCCTGGAAACTTCTTTCACACTCTTATGTCCAATCAAACTTTGCATGTTTTCGAGTTAATCGAGTCAAAGGAGTTGCAATACTAGAAAATCCTTCCACAAATCTTCTGTAATAACCTGCAAGGCCCAAAAAACTTCTTACCTCACTTACATTAGTAGGGATAGCCCAATTAACTACAGCTTCGATCTTACTAGGGTCCACTATAATTCCATCTCTAGAGATCACATGTCCTAAGAACACCACTTGATTCAACCAGAACTCACACTTCTTCAATTTAGCATACAACTTCTTGTCTCTTAAAATTTGCAAAACCATTCTCAAGTGTTCCTCATGCTCTTCTTGGCTTTTAGAGTAAACCAAGATGTCATCAATGAAAACAATAACAAACCGATCCAAGTACTCATGAAATACCCTATTCACCAAATCCATAAAAACAGCTAGAGCATTAGTTAGACCAAAAGGCATCACTAAGAACTCATAATGACCATACCTAGTTCGAAAAGCTGTCTTTGGTATGTCATCCTCCTTAACTCTCAACTGATGATAACCAGATCTCAAGTCAATTTTAGAGAAGACTTGAGCGCAATTAAGCTGATCAAACAAATCATCAATTCGTGGCAAAGGGTATTTATTTCTGATGGTTACCTTGTTCAACTCCCTATAGTCAATGCACAACCGCATACTACCATCCTTCTTCTTAACAAACAACACTGGAGCACCCCAAGGGGAAGCACTAGGCCGAATAAAGCCTTTATCAAGCAAGTCTTGCAATTGCTCCTTCAATTCATTGAGCTCTGTAGGGGCCATTCTATAAGGTGCTTTGGAAATTGGGCCAGTACCAGGTACTAGGTCAATAGTGAACTCAATCTCTCTGTCAGGGGGTAGTCCAGGTAAGTCCTCAGAGAACACATCTGGGAACTCTTTCACCACTGGGATGTCTTCAACTTTTAATTCTATTTTATCACCCTTCAAAGCACAAACAAGGAACCCTTCACAACCCTTCCTTAGCAATCGTCTTGCCTGCATAACTGAAACCAATAAAGGTGGTTTCACCACACGATCTCCCTCGAAGAAGAATTCTGGCTCCCCAGGAATTCTAAATACTACCTTCTTCCCAAAACACTCTATGGAAGCATAAAAAGTAGATAACCAATCCATCCCTAAAATCACATCAAACTCAAACATATCTAGCAACATAAGATCTGCTTTTAATTCCCTCCCAGAGACTAAAACATTACAAGACTTGTACACTTTATGGGTAATCATTTGTTGTCTCGAAGGTGTAGCAACACACAATTCATAATTTAAACTCTCAGGTTCCATGTTTAGCCTTTGTGCAAGTCTATGTGAGATGAAAGAATGGGTTGAACCAGAATCAAATAACACTTGTGCATGTTGATTGGAAACAAGAAGTGTACCTGAAACCACTGATGGGGATGCCTCGGCGTCCTGTTTAGTCAAAGCAAAAACTCGACCCTGAACCTTGGGTTTTTGTTGGCTCCCATTTGTATTGGTAGTTTGTTCCGCTCACAAATCTGGACAATCCTTGATGAAGTGTCCAGTCTTGCCACATTTAAAACACGCCCTTGACTCCAAATAACATGTTCCACTATGAGCCTTTCCACATCTTGGACAAGTTTTATGTGCCTTCTTATTTGAATTAGGCACCCCTTGCCTCTTGAATGAACTTCCACTAGACTTTCCCTTAAGAAAATTACTCTGGTTTGGCTTCCTCTCTTGATCATTGGCCCTTGAGAGACGATTGCAATTTCTCTCTGCTATGAGAGCTCGATCCACCACTTCTGTGTATGTTTCCAATTTGAACATGGAAACCGGTCCCTAAATTTCCTCCCTTAAACCTCTTTCAAAATGCCTAGCCTTCCTTGCTTCCGTGTCAACCATGTGTGGAGCAAAGCGAGATAATTCAGCAAATTTCCGCTCATACTCATACACTGATTGAGTACCTTGTGCTATGCGAATGAACTCAGCTTCCTTTTGCACCATCAAACTATCAGGAAAATACCTCTTACGAAAGAGCTCAACAAAATGCTACCAAGTTATAACTTCTCTTCCATGTGTCCTCTCTGTGGACTCCCACCATTCCAATGCATCACCTTTCAGTACAAAAACAGCAAGGATAACTCGTTGCTCATCACTAACTTCCATTGCTCTAAAGAGCCTTTCTATCTCCTTAAGCCAGTTGTCAGCCTCTATTGGATCCTTTGTACCCTTGAAAGTAGGAGGGTCAAGCTTTCTAAACTTTTCCAAAGCACTAGTCGGATTGGTGGCTCCTACTTGATGTTGCACTATATTGGTTAAACCCCAAATGGCTTCGATAATAGCCTGAAGATTAGTGGTTCCCCCATCATTTGGTTGATAATTCTCTGGGTCCCTCCTTGGTGGAGCCATCTCTCTAAGCAACACAACAAGATATCATAAGTAAAGATTTCAAATATTCCCGAGGGTCAAAACCAAACACATAGATAGTACACAATCATTCCTACACACTCTAGAATAAATAAATAAATAAATCAAATAAAATCGCTATGAAAGGTCAAATAATCCTAACACTAAATTCCTTGTAATCACACTCTTGTTCCAAAATAATCTTAAGATTAAACCTATAAGTCTACAGAATCATAAACCTATGCTCTGATACCATAACTGTAACACCCCAAACCCAAACCAAGGATTTAGATGCATAACTTGTTTTAGAAATAATCAACAATAATATAATGGAACAGAGCGTAATTAATTAACCACAAATAAACTTCTATCCAACATCAACTCTCCTATGAAATCCATAAAAATACAAAATCCTTCACAATAAAGCCTCCAAATACAATCTCAAAATAGTTCCACAAATGTCAAACTCATTGTCCCTAAGAAAAATATACTAAAATAATTCACCAACTATCAAAGCTCCAAAAGAAGTCGTCAATCTAAGGCTCCATTGATCTACCATCAAAAGACATTCCATTGCTCAAATCTGAAAGGGGTGGAAAAAGAGGGTGAGCTAGAGGCTCAATAAGAGACTACATAACATGAAGATGTCTTTCAAAACAAAATATTAGTATCATTGACAAAATATAGTCTACACGAAACATTTACAAATAGTTTTAACAGTAATATAATATATTCTATAGAACTGTTAAAAATAAAACATTTCACTATAACGCTGTAATCATTAAATAAAATAATAACCACTTTAATATGCCAATATGCACCGAATAGGTATGAACAATTTATTATAAAAATAAATAAACAATTTTCCACTTACAAAGATCTGTAGCAATAAAACAGTAGTTCGATATGGATAATATTAGTCAAACACAGACAAAAGCTGCTAAACACTCGGTGGGTGATTCCCATGGGAAGCAATAACACTAACCTCAAAGAGGCAACGCTAGCTCCAAAGAGCAACAGTAACACTGCACCACACCACACTAACACTACATCGGCCGAAGACCAACACTTAACCCTGTGTTGGCAAAGGTTGCAGACTGCCTAGTTGACCATTTGAAACATTCTTGACATATACAGTTTCATAATAATATACAATAAATAATAGAATTTGAGTATGTATAAAGCACTAACAATGGTATAAGTTTTTGAAACTTCACTTTTGCAATTATGTATATGTATATATATATATATATATATATAAATATATTTTTACCACAAATATATATATATATATATGTATATAAATATATACGTCTTGAGAGACATCATGTGCTGAAGTATACTTACCTCTAGCTGTTAAACCAAACTTCACTTCAATTGCTCGAAACGATGTCAACTAGAACCTAAATAAAGATTAAATAACTCAATAAGGGCAGGTTTAAAGTAACCACAAAGTCCTCTGATAAAACAATTCCTCAGCCACTATAAGGATTTGGCAAAATAAAAGAGTTAACATATCTTTCTAATATACCCCCATACCTATTCTAGATTTTATATAATTGTATATTGTATATCATTCCCTAAACTAAAAATCGGTTATCCCTACATATAAATACACATAAACCATTAGAACACCACCCTAGGACATCTATAAAAGTTTAACCTATAAAGGATGAGATGTACTCCACGTACATATGAGGATCTGATTCAAAAAATCGAATAACATAATGCATGACCAATTATACTTTCATGATAATTCCACTCCTATGCAACTATCATTATAACTCTAAAAATTTGAACTAGCAAGAGACGAAAGTTACCCCTTAATCAAAAGTGCCCAGCGAAAACAATAGGCTTGCATAGATTGATGTTTACCTCAAAACCAATATAAAGTTTGCTGGCTGCCCCCTTGAAGAGCACGGTCTTCAACTCTTTTAATTTGAGAAACCCTAAACTCTACTCTTACTCTTTATACGCTAATCACTGATTCTTTTTTTTTTTTTTTTTTACTCTCTGCCTCTCACGTAGGAAACCCTAACTTTCAGCTTTACACGTTAAAACTGTCCCCTACATAGGCTGGAAATTAAACTCATAATAAGGTTATTTACATAGGCTAGGACTCTAAAGAATTCCAATAACACTTAAACTCCTAATCCAACTAGGTTTTAATCTCTTATACTTTTCCTTAACTGATAAGGAGACCAAAAGTTAAATTTGAATAAACCACAAAATAATTATTCACGTTACCCCTTATTATTATTATTATTATTATTATTATTGTAGAAATCATAATATAAAATAATATCTCCTCCAAAATAAATTAAGCAATTTATCAAATCCACTCTAGAAGCAGTTAAATTAAATTTTAAGTGAGACGGGTGTTACACTTATACCCAACCAAAAAAAAAAAAAAAAACCTCAACAATTAAGTAGCAGAATCAGAGGTTAAAACCATCACATACTGCCAACAATAAAACCATCCTCCTAATTCAAAGTTGTGGCTATGTTTCTAACTACAATTTTGATTTGTATTCTTCCAAACTGTCTTCATGGATTGTGAACTCCACTAAAACCCAAGTTTTGTGGGGTCATGAAATTCCACGTGGGGTCATCTTCCATTCAGAATGGGGGGGTGTTTGTTGGTGAGTTCTTACTTTGCCGATGAGATGCATAAAGTTATTTTCAGTGGAGTCAATACCATACCATACCGGCCTCGTACCGGTACAGATACATCTCTATTTCGTACCGAAAAAAATACCGGCCATACTGGCCTCGTACCGGTCGTACCGGACCGGGACACAAAATGCTGTTTTTTTTTTTTTTTTTTTTTTTTTTTTTTTTTTTTGTAGTTGTGGCAATTTTTTAAGGGTCAGATGGTAATACTCATGTATATTATGGTCTTGAAGTAGATCCTTTTAATGGATGGGAGTAGATGATCATATGTAATTTGTGTTAACTTAATTATTGGTATTATTTGTTTTCTTTGTATCCAATGAACAATTAAGTTTTTTGTTTTTTATATTGGGTTTTTTTTTTTTTTTTTTTTTTTTGTATGCAATGAACAACTGAAATAATGTTTTATTGTAAACAGGAGGTAATGTTTTATGGTAAATAGAGATTTCGTGTGTATGTGTATATATTAAATATATAGAATAGCGGTAAACCTGAAACAGTACACCGGTATTGACCGGTATCCGAAATATATCGTACTGGTGGCCAAACCGGTACAGCCTCCGATACGGTATTGACTTTCTTAGTTATTTTACTATTTTTCAACGTTTGATTTGATGTGATACGATTGATCATTTATAATACACAATTGAATTAGCCATTAAAGTTAACATAGGGCGTGTGACTCTCTAGTCTACTACGGCAAGCTTTGGCTTTCATTTTCATGTATAAAATAAAATATTCTTTTAAAATCGAATATATGGACTTCCTTTGCAAGTTGAAATTTCGTTCCACAGTACGTGGCCCCTAATCTCCTATCCTATGTTGTCTTGTCGTGTACGTAAAAGTAAAACAAACGTAGTAATGGTTTTAGAACTCGCTCAATCCTTTCTCTTGCATGAAAATAATGTAATGTATCTATCACAAGAAGCCGTAAATTAAAAAACACCAAATAAGCACTCATAATATCGGTCATAAATTGCTGCGTCTTTTCTTCTCAAAACCGTGTATTCACTTGAACTATCATTATTTGTCTTCTTCGATCGAGAATATTTAGTACTAGTCGCTAACTCGTGTTATACACGGAAAAACTATTAAATATAAGTTAGAAGATTATTCTAATCACACACACAATCTTCTCTTTTTCTTTCCCAATTTTCATACACTGCCAACTCTGTCTCAGGCTTGAACTCAATATAATTTCATTTAGTTTTGTGTTACATAGGATTAAATGTGTTTTGTTTCCTATGTTGGGGTCCTTTGTTATTGTTAATGTGTATTTCTAAGCTCTAATAGTTACATTGTTGTATTTCTTATATATCTCTCTAACTTTATCCCATGACATGTACCACAAACTATATGATACATGAGAAAGAAATATAATTCATTGACCAAACATCCATTCAGCATAAAAGAAAGACCAAACAAACACCTAATTAACCATGGCAGAAGCTGGTTAGGCATTTACAACAGAATGTGACTTGTGAATCATCTAAGAAAACCTAAGACTTTACAAACATAGTCCTAGTACAATACTAACTACAATAATATTTGCTACCAACTACTAATTAATTATTACAGTATGTCAATGAGTATTTCAACACTAACTACAGTAGCAACACTTGATTGATGCAGCCATAATGCAACAGTAGCTCATCATTCTCTGCAATTTAGAACATGCAAATCATGAGTGGAACACACTGTGAAGGTCAAAGTATATTAAAAACAATTAGACCTATTAGTGGTAATTTGAACTCTAGTAGAATAACTTACTACTAATTTCACGAAATTGATTCCTGGAAGACATTTTCTAAACCTAAAAATAAGTTTATCAAAAAAATAAAATAAATTAGGGAGCACCAAAAAAAAAAAAAAAAAAAAACCAATTTTGAAATTAGAAGGAAAAGTGTCATGTACCTAGCATATGTTCGTGTTGTCTTTCCCATATTGGCTCCTGCGTTTGCAGATCCTTGAACTCACTCTAACTTGAAACCCCTAAGCATTCCCAACCAAAAAGAATATATTTTCTTTACAAAATATTCAGTAAAATTGTTAACAAAATTGAAGTACAAACACCAATCCAAAAGAAGGTCCCAGTTTTGTACTCTTTTTGGCAATAAAATACATAATTACATGGTTAGATTTAGTATAAGAGATGTTGTCACAGCAAATTTCATACCCAAAGCTCATTCTTGCATCATGTTTCAACTCATTCAAAGTTCAGTGCTAACTTAAATTCTTTAACTAATAACTCCCTTTCTAGAATGACTAATAATAATTTTTGAGCCAGTTACTCTCTGTTAGAAGTAGATGCAAACAACATTGTACTATGTTGTTACCAGCTTAAAGATGTTAACATCAATTGATTTTCCATATTGAATATGTTCACTTTAAACTGATAACTCCAACCTAGGAATGTAATGCCGAAATCTAAATTATATTAAAGAGTAAACCAAATAATCATAAAACAAAATTGTAGTAAAACTCCTTTATTTTTTTGAATGGACCAATAGTCAATAAGTTTTAGCCCCTAGATGAAACTCTTAGGTTACTCTAGAACCCAAATTCACCAATGGCTTGTTATCAGATAGAATTACAGAAATAACAAAAAACTTCTACGAAATCCTACTTATACCTTCTCTTGGACAGCTATTTGATTTGTAGAAAACAACTAAAGTAACTCTGTACAAAGACCAAGACAGCTACAAAAACTATCTGCAACTATCTAATCTAATCCTATGTGGCAAGCACTACAAACTTCACCTGTTTTTGGATGCTTTGTATCTATTTAGACATATTTTCAATAAAATGGAGATTATTATTTATTATGTAACAATGCCTATGGGCATATCCTCGCCCTGAAAAAATTCCTACTCTTTTACTATAGTACCCTGCATTGCTTCAATTTTATTTTTTTGCTTTAAATTGGTTATTTGACTTGTATTTTGTTTCATATAAATTTGCTATTGTAATTAGGCCAAAGCCCATGAATGCCAAAATCTACAGAAGGCTACCCAGTGTTTGGGTAGCAACAACTTTGCTTTGATGTCCTCATTTCCTGCCACTTCCTGCATCTTGTTTCACTGATGCTATCCATGGTACTGTTCTAGATTCATCTAAATAACAATAGTAATAGATTTATTTAAGTAATCTTGCATATTTGAAGGCATGATGTGTACAGCATTATACACTGAAAGATTGTGCTCATAAGGTTTTCTAATCTATGAAACTCTTAGGTTACTCCATTCTTTTTTAAGTAACTCTGTACATACACCAAGGCAGCTACAGTAACTATCTGCAACTATCTAATCAAATACATTACAATTAAAACCCTAAGTGGGTTTGAAAGAAAATAGAGGCAGATGCTAACAGATATTTAATTTCAACAATCTATGTAAACAGATTAAATGGTTAGGACTGCCCATCGATTAATCATAAAAATAAACTAATCAAGAAATTCAAAAACCTAAAACCAAAACCCTAAGTAGGAGTGGAAAATTTTAAGAAGCAATTTGAATCTATATATCTACCAAAATTGAAAACCCAAAGAACGAGAGAGAAAAACCTGAATTACCAGTGTTCCAAAGAGAGAGAGGGAGGGAGAGAAAAGCTTCGAGCAAACTTATCCGTGCAAATGGGTGGAAGTGGAGAGTTGTCTCTTGGGTCAATCCGCCACAGATCTCAATGGTGCTGTGGAGCCTCTCTGCTGAGTGCATTGTGTAGTCGTTGTTCTCATATTTGTGAAACAATGGAGAAGACAGTCATTATCGAGTTTTTTGTTTTGAAGAGAAACAGAGGTTTTTTATGACAGAGAAGTGGAACGGGGAAAGAGAAGGGGAACGGGAGAAATAGGAAATCAGAATTTAGTTTTTTGTACTAGTGGGTTTTACGTATTATTGGGTTTTTTTTTTTAAAAAATCAGAATTTTTGTTTTCTTTTTTTTTTAAATAAGAATTTTTGTTTTTTTTAAATGTTGTGCTTACGTGAAAAATTGTGGGAGTTTCAGAGGTTTCAGTTTTTTATATATATATATATATATATATATAAATTAGGAAATAACTAATAAAAAATAATAATAACTTGTGAGGTTATTGTAAGTGGTGAAAGTGAGACTCTTTTAAGGGACAATTCGGTAATAACATCTCGAATTGCATAGGTTGGGTCACGTACTGAAAGCTCGGCCGGTACTAGAACTCTATTAGAAAATAAGTGAGTCTATGGAACTTGCACGTATGTAGTGAGGTGCTGGACTTGCAAGCTCTGATGGTCGGAGTCGAAGATGCAGCTTTGCTGAAACCTGGTGCTACTTAGGTCCTGCACAAAACTGAAGAGCAATACCAGTACTGATGGCTTTAAGATTTTTTTTTTTCTAGGAGGTTTAATAGTATTAGTAGCAGATTTAGGAATTTGTTTAAACAATAAAACGATTAATATTTTTTGCTGTATATACAACTTCTATATTATATAAAATAATCTAAAATAGTATTCTAAATACATTCTTTTTTTTTTTTTTTTTTTTTTTGCTTTTAGAAAATATTCTAAATACATTTTAGTATACAATATAACTATATT
Source organism: Lithocarpus polystachyus (assembly GCA_033629205.1). Lineage (NCBI taxonomy): Eukaryota > Viridiplantae > Streptophyta > Magnoliopsida > Fagales > Fagaceae > Lithocarpus > Lithocarpus polystachyus. The sequence goes on from CM066163.1 coordinate 48,151,002, forward strand.
GTAAAATAGTTAATAGTTCAAAGATCGGCAAAACAACAACCATTGAATGCATAAACATATATAATTAATCATACATTTTTGTCAAATTAATAATAACTTATTATATTTATATGTAATATCAATTAAATAAAAATATATGATAAAGGATAATAGCAACACACCTAGGAGTAAGATTGGGAGTAAATGTGAAAAAATTCATCTGATACTTCTTAGTTTTTCTTTTTGTTTGATCAAGTAGTTTGATTAATGCTTTATAGATTTCGAAGTCCAAAAAGTCTTTTGGTCTATGTTGCTCCTATATCCTGAACACGGATGAGAAGTATCAGATGCTACGAGAATGAAAAACTATGTGTTGGGTTAAGATAGCTTGACCCCGGTCAATTAATTCAATTACACAAGTTGGTTAATTAGGTTCAATTGCATGCAAATCATGATGGCACCAACAAATCACCAAAAATACTAAGTGCAGCTGAAAATAAATTAGACACAGTGATTTGTTGACAAATGGGGAAAACCTCGCAAGGCAAAAACCTCACCGGGTGATTTTAAGGTTACCACTCCCAAGAATCCACTAATTAACAATTAAGCAGTTACAAGTATAAGGAATCTTACCAACTACCCTAGCCTATCTTGAAATATCAACCTACAGTTGAACATTCGCTCCAATACCTAATTGGACTTGATCTTGTAGAAGCCTTTTTTCCCTTTGATGCACAAACCTCCAAATTGTGACTAATCATTTACATGGATCCCAATATGTGACTAACTCTAACAACTTGAACAGATATTGTTAGCCGCAAAGTTCTTCACTTTATCAACAATGAAGATCAAGAAGTACTTGGACACAAAACCCTATAGTGTACAAACACAGTAGCTTCACTCAGAGAAAATAAGTCTCTTGGTCTCTGTATTCGTGTGTGACGGCTCTTAAAATAAGCCTTATATATGTCTAGGGTTATGAGAAAAGAAACTCTAAACATATACACAAGACTGGACTGAATTTTAGATCTAGAAATTCTGAAATCGTAATTCTTGATAGATTGAGCTGCTATCAAGCTATCTATCAAGTTTCACATTAAGTATCGATAGCAGGCTTCTGTTAAGCTATCTGTCGAGGCTTAATGAACAAATTTTCTTCACTTGTTTCTTCGACCAATCTTCATGTCTTTAATACTTAACTTGAACAAAATGTTTCTTGAAGTACTAAACCCATCTTAGATCTACCCAATTACAAGCAAAATGCATTTTGTCAAAGGATTAGCCAATTACAATAAAATATAACTCTAACAATCTCCCCCTTTGGTAATCCGTGACAAAACCACAAAAAGCAATTATGAGAGAAGTCTAACACAACTATCCCATAATTTATAAATGTACATAAGTCTAACCCTACAACGAACTCTTGAAAAACTTTGCAAAAAGAGAGATCATAGCATGGTAGACTTGCAACCTTATTATCTGTAACACTTAAACAAGATTCATCAAAGCATTAAGTATGAAACATAGCCAAGTTGTATACAAGAAGAAACATGTGTATAAAGATAGAAAAAAAAAAAAAAACAACACATGTGAGACAAAGGTGAAGAAAGCATACATCATCTCATATATATAAATATATATATATATATATATATATCAAAGAATAAAATGTATGTAACAAAGTGGTCACAAGACCATGGTACATGTAATAAGAAAAGAGTACACCAAAACCTCATTACATCCCTCAAAACACTCTCCCCCTATGTAGTATATCCTATGCTAGCTCTTCCCCTAACAACAAGACTACCCTCATACACAAAACTATTCCTCTTTTTTGTCACGAGTGACAAATGATGTATCACTAAGAGGTCGTCATCTCATCATCATACTCAGAGCCAGAGGCATCATCACCATTATCATCTCCACCATCTGAAGAAGAGGACTCCTCAGCATGCCTAAGTGAAGGTGAGGGCGCAAAACCACCAAGGCGAGACTGGTGGCAAGCGATGCGACCAATTCTAGTGTTCATCTGACGCATGTCATCTGATAGAAGGTTAAGACAACTTCCAAAATCAACACACATGTGCTGAAGCTGCTCCATGATGTCAGCAAGGGAGATAATTGCCCTAGATAAGGAAGAAGTGTCAAAAAAGTAAAGGGATGTAGGGTTTGCAAGGGCTACATCCGAAGGCTCCACACGAGGCTGCTTCACAGTAAGCTGCGCTGCACTCCTCTGAATAGACTCCTTGCTAATGGCACCTATGACATAGAAGAGAGGAAAGGAAGGAATGGTGACGTGCAAGTGTGTGAGGATGTGCGTAATAGGCGAAGGAAATATGAGCTGATAATGTGTGGCAGTGTCTCGATAGCAATCTATAATAGATTCTATCATATGTGATGAAAAGTCTATAGAAAGACCCTCCATGAGGGAAAGAAGGAAATGAGCACAAAGCTCGGTGATAGTGTTATAGTGCGATCGTGGAGTGAGTACAAAGGTTATCACCATATTAAGGATTCGTGGATCCTTAGTAAACTCTGTTGTGGAGAAAGTTAAAGTACCTTCCCACAACATGGCCTTCTCATAGATGAGTGAGGCCAAATCGTCTCTAGAGATGAAGATGACTAAGGTAATCTAGATGATCTACCCTAGGGTCATGTAGTACCTCGGAAACTACGATACGTGTACCATGGAATATTGTAATAAACCGAGGTACAGAGGTATCAATGGCGTGCATGTTGGAGTAAAACTCCCGTATGAACACGTTGTGACACCTTAAGGGTTTCTCACATAGAAAAGCCCATCCCTGAAAGCTAAATGCACCGGGTAAAGGAGTGTCTGGAAAGTCAGACAGAATGACCTAGCGTTCTAAATGAATCGCCCAGTCAGAGAAGTTCTCAAAGAAGTCATCTCATGCTTTCTCATCATGGAACCGAATTGAATTAAAGGGAAAAGAAGAAGAAGAAGATGACAAACCACGTTGAATCGAGGTTTTAGACAGAATAGATTTTTTAGGTGCCATGATAAAGAAACTAAATGAGAGAGAGAGAAGAAAGACATAGAGTCACAACAGAAGGTAAGGCACAGGAAAGACTAAAAAGAAACGTGCAATGCATGATAATACATGAACATGTTATGTGCTAAAGAAAATTGCATCATAGGTAGAAACCCAATCCAACCTAATAGCAGTCACAAGGTTTTATCAAGCACACAATCCTAGAATGCGTGAAACATTGTTATAATGAACATAGAATGCAATGCATGAGCATGTGAGATCATTTTAACAAAACTCAACCCAAAAATTTGACAAAAACATAAAACCCCCTCCCCCCCCCCCCCCAAAAAAAAAAAAATCCCAAAACTAAAACCTAGGTCACAAAAATGCATGAAGAAAGGGAAAAAGAAGATATTTGGAGCACTTACAAAGTGATTTAGACAAGGATTAGGCCGAAATCTTGATGAGAGGAGGAATTTTGGTGAGAAAAGGGTTTTTGGGTCTAGAGAGAAGTGAGAAAGATCGAGATATTTGAAATAAATGCAAAACTGAGTTAGACCTCAGAAGTATACATAGAAAATGCATCTCAAAGGATCGAGAAGGTATCGAGAACAAAATCTTGATAGATTGGGAGGTATCGAGGAGGTATCGACAGCAAAAAATCTCAATAGATTAAGGAAGGTATCGAGAAGCTATCAGACAAACAGAGACTCCAAAGAATTTGGCTCGATGGATCAGGCTATCTATAGAGAGGCATCGAGAAGAAACTTAGAAATCTCGATAGAAAAGGCTTGTATTGAGGAGGTGTCGAGCAGGTATTGAGAATATATTAAGCTATTGATCGAGTAGCTTGAAGAAGAGTTTTCAAGGAGGAGAAACAACACAAGATGAATGCAACCAAGATAACTATTAAAGCAAGCACTCAAAGAGCATGTTAAGCACAAAAACACAACCACGACTCTAAATGCATAGCATTCCTAGATCAAAAAACACTAAAAAAATCTAACCAAATTTTATTTCAAAACAAGTTTAGACAGTTTAGAGAGCATATACTACCACATGTATTCCTTGTGATGGTCAAATCACATTGTACTTGTACAATAGTATCAAAAGTAGCAAAGAGTATATGTGTTGTGTGTGAAACTTATGCAAGAGAGCATAAGTACATCATTATATGAATAGTAATGATATAGGAGAATCAAACACATTCACACACAATCATAACTATTTGATGGGAACTATCACCTTCAAGGTGCATCATTTAACCCACACATCTCCTGAAAACACACTGCAACCATATTAAAAGAATTTTGATTCTTTTTGCTTTTCATATTCTTTGCATAGTTTTCTTTTAATCATATCGAGCATGGGAATATAAGAGAGAGAAAAAAAATCCAATTATGTAAGCTTGAACATTCTTATTTTGCTGTGCAAGTGCTACACCTTACCAAGCACGACTTTTATGAATTGCACATAGATGTCTTATGATTGACGAGTTTTAGTGGTGAGATGGTTATTTATGTCTTTCTCTTAGAATTTTCTAGTCCTTCCCATCAAATAGAGTGATTTAAGATATGAAAGATAAGAGATTAACCGAATCAACCAAATCACATAAAAGAGCCACAAAACTCACATTGCTTAGTTGTGCATGAAGTTGCTCATCTAAGCTACAAGAGATACAAAGTTGGGAAACTCCGTTTCAAAAGCTATCCAAGGTACACAAGTACCAATATACATAAACATACACTATTTTTGTATTTTTTAGATGTTTCCCTTTTTGTATATATTAAAAAAATTTACAACAAAGCAAAAACAAACAAACAAAGCATCAAAACTAAATGCATATGCATGAAGAAGAGGAGAGAGAGAGATCAGTCCATGAATATAATACCAATGTTTTGGCACAAGAATTCAAAGCGTCGACCATCTAGAGGCTTGGTGAACAAATCAACCTTTTGATCATCAGTGTGAATGAACTCAAGGGTGAGAGTACCATCTTCAACCAACTCACGAATGAAGTGACGTCGAATCTCAATGTGTTTGGTTCGAGAATGTTCAACAAAAAATCTTGATTCTTGAGTCCAGAAGTTTGGTTACGTGTGGGGAAGGTGTTAGGCACCTCACAACACCTGTCTAAGGATAGTCCTTTATTTTGATAAAACCTTAATTTTCAGAGATTGGCAGTAAAAAACATGATTTTGGCATTGGCTTTTGGGGATTTGCAAGTATGGGGGTTTTGAGGTTCGGCTTTTGAATGGGTGTGGTCCCAATCTATGCTTTCCTATGGCATTCGGGCAAAGTACCAGATTTCCACAGCGAAAATCTGGCGACACGTCACCTTACTTTCGTGGCAAAAATTAGGCATCGCTTTACCTTAGGTGACATGGATTATAACAATCACAATGGGAGGGGCAAGCAATTATATATATATACACATATATATATATATATATACATATATATATATATACACACACACATCATGCACAATGCAAGCACACAGAGCAGGAAAGTAAATGCCTACATCCCTAGAGCGTGGCCCAAAATATGGGTGCAAGAAAGTAAACAGGGGTCGTCATATTCTAGAGATGAGGACGAATGGTACATGGCATGATATACTTAATACAACTTACCTAAGAAAGAAATGAGGGTGGAAGGGAAGGAGTGTTAAAAAGAGTACATAACCAAATAGGAGAAGTTAGACCTCTAAACCTACTGAATACAGTCATTTTGCTTATATCCACATGCTTATGTCTTCGCCCTTTTTAATTGCGCTTGGGAGACCGTGTCCTAGCTTCATGCGGCCTCGCTCCATGTGTGTACATGCAAAGGCAAAGATAAGAAACTAGCAGACAAAAAATGGAAGGAAACAGATACAAAGAGCATGTGAAAGAGACATAAAGTGGATAAGCATGATAGGCGTGGCAAGCAAAGAAGCAAAAAAGCAAGCAAACAAGCAAAAAGGTAAACAAGTAAGAAAGCAAACAAAAGGTGGAGCAGGCTTTACTGCTCTTATGCCAGCCAATGCCTCTATTAGAGACTTTCAAGGAGGTAAGGCTGGCTATGTGGCCGATGCGGTGGAGCAGGCTTTACTGCTCCTAGAAGTTATGGCCGAGCTCCGGTCCATGAGGAGGCATGAAGTCTTCCTCAGCCTGAAGAGATACCTGGATATGGTACATTCTCCACTTACCAAAATTTTTATCTATATATATATATATATATACTTTTCTTCTTCTTTTTCTAAACCATGTTTCCTTCCTTGGTAGGCCGTTCAGGCTTCCTTCCGGGCGGAAGAGATGACCAATTATTGCCACAAGCAGATGAAGAAGGAGGAAGCAAAACACAACTCTGCCGTGGATGCTCTCAATGCAGCTGAGAAGAGCGTCCAAGAGCTGAAGAAGAAATTGATGGAGGAGGAGAAGGAGAGAAAAAGCGCAGCTGCTGCTTTAGATAGTGCTGAAAAGCAGGCTGAGGGCCAGAGGGTGCTGCTCTAAATTGCTGAGGACTAGTTGGCTGCCTCCAAAACTCAAATCGCTGCCTTCAAAAAGAGATTGGAGGAGGCCAAGCTGGCAAAGGCGAGGGCTGAGAAAGCTTGGGATCAGGCTGTAACACCCCAAACCCTTAAGAAGGATTTAGATGTATAACCTGTCTTAGAAATAATCAACAATGATATAATGGAGTAGAGCGTAATATTTATCCTCAAATAAATTTCTTGAATATCATCAGATTTCCTTAACAATCCATAAAAACAAAACAACAATAATATTCTTGAATGTAAAATCTCCAAATAACATCTCAAAATAGTTCCAAAATAATAATCTCATTGTCCTGAAACAATTTTACTAAAACAATTCTGCAACTACCAAGCTCCAAACGAAGTCGTCCATCTAAGGCTCCACTGATCTACCACCAAAAGACACTCCATAACTCTAATCTAAAAGGATGGAAAAAGGGGTGAGCTAAAGGCTCAATAAGAGACTACAAACATGAGGATGTCTTCAAAAAACAAAACGATAATATCATTGACAAAATATAGTCATCACGATACAATTAAAATTAGTTTAAACTGTAATATAATATATTCTATAAAGCTGTTAAAATAAAACACTTCACTATAACACTGTAAACATTAATAAAATAATGACCACATTTATATGCCAATATGCACCAAATAGGTAGAAACAATTTTATTTTGAAAATAAGAAATTTTCCACCTAAAAGAACAGTAGTAAATAAACAGTAATTCAATATGAAAAATATTAGTCAAACACAGACAAAAGCTGCTAAACACTCGGTGGGTGATTTCCCATGGGAACAATAACACTAACCTCAAAGAGGCAACACTAGCTCCGAAGAGCAACAATAACACTGCACCACACCACACTAACACTACTTCGGCCGAAGACCAACACTTAACCCTGTGTTGGCAAAGGTTGCAGACTGTCTAGTTGACCGTTTGAAACATTCTTGACATATACAGTTTCATAATAATATACAATAAATAATAAAATTCGAGTATGTGCAAAGCACTAACAATGGTATAAGTTTTTGGAACTTCACTTTTGCAATTATATATATATAGATAAATATATTTTTACCACAAGTATATATATATATATATTTATATTTATTTATTTATATATATACACGTCCTGAGAGACATCATGTGCTGAAGTCTACTTACCTCTAGCGGCTAAACCAAGCTTCACCTCAATTGCTCGAAACAACGTCAACTAGAACCTAAATAATAATTAAACAATTCAATAAGGGCAGGTTCTTTAATAACCACAAAGTCCTCTTGATAAAAAAATTCCTCAACCACTATGAAGATTTGGCAAGATAAAATTTAACGTGTCTTTCTAATATAACTCCAAACCTATTCTAGATTAAAATAATAGTAAAGCATTCCCTAAACTAACATCTAAAATACTCATATATTTAATTGTAAAGCTGCCCACAATTGCAAACCTTTTCAATTCGGTCAAACCCTAAACTAACAAAATCAGCCACCCGCAAAAGCTATACACATAACTTATATTTAATTGTAACGCTGCCCAAAATTGCAATTCTATAGAAATTAAACGGAAAAAAAAAAGGTCAAAATCGATGAGTTTATTTTCAAGCTCTAACTATTTGGAAAACATTCAATTGCACTACTTTCAAAACCAACAAGAAGTAGAAGACCATGAATCTGATAACTTAGACGAAGGAAACATAACATTATTGCATAATGTCCATGCGTGCGTGTTAGAGAAAGAAAGTAATAAAAACAAAACTGAGAATTCCACACCTGCAATAAGTCTACAACGAAGAACCCAATAGCACAAGACATAATATTATGCATGTCTTGTTCTAGTGCCCTTTTCATGAACACCGTCATGATGAAGAAATCAAAACCCAATAAAGAAAACGTTAAATCAATATAAATCAAACCATCAAATGCACTAATAATTGTAATATATATATATATATATATATATCTATATATACTTATATATAAATCTAATAGCACAAATCACTATTTCAGCCAACAACGTGAATGTGAAATTCCAGCAAAACACAATTTCAGCAATCTCAATACCACAAAATCGAATATCAGTTGCTGAAAATTACCTTGATGTCGTCTTGTCAGTTTGGCAGAATTTCTTTCACAGCCGCTTCTAGTTTCAAAGGTCTCTTTCTCCACCTTTCACATAGGAAACCCTAATTTTATTTCATTTTAAAGCTGTTGCACTTGGGCTGAAAGTTTAGAAGCCTATTCCATGATAAGGCTAATATCAGTTGGGCTGAAAATTTAGAAGCCCACTACACTAAAATAAACTTCCAAGACCCACTTATATTCCCACTAAACACCTTAATATTATTTTTATTATTGTTATCATTATAAAAATCACAATATAAAATTAATTATCTCCTCCAAATAATTAAGCAATTAATCAAATCTACTCTCTAGAAGTGATTAAATTAAATTTAAATGAGACGGGTGTTACATTTTCCCCCTCTTATAAAATTTTCGTCCTCGAAAATTCAAAACATACCTCACTGTAGAAAAAGCTGGGGATATTTGGATTGCATTTCGTCTTTACGCTCCCATGAAGCTTCTTCCATGGAGTGGTTCCTCCATAATACTTTGACCAAATGTATAGTCTTATTACGTAGCACTTGCTCTTTACGATCTAAAATCTGAATCGGGACTTCCTCGTAGGATAAGTTCTCTTTGACTTGAAGTGGCTCATAACTCAAGATATGAGAAGGATCGAGAACATACCTCCTCAACATGGATACATGAAAAACGTTATGTAACCTTGACAAGGTCGGTGGTAAAGCAAGCCGGTAAGCAACAGAACCAACTCTCTCCAAAACTTCAAAGGGCCCCACGTACCTAGGGCTTAACTTACCCTTCTTGCCAAACCTCATAACTCCTTTCATAGGTGACACTCGAATGAAAACCATGTCTCCAACTTCAAATTCCACTTCTCTTCTCCGTGGATCAGCATAACTTTTCTGTCTACTCTGAGCTGCACGCAACCTTTCCCGAATCACATCAATCTTTTCACTGGTCCTTTGAACAATCTCAGGACCCAAGATTCTCCTCTCTCCAACCTCATCCCAACAAACTGGGGATCTACACTTTCTCCCATACAAAGCCTCATAAGGTGCCATCTTAATACTGGAGTGATAACTATTGTTATAAGCAAACTCCACCAAAGTCAAATAGTCATTCCAACTACCCTTGAAATCCAAGACACAAGCTCTCAACATGTCTTCCAAAGTTTGGATAGTTCTCTCAGACTGTCCATCCGTTTGAGGGTGGCAAGCAGTACTAAAGTTCAACTTAGTACCCAGGGCTTTTTGCAAACTATCCCAAAACCCTGAAGTGAACCTCGAATCTCTATCAGATACAATAGAAGCTGGCACTCCATGCAACCTCACAATCTCATTTATATAAAGTTCAGCCAGTTTGTCAAGAGAGTAGTTCATTCTAATTGGAATGAAGTGGGCAGATTTAGTCAACCTATCCACCACCACCCAAATAGCATCATGATTCTTAGGTGATCTCGGTAATCCACACACAAAGTCCATGGTGATATTCTCCCACTTCCTCTCAGGAATAGGTAAAGGTTGTAACAACCCTGATGGCCTCTGATGCTCCACTTTGACTTGCTGGCAAATCATGCATTGTTCCACAAATTGAGCAATTTCTCTTTTCATGTTAATCCACCAATAAACTTCTCGAAGGTCATGATACATCTTGGTACTACCCGGATGCATTGTATAAGGCGAACGATGTGCTTCCTCCAATATCTCTCTTTTAATCAATGAATCATTAGGCACACAAAGCCTATTACCAAACCTCAAAACACCATCATCAGAGATACTAAAATCAAATCTACTTTCACCACGTACTTGTTCCATGATCTTAAACAATTGAGGGTCACCACTCTGAGCAGCTTTGATCTTATCAATTAGGGTGGGTTGTACACTTAAACTTGCCAGGTAGGATTGGGAGTCTCCAGTCACTATGTCTACTCCAAGTTTCTGAAGATCAACAATAATATGCTTCTGAGTAGTTAATAAAGCAGCTGAAAAGCTATACGACTTTCGACTAAGTGCATCAGCCACAACATTGGCTTTACCAGGATGGTAATTTATAGAACAATCATAGTCTTTAATCAATTCTAGCCATCTCCTTTGTCTCAAATTTAATTCTTTTTGAGTGTATATGTACTTCAAACTTTTATGGTCAATGTATATTTCACATCTCTCACCATACAAGTAATGCCTCCAAATCTTCAATGCAAAAACCACTGCTGCCAATTCCAAATCATGAGTTGGATAATTCTGTTCATAATTCTTTAGTTGTCGAGAGGCATAAGCAACCACCTTCCCATGTTGCATCAGAACACAACCAAGACCCTTACGAGATGCATCACTATATATCACAAAACCACCCGAACCAGATGGAATAGTCAATACTGGTGCAGAAACCAACCGTTGCTTCAACTCCTGGAAACTTCTTTCACATTCCTCTGTCCAGTCAAACTTTGCATGTTTTCGAGTTAATCGAGTCAGAGGAGTTGCAATACTGGAAAATCCTTCCACAAATCTTCTATAATAACCTGCAAGGCCCAAAAAACTTCTTACCTCACTTACATTAGTAGGGGCAGCCCAATTAACTACAGCTTCGATCTTACTAGGGTCCACTGTAATTCCATCTCTAGAGATCACATGTCCTAAGAACACCACTTGATTCAACCAGAACTCACACTTCTTTAATTTAGCATACAACTTCTTGTCTCTTAAAATCTGCAACACCATTCTCAAGTGTTCCTCATGCTCTTCTTGGCTTTTAGAGTAAACCAAGATGTCATCAATGAAAACAATGACAAACCGATCCAAATACTCATGAAATACCCTATTCATCAAATCCATAAAAACAGCAGGAGCATTAGTTAGACCAAAAGGCATCACTAAGAACTCATAATGACCATACCTGGTTCGAAAAGCTGTCTTTGGTATGTCATCCTCTTTAACCCTCAACTGATGATAACCAGATCTCAAGTCAATTTTAGAGAAGACTTGAGCGCCCTGAAGCTGATCAAACAAATCATCAATTCGTGGCAAAGGGTATTTATTTCTGATGGTTACCTTGTTCAACTCCCTATAGTCAATGCACAACCGCATACTACCATTCTTCTTCTTAACAAACAACACCGGAGCACCCCAAGGAGAAGCACTAGGCCGAATAAAGCCTTTATCAAGCAAGTCTTGCAATTGCTCCTTCAACTCATTGAGTTCTGTAGGGGCCATTCTATAAGGTGCTTTGGAAATTGGGCCGGTACCAGGTACTAGGCCAATAGAGAACTCAACCTCTCTGTCAGGGGGTAGTCCAGGTAAGTCCTCAGAGAACACATCTGGGAACTCTTTCACCACTGGGATGTCTTCAACTTTTAACTCTACTTTATCACCCTTCGAAGCACAAACAAGGAACCCTTCACATCCCTTCCTTAGCAATCGCCTTGCCTGCATCACTGACACCAATACAGGTGGTTTCACCACACGATCTCCCTCGAAGAAGAATTCTGGCTCCCCAGGAATTCTAAATACTACCTTCTTCCCAAAACACTCTATGGAAGCATGAAAAGTAGATAACCAATCCATCCCTAGAATCACATCAAACTCAAACATATCAAGCAACATAAGATCTGCTTTTAATTCCCTCCCAGAGACTAAAACATTACAAGACTTGTACACTTTATGGGTAATCATTTGTTGTCCAGAAGGTGTAGCAACACACAATTCATAATTTAAACTCTCAGGTTCTATGTTTAGCCTTTGTGCAAGTCTACGTGAGATGAAAGAATGGGTTGAACTAGAATCAAATAACACTTGTGCATGCTGACTGGAAACAAGAAGTGTACCTGAAACCACTGATGGGGAGGCCTCGGCGTCCTGTTTAGTCAAAGCAAAAACTCGACCCTGAACCTTAGGTCTCTGTTGGCTCCCATTTGGATTGGTAGTTTGTTCAGCTCGCATATCTGGACAATCCTTGATGAAGTGTCCAGTCTTGCCACATTTAAAACACGCCCTTGACTCCAACTAACATGTTCCACTATGAGCCTTTCCACATCTTGGACAAGTTTTGTATGCCTTCTTATTTGAATTAGGCACCCCTTGCTTCTTGAATGAACTTCCACTAGACTTCCCTTTAAGAAAATGACTCTGGGTTGGCTTCCTCTCTTGATCATTGGCCCTTGAGAGACGATTGCAATTTCTCTCTGCTATGAGAGCTCGATCCACCACTTCGGCGTATGTTTCCAATTTGAACATGGAAACCGGCCCCTGAATTTCCTCCCTTAAACCTCTTTCAAAATGCCTGGCCTTCCTTGCTTCCGTGTCAACCATGTGTGGAGCAAAGCGGGATAATTCAGCAAATTTCCGCTCATACTCATACACTGATTGAGTACCTTGTGCTATGCGAATGAACTCAGCTTCCTTTTGCACCATCAAACTATCAGGAAAATACCTCTTACGAAAGAGCTCAACAAAATGCTGCCAAGTTATAACTTCTCTTCCATGTGTCCTCTCCGTGGACTCCCACCATTCCAATGCATCACCTTTCAGTACAAAAACAGCAAGGACAACTCGTTGCTCATCACTAACTTCCATTGCTCTAAAGAGCCTTTCTATCTCCTTAAGCCAGTTGTCAGCCTCAATTGGATCCTTTGTACCCTTAAAAGCAGGAGGATCAAGCTTCCTAAACTTCTCCAAGGCACTAGTCAGATTGGTGGCTCCCACTTGATGTTGCACTATATTGGTTAAGCCCCCAATGGCTTCAATAATAGCCTGGAGATTAGTAGGTCCCCCAGCATTCGGTTGACTGTCCCCGGGGTTCCTCCTTGGTGGAGCCATATCTCTAAGCAATACAATAAGATATCATAAGTAAATATTTCAAATATTTTCGAGGGTCAAAACCAAACACATAGATAGTACAACAATCATTCCTACACACTTTAGAATAAAAAAACAAAACAAAACAAAATATAAAGTCACTATGAAAGGTCAACTAATTCTAACACTAAAATTCCTTGTAATCACACTCTTGTTCCAAAATAGTCTTAAGATCAAACCTATAAGTCTACAGAATCATAAACCTGGCTCTGATACCATATGTAACGACCCAAGGAAAAGCGCTAGCCACATCTGCGCTATACCTCAAAAGGACTAGTCACAGTTGAAGCTCCTTGTAGTTGTTAAAAAGCCCAGATCTACCCAGTAAATACCCGATGTGGGACTCATCACACACCCACACACATCACACAATCAATCAATCAAATTGGGGCATCACAATCTCCCCCACTTAAATCCCTAATGTCCTCATTAGGGCCCACTTTGTGGGGTAGTGTCTCCGAGCCCACACGGGGTTACTGAGTCGGCTCTGATACCATAACTGTAACACCCCAAACCCTTAAGAAGGATTTAGATATATAACCTGTCTTAGAAATAATCAACAATGATATAATGGAACAGAGCGTAATATTTATCCTCAAATAAATTTCTTGAATATCATCAGATTTCCTTAACAATCCATAAAAACAAAACAACAATAATATTCTTGAATGTAAAATCTCCAAATAACATCTCAAAATAGTTCCAAAATAATATATATATATATATCTATATATACTTATATATAAATCTAATAGCACAAATCACTATTTCAGCCAACAACGTGAATGTGAAATTCCAGCAAAACACAATTTCAGCAATCTCAATACTACAAAATCGAATATCAGTTGCTGAAAATTACCTTGATGTCGTCTTGTCAGTTTGGCAGAATTTCTTTCACAGCCACTTCTAGTTTCAAAGGTCTCTTTCTCCACCTTTCACATAAGAAACCCTAATTTTATTTCATTTTAAAGCTGTTGCACTTGGGCTGAAAGTTTAGAAGCCTATTCCATGATAAGGCTAATATCAGTTGGGCTGAAAATTTAGAAGCCCACTACACTAAAATAAACTTCCAAGACCCACTTATATTCCCACTAAACACCTTAATATTATTTTTATTATTGTTATCATTATAAAAATCACAATATAAAATTAATTATCTCCTCCAAATAATTAAGCAATTAATCAAATCTACTCTCTAGAAGTGATTAAATTAAATTTAAATGAGACGGGTGTTACACAGGCCGAGCAAGAAGGTACGACGTAAGAGCGGTAGAAACTGAAGAAGCTTTGAGGGCTGAGATCTCGGAGGTGTGCAGGACTTACTGCGCCTAAGTATGGAACGAAGCTCTCAACCAAACTGGGGTTGAGACTTCATCAATACTTAGGAAGGTAGAAAGTGTGTACTACCCCCCTGCCATCCGAGAGTCTACTCCTTCTGGCTTAAGGTCTGTTAACACTCCCGAGGTGATAGAGGTAGGTAAGGATAGCACGGCCATCGTCCCCACCTCCTTTGACAAGGCATCCGAGGTGACAGAAGAAGAGAAAAATGACCAAGGAATGGCGCCCGATGCCCCAGAGCCTCCTATTACCACTCAGGACCCACAAGCAGAGAGAGAATCCCAACAGAGTATGGAAATTGTCCTGGCTTTTCTTCCTCTGCCCAGTAAAGCTGACCTAGTGGGCAAGGGTCCCAAGATCTTAGAAACAGCTCCTACAAAGCCTCACCAAACTCCTTCCAAAGAAAAAATTGTAATAAAAAAGAAATAGTTTCTGGATGTAATGAATTTTTCTTGCCTGCTCTTTTGTATTTTTATTTTTAGATGCTACTTTGAATTTGTAATCAACGTGACTTTTTTGTAATCCATACGCCTTGCTTTAAGGCCTCTATTAATGAAAGTTATGAGCAATTGACTTCTTTCTAAGGTTTCTAAATGAGTATTGATACAGTTTTCACCCTATTTAGTGCTTTGCTAATAGAAAGATGTGGTACAATTCCAACCTTGCAAGTGAGTAGTGCAATACCGATTTATGTCAAACACCAACTGATTTTCTTCCCTTTGCTAAATTAAAGGTTTTAGATTTAGTAATCAAACTAAAAATGAATCACGGATATACTTTCAAATGATTTAACGGAGGATTTTTGGCGCGTAGTTATACATGCTTCTTGAATGGAAATTTAAATTGTTCAATAAGGTTGCTTCCATCAGACAATTTAAACAATCAATATAATGTGTTATTCTGCTTCCAGAATCTAGATATGTTAATTTTCCTAAAGTATGTGGTCCGAGGACCAAGCATGACTAAGGTTCTTGCTTAACACTTAGAAAGATGTCATAGGGTGTTAATTTTTCCAAAGTATGTGATCCGAGGACTAGGCATGACTAAGGTTCTTGCTTAACACTTAGAAAGATGTCATAAAGAGTACCAATTTTTTCAAGGTATGTGGTTTGAGGAGCCAGGCATGACTTGGGATCTGTTTGATACTTAGATAAATGATAAAAAGTTATCAATTTTTCCAAGGTATGTGGTCCGAGGAGCCAAGCATGACCAGGGGTCTGTTTGATACTTAGGTAAGTGATAAAAAGATATCAATTTTCCCAAGGTATGTGGTCCGAGGACCAGGCATGACCAAGGGTCTGTTTGATACTTAGCTAAATGTCATAAGGTGTTAATTTTCCCAAAGCATATGGTCCGAGGATCCAGACATAGCTAAGATTCTGTTTAACACTTGGATAAATGATACTTGACGCGTAGTATAACTGCCACAAACATGATAAAGTATATTCTCATTAATAATAGTATCTTTTCAGGTTATTTACATTCCAAGGGCGCAGTATAGCCTTTTCTTCCAGGTCTTCTAGACAATATGCACCTATTCCTGCCATAGATATAATACGATATGGCCCCACCTAGTTGGGTCCTAACTTTCTCCAAGCTGAGTTCTTTGCAAAACCAAAAACCTTTCTCAACACCAAATCACCAACTGCCAGTGGCCTTACTTTCACGTTGGCATCATACCCTTGCTTAAGTTTATGTTGATAGTAGGCCAATTGGACCATGGCATTCTCTTTTTGTTCTTCAATTAAACCCAAACCTTTCCCCAATAAGTCATCGTTGCTACTTGGAGCGAAAGAGCTCGTTCTTAATGTAGGGAATTCAGTTTTAAATGGAATAACAGCCTTGGCCCCATAAGTCATTGAAAAAGGAGTTTCTCCAGTGGACCTCCGAGGTGTAGTTCAGTATGTCCAAAGAACATGTGGTAGTTCCTCTATCTATCTTCCCTTGGAATCATCCAACATCTTCTTGAGCCCACTCACTATGACCTTATTCATAGTCTCGGCTTGTCCGTTCCCTTGTGGATAGGCTGGAGTGGAATACCAATTAGTTATCCCTAGCTCGCAACAATACCTCCTAAAAGATTTCCTGTCAAATTGAAGTCCATTATCCGAGATAAGGGTGTGAGGGACTCCGAACCGAGTGACAATGTTTTTCCAAATAAATTTCTTTACGTCTCTAATGTTGGCCAGTGGTTCTGCTTCAACCCATTTAGTGAAATAATCCATGCCGACCAACAAATACTTCTTGTTTCTTGCTGCCTTGGGGAAAGGTCCTACAATGTCCAAGCCCCACTGAGCAAAAGGCCAAGGCTTGATAGAGGATTTAGGACTCCTCCTGGCTGATGGATGTTTGGTGCAAATTTTTGGCACTAATCATAGTTCTTTACATATTCTTCAACTTCTTTTTGCATGTTGGGCCACTAATACCTTGAGTGAGAGCTCTATGGGATAAAGACCTTCCTCCGGTGTGGCTTCCACAAATTCCTTCATGTAATTCTTCCAAGAGTATTTCAACTGCTTCAGGGTGTATGCATAGCAAATATGGCCCGAAAAAAGATCTCTTATATAATTTTTAATCCTCAGACAGCCAGAACTGAGGGGCCTTCCTCCGTATCTTGCTAGGGTCCATCCAGCTAGGACCTACCCTTGTCTGGTGAATAGAGACCACCTCTCTTTTCAACCTAAAAGGCTTAACAAGATCCTCTATAAGAATTACTCTATGTAAACTCTGTGCCAAGGAGGTCGCTAATGTTATGAGTGAGTCTGCATGTGTATTTCCACTTTTAGGGACTTGCAATAAATTAAAGGATTCAAACCGAGACTGTAAATGTCTAACCTGGTTTAAATATTCTTGCATTCTGGGATCTCTGGCTTCTAACTCTCCTTGGACTTGACCTACCACCAGTCTTCAATCCGAGAATATTTCCACTGTCTTTCTACCCATCATCTACAACAACTTTCTCCAAATCCTCACACTTCACCTCTTCGGCCTCACCACCAAAAGATGAAGCCTTGGTCTTTAACTGCTACAAATCTTTATCTGCTGGAGCCGAAGAATTTGACTTAGGCTGGTGCATGATAGTAGCCATCAAGCATTGTCTGGCTATAAACTGACTCCCAACCAGTTCTTTAACTCGATCCCTGGATGGGAACTTTACTTTGAGATGAAGAGTAGACGAGACGGCCCTAAGGGCATAAAGCTAGTGTCGTGCCAAAATGGCAGTGTATGGAGAAAAAGCGTCCGGCAGTGTATGGAGAAAAAGCGTCCGTCACTATAAAATCCACCTCCACCACCTCTGAGTTGGCCTGAACTGGCAGTCTGATTTGTCCTCTTGGGATAACAACTTTCCCGTCAAAATCCACCAAAGGTGAATCATAGCTAGTCAAATCTTCTGGTTTCAAATTGAGCCCCTTGTACAAATCTGGATACATAATCTCTGCCCCACTGCCCTGGTCCACCATTACTCTCTTCATGTCACCAATCCTAAGGGTTATTACCAGAGCATCATCATGTGGCTGTATAGTCCCGGTTTCGCCATCGTCCGAGAAGCTTAATGCAGGCTGGACCCCTACCCTAGCCCTTTTCGGCTCATGTTCAGAGTCCTCGGCAAATGATTTAGCTATTGTCATTACCCTGGATGGACAAGATCCTGTTTTGCCTGGTGCAGCAAGGATAACGTGGATAGTGCCCAGGGGTCTTGAAGAATTACTACCTTGAGTTCCTGATCCTGCCTGACCTTCCTGCTCGCTAGGTCGGTTCAAGAATTGTTTCAACCTACCATCTCGGATCAGCTGCTACAAATGACTCCATAATGTTCTACACTCCTCGGTTGTATGTCCCCGCTCTCGGTGGTATTAGCAGTGAAGACTCTGATTGTGCTTCATAGGATCTCCGCTCATTTTGTTTGGCCACCTGAAGTATGGCTCGTTCTTGACCTTTTCCAGTACTTGATGCACTGGTTCCTAGAACACAGTGTTAACAACTTGGGTAGCTATGGATCCAGATTGCCCTCCAAAATCCCTTCGTGGCCGATTGTTGTTATAACGGTCCGACTTGAAATCCCTCCTCTCCCGAGGGATAACCTTACCTTTACCCTTTCCCTGTTGCTGGTCTTTCTCAACCCTTTTATACTTATCAATCCTATCCATGAGTTGGCGTACACTAGTAACAGGTTTCCCTGTTAGAGACCTCCTTAAGCCATGCTCAGCAGGCAAGCTGACCTTGAAAGTTCTAACAGCCACGTCATCAAAGTCCCCATCTATCTCATTGACCATTTCCCAATATCTGTCCGAATATGTTTTCAAGGTTTCTCCTTCTCTCATGGTTAGGGAAAACAAAGAATCCAAAGGACGAGGAACTCGACTATAGGTGATAAAATGGGAGCCAAACGCTCAAGTGAGCTCTTTAAAAGAGTCAATAGAATCTGCCCCCAAACCATCGAACCACCTCATCGTCACAGGCCCTAAGCTGGACGGAAACACCTTACACATCAGAGGCTCGTTCCTAGAATGTACTACCATTCTCTGATTGAAGTGGCTAACATGTTCAACAGGATCTGTCTGGTCATTATAGATGGTGAATGTGGGCTGGGTAAATCGTCAAGGAAGCTTCCCACTCTTAATTCTACGCGTAAAGGGAGACATAGAGATTCGATTAAGTGCCTTGCTTATCGCATCATTTCCTAGGCCCTTTGAGGATGAATCTCTATTCTTGCGCTCACGATGATAATCCTCCTCATATGAGAAGGTTTCGCTCGGAGGTGTTCTTGACCTACGCCTTCAATCACCATCCCCCTTACCGTCAGAAGAAAGGTTAGAGACTGAGGGACTTCGCCTTCTATGCTCGTGATGCAACTTCCTCTTCAAGTAATCAATCTCCTTCTGCATGGCCTTGACATTCTGCTTACGAGAGACGTGGCTACCGCCCTTAGAATGACTCTCACCAGTGTGGGTGGTATGCACATTTCCCTTCTGGCCTTCTCTATGCCCAAGATCGTGAGAATGGTTTTCCCGTTGAGATACCATAGACTCTGGTTGGTTCAGACACACTAACAAACCATCTTTCCCATAGATGGCGCCAATTGTAAGGACACAGATTTGGTTCCTAAGCCCAAACGATGGATGGACCAACCTAAAAGGCCCAAAAACAATACATTTGTAGAAAGTAGGTAGAGAAACTGGGGTAGGATCAATTAGATAATCAATAGGATGGGTTTAAATGATAAGAAAAACAAAACAGACAGGTTTAATTTCTGAAAGTAGTCCTCGGCTCCCATCCGAGGAGTTCAACTCTGGTATATATATTGTTCTAACTTGTTTACACGTCTAGTTCTTAGTGGTTACAGTGTTTCTTTCTTGATTTCTCAATCCCTTTTTTTCTTGGGTATCCTCTTCCATTTATACTCCTCTTTTATCTCCTCCTTGCCTTCCATGTGCAGTCTAGGTGGTTGGTGTTGATACTTATCTCATCCCCCTTTTTTTGAAGTCTTTGTGTAATAGTTGTAAGGATAAAACTCGCTGTTCAGATATCACCTCCACATTAATGCCGCCAGAGGATTAGCTGCAGAGCATTCAATACGGTGGTAGCAGCTTTGATATTTTAAGATCTTCCACTACTATACATTTTAGCAATGCTTATCTGCTCCGACAGAACCTTATGAGGTGTTCTCCTGTATGGCAGACCACCAAAAAATACCTCGGCTTGGTCATTCGAGATGACACCCATCCTCAGCACTACCTCTTTGGTTACTGCGTTCAACAATAACTTCCTTATCTACCAACGCATACTTCCTTAACAGAGTTTACTTATTCTCGGACAGACCTTAGTCCTCGGCTTGGGTTTTAGGCCCAACACGTCCATGGGTAAGGAGTTCCTAGCCCAACGCTCCTACAGCTACTATTACAGTCCCTAAAAACTGAAAATCAATTATATTTTGATTCCTTCTATTAACCTACTAACAGAAAACTCCTACATGGAAGATGGAGTGCATTGCTTGCTGATGTGGCATTGGCGTGGCCATTAAAATATTATTTAAAAACTATTTGCATTTTTAAAATGCCACATTAGATTTAAATTTATAAAAAAACTAGTCACTAATCCGTGTGATGCACAGGAAAGTTCTTAGAAATGCTAAATATTTTTATTAATCAAATAAAATTCATTTTTTGTCAGGTTGAGAGAAATTTAGTCAACTTAAATGAACCTTTTCGCTTTGGATTTTAAGGAATAACTCACACAAAAAGGAATATACAAATTTCATTAGGATTTGAGCTAGTCAACCAAGGTGTGTGTTTGTGTGTGTGTCTATATATATATATATATATATATATAGAGTGACCTTGTCAAATATTTCTTAATCTGCTAACAAAGCAAATTGTTGCTCATTTGAAGCAATTTACAATGTTTGTCAGTTCGTTTAGACCCCTTAAACCCAACAGATTAACCTAGAGAATTAGCCAAGTGATTAACTTAGGTAATTTAATTAAAACTAGGTTAACACAGATAAGCAAAAATAACAAAGTAGCGGAAAATAAACAACACAAAGATCTGATGACCCAGGAAACCACACCGGTAAAAACCTGGGGAGGATTTGACCTAGCTATCCTCAAGGTAAACTGAATCCGCTATGAAAGAATCGAAGTTTACACAATAGACTTAGACCACTAACATCTTATTGCTACCCGAGTGTAGGAAACTTACTACCATGACCCCATGATAGCTCCGAGATCTACGGACTCCTTCTTTCCGGAATTCTTCAGCAAATCCACAAGCGCACCTGCTTGTATATCTTTGTGTTCTCTTGATTCTGCAACTGTATTGATCTACACAACTCTTGACATAAATCTTAAGTTTGTAAACCCAAAGTGTATGTGAAGGTAAACACCTCTAGATCTCAAAGAGAGATTCACAAACACAGCAAAACAGAACTCTAAAAACGTGGCTAGGGTTTTCCCTTTTATACTTAGGGCAAACATAAAACCCTATACATTAAAACGGGCTTGGGCTGAGTTGGAATTTTCTGCAGAAAAACGTTCTGCACGATTTTCGATCGATCGAGTCTAATTTTCGATCGATCGAGTCATACAGAAAGTGAACAGTACTTCTGCATAAAAACTCGATTCCAACTTTACAATAAGACCCATACTTTGAGCAAGTCTAACACACGACTAAACATTGTTTTGATCATGGTTTGCCAACATACAAATTGAAGTTCTAAATACATTAGATCCTAATCCTTAGAACCTAACAATGTTCATTCTAGGCAGAAGCTTAATAATTTTTGTTGTTGTGATTTACAATTTGAGTAGATGAAAAATAATATGATGTTCTATCACTGGTTATTGCCTTCACAACAAAAAGGGTAAAATTTCAAATCAAAAGATTACATATCACATTTAAAAGAAGCACTAACAGAAAGTAAAATAGATGATATGCACTAATAACAAATGATCATAATATTCAAAGAGTTTTGTAAATCAACAACAAAATCTTATTAAATTGCTGAGGGCAGCTTCACTAACTATATTTTATCAATAAAAATAACCGTCTTCATAAGGCTTGTTTAAGTTATCATATTAAGTATGAGACAACAAGTGCAAGCATGTTGTTGTTGACTCTACACTGTATCACAAAGAGTCTCTCTTGGATTGCTTCATTCTTGTCTCCACTCTACAACTAAAGCTCCCCCATCATAAGCTTCCTGCCTTGCAAAACTGTGCAGACAAATGCAGAATTCTAGAATTTTCATTTCCTACTTATGCAGCCCTCAAAAAGTAAGATTCACGATTTTATCAAAATCTTCCATGCCTTTATTATTAAAATTCTCAATATATACACCATTAGCATAGATACAAATTGATTCAAAAGTAGTCTTGTTTAAAAAAACACCAAAATGCGAAAATATCACCAACAAAAAAATTGTAATATTTGAAGAGAGATGAATGAAGCAAAATAAAAATAATTAAAATTCACAAAATGAAGAACCAAATATCTAGAACATAGAGGGAGATTTTTGGAAGCAGAATTAACAAACCTAGCATAAATTGTTAAGATTTTAGACTCGATTGGAAAGGAGGTAACTCTAAAAGTTTTAGCTCGTTGAGCTGTCTTGCGTTGTTTTATACCTCCTAGAGCAAGGATAATAAAGGGAGTTACAGGATGAGCGGATAACAGACCAAACAAATCGGCACGTATATCAACCATCAATAACAAACCCAAAATTATAAAAATCTAAATAGATTAAAATGTTAGATTGAGAAAGAACTTAACTGTTTATTTATAATTGCCAAAATTGTTTAAGGATTTCCAAAACTACTAAATTTTGTCAGGGTTAACAATATACACCTATGGGAATCTAATTCTTTTCAATCCAGTCAAAGAATTAGATAAACAAAAAAAAAAAAAGAATAGAAAGATATAATACCCGTTTTTGAAGTTTTCAGGGTTTTAACTAATTCCTCATAATTATATTCCTTTATCTTTACCTCTAACTCTACTTTCTCCACCACTCCTGCATGTTTTAAAATGCCAAAATAACCCAACGACATCATTTAATGCAATATCTTTTAAATTAAAGCATGGACACAATAGAAACGAGTGAAAAAAGATCACAAATTTATGTAAACATTCAAAAATTTGGGAATTTAAATTTAGATTGTAATAAGATTAAAACAGTCAAGTATATTATCTTAAAGGTGCTGTCTAACACAGAATAGATTGGGTTGCCAAGCTGTTTGGTTTTTCCTTTACAAATGATGTATGGTAGTTGTTTTTCCTTTCTTTCCCACTAACAAAAGTAGTATTCTTTATGAGAAGAGTTTGAGTTGAAGTCAAGAGAAGAATTTTTATAGATACAAAATATTCAAGGGTAGGTTGTATGATTGAAAACAAATATTTTACCTTCCATATTTTACCTTCCAACCATTTAAAAGAAATATTTTACCTTCTCACAATGAATTATTGGAAAAACAACTAAAGACAATTATAATGAGTATAACAATCACAATAAACAATATGTTCCAACCGTTTAAAAGAAATATTTCTTTTATTTTGTCTAACAACTCAGCTGAGTTAAATATACTTTTAAAAAAATTTAAAATGAAATTGGTCTAAAAACAAAAGAGTCATTTCTTTTTCTCTTTTTTCTTTTATTTAGCAAGTAAACAAAATAATGAACAAATATAGTTTCCATAAACAAAACTATCTACATCAGAAAAATAGTGCAATAAATGTATTAGTAGCAAAGTAGTAAATGATCTGATTAATGGTTTTATATTGACTATTTATATATAACTTTTATGCAACAGGAACTTTTAATTTTTTTTTTTTTACAGAAGTTGTTAACAAACCTTGAGTTGATGCAGTTAAGTATGTAGCTCTTTATCCAAAAATGAAAGTAGAACCTGCAAAATAAGTATTTTTTTAGTTTTTTTAATTAAAATAATTTATAAAAAATAGAATAACGAAGATCAATAATAGTGCAGTAAATGACCACCTAAATCAAACTCACAAAAACAACAGCGTGAGAATTAACTCCTACTTCCTTTGCAACTCCAAGCACGCAAAAGAGAAAGTAACATAATATATATTTCTAAACCTAGACATGGATCAATGTCTGTCTGTCAAAACTATAGCTGCTTCTGGATCCTTCTCAACTAACTGTAAATTAAACCCAAAAGTTTTAGTAAATCATTTAGATCAGAGATCAATTTTGTGCTATCATATATATATAGGAAGAGTTTTAACTGAAAAAGAGCTTTTAACATTTCGAAAAAACATTTGACAAACTACAGTGATTTTTTTTTCAGGTGCATTATGATTATAGAGGTATAGAACTACAGAGATTGCAATTTTTAGGAGGCAGCAAACAAATGTGCAAGATCTAGAAGACAACATAAAAAACAGGTCACTCTAAGCTTTAGTAGTTGGAAACAGATTCACATGCTCAGTAGCTAATGTGATATTAGAACTAAAATCAAAAGTCATATCAATCATAATTTAACATGAAATAAAAATTGCAAAGTGGAAACAACATTAGAAATTAAGATACCATAAACAAAAATGTAATCAAAAGAAATCATAATACCATCACTTAACTGGAAAGAAGCACAAGTTTAAAAAACACCACTAAAGTATTCGATTTGTACCACAATAAGACATAGAAACAATAAATATATTAGTAAGCATATGAAAAATTGATAATCACAATCAAATTCAAAAACTAAATGGAAAGACATGTCAATCTCACCGTCCATAGGACTATTTTTGTAAAGAGAAATGCATGTTTTAATTTACTGTGTAGTTTTAGAGAAACAAAAAAGAAAAAGAAAAAAAAAAACAGTTCTTAACAATATCTGAGGACCTTAAACAATCATATATTATGAACATTATCTATTAACAAAAAGAATTTTTCTTTCTAAAAATCACATGCCCAAACATAAGTCTAAATTTTTGATAAATCCAAACATAAGCCTAAATTAAAACAAATTTAGATAAAAAAACGCTATTACAAACTCCAGCAACCCAAAACTGAAACAAACCCTAGCAGCAACCCAAAATAAATTAACTAAGCAAACCCTAGCAGCAACCCATAACTATCTGCAACACATAGCCCATACATATCACTAAAAATTCTGAAACCACAATCTACATCAATATGAATTAATTTTTCAGCTAAAATAAATTAATCACCAAGCCGACTCTTAGGCCTTTCAAAAATACAAAAAAAAAAAAAAAAAAACCATTAAATTGATACTATCTCCACTATGAAACCCATCGATATTTACAATATTTTCCTGCAAAACCTGTAGAATTTGAAATCCCTAAATCGATAGAAAACCTAATTGAAGACATATAATTAAAACATAACTTTGAGGCTCTATTCCATTTAAACCAATTTCACTCTGAATTTTAACCCATATCAATCAAATAAAATTGAAACTCGAAAAAGATTAGATTGGAATTCTTCATACTTGAAAAATCGTCCAACTTCAAAAACGAAAAAGGATCCAAATGTAACACCCCAAATCCATACCAAGGATTTAGATGCATAACCTGTCTTAGAAATAATCAACAATAATATAATGGAACAGAGCGTAATTAATTATCCACAAATATATTTCTATCCAACATCAACTTTCCTATAAAATCCATAAAAATACAAAATCCTTCACAATAAAATCTCCAAATACAATCTCAAAATAGTTCCACAAATGGCAAACTCAAAGTCCCTAAGAAATTATACTAAAATAGTTCACCAACTAACATAGCTCCAAAAGAAGTCGTCAATCTAAGGCTCCATTGATCTACCATCAAAAGACATTCCATTACTCAAATCTGAAAGGGTGGAAAAAGGGGGTGAGCTAGGAGCTCAATAAGAGACTACATAACATAAGGATGTCTATCAAAACAAAACATTAGTATCATTGACAAAACCTAGTCTTCACAAAACATTTACAAATAGTTTTAACAGTTATATAATATATTCTATAAAACTGTTAAAAATAAAACATTTCCCTATAACGCCGTAATTTGCAAATAAAATAATAACCACTTTAATATGCCAATATGCACTAAATAGGTAGAAACAATTTATTGAGAAAATAAACAATTTTCCACTTACAAAGATCTGCAGCAATAAAACAGTAGTTTCGATATGGATAATAATTAGTCAAACATAGACTATAGCTGCTAAACACTCGGTGGGTGATTCCCATGGGAACAATAACACTAACCTCAAAGAGGCAACACTAGCTCCAAAGAGCAACAGTAACACTGCACCATACCACACTAACACTACATCGGCCGAAGACCAACACTTAACCCTGTGTTGGCAAAGGTTGCAGACTGTCTAGTTGACCATTTGAAACATTCTTGACATATACAGTTTCATAATAATATACAATAAATAATAGAATATGAGTATGTATAAAGCACTAACAATGGTATAAGTTTTTGAAACTTCACTTTTGCAATTATGTATATGTATATATATATAAATATATTTTTACCACAAATATATATATATATATATATATGTATATAAATATATACGTCTTGAGAGACGTCATGTGCTGAAGTCTACTTACCTCTAGTTGCTAAACCAAGCTTCACTTCAATCGCTCGAAACAACGTCAACTAGAACTTAAATAATAATTTAAATAACTCAATAAGGGCAGGTTTTGAATAACCACAAAGTCCTCTTGACAAAACAATTCCTCAGCCACTATGAAGATTTGGCAAAGTAAAATTTAACATATCTTTCTAATATTCCCCCAAACCTTTTCTAGCTTAAAATAATTGTAAAGCATTCCCTAAACTAACATCTAATATACTTATATATAAGAACACGTAAACCATCTGATTAATACCACCCAAGGACATCTACAATTGTTTAATCTATATGGGATGAGATGTACTCCACGTACATAAGAAGATCTGATTCAAAAAAATCGAATATAATAAAGCATGACTAAATATACTTCCATAATCTCTATTCCTATGCACTATTATTATAATTCAATTAATTCAATCAGCCTAGAGACAAAGGTTCCTAAATCAAATAGTGTCCAATGATATCAAATAGGCATGCGTATATGGATGTTACCTCAATTCAATGAATTTGCTGGCTGCCCCCTGAAGCGCACGGCCATCAACCCTTTTAGTTTGAGAAACACTAAACTCTACTCTTAAGCTTTACACGCTAATCACTGATTCTTTTTTTTTTTTTTTTTGTTTCACTCTCAGCCTTTCACGTAGGAAACCCTAACTTTCAGCTTTACACGTTAAAACTGCCCCCTACATTGGCTGGAAATTAAACTCATAATAAGGTTATTTACATAGGCTAGGACTCTAAAGAATTCCAATAACACTTAAACTCCTAATCCAACTAGGTTTTAATCTCTTATCCTTTTCCTTAACTGATAAGGAGACCAAAAGTTAAATTTGAATAAACCACAAAATAATTATTCATGTTACCCCTTATTATTATTATTATTATTATTATTATTATTATTATTATTATTATAGAAATCATAATATAAAATAATATCTCCTCCAAAATAAATTAAGCAATTCATCAAATCCACTCTAGAAGTAGTTAAATTAAATTTAAGTGAGACGGGTATTACATTCTCCCCCTCTTATAAAATTTTCGTCCTCGAAAATTCAAAACATACCTCACTTTTGAAATAGCTGGGGATATTTGGATTGCATTTCGTCTTTACGCTCCCAAGAAGCTTCTTCTATGGAATGATTCCTCCATAATACTTTGACCAAATGTATAGTCTTATTACGTAGCACTTGCTCTTTATGATCTAAAATCTGAATTGGGACTTCCTCATAGGATAAGTTCTCTTTAACTTGAAGTGGCTCATAGCTCAAGATATGAGAAGGATCAGGGACATACCTTCTCAACATGGATACATGGAAAACGTTATGTAACCTTGACAAAGCCAGTGGTAAAGCAAGCCGGTAAGCAACATAACCAACTCTCTCCAAAATTTCAAAGGGCCCCACGTACCTAGGGCTTAACTTACCCTTCTTGCCAAACCTCATAACTCCTTTCATAGGTCCCACTCGAATGAAAACCATGTCTCCTATTTCAAATTCCACTTCTCTTCTCCGTGGATCAGCATAACTTTTCTATCTACTTTGAGCTGCACGCAACCTTTCCCAAATTACATCAATCTTTTCACTAGTCCTTTGAACAATTTCAGGACCCAAGATCCTCCTCTCTCCAACCTCATCCCAACAAACTGGGGATCTACACTTTCTTCCATACAAAGCCTCATAAGGTGCCATCTTAATACTGGAGTGATAGCTATTGTTATAAGCAAACTCCACCAAAGTCAAATAGTCATTCCAACTACCCTTGAAATCCAAGACACAAGCTCTCAACATGTCTTCTAAAGTTTGGATAGTTCTCTCAGACTGTCCATCAGTTTGAGGGTGGCAAGCAGTACTAAAATTCAACTTAGTACCCAAGGCTTTTTGCAAACTATCCCAGAACCCTGAAGTGAATCTCGAATCTCTATCAGATACAATAGAAGCTGGCACTCCATGCAACCTCACAATAGTTCGTTCTAATTGGAATGAAGTGGGTAGATTTAGTCAACCTATCCACTACCACCCAAATAGCATCATGATTCTTAAGTAATCTTGGTAACCCACACACAAAGTCCATGGTGATATTCTCCCACTTCCTCTCAGGAATAGGTAAAGGTTGTAACAACCCTGATGGCCTCTGATGTTCCACTTTGACTTGCTGGCAAATCAAGCATTGTTCCACAAATTGAGCAATTTCTCTTTTCATGTTGATCCACCAATAAACTTCTCGAAGGTCATGATGCATCTTGGTACTACCCGGATGCATTGTATAAGGCGAATGATGGGCCTCCTCCAATATCTCTCTTTTAATCAATGAATCATTAGGCACACAAAGCCTATTACCAAACCTCAAAACACCGTCATTAGAGATATTAAAATCAAATCTACTTCCACCACGTACTTGTTCCATGATCTTAAACAATTGAGGGTCACCACTTTGAGCAGCTTTGATCTTATCAATTAAAGTTGGTTGTACACTTAAACTTGCTAGGTAGGATTGGGAGTCTCCAGTCACTATGTCTACTCCAAGTTTCTGAAGATCAACAATAATATGCTTCTGAGTAGTTAATAAAGCAGCTGAGAAGTTATACGACTTTCGACTAAGTGCATCAGCCACAACATTGGCTTTACCAGGATGGTAATTTATGGAACAATCATAGTCTTTAATTAATTCTAGCCATCTCCTTTGCCTCAAATTTAATTCTTTCTGAGTGTATATGTACTTCAAACTTTTATGGTCAGTGTATATTTCACATCTCTCACCATATAAATAATGCCTCCAAATCTTCAATGCAAAAACCACTGCTGTCAATTCCAAATCATGAGTTGGATAATTCTGTTCATAATTCTTTAGTTGTCGAGAGGCATAAGCAACCACCTTCCCGTGTTGCATTAGAACACAACCAAGACCCTTACGAGATGCATCACTATATATCACAAAACCACCAGAACTAGATGGAATAGTCAATACTGGTGCAGAAACCAACCGTTGCTTCAACTCTTGGAAACTTCTTTCACATTCCTCTGTCCAGTCAAGCTTTGCATGTTTTCGAGTTAATCGAGTCAAAGGAGTTGCAATAATAGAAAATCCTTCCACAAATCTTCTATAATAACCTGCAAGGCCCAAAAAACTTCTTACCTCACTTACATTAGTAGGGACAGCCCAATTAACTACAGCGTCGATCTTACTAGGGTCCACTGTAATTCCATCTCTAGAGATCACATGTCCTAAGAATACCACTTGATTCAACCAGAACTCACACTTCTTCAATTTAGCATACAACTTCTTGTCTCTTAAAATTTGTAAAACCATTCTCAAGTGTTCATCATGCTCTTCTTGGCTTTTAGAGTAAACGAAGATGTCATCAATAAAAACAATAACAAACCGATCCAAGTACTCATGAAATACCCTATTCATCAAATCCATAAAAACAGCTGGAGCATTTGTTAGACCAAAAGGCATCACTAAGAACTCATAATGACCATACCTAGTTCGAAAAGCTGTCTTTGGTATGTCATCCTCCTTAACTCTCAACTGATGATAACCAGATCTCAAGTCAATTTTAGAGAAGACTTGAGCGCAATTAAGCTGATCAAACAAATCATCAATTCGTGGCAAAGGGTATTTGTTTTTGATGGTTACCTTGTTCAACTCCCTATAGTCAATGCACAACCACATACTACCATCCTTCTTCTTAACAAACAACACCGGAGCACCCCAAAGGGAAGCACTAGGCCGAATAAAGCCTTTATCAAGCAAGTCTTGCAATTGCTCCTTCAATTCATTGAGCTCTGTAGGGGCCATTCTATAAGGTGCTTTGGAAATTGGGCCAGTACCAGGTACTAGGTCAATAGTGAACTCAACCTCTCTGTCAGGGGGTAGTCCAGGTAAGTCCTCAGAGAACACATCTAGGAACTCTTTCACCACTGGGATGTCTTCAACTTTTAATTCTATTTTATCACCCTTCAAAGCACAAACAAGGAACCCTTCACAACCCTTCCTTAGCAATCGTCTTGCCTGCATCACTGAAACCAATAAAGCTGGTTTCACCACACGATCTCCCTCGATGAAGAATTCTGGTTCCCCAGGAATTCTAAATACTACCTTCTTCCCAAAACACTCTATGGAAGCATAAAAAGTAGATAACCAATCCGTCCCTAAAATCACATCAAACTCAAACATATCTAGCAACATAAGATCTGCTTTTAATTCCTTCCCAGATTCTAAAACATTACAAGACTTGTACACTTTATGGGTAATCATTTGTTGTCCAGAAGGTGTAGCAACACACAATTCATAATTTAAACTCTCAGGTTCCATGTTTAGCCTTTGTGCAAGTCTATGTGAGATGAAAGAATGGGCTGAACCAGAATCAAATAACACTTGTGCATGTTGACTGGAAACAAGAAGTGTACCTGAAACCACTGATGGGGATGCCTCGGCGTCCTGTTTAGTCAAAGCAAAAACTTGACCCTGAACCTTGGCTTTCTGTTGGCTCCCATTTGTATTGGTAGTTTGTTCAGCTTGCAAATTTGGACAATCCTTGATGAAGTGTCCAGTCTTGCCACATTTAAGACATGCCCTTGACTCCAAATAACATGTTCCACTATGAGCCTTTCCACATCTTGGACAAGTTTTATATGCCTTCTTATTTGAATTAGGCACCCCTTGCTTCTTGAATGAACTTCCACTAGACTTTCCCTTAAGAAAATGACTCTGGTATGGCTTCCTCTCTTGATCATTGGCCCTTGAGAGACGATTGCAATTTCTCTCTGCTATGAGAGCTCGATCCACCACTTCTGCGTATGTTTCCAATTTGAACATGGAAACTGGTCCCTGAATTTCCTCCCTTAAACCTCTTTCAAAATGCCTAGCCTTCCTTGCTTCCGTGTCAACCATGTGTGGAGCAAAGCGGGATAATTCAGCAAATTTTCGCTCATACTCATACACTAATTGAGTACCTTGTGCTATGCGAATGAACTCAGCTTCCTTTTGCACCATCAAACTATCGGGAAAATACCTCTTACGAAAGAGCTCAACAAAATGCTGCCAAGTTATAACTTCTCTTCCATGTGTCCTCTCTGTGGACTCCCACCATTCCAATGCATCACCTTTCAGTACAAAAACAGCAAGGATAACTCGTTGCTCATCACTAACTTCCATTGCTCTAAAGAGCCTTTCTATCTCCTTAAGCCAGTTGTCAGCCTCAATTGGATCCTTTGTACCCTTGAAAGCAGGAGGGTCAAGCTTTCTAAACTTCTCCAAAGCACTAGTCGGATTGGTGGCTCCTACTTGATGTTGCACTATATTGGTTAAGCCCCCAATGGCTTCAATAATAGCCTGAAGATTAGTTGTTCCCCCAGCATTCGGTTGACTGTTCCCTGGGTTCCTCCTTGGTGGAGCCATCACTCTAAGCAATACAATAAGATATCATAAGTAAAGGTTTCAAATATTCCTGAGGGTCAAAACCAAACACATAGATAGCACAACAATCATTCCTACACACTCTAGAATAATAAACAAATAAATAAAATAAATAAAATAGCTATGAAAGGTCAAATAATTCTAACACTAAAATTCCTTGTAATCACACTCTTGTTCCAAAATAATCTTAAGATTAAACCTATAAGTCTACAAAATCATAAACCTAGGCTTTGATACCATAACTGTAACACCCCAAATCCATACCAAGGATTTAGATGCATAACTTGTCTTAGAAATAATCAACAATAATATAATGGAACAGTGCGTAATTAATTATCCACAAATATATTTCTATCCAACATCAACTTTCCTATAAAATCCATAAAAATACAAAATCCTTCACAATAAAATCTCCAAATACAATCTCAAAATAGTTCCACAAATGGCAAACTCAAAGTCCCTAAGAAATTATACTAAAATAGTTCACCAACTAACATAGCTCCAAAAGAAGTCGTCAATCTAAGGCTCCATTGATCTACCATCAAAAGACATTCCATTGCTCAAATCTAAAAGGGTGGAAAAAGGGGGTGAGCTAGGAGCTCAATAAGAGACTACATAACATAAGGATGTCTATCAAAACAAAACATTAGTATCATTGACAAAACATAGTCTTCACAAAACATTTACAAATAGTTTTAACAGTAATATAATATATTCTATAAAACTGTTAAAAATAAAACATTTCCCTATAACGCCGTAATCTGCAAATAAAATAATAACCATTTTAATATGCCAATATGCACTAAATAGGTAGAAACAATTTATTGAGAAAATAAAGAATTTTCCACTTACAAAGATCTGCAGAAATAAAATAGTAGTTTCGATATGGATAATAATTAGTCAAACATAGACTAAAGCTGCTAAACACTCGGTGGGTGATTCCCATGGGAACAATAACACTAACCTCAAAGAGTCAACACTAGCTCCAAAGAGCAACAGTAACACTGCACCACACCACACTAACACTACATCGGCCGAAGACCAACACTTAACCCTGTGTTGGCAAAGGTTGCAAACTGTCTAGTTGACCATTTGAAACATTCTTGACATATACAGTTTTATAATAATATACAATAAATAATAGAATTTGAGTATGTATAAAGCACTAACAATGGTATAAGTTTTTGAAACTTCACTTTTGCAATTATGTATATGTATATATATATATATATAAATATATTTTTACCACAAATATATATATATATATATATGTATATAAATATATACGTCTTGAGAGACGTCATGTGCTGAAGTCTACTTACCTCTAGTTGCTAAACCAAGCTTCACTTCAATCGCTCGAAACGACGTCAACTAGAACCTAAATAATAATTTAAATAACTCAATAAGGGCAAGTTTTGAATAACCACAAAGTCCTCTTGATAAAACAATTCCTCAGCCACTATGAAGATTTGGCAAAGTAAAATTTAACATATCTTTCTAATATTCCCCCAAACCTTTTCTAGCTTAAAATAATTGTAAAGCATTCCCTAAACTAACATGTAATATACTTATATATAAGAACACGTAAACCATCTGATTAATACCACCCAAGGACATCTACAATTGTTTAATCTATATGGGATGAGATGTACTCCACGTACATAAGAAGATCTGATTCAAAAAAATCGAATATAATAAAGCATGACTAAATATACTTCCATAATCTATATTCCTATGCACTATTATTATAATTCAATTAATTCAATCAGCCTAGAGACAGGTTCCTAAATCAAATTGTGTCCAATGATATCAAATAGGCATGCGTATATGGATGTTACCTCAATTCAACGAATTTGCTGGCTGCCCCCTGAAGCGCACGGCCATCAACCCTTTTAGTTTGAGAAACCCTAAACTCTACTCTTAAGCTTTACACACTAATCACTGATTCTTTTTTTTTTTACTCTCTGCCTTTCACGTAGGAAACCCTAACTTTCAGCTTTACACGTTAAAACTGCCCCCTACATTGGCTGGAAATTAAACTCATAATAAGGTTATTTACATAGGCTAGGACTCTAAAGAATTCCAATAACACTTAAACTCCTAATCCAACTAGGTTTTAATCTCTTATCCTTTTCCTTAACTGATAAGGAGACCAAAAGTTAAATTTGAATAAACCACAAAATAATTATTCACGTTACCCCTTATTATTATTATTATTATTATTATTATTATTATTATTATTATAGAAATCATAATATAAAATAATATCTCCTCCAAAATAAATTAAGCAATTCATCAAATCCACTCTAGAAGCAGTTAAATTAAATTTAAGTGAGACGGGTATTACACCAAATTCGTCCAACATCAAAAACGGCAAAGGATCCAAATTCTTCAAGTCAGTCCCGAAAATCAAATTCCCAGAAAGGGGGTAAAAAAAAAAAATCAATGCCTAGATGATAAAAACTCAAGGACAAAATAACCATGAATCAAAATTGACATCAGCCAGAGGAGTTATGGCTGAGAAAAGGAGGGAGCTACATTGAATGAGAGAGTTAAAGAAGAAAAAGGAGATGGGAGTGAGTTTGAAATAGAGAGAGTTTGATCAAGGCTTTTATTAGGGCTGAGTTTGCACTTGAGAGATTGGGTTGAGATAGTTGCAGTTGATTTCTGTGTTTAGGCTTCTTTTGTAATTGGGTTTTGATAAGAATTGGGTTTGTAATTTGTATTTGTTGGAAAAAAAAAGATTTATTATTATTTATATAAGTATTGCTGACGTGGAAAATTGCGGGAGCTTTAAAAGTTTCGGTTATATATATATATATATATATATGTTAAAACAAAAATCCAGATTCCTCAATTTTAATTTTAAATAAAAATAAATCAAAAACAATAAAAAATTTTACTTTTTTTTAGTTTTAAAGATTGAAACTCTCTGAATTTATAATTTTTTAAAAATTAATTAAAATAATTTAATTGATTTTTTTATTCCTTTCTTTTTTCGAAAGAACATATTCGTGTTCTTTGTGTTTTTAGCAAATTAATCCATATTCATCTTCCCCATAACATGATTCATATTTTTAGCAAATTAATCCTTATTTTTTTTTATCATTTTCTTTGTCTTTCTTCTACTTTCTTTATAACCAAACACATAAAAAAAAAAAATTTAATTAAATGTCTTTCTTGTCTTTTCTTCCCCCATAATCAATCTCCAACAAAGAACC
This sequence comes from Lithocarpus polystachyus, assembly GCA_033629205.1. Lineage (NCBI taxonomy): Eukaryota > Viridiplantae > Streptophyta > Magnoliopsida > Fagales > Fagaceae > Lithocarpus > Lithocarpus polystachyus. The sequence continues at coordinate 48,186,515 of CM066163.1, forward strand.
AAACCCAAACTCAGATCTCCAGCAAAGCAACCAAACCCATAGACCCAACAACCAAATAGATCTCTAGTAAAGCAAACCTTAGCCTTCAAACCCTTAAATTTTCTTGGTAAACAAACACACAAAAACCCAAATCGGTTGAATTGTTGATGAAGATTGAACTAAATACCATAGGAAAAACAAACAAAAACCCCCAAATCACCCCCACCAAATCAAAGAACATGAACATCAAACCCAAGCAAAAGAATATTAGGAGCACAATACCACCACTAATTGGGCTACACCAACACAGCACCACCACCAAACAACACACCCACCAACATAGAACACACGCAAAAACCCAAATTGAAAGTAGAGAGAAGGAGATCAAACCCACACAAATTTGCAACTTGATTAGAGAGACCAAAAGTGTAGAGATTTGCGGCCCAGGAGCTACCCAAATTGAAGCTTCCGTCCATGGAGAGAGAGAGAGAGAGAGAGAGAGAGAGAGATTTCTTTTAATCTGATGAGTTTAAATAAAAATTAATTTAAACTAATTTTAGATTTTTTTTAACTAATTATTGTTTTATGGCATTAAAAAAAAATTAATCCTGACATGGCTTTATTTATATGCCAAATGAATTTTTTTGTTGATGTGGATGTGACATGGATGTGTGGCTAATAACAACATGTAGGATCAATTATTTATTTTTTAATTGCAAAGCCTGCCAATAGAGTCTGTTTGCCACGTAGGAGTTTTATGTTAGTGGGTTGATGGCAGATGTAAGGTTAAAATTTATCAACCATTTTGTTGGCTTTATTCTTAGAAACCCTGTAGTTAGGTGGGAATCATGTAAGGTTAGTGTATGAGAGAATGTGAAGAAATACTCAAGTCTGTGCAGCAGAACAGGGACTCACGACTGGATCTCGCTGGTGTCTCGCAACTGGCAACCCGCCAGATGTTGTACACGAGTGAAGCGTGAAGAGAAGAATCTGCGACTGGATCTCGCAAGTAGCTCGCGATTGGCAAGCCGCCATAAGCTGAACCGTCGTGCCAGCTGTTGCACTTCAAGAAAAAAATTCCAGTCTGGCAGTTCAGTTAGTTCACGGCTTGAACTTGCAACTCAGTCAAGCCGCGAGGCCAAGCCGCTAGCTAGCTCTATTTTGAAAAACTGACTCTTCACATTCCTTTCTCATCTCAGTAAAAATACCCCTTATACCCACAAAATGTAGAGAGCTTCCAAAGAAAATTTTGAGAGAGAAACCCTAGAGAAAAACAAAATTGACTCATCCACAATTTTTACATTGTGACTCTTCAAATTCCTCTACTCTCACCCCCTCCATTGTTAGATCTTAGAGAGGTTCATTATCTAAAACCTCTTCGCACCTTACCCATTTCTGTGAGAAGGTTGTTTAGTGCTTTGGGAAGCAGTTAGGAAGGAACTAATTTCATATTGGTAGATGCTATGGGCTAGTAGCGGAATCCGGTAAGCTAAAGAAGACAAAGGTTCGTATAACTTCGTTGGAGCAAGAAGCTTGGAGGGCTTAGGTACACTTGGTAGATTAGGCTTAGAGGGTCTATTGTTGTCCTTGTATCCCAACTACATTTTTTAATGAATTATTTGATTACTAGGAGGGCGGCGGAGAGGTTTTAAGCCGAGGGCTTCGATTTCCTCTTCGATAACACATCGCTGTGTTGTCCTTGTGTTTGTATCTCTCTTCCTTTAATCTTTGTCATTTAATTTTTGTCATGGATGTGATTTTATTTGGCTTAGATTGTTTATCAATTCTGTTTTAAGCTTTTGTTCATTTCCTGCACGTACATCGTTTAATATAAAGCTAGAATTGGTAATTTATAATTTGGGGGTCTAAACGTTCATAATGTTTTATACGCTATTTGAACTTTTAGTAGAATTCAAAATATAATCGATTTTTTGATTTTAGGGACTGAAATAGTAGCAAAATCAAAATAGGAACCAAAATAGAAATCGGCCCAAAATGTAATGACCAAAAGTATATTTTCGAAAAAAAAAATGGAAGAAGAAGATGCATGTATGCACTTTTTATTTAAGTAATAATTTGGAGTAACAGACAAATTTAATAATTGGATAAAGTAAAATTTTCCGGCCGGATGTTTTCAGTTGTCAATTACAAGAAATTTTTAAAGCGATTTGCAGTGATTTCATTTTTCTTTTTTCTTTTTAATGTTCATTGATTAGGTACTGTGATTATAATTTTTTCAAAAGACATATTTAGAATTAACTTTGTGAAAGTGAAGTGAAATGATGAGGTAAGTATAATCAACTATTTATTAAAGCTCTATTTAATGATATATTAGACATATTAGTCTATAATATAGGTACACATGTTATGATTCACAGTAAGCTCTTAAGGATTTACACCAATGATGTAGGCCAACAAGTTGATTTACTCTGAGGATATAGGCCAACAAGAGTTGTCGGCCGAACATGTATAAGTTCGATTTTGGCCAAGCGTCATAAACAAACCCAAAAGAGGCCATGCTCGAACTCAACAGACCACCAACCAAACAACACCAATGGACACCAGTCCAGTTTCTTCATGACTGCCCATATCACAGAATCCCAAACCAAATGACAGCGTGCTCATCCAGCAAATCATTTTTAACCAAGCTGCGGTTTGTCTCCGACCCAAAGAACAAAATCTGAAATAATCAAGAGGCTTCTGCAAAGACTGCAATTACACGACCAGCTCCAAGGATTCACCTAAGAGAGGCAATATTCCAGTTATGAGTTATCTAGATAAAACATGCCTAATGCCTTGTCACAACACCTTGAAACCCAAGCCGAGGAGACGACAACCCATGCCCAGATAAAGATTACATGAGATGTTACTTCCACTTGTTTTGGTATTCAATCCAAGCTACTTTGGTGGTCAACCCAAAATAAACAAAAACAATGCAATTTGTGTTGAACATAAGCCCTAATCACATAACTTATCTTGTCAGTGTTGTAATTCTATGCAAGGTATGACATAGGATCCTATCTCCCTCAACAATCTTGCCAATCCAATCAGATTTCAATGCCACGTCAGCGATACAAAATCTTGTCATGTTAATATAGCAGGTGTCACACCAAGCTATATATTCAAGATATTCCAAACTCAAGCTTTCACCTTTGGTTTTCGGAAGGATGTTAAACATATTATGGCCTAAGTGACCCAAACCAATTTTAAGCCCATATACTCGTAAAACAAACATATATATTAATTTTAGGTTAGTTTATGGTTAGCATAAGTTAGTCAAATATTCTCTTGTTAGTATATAAATCTTATATTAGGTTCATTGTAACACAAGTGTTTAATATAATATAATATGTAACCGTCAAGGCTTTTTCATTGTAGATGTAGGCCGTTAGACTTAATCATATAAACATTTGTATGTGTTCTTTTTTTTCATGCTCTACTCCACTTGTTGGCCATTACCAATGATCTCATTCCTAACATCATCATGCCACGTCACCCGTCACATGTCTAGTCATCACCATGTTAGCTGTCTCGCCATGTCATATGTCTTTGAGCCTTCCTCTCTTCTAACCCTAGACATATAAGAGGATTATTTTAAGGGCTGTCAAAGTGTTCACAAGTTGCACAAGCATTGAGCAAAGTCTATTCAAGCAAATTGTGACTAGAGACAAAGTTTTGCCCTAGTTCATCTCTTGTGAAGAAGTTGCTGTGTATGTGCACCATAGGGTTTTGTGACCAAGCATCTTCTGGATCTTCATCGTGTGATGAACTGAAGAACTTTACAGCCAACATACTTCTCTAGTTGGTGATTGAAGTCGCGTACTGGGATCCGCGCACAATTAGTTAGTTACATACTTGGGAGCCGTGCATCAAAAGAAGAAATTGTTACTACAGAACAAGTCCAATTATGTATTGGGATAAGGGTTCAACTGTAGGTTGGTATAAGGTACTAAGATTCCTTTACTTGAAATCGCTTGTTGTGATAATAATGAAATTTCAGGAGTGGTGACCTTAAAATCACCCGGTGGGGTTTTTGCCCTGTAAGTTTTCCCCATTCGTAAACAAATCACCGTGTCAATTTATTTTTCACTGCATACTTTAGTTATTTGGTGATTTGTTTGTGCTACCACGCGCTTTGCATGATAATTAACTTAATTAATTCACTTGGCTAAATTAATTGGTTAATTTATCACAAGGGGTCAATTCTTGTTTTGGCCTATCAGTTGAAGATGTGGATAAAGAAGAGGAATCAGTGGAGTCTAAATTTGAAAAGATGGATCAGCAAGATGACATCCACACAGCCTATGCAAAGTTATACAAGGTCTTGAAAATGCATGAAAAGTTGTGTAGGTTGGCCACCAAGAAACTCAGTGAAATGGAGCTTGAACGAGAAGAAATCTCCACAAAGTTTGATGAAGCCAATCAAACCATAGGAGCACTGAGGTTTGAGAATAATTTCTTGGCTGAGAGGACCAAGAAGCTTGAAGTAGAGCTGTTTCAAGTCAGGGCTCAGCTAGAGAGGACTTCAAGTGCAAAGCTTGATGAGATGTTCAGTATTCAGAAATCTTCTTTTGATTGAACTAGTTTAGGGTATGATTTCTCTTCTCCTAATATTACTTCTTCTAGCACTACTGTTTTTGTTTCTCTTGCTAATAATGTTGAATTTGAGAAAACTGATGTCAAAACTGTTTCAGCTAGTGAGAACATAGATAAGAGTAAATCTATCTTTTGAGCATCCCCTAAGTTGGACAAGAAAGAGAGTAAAAACCCTAGGGCTAAGAAGGGCAGTACTCAAAAGCCTAAACAGAAGAAGCAGCATCTCTGTCATCACTGTGGAGTAGCTGGACATATTCGACCAACTGGCTATAAGTGGTTAGCTACTTAACAGAGCAACAGTATGTTCTCATCGGGAAACCAGAATCAATTTCCATCCTCCTTTGCTCCTCTTAGAGATCTACTGAAAACCCTATTGTTCCTTTTGAACCTAAACGGTTTCAACTCTTTTCCCTTACCGCCAGATTAAGGGTTTGCTAAACGGAAAGGTTCTTCCAAGGTGTGGAAGGAAAAAGGCTTCAAGTGATTTAGTCACTTTTCTCTTTCCCCTCTTCTTATTTATGATCTTGCATTACTTGTGTGTTTTGCCTTCTTGTTTTCTTTGAGTTATTCTAGTTTTTATGCTATGCTTTGATTAACATGTTTTTGTTTATTTATTTTTTAGTTTTCTTTATTTTATTTTTCATAAAAAAAATTGAAAAATTATAAAAATACAAAAACAGTGTGTGTTTTGTGTACATTGGTACTTGTGCATAACTAAGAAAGTGAGCTTTGTGGCTCGTGTTTGTGATGCTTAAGATTAAGTTATCTCTTGTACTTAACACTCATACCACTCTTTTTGACAGGAAGGACTAGAAAATCCTAAGAGAAAGGCATAAATAACTATCTCACCACTGTTGCCTGCCAATCATGAAATGACATTTATATGCTTTGGCATAGCAAAAGTGCAATGTCAAAAGTTTAACATAATTGGGTATTTCTTTTCTCTCTCTTATATGCTCATGCATGATATGCTTAATAAAAGAAAAATATGCAAACAAAAATAAAAGCAAAAAATAAAATAAAATGCTTTATATATGATTGCAAGCGTGTCTTCTAGGAGATATAGGAGTTATAGGATGTACCTCAAGGGTGATCGTCCCCATCAAGCAGTTGTGATTGTGTGTAAGTTAATTAAATTGATTTTCTCATAGCTCAAATCGTCATAACATGTTGACACTTATGCAATCTTGCAATGTTTTTCACACAAAACACGCAATATTCTTTGCTACTCTTGATACATGTGAAGGTATAATGTGATTTGGCCGTCACAAGGAATACATGTGTTAATGTATGCTCACTAAACCGTCTTAACATGTTTTTGAAATATAAAATTGGTTAGACTTGTTGTGTGTGTGTGTGTGTTTTGGATCTAAAACCTTGACATTTTTCTTGTTGAGAGATGTTTTTGAGAGATTAAAATGTTGGTTGAATCTTTAGTTGAGTAGCATGTTTAATTGCATTCATATCTGTGTTTTTCTTTTCTTTGAAAAACCGTTTTTAAGCAATCTTGACAGCTTCTAGATACATCTCGACAACTAGGCTATCTATCGAGCTCTTCAGCTTCTTTTTATCGTAATCTCGATAGATTCTCGATCCATCGAGAAAGTTTCTGTATGCTCGATAGATTCTCGATCTATCGAGCCCATTTTGCAGTGGACACCTATTAATAGATCCTCGATAACTGCTCGATAGCTTTTTCTCATGTTTTAATTCTCGACAGCTCTCGATCCATCAAGAAACTGAGATTCCTATAAATAGGTTCCACGAGATTTTTGTCTCATTTCTCCTCGATCTCTCTCGACAGAAAAGTGTCTCTCCCTCTCCCAAACACCTCAAATTCAACCTTTTCATCTTCCCCACTCTATCCTCGGTCTTTTCCTTACATTCTTCACTGGTATGATCTCTTTTTCGTCTCTTTATCATGCATTTCTAACCTAACTTTTGGGGTTGTTGAAAATTTTTGGGGTTTTTCAAAATTGATGAGTTTTTCTCAAATTTTTGGTTTGGGTTATACTTAAATGATTTTAAATCATCATGCATTACATCACATTTGCATTATAACAATGTCTCATGCATCTTAGATGTGTGTTTACTTTTTACAATGATGTGTGCTGGTAGGTTTGGATTGGGCTGAGCCCATGATATTTTTGTTGCATATCACATGCTCATGCATTTTCATGCATACATACCTTAATTCTTTATATTCTTATATTGATTTGTTTTGTGCTTTTCTACATGTCTCTCTCTCTTCCTCTCTCTTTCTTGCGTTAGTCTGATTTATGGCACCTACACGCGAATCTGTTCCGTCTTGGAACCCTCTTCGTTCTGAGGCATCTTGTTAGGACATATGTGATTCATTGTTAAGAACATATGTCAATATTTATGTAACTGGCTAATCCTTTGACAAAATGCACTTTACTTGTAATTGGATAGATTTAGGATGTGTTTGATACTTCAAGAAACCTCTTTCAAGATCAAGTGTTGAAGCCATTCAAGTCTGTTCAAGAAACAAGCTAAATAGTGCAAATTCACTAAAGCTTGACAGCTAGCTCAACAGCTGCATCTATCAAGCTTAAGAAAGCGGTTCCAGCTCGTGTGCTCGACAACTACTTAACAGCTTCTCCATAGCTCATATCTATCGAGGTTTAAGAATTTCAGAATTCTGTTATGATTTTCTTGGAATTCTTGAATATGTCTTTGGGCCTTCTTTTCTCATAACCCTAGATATATAAAAAGATTATTTTAAGGGTCGTCAAAGTGTTCGCAAGTTGCACAAGCATTGAGCAAAGTTTGTTTAAACAAATTGTGACCGGAGACAAAGTTTTGCCCTAGTTCATCTCTTATGAAGAAGTTGCTGTGTATGTGCACCATAGGATTTTGTGACCAAGCATCTTCTGGATCTTCATCGTGTGATAAACTGAAGAACTTTGCAGCCAACAAACTTCTCTAGTTGGTGATTGAAGTCACGTACTGGGATCCGTGCAATTGGTTAGTCACATACTTGGGAGCCGTGCATCAAAAGGAGAAATTGTAACTACAGAACAAATCCAAATATGTATTGGGGTAAGGGTTCAACTGTAGGTTGGTATAAGGTACTAAGATTCCTTTACTTGTAATCGCTTGTTGTGATAATAGTGGAATTTCAGGAGTGGTGACCTTAAAATTACCTGGTGTGGTTTTTGCCGTGTCGGTTTTCCCCATTCGTAAAAAAATCACTATGTCAATTTATTTTCCGTTGCATACTCTAGTTAATTGGTGATTTGTTTATGCTACCACACTTATTGCATGTAATTGAACCTAATTAATTTACTTGGCTAATTAATTGGTTAATTCATCACAAGGGGTTAATACGTGTTTGGCCTATCACATCTTCTTCTGATCCTACTCTGTCTCACGTCAGGTTCCATGATGATAAAGCTCGAAATGACTTTTTAGAGAACTTCTCTCGACGAGGCATTCATTCAGAACGCCAAGTTATCTTACCAGATTTTTCCAATACTAACCTTTCCACTGTCATCTACAGTAGGGGTTGGGAGTCACTGTGTGGCATCCCGGTCACTTGTCCCTCCGTGATCATATAGGAGTTTTACTTTAATATGCACGAATTCGACTATTTTGTACCTCATTTCTTCGCTAGCATTCGGGGTACGCACATCATAGTCATTTCGGGTCTTATATCTGAGGTGCTACATGTTCCTAGGGTAGCATATCCTGACTACCTTGGTTGTGATCATCTAAGGACTATGTCCAAAGACGAACTCATGTCTCTATTTTGTGAGACACTATCTTCATAGGGTGATCGTCAAAACACCCAATGCTCTACCTTTGCTAAAGGTCTGAGATTCCTTAACATGGTGATGATATTCGTTCTCTATCCATTGACTCATTATAACTCTATCACAGAGCCTCGTACTAAATTTTTGTTGTCCCTTTTAGAGGACATTTCTATTGACTTCCCTTCTCAGTTCATCCTATCCCTTATAGATGTCTATAAGTATACGGCGACTCGTGATAAGCTCATTTTTCCTTCGGCTATCACACGGATTATTCGTCATTTTTCCTTCCTTTATCCTGAGTCTGATCACTTCTTCGTCATGGGTGCCATTGACGTTGCTACTATTAGACGGAATGATGATTAGCTTTGCCCGAGGCAGACACAGGCCTAGACAACAGCTCCTCCGGCTTCTTCAGCTCCATCCACATCCGCTCCTTCTTCTTCTATGGGTGGAGTGACTCTTGATGCGATCATGGCGCAACTTCAACGCATGGATGCTTGTCTTGACACTCTCAATGATGAGTTGTGTCAGGTGAGCACCTGTGTCGGCCATATTGCTCGACGACAAGCTCACCTTGGTGGCTTCGTTGCATCTCCTTCTCCTTCTCTAGAGGCATCTGAGGACGAGGATGATGATAGTGACTCTGATGATGATGGTGATGTGAATGAGGATGCTCGCTCTTCCAGTGACGATGAGATGACTGCTTGATTTACTTACCCTTTGTCATTCGTGACAAAAAGGGGGAGTAGTTTTGGATATGAGAGTAGTCATATACATTGGGGGAGAGTTAGCATAAAAAATCCTAAGAGAAATACATAAATAACTATCTCACCACTAAAGCCCGCCAATCATGTATAACATCTGTGTGCTTCGGCATAGCAAAATTGTTATGTCTTGGCTTACATAATTGGGTATTTCTTCTCTCTCGTATATGCTCATGCATGATATGTTCAAAAAGAAAATATGCAAAGAATACAAAAGCAAAAAGAGTCAAATTGCTTTCAAAAATGGTTGCAAGCGTGTTTCTAGGAGACGTGGGAGTTATAGGATGTACCTCAAAGGTGATAGTCCCCATCAAATAGTTATGATTGTGTGTGAGTGTATTAGATATTCCCATATCTCAAATCGTTATAATATGAGAAACTTATGCACTCTTGCTATGTTTCACACACAACACGCAAAAATTCTTTACTACTTTTGATACATGTGCAGATACTATGTGATTTGGCAACTACAAGGAATACATTTGTTAATATACGTTCACTAAACTGTCTTAACTTGTTTTTGAAATATAAAATTGGTTAGACTTGTTTAGTGTGTGTGTGTGTGTGTGTGTGTGTGTGTGTGTGTGTGTGTGTGTGTTTTTGTATCTATGCTTTGCATATGTGTTGAGAGATGTTTTGAGAGCTTAACATGTTGATTGGATCTTTGTTTAAGTAGCTTGCTTGTTGCATTCATCTCTATGTATTTTTCCTTCCTTGAAAAACTCATTTTCTTCAAGCTCGACTACTTCTCGATAGATTCAGTTCTATCAAACCTTTCTTACTCTTTTCTCGATAGATCTTGACAAATTCTCGATCCATCGAGATTTCTAGGTTTCTCCTCGACAGATCCTCGATAGCACCTCGATAGATTCATTTCTGTTGAGATTTAGTGCTCGACAAATCTCAATAGATACTTCGATCCATCGAGCTGCATTTTATATTTAAAGCTGAGGCGCAATTCAAATTTCACTTTCTCATTCTCTCTCGACAGATTCTCTTCTCTTTCGCCCCAAACCTCCATCTCTCACTTAAATCTCCTCACCCACTCCTTTTTCGGCCTAGATCAAGTCTTAATCCTCTGGTAAGTGTTCTTAAACGCTCTTTTTACATGAATTCATGCATTTTAGACCTAGGTTTTTGGTGATTGAAAATTTTTGGGGTTTTTGAGATTTTTGTGAAATTTTTGGGTTGGGTTGTGTTGTTTTGGTAATATACGCTCATGCATTGCATTCTCATTGCATTATAACACTGTTTCATGCATTTTAGATGTGTGATTGATTATTATTGTTTGAATGCTAGTTGGTTTGGATTGCGTTTTTACCCAAGATGCTTTTGAATTTTGCACGTCACATGTTCATGCATTTTTCATGCATACGTTATATCTTTTCATGTATTCTCTGGTTTGTGATGTGTTTAGCTCTTTCTTTCCCTTTCTCTCTCTCTCTCTCTCTGATAGACCGCGCACTCAAAGCGTGCAAATCCACTCAGGCTCAAAACCCTCTATGTGGTTCTGGGTCATCCTCTTCTAGTCCTCTTGTTCCCTCTCACATTCAGTTCCATGATGAGAAGGCCAAGACGGACTTCTTTGAGAACTTCTGAAACCATGGCGTTCATCCGGAACACCAAGTCATTCTGTCAGACTTCTCCTACACTGCTCTACCCGAAGCCATTCGGACTCAAGAATTGGAGTCCCTCTGTGGGAAACCCAAGAGTTGTCCGGTATTGTTCATTTAGGAGTTTCACTCCAACATGTACGACATCGATACCTCTATACCTCGTTTTGTTACCACATTCCAAGGTACACGTATCGTAGTTACTTTGAATTGTATATCCGAGGTACTACATGTTCCCAGGGTAGCGCATCTTGACTACCTTGGCTGTGAGCATCTTCGGACTGTGTCCAAAGATGAGCTTATCTCTCACTTTTATGACACTCCTTCTATATGAGGTGGTAAGCTAAACACCCCATACTTGGGCTTTGCCAAAGGCCCGAGGTTCCTTATCATGGTGATGACATTCACCCTTACACCTTTATCTTACTATAATTGCATCACTGAGCCTCGTGCTCGTTTTCTTCTTTCCTTGATGGAGGATCTTTCCATTGACTTTCCCTCTTACCTCATCACATTTATCATAGATGTGTATCAGGATACCGCTACCTATGATAAGCTCATCTTTCCTTCGGCTATCACGTGGATCCTTTGGCACTTCTCCATTCCTATTCCTCTCTCTCCTCTTTTCACCATTATAGGTGCCATTAACGCTAGTTCTATTTGGCAGAGTGAGGCCTAACTTCAACTAAAGTGACCACGAGTGAAGACGACAGATCCTGCAGCTTCTATTGTTTTGCCTTCTTCCTTGGCTCCTTCTACCTCCGTAGCTAGTTATGTGACCCTAGAGGCTATCATGGCACAGCTTCAGAGGATGGATGCTCGTCTTGACTATCTCACTGATGAGATGTGTCAGATGAACACCCGAGAAGGATGCATTGCTCGCCGACAGGCTCGCATGGCTGGCTTTACACCTTCTCCCTCTCCTTCTCTAGAGGCTTCAACTAATGAGGATGATGATGCTGGTGTTGACGAGATGACGACCTCTCAATGACTTGCCATTTGTCATTCGTGACAAAAATGGGGAGTAGTTTTAGGTTTGAGAGTAGTCTTGTACTTAAGGGGAGAGTTAGTATAGGACAGTTTTGATATGGGGAGTGTTTATAGTTTTCGAGGGATGTAGTGTGGTTTACATGTACTTTTCTTTCTTTTTAGTTACAGCCTCTTGTACATTGGTCTTGTGACCATTTATTGGCATACATTGTACTTTATTTTCATATATATATATATATATATATATATATATGATTATGTATATTTTTCTTCACCTACCTCTACATGCATTGTTTCTTTTCTCTCTTTATACACATGTTTCTTTATGTATGCAATCTTTATTTCTGTTTCACACATGATGCCCTGATGAGTTTTTTTTTCAATGTTTCAGAAAGATAGGTTGTGAAAGTCTACCATGCCATGAACTCTTTTCTTGCAAAGTTTTTCAAGAGTTTATGTTAGAGTTAGATATATTTTGTAATCCAACAAGTGGTTAAGAGTTTAGTGATTTAAGACTTCTCTCATGATTGATTTGTTTGTTGTGGTTTTGTCGCGAATTGCCAAAGGGGGAGATTGTTAGGGACATATCATATACTATATATAATAGTAGAAGCTAAGAGAAAGTAGATTCCTACAATTAAGGAGGTGATGACAAATAGGATAACTGGCTATCTAAAATTCAGACACGTTTCACTTTAAAAAGCGATACATTATGTTGTTTGGCAATGCTACGCACCGTTTGATAGTGGTTGTGTATATATTAAAAAAAAAACGGTTTAAAAAAAATAAAAAATAAAACCCTAGCCTCTTCTCATCAGACTTGCCTTAACATTTTTTTCTCTCTAAAAAAACCCCTAGCAATACTACGATAGAGTGAAAGGGAAGGAGAAAAAAACCCTAGCGATCTTTTCAGACTCTACTAACATTTGTACGGCTGGCAACCGCCATACCCCATCGGACTAAGACCACCACAACTGGCCCCCGTCAAAGCTAAATCAAATCAAACATCCCAGAGGTCTTGAGACACTGAGGTAGAGATTGTGATCCAGTGGAGATTTGTATGGTCGGCAACTGCCATACCCTGCCAAACTAAGACCACCACAACCGGTCCCCGTCAAAACTAAATTCGATTAAACATCCCAGAGGTATTGAGACACTGAGGTAGAGATTGGCGCTATTCCGGCGAAAGGTACGCATCAATTCTCTATGTTCATTCTTTTTCTTTAGGTGCTTTGATGTGAAAATTGATTCTTACGGCATGGACAAGAATGCAGAACCCTAGAATCATGAGAGGCCATCTATAAATCAGACCGCTTATTCGAATTTGAATTGCATATTAATATTCTATGACCATCTATTTGGCCACTTTAGAAAAGGGGAATAAATTAAATTTTACATGGATTGTTATCAAAGTTAGGGTTCGTGGATACCAGGATATAGATGTGTATTTGGTAGTGGGGCTATGGGGGTGGTATTGTAGAGCCTTTCAACCAATTGCATATCCAAGAAAAAAAAAAGTGTACATACTATGTAATACTACCAATTGCCTCATATTTGTTTCATAATTCATTTCTCCCACCATGCTAATATCTTCCAGACTTCATCTTTGAAATTTTTTGTTCATATTCATTGATTATAAATAACAAAATCATTTAGATTAATCATGGTAATGAGGCCGGGAAAATGAACAATTGGCTGAAGTGTTACTATTTGATGTTACTGTTTGTGCCAAAAAGTGTTACTGTTTGATGTTAATTTGCTATAAGTATTTATTTAGTATATATTTGGCTAATGGAAGCCAAATTCTTTGCCATCATCATATGGGAAATAGCCAACAGATTGTGAAAACATAAACAATCTTTCATATTTTTTACAACTCTAACCATATTACAATGTTTGCTTCCGCTTCTTTTGTAGTCTCTCTTTCATTTTTCTTTGCTGTGGTTTTTAAAAACTTCTTACCCTGTCATTTAGTTGAATATTGAGTTTTTAGCCAGGCACAACACATGTATTTTGCAAAAAGAGTTGCTGCAACAAACTAAGAGGTTTGGATTTGCTATTTTTTTTTTTAAAAGTTGACACCCACTCTGTTTTGCTTCTTATTTGCGGCACCTATACCCAAGGTCAGTATTTTTTTACTTGATGTGTGCTATCATCTTGATTTATTATAATCCAGTTTTTTTGTGGGTGGCGTCATGGGGTTTAGCCCTTGAATATATGTAGGGAAAAAGACATGTTTGCCATTTAATAATGGTTGACTTTATAATGTTGCTACACTGAGCATCAATATTTGAAACTAAAAGGTCTAAAATCTCTTTAATGTTTGTAATAAAAAGTCATTGACAAGATAATTGAAAGATAAAACCATTTCACAGTTTAATACAGTTTGCTTGAATGCTGATTTTCTTTTTACTTATCTCATACTTAGTATTACATTTTGTTCATTTACTATAAACCTGTTTTAATTCGCTCTGATTTGCATGTTTTAGTCAGCTTCTGTCTTTACAAATTGATTTTTTCAACCAATTCTCCCTTCTACTTATTTCACATCCTCACCGTTATTTTATGTTATTTGAATTTGAATTAAAATCAGGATGTTTATTCTCTCTCTTTCAATGTTTTAGTCTCAGATTATAATCTTTGATTATTTACTACCTTCTTTGAAATAGAAATTTAGAAATAATTCTAAATAAAAGTGCACAATGTCATCAGGGACAATTTAAGTCATTAGATGATCTGCATTTATAGAGATAGGCAGTTGGTAAAAGAAAATAAAAAGGTAAAATAAAACCTCTCCTCCTTCCAATAGTTAATTTGACACCCACTCTGTTTCGTTTCTTTTCTGCTGCACCTATACCCAAGGTCAGCATTTTGTTACTTGATGTGTTATACTCTTTATTTAGATGCTTTCTACTTGATTTATCATAATCCAGAGTTTTTTTGGGTGGCATCATGGGTTTTAGCTCTTGAATATGTGTAGAAAAAAACATGTTCGCTGTTCAATAATGGTCCATTTCTTAACATTTTTTTTTCCAATGTTTGTAGGTTTTGGTGTTTTGGGTTGCTCAGAATAAGTAAATGATTCATAAAATGTTCCTTGTTCACTTAATTTTTCATTTGTGCATGCATCTACCCTTTGGTGTTAGTTCTTGAGTTTTTATTGAAAATTTAGCTTTGCAATCCAACGAGGAGATAAGAAAAAAAGGTAGTGGACTGATTTTCTATTGATGGGTAATGGAATTTTAGGAATGTTCTTTAGCAATACAACATTTTGAATAAAAAATAAGGGCCATATATTAGGTTTTACTTTAATGCCAGTCATCTACATATAGCTAGCAACATGATTCACGGTTAGAAGTTAAATATTTTCCAGCTTATTTTTCATGTTAAACAACAAATTATTGAAGTTAATCTGCTTGCCAACAACAAAGTCAATTGAATTTTCAGAATGAGAACAAAGAACAAACCTGATTGGTATCTGCTGTTAGTACTGTCACATCATCATTTAAAAAAATGTTGGGCAAGTCAGTAAGGTTTGCTTAGCCATTCTTTTTACATATGTGAACCTTTGTATCCAATCTAGACATTAATGTGTCATGAAGGGTTGATTTTCTTAATAGGTTGTAGCTTTCTTTTGAGACTTTTTTAAATACTATTTGCTGCATTACTCAATCAAGGATTAAGGTTTGGCTACATTTTTCCCTAATTTTTCTTTTTTTCTTCTACTTATTTTTTTTTTTTCCAATTTCTTGAGTTCTGTTTTGTATAGTTTTCTTGAACTGACTGTGCTTTGTCGATGATTGTATGCTAAGAGATTACTAAATCAAAGTCCTTTTTCAGTTTATCTAAAGTCCTTAACTTCTCATTCCCAACTACTTAATGTTACAAAGGGTCCTCTCACTGCTAAGACTATTTAACAATGCTTTTACTTGGTTCTCTTTTAGAATAGTGTTTTAATACTTCCTATTGGCTTTTCATTTATATATGGCTGTTAGAGCCATTTTTGTGATGCCATCTCTAATCACTTATCTCTAATCACTTATGTTTTGTATTCTATGTTTTGTTAATTACTGAGCTTTTGTAGATTAAACTGCATTTTCTTTGATCGCCTTTGTTGTTCTTCTTCTTGATATTTAATTTTACTATTATTTCCCTATTGATATATGTCTCTGATTTACTAGAATGCTTATTATACTTTGTTTCTTTTAATTTTTGTATTGCTCAGGCTATTAGCCTTAGTTTATTGACAAGCTTTTTTAAATGTCGTTGTTGTTGTTAGCTTTGTTTATTTTGTTTATTCATTTGGTTTTTATTGTGTGTATCTTAGTGTTTTGGATTGAGTGCTTATAGATGCTTTAATTTTATTTATTAATTTTATGAATAGAAGATTACATAATAGTGAGTGAAAAGCTTCATGAATTCCATTACTTGGGTGTGTGTATAATCTAATATATCTCTGTGTAATTTTGAAGCAAAGCCTAAAAAATTTGAGGAACTTTAGTGTAATTAATCTTGATTCTTGCTGTCTTATTGAGTACTTATGTTTTGGTGCTTATATTCTTTATATATGTATTTCGGTCTCTTCCATTTATCCCCACCAGTGTTTGTTTGGTGTTGATTCAAAAATGTAATTATATTTCACAATTTGTCAGTGAAATTGGTTCCATTTTTGCCTCCACTATATACGTTGGGTAGCCAGAAGCACTTGGTGGAATCCACCACCTGCTAGATGATTTAAAGTATACTGGGCTGTTCATTTTCTGCAAAATACTGATGTTGTTGGTTTAGGAATTGCTATAAATGGTAGTTTTGTGCAAATAATTGCAAGTCCTTCTAAAACAAATTGGAGTTGTTAGTTGTTTTTAGATTAGATCTTAATGTTGGCATTTTTTATGTTTTTTTTGAAACAGAGTTCAGTAAGTGATCTTTGCTATGCAATTTTCTAACTCCAAATTTCATAGCTATGGACTTTTAATTGCTGCTATTTTAATATTTTATACTATGTTGCCAGGATTTCATTAGTGGAAATTCAATTTCATTCCAACCAATCTAAATAGGGTTGTTGTAATGTTAGCTAATTATGCAAGGTAAGGCTATCTTCATTCTCATAATTCCTCTTTTTAGTACATTGTTACAACATTATGTTCATAATCCTAAATTCCTTGATGTGAGACTAGCAACTTTTCATATGAAATTCAAGGAATCTTGGAAATTTTATTATATTTTCTCTTTCACACTTTATTTGCTGTCATCTTTCACAGCATGATCAAATGATTAAAATAAATACATTTTGCCCTTTTGTTCTGTTGCTGTAGAGTGAGAAGTATGACGTGCCTGCACTAATTCAATCAAAATCTGCCATTTTAGGATCTCAAAGAAGCCTATTATCTCCATAAGCAGAATTTTCTTCAGTTGAAATTGAATGTTACAATTTTTTTTTTCATTTGATTTGGTTATGAACTAAGAAATATGAGTTAGTTTTGAATATTTTGGTTGGGTTGGTTTTGATATAAGCATTTTGGTGGTATAGTGAAAAGACATGTCTGTTTTATTTCAATGTAATTTGTCAAGATCCTTCATAAATACCACCAAAATTTGGGTTGTGATGATTGAGAGTCTTGAGAATGTATAGTAATAATAATTTCTTGGTAAATGGAATTGGAATTTTTTTGGATTAATTAAACAAAAAAATTGATGACTAACGTATCTTACAAACTTTGCAACAATTTTTTTCTATAAAAATTGATTTTATTAGCCAAATTTCTCTTATACTTATGAGATTTCAAATGATCCCGCGCGTTGCACAGGTTAAACACTAGTTTATGTAATTGGCTAATCTTTTGACAAAACGCACATTAGTTGTAATTGGGTAGATCTAGGATGGGTCTAGTACTTCAGGAAACAAGTGTTCAAGTTAAGTATTGAAGCCATGCAAGTCTGACCAAGAAAAAAGTGAAGGAAGTGCTGTTCATTAAAGTTCGACAACAATCTCAACAAAAAGACTTCTATCGAGATTTAATGCTGAAGCTCAATAGAAGCTCGACACAAGCTGTATCTGTTGAGAATTATGAAATCAAACTTTTCAGATTTGATTACACGCATATCCTTAAGTATTTGTGTAGGGTTTTTTTTCTTACAACCCTAGACATATATAAGAATTATTTTAAGGGCTGTCACGAGGTGATGCAAAGTGATAATACATGCATATTGTGGCCAAAGGCAGAAATTACTCTAGTTCATCATTCTCTCTGTAGAAGCTACTGTGTCTTTACGCTAAGGGTTTTTTGATCAATGAGCTTCCTGATCTTCATTATTGATGAACTGAAGAACTTTGCAGCCAACAATCTTCCTCAAGTTGGTGTGTTAGTCACGTACTGGGAGTTGTACATTGAACGGAGAGATTGCCGCTACAATACAAGTCTAATTTGGTATTGGGGTAAGGGTTCAACTGTAGGTTTGTATTTCAAGATAGGCCAAAGGGTTTAGTAAGATTCCTTATACTTGTAACCGCTTGTGATTGATAATAGTAGATTCTCGGGAGTGGTGACCTTAAATTCACTCTATAGGGTTTTACCTTGGTGATTTTCCCCATTCGTAAACAAATCGCCTATGTCAAATTTATTTTCCTCTGCATTTAGTTATTTAGTAATGTGTTTATTGCTACCACGCCATTGCATGTAATTTGACTAATTAATTAACTTGGGTAATTAATTAATTAACAAGTGGTCATTGCATTTTAACCTAACAAAGAGCACTCATATTAGAGCATTCATACCAAAGGTGTGATAAATGCCAAAAAGTTATTTTAGCAACAAAACCACCAAAATGCATGCTACATCAAAGATTCTATAGTTAAAAAAAAAAAAAAAAATAGCAATGGAGCTATTGTAAGTTGTCAAAGATGACAACTTAGAGCATTCACAATAAGGAAGCTATAAAATATAGTTTTTAGCAACTCAAAAAGCAATTTTATCTATTTTAACAACTCACACCCAACATCAAAGACTCTATTTTGACATTCATCTTATTAAAATAATATAAACAACTTATTAAAATAAAATAAAACTTCCCCCACAAAAATTCACAGCAACTAGCCACTACAGCCCTTTCACCACCACCACCACCACGGTGGCAGCCACAACCCACTGCAAAAAAAAAAACCCAAAAGAAAACCACCGCCACAACCACAACAACAACCACCGTTATCAACAACCCACCACAAAAAAACCCACCAAATTAGACCATTAAAACCGACACCACCGATACAAACAGCAAAATCCGATACAAACACCAATACAAACACCAAATCAAACCATTAAAACCCACCAAAATCCACCATTAAAACCAGCACCACTGATACAAACCGACCAAATTAGACCCACATCACCACAAAATCAGAGCCACAATCAAGCCACAATCGAGCCATTGGAGCATGGCCAACCCAAACCCACAAATCTGAGCATAGTGACACCTCGGAAATCACAAAATCGGCAACCCAATGCCACAAATCCGATCTCACCTCAACGCCGATGTCCATAATTTGATTTCAGATGGGCTAGGGTAGCAGCCGAAAGGAGAGGGTAGAGGAGAAGTGAGAGCGGAGAAAGAAAAGAAAAGAGAT
Source organism: Lithocarpus polystachyus (assembly GCA_033629205.1). Classification (NCBI taxonomy): domain Eukaryota; kingdom Viridiplantae; phylum Streptophyta; class Magnoliopsida; order Fagales; family Fagaceae; genus Lithocarpus; species Lithocarpus polystachyus. Next base: position 48,205,854 of record CM066163.1, read on the forward strand.
AAAACAAACCTATGCGTGTGAAGTGATTTGTGAGCATGTGGAGAATAAAGAAATACTTTTGTTATACCATCCAGCTATAGTGAGCTACTAGAGATAGCAGCCCACTGTAGCAATCACTCAAAATTTTTTAGCTTTACCTTCTTTGTTGTAGTGTGTGTTTTTGGTGTTTTGGTTGCTAAAATGACTATTTAGTCATTTTAGCAACCTTATTATGAGTGCTCTTACTATAGCACAAAGTTAAAAATAAAAACCAATATTTTATTCAACAAAATTTAAATGAAGCAAATTTGGTGGTTGTGGTTGCTGTTTATTGTGTTGGATATATTATTTTATTATGTTAAATGCTAAAATAAAACCATTGGTGTTGGGTGTTTTGTAAAGTATGGTGTTAAAATAGATAAAGTTGTGTTTTGAGTTGCTAAAAGCTATATTTTTTAGCAACCTTGATATGAATGCTCTAAGCTTGTACATGTATAAGAAAAAAAATATACTAAATTTTAGCTAATCGAGCCCAAAATTCATTCAAATAAAATTATGCAAAGTTGTATAAAAATTCATTATTACTACAATAACCATGTAAATTTATATTGGTACAATTCATTTTGCATTTAGTTTTTTATTCTCTCTTTACGTATTCCAAGAGTAGAGGAACAGGGTGGATGATTGTTGTCATGTGTGAAATTAAAAAGAAAAATAATTTTAAAAATCAAGAAAATTTATATTTCAATGAAATGTAGTGTAAAATAGATAAATTGATGTGGTATGTTTTGAAAAGTAAGTATATAAAATAGAAAAAGTAAGTTTTTATACTAATATAGACAGAAATTTTTATACAAGCTAATGCGAATGCTAGCAATGCTTTACAAATTCTTGTAGATTTATCTATACCAAAATCATGCTGGTCTAATTGTTTATGAGTATGCTTAGGTTAGCTTAGTTTCTTTTAATCATGTTGGTCTAATTGTTTATGAGTATCTTAGGTTAGCTTAGTTTCTTTTAATGTAAAACTCCCAATTAAGCTCGATCCTAACAAGCTTGTTTAGGTGGTAAGTGATACTTAGGTTAGCTTAGTTTCTTTTATGAAACCTTGTACGTAGAATGCTTAAGTCAATAGTTGTAAACTTGTAATAGACTTTAGAATGCTTGAAATCATTATTGACACTATTGACTCTAAAATATGGGTGCTATACTAAGGTTTTGTTGTGTCAATTTGCTTAATAAATGAGTTAGGCTAAATTGGAAAGAAACTCATAATTTTTTGGAATAGGTCGGTTTCTCAAAAAGCAAGTGGGGTTTGATTGTTTTAACTCCAGCCCATCATTTGTAAAATTAGCTAGTGTTGATGCTTCTCTAAAGGAAAAGTACACTGTAAAAGAGCATGATCAAGAGGACAAAGCTAATTGAATAGACAACTAATTATTTTTGTTCTTATATTTGAGATTTGTTGCCTTCGTTCATCGGTATTTGATGAATATTCGTTTCAGGTTTAGCTAAACCCTAGTCGTGATATAAATTTTCATGGAGCTACTTACTTGCATATAGTTTACAATGTCTTTATAAATATTTGCCTAGCTCCACTCTGCCCTCAGTAGTGAAAGCAAGCAAAAGCTATGATGTTTATATTAAAACTATTTTCATGCATTTATGTCAAATTGTGTGAAGACCACGGCCATGTCCACGATGATGTTGTTGGGTTATATCAAGTTCATGAAGAAAAGGACTGCACTGAAGCTAAAGCAGCAGCTGCAACTAAGAAGAAACCGAGTCTGCAGCTGATAAACAGAGAAGAAGAAGAACACGAACAAACGACAAGTAGTTGGTTATTGGTTAGTGATAAATGACATGTAGCTTAGTTCATTGTATATACGCCTTTAGTGAAACCACGTGCCTCACGTGCTTGTATTAATTTTCTGTTAAGTCAGTTTTTCTGTTAGTTAGTTTAGGCGAGCAAGTTAGTTTGTTAGTGGTAAGTGTCTCTCGTATATAAAAGGGAAAATAGCTTGTAATTTAGTTCAATTCAATGAAGCCATTTTCTCCCAAATCTAGTTTCTGATAGATTACACTTGTAAGTGAAGTTTTACATTAAATAATGATATGAAGAATTAGTTAATATATATATATATATATATATATATATAACACAATTGAATACGTACCCATTGGACTTAGGTCATTTGGGTTAAAATGTATCTCTATATGTTATATTAATTACTTAAGAAAACTCCCCAAAGTATTTATATTTAAATCTTCAAGGGAAAGTGATCAACCCTTAATTGGCTGTGAATTCATCAAAAAGGGGGATTTTACTTTACCAAAAAACCACGGACTTGGGGACGAATTGTGGACGGAGGACATGAGTTGAAACCATTAATGAAACCAAGAAGGCCATCTTGACCTTTAAGATAGGGAAGTAATTGGGTTTCCTAGCGCACATATATATATATATATATATAAATATATATATATATATATATATATTTATATATATAACCACCATGAGTCCACCACTATCATTGTATTGGCAGTCTTAATTGAATGAAAATGATGAACATTGGACAAGATAGGAAGAACAGACATGAATGGATATGGAAGATAAAATGATAGTGGTGGACTAATGGTGGTTATAGTGGTACTACAAAAAACTGTACTATTGCGGCGGGCCAAAACCGCCGCTAAAGGTACATTTGACCTTTATCGGCAGGTGCTATTGCAGTGGTTCTTCCCGTCATTGTTGCGGTGCCACTATAGTTCTATTGTGGCAGGAACAAAAAGCGCCGCAATTTGGCCCGCCGCTAAAGGTACATTTGACCGTTATCGGCAGGTGCTATTGCAGTGGTTCTTCCCGTCATTGTTGCGGTGCCACTATAGTTCTATTGTGGCAGGAACAAAAAGCGCCGCAATAAATTTGATATTTAGCGGTGCTTTTGGTCTATTGCGGCGGGCTAAAAACCGCTGCCATATAAGGTTATCATTCGGGTCAAGTGACCTTTTAGCGGCAGGATATGCCCGCCGCTATAGGGCTTCATGTACAATAGATGTTGGGATATCATCATGTTTGCATCGAATACAAAACACACACGCAGCGGAAAATAAACGGATCTACTTCATTCGAAAACGATAACATGCACTATGTAAGTTTCAGAATATAAGAACAAGAGAGTGTACCTTGATGCGGTGAATTTCAAAACCGAATGAAGAAGTACTCGGGAATACTTTCAATCTTCACTCCAATTCCACTCGATGCCCAAGATGTGTGGTCTCTCAATCAGTTCTATGTTTCTAGAGAGAATATCTTATTATTCTTTTTCTTATTAAACATACAAAACCATTTTATACTATATAAAATTCTGTATGTTTCTCTCCACATAACTGATTATCTAATTGGGCTAGCCTTTTGGGCCTTCCCAATTGGGCTTTAGTGTGTGGCTTGGAGTGGGACCAAAAGGGAACAAATAAGACACTAGCTCCAATGGGCCTTGGGCTTTTCTGTCAACTCTTAACAAGTCCAAAGTTACCATTAATTATATTTAATACCACTATATAAATATAATTGCACTCTAGGCCTTATTAATAAATTATATCCCAAGACTTTATTATACATGCAACCCCTTCATAAAATATTCGTAGTAACACAAAGTCATAAATATAGACTGCCACTTTGTGAATTACTACATCTTAATCCTTGAGTACCCGGTTTAATCCTTATAAGTTATTCACCATATATTTATGAAATCCAATTTCATAAATATATACTTTAGTCTTACTAAAGTGGTTAGGCCTAACTTTCTGAATAACTGTACCCATTAAACTTATCTCAAGGGAATATTTTATATCTCCGTTAAGAGACTATGAATTCCATCTTGAGAATATATGTTCCATCAACACTAAATGTGGCTGCCCAACATACTGAGGTTTTGACCGTTACTTTAGATCTCACTCCTGATATATCAAAGCAACCTACATTTCATGATCAGGTCCATTATTCTCTCAGGATTAAGAGTTCATGTGAATACAAGTCGTGATATTTATTATTCAATTGACAGTCGTTAGGAGAATAATAAATCTCACAGCGGTCCAGTTCAATATGTCTTAACTCTTAAAACATATCAACATATTAACTAGAAGTCACCACTTCCATGATCAAGACAAATCATCGTAGTTAATATGTTATAGTCTTCGCAGATGAAATGCCCAATTTCATCACCGACTACGAACCAAAATTCTGAGTTTACAAAGAACTTGTGATCTATATCTTCTGTGACTAAATCACATAAATCACATACTATGCATCTCATGGACTATTTGATAATGTCCGAATATTCATGTTACCATTATTTTAGATAAGAATAAAACAACTTTATTAAACACAATATTAAGTCATACATCATTTCTCAAATAATGTCATACATAATATTATACATAGCATCATACAATAGGATTTAAGGGCACATATCCTAACAATAGACCCTATGTACCTTTTAGCAGCGGTTTCACCCCTTGTTATATGTTTGAAACTTTAGCGGTGGGCTATAAACACTGCTATAGTTCTTCAATTATATTAAAATGTTAGTTCTTCAGCGGCAATGTTTATAGCCCGCCATTGTAGGTGAAATTTTTTTTTCCCTCCTGAGTTCTAAACCCACATATCTATTACAAATAACCTTTAATAATTTTAGCTCCACTAAGACAATACCACAAATGTAACTAGATAACACCACAAATGTCTCCAAACTAACATTATATTAACATAAAAATATATTATCAAATACATAACATTGTCTATAACCATTATCAAAGTTCCAAAGTATTTAAACAAATCCTTCAACACTTCCGAAAAATGCGGTTGTTTAAATGTAGTTCTTTGTACACAAAAAGCCATCAAAAAAATTATAGCATCTTCAGTATTGTAGCACCATCATCAGTAATTGTCACGTCTCCAATATCATCAACGAGCATCTGAAACCATCAACTAGAAAGCAAATCAAAATTATACCCTTTGGCAGAACTACATAGTCTAAATAAAAGCTTAGTAATGAAAGTTTAGAAAAAACTTACAACGGCTGACCATATGAGAGGATGCTGCTTCATTGTTGTGCTAATACTGAGTGCAGAAATCATGCAAGTATGGTGCTTCCATGAGACACGCCCAGCCCAAGTAAAGCTCCCGCTCATGAAGGATTACCATCACAAGCTCAATATAATCTACAGTGTAATTACATCAAATTTTTAGAAATGTATTAATAGGACCACAACTCTTCAAATACCAAAGGCCAAACAACCTGCAACGAATAGGGAAGATACAAGAGGTATTGTAACCCAATTGCAAAAAGCAATTGCTTCCTCTCTTGTACAATTTTTTGCTTTCCAAAAACAAAGTGCATTATAAATACAATTTTTTTCCCTCGCCATTCTTTTCTTTAATGATTATAAACCAGTCCAAAAACAAAACTAATTTCCTATAACAAAGACCATTGCTTTCCTATAACAAATCAATTTAAATGCACTTTGTTTTAGTATATCCAGTACTTGTATTCAATAAAATGCTACATTGAATATTGAAGTAGTATGCTTAATTTCAAATCACATGGACAAAACTAATTTCAAACAATTAGTCTAATCTTAACACATCTAAATCTCAAATAATTGTATTAGAACATGATGAATTTTTGAAGAAAAACACACAAACATTGACATATAATTTTAAGGAGAAGAAACTAACTAGAGAAAGGTTTTGAAACTCTAAGACTCACCATCACTAGACTTATCATTATTGCAATCATCATCATTAGACTCATAAACATCATAGCAGAGCTCTTCATCATCGATAAAGTCTTATTTACCGATAAAGTCTTGTTCAAGCAATTCATCCTCACTGATCAACAGTGTATCATAAATTGTTCCTTCTTCATTAACTCGAGCCTAAGCTTGTTGTCATTTGCATCATTACATGCATCATCAGTAGTTATATTATAAGGGACATTCTCAAGATAGGTACCTACTTCATCATCATCATCATGTGAAGCATTAATACCAACATCAAACGCCTCCCTAGGTTTTGTTTTGACCACCACCGCCCAATCTTTATGTCTCACATCTTCCATAAAAAACATTTGTGAAGCTTGAGATGCTAATAAATAAGGCTCGTCAATCAATCAATCACCCATGTGTATCAATCGTGAAAAATTGACAAGGGGAAATCCAAACTCATCTTTTTTGTATCCTTTCCCACTAATAGCGTCAACCCATTGACATTTGAATAGTACATATGGATACTTGTCAGAGTAGTTCAACTCGATAATATTGATTAGTACATCATAATAAGTAGCACCACCTTCGGTAACAACACAAACTCCACTGTTTTGAATTTTCCTAGTTGCCTCAAAGTCTTTGGTACAAAACTTCAAACCATTTATAACATAACGCTTGAACTGTTTGCTTCATTATCTAGATATCGAGCAAGCCATATAACTTTATCAGAGAGTTTCTTTTTCTCAGATGCATCCATTGACATCACCTAATATAGACAATAACGTTTATTATAAGTATGCTATCTAAAGTGTTACAACCAAGTATATAGACCTTGGCATCACCTATTATAAATAATAAAGTTTTATATATATGTTTTACTTACACAGTTCCTAAACTAGCTGCAGAATTTCTCCATATGTTGCTTTTAAATAACATCATCGGTTATATGAAAAGGGAAAACAACCTTGATCTTCGCTATGTGTACACTATATAGACAAACGAGTTAGTGTTAAGTTAGAATATTGTACTTGAATTCCATGAAAGGATACGCAATGACATATTACTTGCATGCAAAATGGGGTGATTTCTTCACAATTGAATAGCATATAAAGATGTGCTTGGATCCATGAATTTGAATCTAGTGTAATGCTCACCACAGAACCCATGGATTCCTCGACATTCCTTACAGGCTAATTGAATGCAGTTTCAACAGATTTAAAATAGAGTGAGCAGAATGCTAAGCATTCATCTACTATATACCCTTCTGCAATGGAGCCTTCTAAATAAGTTTTATTATGCATGTAAGACTTAAGTCTTGATAAGTACCTATTGGAAAACACAAGATCAACAACGGGAAATTGATGTGAAAAACAAAACCAAATAGACCAAGTTACTATACGTGTTACCTCTCTATGGGATACATCCAACGATAATGAACTGGTTGCTAGCCAAATGCATGACTAGATGTACCATCAATGTAAAGAAAGAGGAAGGGAATATCCTTTCCAACTCACACAATGTCACTACAATTCTCTTCTCAAGAGCCCTAAATTCCTCCACATTTAGTATTTTGGAACATATCTCCCTAAAGAAACAAGATAAGTCAATTAAAGGTCTACTCACTTTAAGGGGCAAAGATTCGCATATTGCTATCAGAAAAAGTTTTTGCATTAAGATATGATTATCATGGCTCTTCATCCCACTAATCTTGCATTCTTTGAGTTTAACGCAACTTGAGATTTTTGAAGAATATCCATCTGGCACTCTTACATCCTTCAAAACATGCAGAAAACCATCATTTTCACTAGCATTCATATGGTAGCAGGCATGTGCCATGCATGTCTGATCATTCCCAACCTTTTCCAAGTGAAGTTCACTTCTTATACCTATATCCTTTAAGTCTTGACGTGCCTTCAAGTTATCCTTTGCCTTGCCATCCAAGTTCAACAATGTGCCGATTATATTATCGACTACGTTCTTTTCAATATGCATCACGTCAATATTGTGACGCAACACATAGTTCTCCTAATAAAGCAAGGTGAAAAATATACTTCTCTTCTTCCACACAGTTAAGGCTTCCTTCCCTTTTTTTCTTTTATTGGGAAAATTAACTGTTTTCTTCCCAAACATATGATCAGCTATTGCATCCGTTAGTATCATGATTTCCCCTCCGAATACCGTAATAGGAGTTGATCTTGTATTAACCTGCCCATCAAATGATTGTCTTTGCCTATGGAATTTATGATCACTATCCAAGAATCGCCTATGTCCAATGTAACCAAATTTCCTTCCATATCTTCACCAACGAGACTGACTATCATAGTCACAAGGGGGATGCAAGAGCACCTTTGGTACTCTGAACTGAGATATCACCATATGCAGGAAATTCATTTATGGTCCACATTGATGCCGCATGCATTTACTCCAACATCCCATAACTCCTTCAATTCTTCTACTAGCGGTTGTAAGTACACATCTATATCGTTCCTGGGAGAGGTTGGACCGGGAATTAATAATGATAGCATGAAAGAAGACCTTTTCATGCACATCCATGGAGGGAGATTGTATGGGATCAAAATGATAGGCCATGTACTATGAGTACTACTCATATTTCCATACGGATTGCATCCATCGGCTGCTAATCCAAGCCTCACATTACAAGGCTCGAATGAGAACTTTATGTACTTAGAGTCAAATGATTTCTAAGCTTCAGAATTAGCAGGATGCCTCAGTAACCCATCATTCACACGACCATTGACATGCCACTTCATATGATTGGTTGTTTCAGGAGACATAAATAGTTGTTGCAATCTTGGCTTTAAGGGGAACTATCGTAGGATCTTTGCTGCTTTCTTCTTTCTTCTCTTAGAGGAAGCATTAGTACTTTGTTGGCCTTTAGACTTATTACCTTCCCATCTTGAATGGTTTTAGTTGGACCAGCTTCAAGGTTGGCATTCTTTTTCCAATATAAAATACGATATTTAGGACAAGCATGAATCTTCTCATAGCTCAAGCCCAAATCCTTAATAATTTTCTTAGCCTCATAACAATTTTTTGGCAACATAGCATTTGAAGGAAGACAATCAAGCAAAAATTGCAGCAACTTGGTAAATGATATGTTGGTCCAACCATTAAGACACTTCATGTGGTACAAATGCACAATGGCTAACAATTTTCTAAAATGCTTACAACCTTCATAACAAGGTTGATTAGCATCTGCAAGCAATTTCATAAACCGAAGTGCATCTTCATTAAGACCTTCTATGGGTTGTTGCATAATAAGGACTTCTTCCATTGGCTCAGATGCCATATCTTGTATGGGGAACATGTAATGCAACATGTCATGAAGATCGGCATACTCTATCGGGTTTTCTTGGACATGACTATTAGGAATATCAAAAGAAGTCTATGAAGATGATGATTCCTCATTAAAACTCAAGGGTTATAACCCCTATAAATCCCTTTTGACATTAAGTGAGCCTGTATGACATCTATATGCCACGAATTTGTACGCGCACATTTTCTACACAGACATGAAATCATTCCATCCAAGTGTGCATAAGATGCAAAATTCAGAAACTTTTGGACTCCATCTAAATATTCTCGCATTCTATTTGTAATTTTCATCCAACTCCTATCCATTGCTATAAAGTGGTTTACAAGAAATACCTATAATATGACTTTATGAAAGCACAAAGCAAGAGTTAACACACATTTCATTTACACAATTTCACTTTAATTTAAGAACAAATCATCTTTAATCATTCACTTTTAACTATGTTCCTAAGAAAACAATTAATTTAAATGCATAGAGAAGTTATCAATACATTTGGTAACCATAACATCATTACTAGCAATAGCCTAAAATGAATTAATCAAATAAAAACAACTCAACAAGAATCATACAATGTTACACAAAACAGTCAACACTCCCAATACCTTAGTACTCCATGCAAGCCACCTGCTTGCCCCGATTCAACAACCCACAACAACCAGAGAGAGAGAGAGAGAGAGAGTACCTTAATTATTTCACCAACTTCGCTTACTTTGCCGGCAATTAGTTGTATCTATGCAAGATCAACAGTTCAAATGCTGCAAAGTGTCAACAATAGGACATATTAGAAATCTTCTACATCATCTTAATTAAGTATGAGATTGATATATCATGCATGAACTTAGAAGATAGAGTATCACAAATCTTTATGATAATCCACTTCATATATTAAGTTACTACTAATTACAGTATTGATATCAACATTAACATTTAAGCTTAATAAACTAAATAAATAAAAGCACCACGTCATACAATTAAGGAGATTCTTTTATATTTTTTTCCTTTTTACTTATCAAATTTTTTAAAAAAATCATGTAGATTCAATGAGTCAAGATTACAAGGCAGGTTACACTTAAACAGAAAAAAGATTAGTAGGACTCCACTAGTTAGTACTCCTTTTCAACAACAGGGGTGGAAATAAACAAGTTCACTGATTCCCACAAAATAAAAACTGTTTCTATTAGCTTCAAAAGTGGAAAGAATAGGTTTACACTTTACATACAACTATTTGACATTGTTTCTGTTTCAATTAGCATGTAATCAATAAGATATAAGCTAAAACCTTCAAACTTAAGCATCAATTACTAGAAAGATTATGATCCATAGAATATTTTGATAAGATTGTCTTCATTCGTTTTGAAAAAGTGAAGTAAAGAAAGAGGAGAAAGTTCCTTTTTTATCCTTAAGAAAGAGTAAGAAAGTTTGGACTAGCAATATAGTGTTTTAGAAAGGAAGTGAGCATTGTGTAAAGAAGGGGATCCTTGTCATGGTTCACCAAGTTAATAATGAATTATAGTAATTCTAATCACAGTACATAGTTAGTTGATTGGATTTTAAAACTCATAAAAACTAAAATATAAATGCAGTGAAGTCAGATTTTGAATGCTCTATTTATTTTTTTTTTCTTTTTTTTGGGGGGGGGGGGGGTGTAGAAAGATGAGGACTTGAACAATGAGGACTTTCCAAATTGTGAAACTACCAAAAAAAAAAAAAAACCTCTTTTTCCCAACACTATTCAAAACCCAATCTTGCCTTAGTCCCAAAACTAAACTCTCAAAAACCACGCAACAAAGAACCAACCTGCCATAACCTCACAATCAAATAATCTACCAACCAAACATAATTCCTAAATCAAAACGACTCATTTCCCTACATTTTCCCACTATTCCCCATCCATTTCCTCAATACCCAAACAAACACACAGCAACAACAACTTAAAACAAAACTAATTCCACACTAATCAGGATCATATAACTTGCAAACTTTTCTCAGGAACCGAACAGAATAATAGGGAGAGAGAAAAAGCAAGTGAGAACAGAGTACTTGTAGGAGTTGAGGTTGTAGAGATTGTTAGGTTCTAAGGAATTAGGAACTAATGTATTAGAACTTCATTTTGTAATGTTGGCAAACCATGATCAAAACAGTGTTAGTCTTGTTTAGACTTACTCAAAGTAAGTGCTTTTTGTGTAAAGTTGGATTCGAGTTACTGCAGAAGTCACTGTGCAAATCTGCCAAGCTTGATTGATCGAGAATTAGACTCGACCGATCGAAAGTCGTGCAGATTGTTTTTTCTGCAGAATTTCCAACTCAACCCAAGCCCGTTTGATGTGTAGGGTTTTATGTTTTGCCTTAAGTATAAAAGGGAAAACCCTAGCTACGTTTTTAGTGTTTGTAAATCTAATTGTTAGATCTAGAGGTGTTTACCTTCACATACACTTAGGTTTTCCAAACTCAAGATTGATGTCAAGAGCTTGGTGATCGTCTAGTTGCAGATTCAAGAACTTCAAGATATACAAGCAGAAGTGTTTGTGCTTTGCTGTGAATTCAAGAAAGAAGTAGTCCGTGGACTCAGAGTTATCACGTGGTCGTAGTAGTAAGTTTTCTACTCAAGGTAGCAATAGGATGATGTTAGTGGTCTAAGTCGCTATTGTATAAACTTCAATTCTTTCATAGTGAATTCTGTTTTACCTTGAGGATAGCTAGGTTAAATCCTCCCCAGGTTTTTTACCGATTTGGTTTTCCTGGGTTATCATATCGTGTGTTCTTTATTTTCCGCACTTTGCATGATATGATATATTTGAGTTAACCTAGAATTGCTTAATTTACCTAAGTTAATCACTTGGCTAAATGTCTAGGTTAATTTGTTTGGGTTTAAGGGGTATAAACTTCTTACAAGTGGTATCAGTGCAGGTAGCTTTTTTTGTGTTAGATCTTTTGATCTAAGAGCTGATCCTCAACCACTTTTGTTATGGATTCTCTTAAAATCTTCTCATTAGTTTGCCACATTTTCTACTTGGTGTGTTTGTCTATTGCCGCTTTTGTTAAAAATTTTATTGAGTGTCTTGGTATAATCACATATGATGATAATTATTTGTGCTATACTGCTTTAACCGCCTTAAAGCACGTGATTCTTGTCTTTGGTATTTGGATAGTGGTTGTTCCAGGCACATGACAGGAAATAAAGCTTTGTTCAAGACACTCTTTGAAGAAAAGATTGGAACAGTCACATTTGGAGATGGAAGCAAATTTGTGATCAGAGGCATTGGCACTGTGGATATTCCAAGATTACCGATCTTTGAAGATGTTTGATATGTTAATGGAATGAAGGCTAACTTACTCAGCATAAGTCAGATTTGTGACAATGGACTTAATGTTCTATTTACTAAGCATGAATGTGAAATACTTGATGGAAGAGGTGACTGTACGTGTATTGGTGGGAGGACAGCTGACAATTGTTATGGTATTACTCCGAGTATAAGTAACAAATGCTTCAGTGCTAAGATCAATCAAGTTGACTTATGGCATCAAAGGTTAGGACATGCGAAATCAAGATCTGACTGAAAATCTGAATCTGTATAACCAATGGGAATCAAATCCTCACTATGGTAAACAAGCATATAATCTCTTGTTCTCCGTAGATACTTGAGAATATTCTTTACAGCTTGTCAATGTTTAAGTCCTGAATTTGATTGATATCGGCTGACTATGACAACTGAATAACAGATATCTGGTCTAGTACATAGCATGGCATACATGAGACTTCCCACTGCAGAAGCATAAGGAACTTGCCTTATCATATTTTCTTCCTCAAGAGTCTTAGGCCTTTGGTCATTAGACAGAGGAATTCCATGTCTAAAAGGAAGTAATCCTTTTTTGGAGTTTTGCATGCTAAACCGTTCTATAACCTTATCTATATACCCAGTTTGTGATAAACCTAACATCTTATTCTTACGATCTCGCCAAAGCTTGATCCCTATAATAAAGTTAGCTTCACCTAAGTCCTTCATTTCAAATTAGTTTGACAACCAAATTTTTACCAATGACATTACCCCTACATCATTTCCAATAAGTAGAATATCATCAACATAAAGCACTAGGAATATTACTACTTTATCTTGATGTCTTTTGTACACACACGGTTCATCAAGATTTTGTTCAAAACCAAATGATTTGATTTCTTGATAAAATCTGATGTTCCATGACCTAGATGCTTGCTTAAGTCCATAAATGGACTTTTTAAACTTGCATACCATACGCTCTTGGTTCTTTGCTATGAAACCTTCCAGTTGCATCATAAAAATTTCTTCTTCAAGATTGCCATTAAGAAATGCAGTCTTGACATCCATTTGCCAATTCTCATAATCATAATGAGCAGTAATGGATAAGAAAATTCCAATAGATTTAAGCATGGCTACTGGCGAAAAAGTTTCATCATAATCAATACCTTCTTTTTATGTATACCCTTTCGCCACTAGTCTGGTTTTAAAGGTTTCAACCTTTCCATCTATCCCTCTCTTCCTCTTGTAAACCCATTTGCAACCAACAAGTTTAATGCCTTTAGGCGCCTTTACAAGATCCTAAACATGATTGTAATATATTGAATCTAATTCAGATTTCATAGCTTGGACCCAATGATGTGCATTTATATCATTCATTGCCTCCTCATAAGTGTAGGGATCCGATTCAACCTCTTCTAGGATAGCTTCATAAGTTTCTCCCAAACCTATAAATCTTATAGGAGACTGAACAGTTCTCCCACTATGACGAGGCACCTGTGTACTAGTCATCTCATGAGTAATGTCTTGTGGTATATCCAATATAGCCACATCATTCCTAGTTTCATCCATTGTTTGTTCAATTACAGGTTCATCTAGTTCAGCCAATACAACTTTACTTCTACGATTAAAATTATTCACATAATCATCTTCCAAAAATTTGGCTTGGGTGCTAACAAACACTTTGTTATCCTTATGATTATAGAATAAATAACCCTTGGTTTCCTTTGAATACCCTAAAAACATGCATACTTCCGTTTCAGCTTCCAACTTATCAGACTTCCCTTTCAACACATGTGCTGGACATCCCCAAATGTGGAGATATTTCATACTAGGCTTGCACCCACTCCATAATTCCTTAGGTGTGTTGGGATAAGATTTTGATGGAACTAAATTCAAAATATGCATAGCAGTTTTTAGTGCATATCCCCAAAAGGAAATTGGTAAAGTTGAATAACTCATCATGGACTTAACCATTTCCAAAAGAGTCCTATTCCTTCTTACCGCTACACCATTTTGTTGGGGAGTTCCAGACGCAGTCAATTGGGAGACAATCCCATGTTGAATTAGGTAATCCTTAAAATCCCCAAAAAGGTATTCGCCACCTTAATCAGATAGAATGACCTTTATGCGTTTACCTAATTGATTTTCAACTTCAGCTCTAAACTCTTTGAACCTTTCAAAGGCTTCGGACTTCTGTCTTATTAGGTACACATAACCATATCTTGAGTAATCATCCGTAAAAGTGATGAAGTACTCATAACCTCCTTTTGCTTGGGTTGACATAGGACCACATACATCTGTATGAACTAATTCAAGCAACTCTTAGGCTCTTCTACCTTTTGCATTAAAAGGCCGTTTGGTCATTTTACCTTCCAAACAAGATTTGCAAACTAGAAATCCATCAAAGTCCATGGGTTGTAAAAGTCCATCTTTGATTAGTCTTTGAATCCTATTTGAATTAATATGACCTAAACGCAAGTGCCATAAATATGCATCACTAGTAGAAGGAAACTTTCTCTTTAATAATTTTATATGACAGCTACTATCTAATTCAGAATTGTATAATTCGTGCTTATCAGGAGTTAAAATGTAAAGACCATCCACAATATTGCCAAAACAGATAAACACTTTATCCTTCTTTATTACAACATTGTCTTTTAGGATAACATAATATCCTTATTTACCTAAATAAGTTGCAGAAATTAAATTCCTACAAACATTAGGTACATACAAACAATCTTCCAATATTAAAACCCTAGATTCAAAACATAAATTAAACACTCCAACAGCTACAACTGGTATTCTGCTCCCATCAGCCAAAGTAAGAAACAATTCCCCTTCATTCATCTTTCTAGTCTCCTGGAACCCCTGCAAAGTATTGCAGATATGATTAGTACAACCTGAATCCACACATCAGAAATCCGTGGGATTCTGTACCAAACATATTTCAAGAAGGAATGTACTTTTCATACCTTTATTCTTGGCAGCTTTAAATATTGGACAATTCCTCTTCCAATGTCCTTTCTCACCACAATGGAAACACTCTGCTTTGGTTTTCTTTCCTTTGTTGGAAACTCCTAAGGCAACTTGTTTACCATCTCTCTTGGTGAAGTCCTTCTTCTTCTTCTTCTTCTTCTTTTTACCCTTGCCTTTCGACTTAGGTTGAGAAGTAGAAGCCTCAAGCATATTGGAATCAACACTAGAAGCACCAAGGATGCCTTCCGCCGCTACCAACTCATTCATCAATTTAGACAATGTATATGTTAGGATATGTGCCCTTAAATCTTATTGTATGATGCTATGTATGATATTATGTATGACATTATGTGAGAAATGATGTATGACTTAATATTGTGTTTAATAAAGTTGTTTTATTCTTATCTAAAATAATGGTAACATGAATATTCAGACATTATCAAATAGTCCATGAGATGCATAGTATGTGATTTATGTGATTTAGTCACAGAAGATATAGATCACAAGTTCTTTGTAAACTAAGAATTTTGGTTCGTAGTCGGTGATGAAATTGGGCATTTCATCTGCGAAGACTATAACATATTAACTACGATGATTTGTCTTGATCATGGAAGTGGTAACTTCTAGTTAATATGTTGATATGTTTTAAGAGTTAAGACATATTGAACTGGACCGCTGTGAGATTTATTATTCTCCTAACGACTGTCAATTGAATAATAAATCTCACGACTTGTATTCACATGAACTCTTAATCCTGAGAGAATAATGGACCTGATCATAAAATGTAGGTTGCTTTGATATATCAGGAGTGAGATTTAAAGTAACGGTCAAAACCTCAGTATGTTGGGCAGCCACATTTAGTGTTGATGGAACATATATTCTCAAGATGGAATTCATAGTCTCTTAACGGAGATGTAAAATATTCCCTTGAAATAAGTTTAATGGGTTCAGTTATTCAGAGAGTTAGGCCTATCCACTTTAGTAAGACTAAAGTATATATTTATGAAATTGGATTTTATAAATATATGGTGAATAACTTAAAAGGATTAAACCGGGTACTCAAGGATTAAGATGTAGTAATTCACAAAGTGGCAGTCTATATTCATGACTTTGTATTACTACGAATATTTTATGAAGGGGTTGCATGTATAACAAAGTCTTGGCATATAATTTATTAATGAGGCCTAGAGTGCAATTATATTTATATAGTAGTATTAAATATAATTAATGGTAACTTTGGACTTGTCAAGAGTTGACTGAAAGCCCAAGGCCCATTGGAGCTAGTGTCTTATTTGTTCCCTTTTGGTCCCACTCCAAGCCACACACTAAAGCCCAATTGGGAAGGCCCAAAAGGCTAGCCCAATTAGATAATCAGTTATGTGGAGAGAAACATATAAAATTTCATATAGAATGAAATGGTTTGTGTGTGTAAGGTGATGAAAATAAGGGGAGAGAGATAATCTTTCATATTCTCTCTAGAAAACATAGAACTGATTGAGAGACCACACATCTTGGGCATCAAGTGGAATTGGAGTGAAGATTGAAAGTGTTCTCGAGTACTTCTTCATTCGGTTTTGAATTTCACCGCATCAAGGTACACTCTCTTGTTCTTATATTCTGAAACCTACATAGTGCATGTTATCAATTGCGAATGAAGTAGATCCGTTTATTTTCCGCTGCATATGTTTTGTAGGCGATGCAAACATGTATATTACCTAACAGTATAAACCTTTTTGTTCATATTATAGTTAAGCCTGAATTCCTTGAATGATTCTAGTAGTGACTCGAGTATCATATCCACTTGGGATTCTCCATCAATATCAGCACCTAAAACTTCCAATGTATTCAGATTAGAGATCATCCTTAGACAATGCTCCCTCACTATAGTACCTTCAGCCATTTTGGTATTATAAATCTGCCTCATAGTTTCTTGCCTTGCAGAACGGCCTTGCTCACCAAACATCTCCTTCAGACTTAGCATAATGTCTGAAGCTAGTTTTACATCCTGCATTTGATGCTGTAGAACATTTGAAATAGATACTAAGATATAGCACTTGGCCATCTCATTAGATTTCTGCCAACGATCATATTGTTGTTTTTCCTCAAGAGGAGCATCTAATGATGGAAAGTTAGGACATGGTTGAGTAAGCAAATATTTGTGCTCTTCAATAGTAAGAACAATGTCCAAATTTCTTTTCCAGTCAACATAGTTGGATCCAGTCAATTTGTTTTGATTAAGAATAACAACAAGTGGGCTAAATGATGTCATGATTTAAATTTGAAAATAACAAACATGAATATAATAAGTAAACTGGACATTATCAATTTAGCATATAAGCATATAATACGGAACCTTAATAAACCATAAAATAATATATGTAATGACGACCCAATCCATGTCTATAATTCCTTGGTAGCAAGTTTATTATAAACACATTATTTGGTTGAGAAATATTCTCATTATTAATACTATCATGGTAACTCTTACCAAAGAAAAATGATATGTCGTTTTGCCTTTAGCCTTTAAGTAATAATGACATAACTCCTTTGGGAGGTTAACATTACACTTAGTCTAGTGTATACCATATCTAGAATTATGTGTAGCCACATTTCGTCTCCCCTTATAGTGTTTAAACTTGTAGTACTATGAAACAAAACACCCTCCTTTGGGATCGCGAGGCATATACGCCAAGACGAGGTGCTTGTTCACACTACTTTCAACGGGTTAAGTTCAATCTTGTAGTACTATGAAGTAAACACCTCCCTTTGGGATCGCAAGGCATATACGCCAAGACGAGGTGTTGACCCACACTACTATGAACCGATAATGGAGGCCGTGAGATGCAACCCTTATATTTCTCTCCCACTAGATGTTTTAAATTAAACGTTTTTTAGATTAAAAACCATAATAACACTAGACACCTTGAAAACATAATCCTAATCTCATTAAGAATAAATTTCATTAAACAAAATACTTTAATCCTAGCGTTAATATATATTAATATAAAACCAAACCCATATATATTATATTGCATATATATATAAATAATATATATATATAATATAATATACCATACGGATTATATATAATATATTATACATATATAATATGCATTATATATGCATTATACATATATATAATATGCACGGATTGTATAAATAACAATCCGTGCAAACCAAAAGCCAAGCCTTAATATATATATATATATATATATATATTTTTTTTTTCTATCTCTAGAACACATGAAAAATGTTGCTTGTTTTCCAGAAAGAATGTTAATGAATTTCTTGCTAAAAAACTCAATTATTTGCATATTGGTCTTGTTCAAGTTGCTGTTAAACCACTCACAAGAAAAGGTATTAATACTTCTATTCTGATGTGTTTAAGAGATGCTAGATTTAAAAGATTTAATGATAGCATTATTGGTATGATCACTGCTTCTTTGTATGATGGTCCTATTTATTTTGACTGTTATCCTGATATCACTCTTGCTTTGGATGATGTTAATATTGTTAAAGTCTTGACATTAAATGTTTTGACATCTGGTTATGACATGGAAGAAGGTAGTAAGCCTTTTGCTCTTATTTATAGAATTTATTACAGACTTTTGGGTTCTCAATTGAATCCTCGTTCTCTTCATATAAGAGATCCTGCTGGTAAAACCATGTTAATTCAATGTTCAACTTCTGATGCTAAGATTCAAATCCCAAAAATGATTCAATGGGTAGATATCAATCTTCCCAAAGAATGGTTGTTGGAACGTGAATCTCCTCCTGCTAAACCTGTTTTAGATGGATTGAATCTTGCTAATATTCAACAATACCTTGATGGAACTGTTAAAAAAAGTTTTCATGATGACAGACCCTTGAGGATCAACGAAGGAAGGCATTCCTTTGCTGGATCTGATAGTGTTTCTAGAAGTGCTTCAAGAAGAGATCTTGATCTCAATGAATATTTGAAAAAGAACTTTGAAAAACCTGATTTGAAGCTAAAAGGAGTTTCAAGTGGTAACTCCCAAGTTAGCACTGCTTTTTATTCTACCAAACCAAAATCTTCCTCTCCATATAGCAGAACTGCTAATGAAGAAGAAGAAGAAGACACTAGATCTGTGTCTCCATCTGGTTCTGATTTTCAAACTGTTGATAACCCTGTTTTCCAAAGTCAATTAAGAGTTTTGAATGCTTTGAACGAAAGCTTTGAAATTGATATGGTTTCCTTGTTTAATGAATTTATTTCTGCAAAGAACAGAGGTAAGAGAAAATACTACAAAAGTACTTTTGCTCAATCTGAACAAGATCGTGTCAAAAGGAAATGGAAAGAAAAAATGAACCAGTTGAAAACATATTTTGTTCTTTGATTTCCTTGAAAATTATTATGTTTCAAAAGATGAAGCTTCCCAAAAACATTTGAAAGTAATAAAGAAATCAAATTTTGTTAAAGAAGATAAAACTGTTGTTAAGTCTAGCCATCCGCCTCTTGAAACAGTTCTCGTAAACTGTAAAGGGACTGATGTAAAGGCTTCTCCTTTCAAAATTGCTGATGTTAATACTCCTGTTTCTAGTATTATTGAACAGAACAATTTTACTAATGAATCCTTGCATGTTATTGGTCAACAGCTTGACCGCATTGAAGAAAAAATTGCTGAAAAAACTGTTCTTCCAAAACCGGAAGTTGTTGAAAAATCTGTTGTTTCAAAACCTGAGAAACCTTTGATTGATTTGCCCAGTCAAAGAGAAAAATTGAATTTTAAAACTTCTCAGGCAAAAACTCTTGAAATTATTGACAAAATGCTTTCTGATTTAAAGGTTAAAATTGAAGGAACTTCCACAAGTGCTACTCGAACTATTTCAAGAAATGGAAAAGAAAACGTTTTTGAAGAAAACACGGATTCTGATTCATTGTAATCTGTTTCAGCTAAAAAGATTTTTGATGATGATTTACCAGAAATTAAAAGATTTGTTGGAAAGCCCATTCCTGTGTCTTTTACAAAAAACTGGTATTCAAAACCTACTCCTCCTGATATGCAGTTTGAAGAAAGATCTTTTCAAACTCAGTTTTTTGTTTCTGCTGATAAGCTTTACGAATAGAATATTGATGGTTTGTCTGAACAAGAAATAATTAATAAAATGGCTCATATGTCCATGGTTGGAACTGCTTACTTGAATAATCATAGTTATAATCACTCTGAAATTGTTGAACTTCTTGTTACTGGTTTTTCTGGTGCTCTTCGTGGATGGTGGGATTCGTATCTCACGGAAGAATCTAGAGATTCTATTAAATCTGCAGTTAAAAAGAATGATGAAGGTTTCCCTATTTTTGATGAAAATCAAAATCGTGGTATTCCTGATGGTGTTAATACTTTGATATATACTATTCTTAAACATTTTGTTGGTACTCCATCCAATGTTTCATCATGAATTTCAGATTATCTAAATAATTTGAGATGTCCCACTATGTCTGATTACAGATGGTATGAAGGTGTTTTCCTTTCCATAGTCATGCTCCGGAAAGATTGTTACAGGCCATATTGGAAAGAAAAGTTTATTGACGGTCTGCCTCCTATCTTTGCTCATAAGGTAAAACAAGAGTTAATTGGTAAAAATGATTCCATTGATTATGATAGTCTAACTTATGGTGATATTTTAAGCACTATTAAAAGACATGGTATTAACATGTGTAATGATGAAAAATTGTTAAAAAAAACCAATTAAAAAATAAGAGAAAAGCTAAATATGAAATGGGTAATTTATGTGAACAATATGGTTTGCCCCCTATTACTCCTTCTAGGCAAAAAGGGAAAAAACATGATAAAGGTCACAAAAATTATAACCATAAAAAATATAAAAGATACAGAACAAACTTTGTTAAACCTAATGATTTTTATGCTAAAAAGAAAAATGTTTCTAAAAAATATGATAAACAGAAATCTGGTAAAGGTAAATGTTTCAACTGTGGAAAACAATAAGGCGGTAGAACTAGCCAAGCAGTATGACAAAATAATTATAAGCAATATAAAATAATTATGAGGCTGTGGAACCAGCCAAGTAATATAACAAAGCAGTATATTAAAGCAGTTAGGAGGCGGTAATATAAAATAATTATAAGCAATATAAAATAATTATGAGGTTGTAAACAAGTGACTACTACTGCTACCCTGTTTGCTTGGCTGGTTCTACCGCCTCCTAATTGCTTTAATATACTGCTTTGTTATATTACTTGGCTGGTTCTACCGCCTCATAATTATTTTATATTGCTTATAATTATTTTGTCATACTGCTTGGCTGGTTCTACTGCCTTATTATTGCTTTAAATTACTTTGATTATATATTGCTCTACCGCCATCTTGGACGGTTCTACTTTACTTTATTATTTTGCTGACATTTACTTTATCTTGCTTCCATTATATTATTATTGTGCTTCCATACTGTGCTTCTCCTCTTGTCTCTTCAGCAGCTGTGCTCCCCCCTCCCTTTTCCCAAAACTTTGGTACTCCTTTGTTGTGTTCCCTTCTTACCGTCGTTGGCGCCACCCTAGACGTAAAGTGAAGTCCTAGAACAGAACAGTAAGGCCCGTTTAAGCTAGGAGAGCGTGTAGGGCATGAGAGGTATAGGGTTGCTTAGGGTATGTGTTACGAAATGCAATGGTGTTAAGAAAAACATGATAATTGAGTGTTAAACCTAGGATAGTATGGATAAGTTGTAGAGATCCAACTCCTCTGTCAGCTCCAGGACGACTGGTTGTCCTCCTGATATTGTAAATGAAGAAGATCACACTGTTGAAGAAAATGAGATCCCAGATTTCAAAAACTGGAATATTCCAAAGGTTTCCACTAAGTCCATCTATAAGCTTAGTTGGGCTGAAAATACTGCTTTTTCTGAATATAGAGTTAGAACTGTTGAACAAACATTTTCTATCTCTAGAACACATGAAAAATGTTGTTTGTTTTCCAGAAAGAATGTTAATGAATTTCTTGCTAAAAAACTCAGTTATTTGCATATTGGTCTTGTTCAAGTTGCTGTTAAACCACTCATAAGAAAAGGTATTAATGCTTCTATTCTAATGTGTTTAAGAGATGCTATATTTAATGATAGCATTCTTGGTATGATCACTGCTTCTTTGTATGATGGTCTTGTTTATTTTGACTGTTATCCTAATATCACTCTTGCTTTGGATGATGTTAATATTGTTAAAGCCTTGACATTAAATGTTTTGACATTTGGTTATGACATGGAAGAAGGTAGTAAGCCTTTTGCTCTTATTTATAGAATTTATTACAGACTTTTGGGTTCTCAATTGAATCCTCGCTCTGTTCATATAAGAGATCCTGCTGGTAAAACCATGTTAATTCAATGTTCAACTTCTGATGCTAAGATTCAAATCCCAAAAATGATTTAATGGGTAGATATCAATCTTCCCAAAGAATGGTTGTTGGAACGTGAATCTCCTCCTGCTAAACCTGTTTTTGATGAATTGAATCTTGCTAATATTCAACAATACCTTGATGGAACTGTTAAAATAAGTTTTCATGATGACAAACCCTTGAGGATCAACGAAGGAAGGCATTCCTTTGCTGGATCTGATAGTGTTTCTAGAAGTGCTTCAAGAAGAGATCTTGATCTCAATGAATATTAAAGCAGTTAGGAGGCGGTAGAACCAGCCAAGCAAAGTAATAAACAGTTAAAATATAATAAGCACAAAGCTGAAAATAGTTATTATTGAAACTAGATTTAAACACTTACAGCAGTAGTAGTCACTTGTTTACAACAACAGTTTAACAGTACAAGGCTTGGAGACTAGTTCTAGTTACAAGCTTTGCAAACAGGGTAGCAGTAGGGAAATAGGAATCCTAGAGAGGAAAAGAGTTCTAAGGAGAGTCTGAAGTTCTCTCTTCTAAACCTCTAAAGAGTTTTGAGTTCATCTTAAGGGACAGCCCCCCTTAAATAGGCAAAATTTTTTGGAATGAACAGTAACCATGAATAGTGAATAGTGAACAATGAACAGTGAATAGTAATTGTGAACAATACCGTGATCCTTCCAAGCAAAAAGGGAAAAAACATGATAAAGGTCACAAAAATTATAACCATAAAAAGTATAAAAGATACAGAACAAACTTTGTTAAACCTAATGATTTTGGAAAAATGTTTCTAAAAGATATGATAAACAGAAATCTGGTAAAGGTAAATGTTTCAACTGTGGAAAACCTGGTCATTTCAGCAAAGACTGTAAGCAAAAACCGGGTAAACTGAAAAATAAGTTTAATGTGTTAAACATTAATGATAATGATCAAGAAGAACTATTCCGAATCCTTGAATCAAACGTCTCGTCTGATTCTTTGGAAGACGATTTTTCTTCTTCGTCTGATTCTTGTTACCAATCTGATGATGATTCCTCTGGTTCACCTACTGTTAAACTTGGTTGTAGAGATTCTTGTTGCAATGTTATTAAAACTGTTAATGTTCTCACCAAAAGTGAAGAGAATGAAAGTTTGTTAATCAAATTGATAAGTCAGATTGAAAATCCTGAATTGCAAAAAGAATATCTTGATAAGTTTAAGAAAAATTTGACAAGAAATGAAAATGATAAAAAATTGAAACCAACAATAAGCTTTGAAGAAACCTTGGAAAGATTCAACAAAACAAAATCCAAAGTGATAACTGTTAATAAACTCCAACATGAGATCAATGTTGTCAAACAAGAGATAATTGATTTAAAAAATGAATTCAAAAGCATTAAAAGTGATAACAATGATCTTAAACAAGAATTGCTTTTGTTAAGAATTGATAAAAATCTTGATAAGCATCAATCTGATAATGAACAAGATGAGCTCAAAGATGGAGATGAATCCAGTCAACAGGCTCTTCTTTCTGATAAAGGTATTGCTGATGTTCTCACTGATTCTCAGCTTAATCTTGTTAATAAATTGCTTCCTCCAAAATGGTTTACAAAAGTTAAAATTATTGTTTCTCATGATTATCATTTCAATGTTATTGCTATGATTGATTCTGGTGCGGATATGAACTGTATCCAAGAAGGATTAATTCCTTCAAAATATTTTGAAAAGTCAACTGAAAGATTGGTTTCTGCTAATGGTACTCAAATGAAGATCAAATATGAATTGAACAGTGTTCATGTTTGTCATGATAATGTTTGTTTCAAGATTCCTTCTGTTCTTGTTAGACACATGACTGATAAAGTGATACTTGGTCTCCCTTTCATCAATGCTTTGTATCCCTTTCTTGTTGAACATGATGGAATTACTACTGATCCTTTTGGACAAAAAGTAAAGTTCAGATTTGCTTCAAAATTTGAAATTGATACTGATAATACTTTAACTTTGATTCATGCTAAAACTAATCATGTCAACTTCCATGAGCAAGAAGTTAGATGCAAGACAATTGTTGAACAACTCTCTGGTAAGTTGATGCCTTCTGACAATTTTCAGAATATTCTGATTACTGACAATTACTCTGGATTCCCTAACACTTTAGGATACATGAAGAAACAATTGCTCTTTCTTACCTTTCAAAGAAATGCTAATACATTTTACTAAACCTTTCACAAATGTTCTTACATTAGATGTCATAATCTGTTCAATTGATGTTACCATCTGTTCTAATGTTCTTGATCTTTCTTGGCAGGGAAAAACCTGTGTTAATATAAAAACCACTAATAAGTGGATAAAAGATACGTGTACCACTAATCAGTGGAATCTCATGACTTCTTCGTCAGAGAGGAAGAACAAAGGGAAAGCACCTGCACAGGGCTATCCTCAAGACAAAAGGCTCCTAACGGGACAACCTTTTGTAATGCATGAAGGAGTATCTTCTAGGGTAAAACCTAGCAGATCAACATCCCTTCAGGAATTTGTCCCGGCAGAGGTGACATATTCCAGTGGTGATATGGTTATTGCTTTACAAGAAGTTTTGTCTAGAACTTTGCAGTTTCACTACGGAGTTTACAGTGAACTACCAAACTCTGTTAAATTTATTCTTGACAACCTTCAAGCTGCCTTTATTCAAAAACACAAAAACCTCTTCAAGAAAACCCTCCAGGCACTTGAAATCCATCTTGTTAACCTTACTGCTCAAAATGAAGTTTATACTGACCATTATGCCAACCTTGTTTCAGAAAATGAGGCCCTCAAAAGCCACCTTCTTGATTACCCAAATGTTACAAATGAACCCAATGAACCCTACACTAGTCAACTCTTTGGCAAAGAGGAAATCCATTCGATGGATAAAAAGACTATGATGGGCACTGATTATGCTAGATTAAGTCTTAATACTCAATCTTTATTAAGAAGTGCTGTTGCCAACTTGCCAACTGAAATACAATATAGTATTTTGGAAAGCAAGGCTATGTTTAGGTCTTTTGACCTATGGTAGAAATATTTCAAGAAACTTGTTACAGCTACTATTCCTGATCCTGATGAATTAGATGATGGTGATAATGTCTTTATCCAGCTAGACTGGGAAGAGCACTTAGAATTAGATGATGGTGATAATGTCTTTATCCAGCTAGACTGGGAAGAGCACTTTGGGAGCAGTCTCAGAGTGTATGAAAAGAAGCATCCGTTTCCAGCTCTCCTAATCAATTATGAGGATGGAGAAGATGAGGATGATAGGGACCTTGATTGGTTGTCCCAGATGTTTGAATATGGCTTTATCAGGTTTTTCAAAATTCTTTTTCAAATATTCATCAAGATCTCTTCTTGAAGCACTTCTTGAAATACTTTCAGATCCAGCAAAGGAATGTCTTCCTTCGTTAATCCTCAAGGGTCTGTTGTCATGAAAACTTATTTTAACAGTTCCATCAAGGAATTCTTGAATATTAGCAAGATTTAATTCATCAAAACAGGTTTAGCAGGAGGAGATTCACGTTCCAACAACCATTCTTTGGGAAGATTAATATCTACCCATTGAATCATTTTTGGGACTTGAATCTTAGCATCAGATGTTGAACATTGAATTAACATGGTTTTACCAGCAGGATCTCTTATGTGAGCAGAACGAGGATTCAATTGAGAGCCCAAAAGTCTGTAATAAATTCTATAAATAAGAGCAAAAGGCTTACTGCCTTCTTCCATGTCATAACAAGATGTCAACACATTTAATGTCAAGGCTTTAACAATATTAACATCATCCAAAGCAAGAGTGATATCAGGATAACAGTCAAAATAAACAGGACCATCATACAAAGAAGCAGTGATCATACCAAGAATGCTATCATTAAATCTTTTAAATCTAGCATCTCTTAAACACATTAAAATAGAAGCATTAATACATTTTCTTGTGAGTGGTTTAACAGCAACTTGAACAAGACCAATATGCAAATAACTGAGTTTTTTAGCAAGAAATTCATTAACATTTTTTCTGGAAAACAAGCAACATTTTTCATAAGTTCTAGAGATAGAAAATGTTTGTTCAACAGTTTTAACTCTATATTCAGAAAAAGCAGTATTTTCAGCCCAGCTAAGCTTATAGATGGACTTAGTGGAAACCTTTGGAATATTCCAATTTTTAAATCTGGGATCTCATTTTCTTCAACAGTGTGATCTTCTTCATTTACAATATCAGGAGGACAACCAGTCATCCAGGAGCTGACAGAGGAGTTGGATCTCCACAACTTATCCATACTATCCTAGGTTTAACACTCAATTATCATGTTTTTCTTAACACCATTGCATTTCGTAACACATACCCTAAGCAACCCTATACCTCTCATGCCCTACACGTTCTCCTAGCTTAAATGAGCCTTACTGTTCGGTTCTGGGACTTCACTTTACGTCTAGGGTGGCGCCAACGATGGTAAGAAGGGAACACAACAAAGGAGTACCAAAGTTTCGGGTAGACACGAACAAGTAACAAAGACACAACAACACTATCACCGGCCAGAAAAGAACGGATGGCTCTGATACCAAAAGGGAGGGGAGAACACAACTGCTGAAGAGACAAGAAGAGAAGCACAGAGTGGAAGCACAGTAATATAGTGAAGATAAATAAAGTAAATGTAAACAATATATGAAAGCAAAGTAGAACCGTCCAAGATGGCGGTAGAGCAATATATAATCAAAATAATTTAAAGCAATAATAAGGTGGTAGAACCGGCCAAGCAATATAACAAAATAATTATGAGGCGGTAGAACCAGCTAAGCAATATATTTGAGCAATATAATAAAGCAATTAGGAGGCGGTAGAACCAGCCAAGCAAAGTATTAAACAGTTAAAATATAATAAACACAAGCTGAAAGTAGTTATTATTGAAACTAGATTTAAACACTTATAGTAGTAGTAGTCACTTGATTACAACAATAGTTTAACAATACAAGGCTTGGAGACTAGTTCTAGTTACAAGCTTTGCAAACAGGATAGCAGTAGGGAAATAGGAATCCTAGAAAGGAAAAGAGTTCTAAGGAGAGTCTGAAGTTCTCTCTTCTAAACCTCTAAAGAGTTCTGAGTTCAACTTAAGGGACAGCCCCCCTTAAATAGGCAAAAATTTTCGGAATGAACAGTAACCATGAATAGTGAATAGTGAACAGTGAACATTGAACAGTACCGTGAATAGTATCGTGAATAGTACCATGAACAGTAAGTTTTCACTTTTGTCTTATTTTTGCGACAGAGTCCGTAGCAACATATTTTATCAGTTTGTGCTGACCAAATCTTCAGGAATCCATTGTAGAAAGAACAGTATCAATTGTGGGAGACAGGCAGCATCTTTGGTGGAAACAAGTAGTGCAATTTTCGGGGATATCAGCTTTATCATTTTGGCCGTTGTGCAGGCCAGACAAATAAGGGAATCACGTGGGAAACAAGTAGCTCAATTATCAGGAGAATATCATGTGGGAAACAGGCAGCGCATTTGTCGGAAGAATATCACAGCATTTTGGCCATTTGTGCAGGCCAGACAAACAGGGGAATTCGAATTATAACCAATTTTTCAAGGAATCAAACAAACTATAGTTGCCTTTCATTTATCGAACCATTAGCAACTTCTTAAAAGAGAACAGGGGCTTAAACAGCAATGATAGTAACCAAGAATCATAACAGCAATGATAGTAACCAAAGAATCATCAACCAGAGAACAGGGGCCTAAACATCAATGATAGTAACCAAGAATCATTAGTCGGTATCAGGTGCATCTGATGGATAACCATCATAAGGATCCCCTAGGGAATCATCATCGCAACCATGCTCATGGTAGGTAGCATACTGGTTGCAGAGTCCGCAATATAAAATTGGTTCATACCTTGGGTTTTCACCTGTAAGAAATTCCCTAGATCTGTATGTCCAATTCTCCTTAAATTACGGATAGCAGTGTCATAAGGTCGTCGACCAAAAACAGAAATCCTGTCTGTGCTTCCTATGAAATGGTAATCTTTCCATAGGTCATGAGTGACTTCCAGGATTTGATTATTGAAATAATTTCTCCAACATTCAGCAAGAGCGTAAGGATCTCTGAAGGAAAGGCGGGAATCTCCTTCAAACCATTGCCCTTGATGAGTGTACCCATTAATAAGAACAAGGTGCCTAGAAGGCTGAACATTCATCCAAATATCTTTTTCCCATTTTGGCAGGGTGCTCTAGCATCTGATAGAAACATTAGGACTATTGATTTGTGAAACATCATTTTGAATAATCTGCGGCAACTGGCTAATCTGGTCATGGCTTGTTAGCTTAAGGAACCTGATAAAGCCATATTCAAACATCTGGGACAACCAATCAGGGTCCCTGTCATCCTCATCTTCTCCATCCTCATAATTGATTAGGAGACCTAGAAACGGATGCTTCTTTTCATACACTCTGAGACTGCTCCCAAAGTGCTCTTCCCAGTCTAGCTGGATAAAGACGTTATATATATATATATATATATATATAATACACGGATTGTTCCCTTAATGGCCAGGCAATGCAACCATTCTTCCTTTAATATATTATATTGCATATATATATATATATATATATTATAATATACGGATTGTTCAAGCAGTGCTTATTTAACTAAGCAATGCCATAACAATCCAAAAAGTGCAATAGCTATCCAAAAGGTTCAATGATCGAACTTTATATGCCAATTGTAACCGTCCAATGCATGAATCTTGAGTACAAGTCCGAAGCCACAATATTAAACAATTGACCATTCATAGCAAAGAAAGTAGTTATTGCACTTTATATCGGTTTTTGGATATGCCTTTATAAAACTTGCACATTCCAATCCGTATCATATATATAGAGATGATTAAAGTCCACGCACATGATTTGATAGACAAGGCAATCAATACTTGATGGTTATAAAATTTTCAATAACTATCAATCCTTGGCATATGAATCATGGCATATGAATTCCAACACTAGTAACAAAAATTCATAAAACCATGTGTATCACCCCAAATCCATACCAAGGATTTAGATGCATAACCTATCTTAGAAATAATCAACAATAATATAATGGAACAGAGCGTAATTAATTATCCACAAATATATTTCTATCTAACATCAACTTTCCTATAAAATCCATAAAAATACAAAATCCTTCACAATAAAATCTCCAAATACAATCTCAAAATAGTTCCACAAATGGAAAACTCAAAGTCCCTAAGAAATTATACTAAAATAGTTCACCAACTAACATAGCTCCAAAAGAAGTCGTCAATCTAAGGCTCCATTGATCTACCATCAAAAGACATTCCATTGCTCAAATCTGAAAGGGTGGAAAAAGGGGGTGAGCTAGGAGCTCAATAAGAGACTACATAACATAAGGATGTCTATCAAAACAAAACATTAGTATCATTGACAAAACATAGTCTTCACAAAACATTTACAAATAGTTTTAACAGTAATATAATATATTCTATAAAACTGTTAAAAATAAAACATTTCTCTATAATGCCGTAATCTGCAAATAAAATAATAACCACTTTAATATGCCAATATGCACTAAATAGGTAGAAACAATTTATTGAGAAAATAAACAATTTTCCACTTACAAAGATCTGCAGCAATAAAACAGTAGTTTCGATATGGATAATAATTAGTCAAACATAGACTAAAGCTGCTAAACACTCGGTGGGTGATTCCCATGGGAACAATAACACTAACCTCAAAGAGGCAACACTAGCTCCAAAGAGCAATGATAACACTGCACCACACCACACTAACACTACATCGGCCGAAGACCAACACTTAACCCTGTGTTGGCAAAGGTTGCAGACTGTCTAGTTGACCATTTGAAACATTCTTGACATATACAGTTTCATAATAATATACAATAAAGAATAGAATTTGAGTATGTATAAAGCACTAACAATGGTATAAGTTTTTGAAACTTCACTTTTGCAATTATGTATATGTGTATATATATATATATAAATATATTTTTACCACAAATATATATATATATATATATATGTATATAAATATATACGTCTTGAGAGACGTCATGTGCTGAAGTCTACTTACCTCTAGTTGCTAAACCAAGCTTCACTTCAATCGCTCGAAACGACGTCAACTAGAACCTAAATAATAATTTAAATAACTCAATAAGGGCAGGTTTTGAATAACCACAAAGTCCTCTTGATAAAACAATTCCTCAGCCACTATGAAGATTTGGCAAAGTAAAATTTAACATATCTTTCTAATACTCCCCCAAACCTTTTCTAGCTTAAAATAATTGTAAAGCATTCCCTAAACTAACATCTAATATACTTATATATAATAACACGTAAACCATCTGATTAATACCACCCAAGGACATCTACAATTGTTTAATCTATATGGGATGAGATGTACTCCACGTACATAAGAAGATCTGATTCAAAAAAATCGAATATAATAAAGCATGACTAAATATACTTCCATAATCTCTATTCCTATGCACTATTATTATAATTCAATTAATTCAATCAGCCTAGAGACAAAGGTTCCTAAATCAAATAGTGTCCAATGATATCAAATAGGCATGCGTATATGGATGTTACCTCAATTCAACGAATTTGCTGGCTGCCCCCTGAAGCGCACGGCCATCAACCCTTTTAGTTTGAGAAACCCTAAACTCTACTCTTAAGCTTTACACGCTAATCACTGATTCTTTTTTTTTTTTTTTTTTTTCACTCTCTGCCTTTCACGTAGGAAACCCTAACTTTCAGCTTTACACGTTAAAACTGCCCCCTACATTGGCTGGAAATTAAACTCATAATAAGGTTATTTACATAGGCTAGGACTCTAAAGAATTCCAATAACACTTAAACTCCTAATCCAACTAGGTTTTAATCTCTTATCCTTTTCCTTAACTGATAAGGAAACCAAAAGTTAAATTTGAATAAACCACAAAATAATTATTCATGTTACCCCTTATTATTATTATTATTATTATTATTATTATTATTATTATTATTATTATTATTATAGAAATCATAATATAAAATAATATCTCCTCCAAAATAAATTAAGCAATTCATCAAATCCACTCTAGAAGCAGTTAAATTAAATTTAAGTGAGACGAGTATTACACCATGATTATCAAAACATGTCTACACAAAAGAACATGTTCAAGGACACAATAATGCAGAAAATTAATACACAAAGATAACAGTTTTCTTAAATTCTAAAAAAAATCACATGTTATACAAGCATAAAAAGAAAACCTGGCTCTGATACAAATTGTTGGTAAATCTGGTTTTGTATCTCATACAAAACACATAGCGGAAGCAACAAACATGGATCTATTTCATTCATGATTGATAACATGCACTATGTAAATTTCAAAATTTAAGAACGAAATAGCGTACCTTGGTGCAGTAAAATTCAAAACAAAAGATTAGAAGTACTTGGGAACACTTTTATTCTTCACTCCAATTCCACTTTACGCCCAAGAAGTGTGGTCTCTCAATCAGTTTCTAAGGGAGAATAATTGAGTGGCTTTACTCGCACATACACACCACTTCACAATGATGTCTCTTTTTTTCTTATAAAAAAATCTGTTTGTTTCTCCCCTTATAACTAATTGATTATCTAATTGGGCCGGCCGATTGGGCCTTTCCAATTGGGCTTTAGTGTATGGTTTGGAGTGGCACCAAAAGGGACCAATAAGACACTAGCTCCAATGGGCCTTGGGCTTTTCTATCAACTCTTGACAAGCCCAAAGTTACCATTAATTATATTTAATACCAATATAAAAACATAATTGCACTTAAGACCTTATTAATAAATTATATCCCAAGACTTTATTATACATGCAACCCCTTCATAAAATATTCGTAGTAATGCAAAGTCATGAATATAGACTGCCACTTTGAAAATTACTACATCTTAATCCTTGAGTACCCGGTTTAATCCTTCTAAGTTATTCATCATATATTTATGTAATCCAATTCCATAAATATATACTTTAGTATATTCTTACTAAAGTGGTTAGGCCTAACACTCTGAATAATCAAACCCATTAAACTTATCTCAAGGGAATATTTTATATCTCCGTTAAGAGATTATGAATTCCATCTTAAGAATATATGTTCCATCAACACTAAATGTGGCTGTCCAACATACTGAGGTTTTGATCGTGACTTTAGATCTCACTCCTGATATATTAAAGCAACCTACATCTCATGATTAGGTCCATTATTCTCTCAAGATTAAGAGTTCATGCAAATAGAAGTCGTGAAATTTATTATTCATTTGACAGTCATTAGAAGAATAATAAATCTCACAGTGGTCTAGTTCAATATGTCTTAACTCTTAAAGCATATCAACATATCAACTAGAAGTCTCCACTTCCATGATCAAGACAAATAATCTTAGTTGACATGTTACAGTCTTCACAAATGAAATGCCTAATTTCATCACTAATTACGAACTATAATTTTGAGTTTACAAATAACTTGTAATCTATATCTTCCGTGACTAAATCACATATTATGCATCTCATGGACTATATAATAATGTCCAAATATTCATGTTTCCATTATATTAGATAATAATAAAACAAATCATAACATTAAGTCAAATATAATGTCATGCATAGCATCATACAATAGTATTTAAGGGCATATATCCTAACACTTCTGTGACTAAATCACATAAACCACATACTATGCATCTCATGGACTATTTGATAATGTCGAATATTCATGTTACCATCATTTTAGATAAGAATAAAGCAACTTTATTAATCACAATATTAAGTCATACATCATTTCTCACATAATATTAAGACAGAAACTTTCGTGATTGTCTTACGAGTATCCCGCGACTAAGCGCTAACCGCGAAAACGAGTTAAGGAAAAAATTAAAAACACCAAAAATCAGACAGAAACTTTCGCTACTGTCTCGCGACTGTTTCACGATTAAAGCTTACCCATGAAAACTTTTTGTCTTCAAAATCATTTTTCGCGTGTAACTTCGCGGGAAGTTAACCCGCGAAAATCCCGTATTTTCAGTTTTTACAGAACATTTGCAAACAGTTTTAATCGATTTTTCATGAACAAACAATTACCATATGAACATTATATGCAAAATTTGATATCAAAACTTAAATCTATTGATGCTATAGCCTTAAAGATCAATTTAACATACTTAAATTCAAATTTAAACAACGTCATAACATCAATATCAGTTTTTATCAAATCATAGTTTCAACAACCATGCAGAAAATTAAATGCAAATAAAATCTTCTAACATGATGAAACTATTATCTCTAATTCCAAAACTCACAAAACATGTTATACAGATTCGAAATGAAGACTGCTCTGATACCATTTGATGGAAAATAACATGTTTGTATCGCATACAAAACATACGCAGCGGAAAAATTAACGGATCTACTTCATTCGCAATTGATAACATGTGTTGTGTAAATTTCAGAATATACAAACAAGAGAGTGTACCTTGGTATGGTAAATTTCAAAACCGAATGAAGAAAAGCACTTGGAAACACTTTTGATCTTCACTCAAATTCCACTTGATTCCCAAGATGTGTGGTCTCTTAATCAGTTCTATGTGTTTGTTCTAGAGAGAATATGAAGGAGTCTCTCTCTTACATACATGAACATACAAATCATTTCATTCTTATATAAAATTCTGTATGTTTCTCTCCACATAACTGATTATCTAATTGGGCTAGCCTTTTGTGCCTTTCCAATTGGGCTTTAATGTGTGGCTTGAACTGGGACCAAAAAGGGAACAAATAAGACACTAGCTCCAATGGGCCTTCGGCTTTTCTGTCAACTCTTAATCCTTAAGTACCCGGTTTAATCCTTTTAAGTTATTCATCATATATTTATGAAATCTAATTTCATAAATATATACTTTAGTCTTACTAAAGTGGTTAGGCCTAACTCTCTGAATAATTGAACCTATTAAACTTATCTTAAGGGAATATTTTATATCTCCGTTAAGAGACTATGAATTTCATCTTGAGAATATATGTTTCATCAACACTAAATGTGGCTGCCCAACATACTGAGATTTTAACCGTTACTTTAGATCTCACTACTGATATATCAAAGCAAAATACATTTCATGATCAGGTCCATTATTCTCTCAGGATTAAGAGTCCATGTGAAAAGAAGTCGTGAATTATTATTCAATTGACAATCGTTAAGAGAATAATAAATCTCACAGCGGTCCAGTTCAATATGTCTTAACTCTTAAAATATATCAACATATCAACTAGAAGTCTCCACTTTCATGATCAAGACAAATCTTCTTAGTTAATATGTTATAGTCTTCGCAGATGAAATGCCCAATTTCATCACCGACTACGAACCAAAATTCTGAGTTTACAAAGAACTTGTGATCTATATCTTCTGTGACTAAATCACATAAATCACATACTATGTATCTCATAGACTACTTGATAATGTCCGAATATTCATGTTACCATCATTTTAGATAAGAATAAAGCAACTTTATTAATCACAATATTAAGCCATACATCATTTCTCACATAATATCAAACATAGTATCATAGAATAGGATTTAAGGGCACTAATCCTAACATTAGGCTTATCACAAGTTGGGCATATAGATAAGGTTCTAGAACGATCTAGCATGCAAAAATCCAAGAAAGGATTACTTCCTTTCAGTCATGGAGTTCCTCTGTCTGATGACCAAAGGACTAAGACTCAAAAGGAAGAAGATATGGTGAGACAAGTTCCCTATGCTTTGGCAGTGGGAAGTCTCATGTATGCCATACTTTGTACTATACGAGATATCTGATATTCAGTTGGCATGGTCAACAGATATCAATAAAATCTAGGATCGAAACATTGTTATACTGTAAATCTAGGATCAATAAAATCTAGAATCAAGTCCTCACTTGTTTAACATAGTGAGGATTTGAATCCCATTGGTTATATAGATTCAAATTTTCAAACAGATCTTGATTCCATAAAGTCCACTTCAGGTTGTGTTCACCTTGGGAGGTGGAGCTATAAGTTGGAGGAGTGTTAAGCAATCTTGTATTGCGGACTCCACCATGGAAGCTGAATATGTTGCTACTTGTGACGTGGCAAAGGAAGTTGTTTGGCTCAAGAAATTCCTTTCTGATCTTGGTGTTGTGAGAATGGAGCAAGTTCCCATCACATTGTTTTGCGACCATAGTGGAGTGGTTGCACAATCCAAAGATCAAAGGAATCACAAGAAAGGAAAGCATATTGAAAGAAAGTACCACATCATTCGAGACATTGTTGCTTGTAGAGATGTAGTAGTAGTAGAAAAGATAGATAGTGCAAATAATCTAGCAGATCCCCTTACCAAAACCCTGACTTACAGGACTTTCGAGTCGCATTTAGAGAGAATGGGAGTTAGATTAGTGCACAATAGTCTTTAGGGCAAGTGGGAGATTGTTAGGATCAGTGCCTTTAAATCCTATTGTATGATGCTATGTACGTTATTATGTATGAAATTATGTATGACTTAATGTTGTGATTAATAAAGTTGTTTTATTATTATCTAAAATAATGGCAACATAAATATTCGGACATTATCATATAGTCCATGAGATGCATAGTATGTGATGAAATTGGCAAGTTCTTTGTAACATAAATCACAAATTCTTTGTAAACTCAGAATTTTAGTTCATAGTCAGTGATGAAATTGGGCATTTCATCTGCAAAGACTATAACATATTAACTAAGATGATTTGTCTTAATCATGGATGTGGAGACTTCTAGTTGATATGTTGATATGTTTTAAGAGTTAAGACATATTAAATTGGACCGCTGTAAGATTTATTATTCTCTTAATGACTGTTAATTGAATAATAAATCTCACGACTTCTATTTGCGTGAACTCTTATTCCTGAGAGAATAATGGATCTGATCATGAAGTAACGGTCAAAACCTTAGTATGTTATGCAGCTGCATTTAGTGTTGATGGAACATATATTCTCAAGATAGAATTCATATTATTTTAATAGAGATACAAAATATTCGCTTGAGATAAGTTTAATGAGTTCAGTTATTCAGAAAGTTAGGTCTAACCACTTTGGTAAGAAATTACTAAAGCATGTAATTATGAAATTGGATTTCATAAATATAAGAATAATAACTTTAAAGGATTAAACCGAGTACTCAAGGATTAAGATATAATTCACAAAGTGGCAGTCTACATTTATGATTTTGTATTACTACGAATATTTTATGATGGGGTTGCTTGTATAGTAAAGTCTTGGGATATAATTTATTAATAAGGCCTAGAATGCAATTATATTTATATAGTTGTATTAAATATAATTCATGGTAACTTTGGACTTTTCAAGAGTTGACAGAAAAGCCCAAGGCCCATTGGAGCTAGTGTCTTATTTGTTCCCTTTTCGTCCCACCCCAAGCCACATACAAAAGCCCAATTGGAAAGGCCCAAAGGCTAGCCCAATTAGATAATTAGTTATAAGGAAAGAAACATACAGAAGTTAGTAAGAACATGAAATTATATGTATGTGAGTGTTGGACACTTTTTCATTCTCCCTTGAACATACACATATAACTGATTGACAGACCACACTTCTTGGGCGTTAGTGGAATTGGAGTGAAGATTAAAAGCTTTCCCAAGAACTTCTGATCTTTTTTTTG
Organism: Lithocarpus polystachyus; assembly: GCA_033629205.1. NCBI lineage: Eukaryota > Viridiplantae > Streptophyta > Magnoliopsida > Fagales > Fagaceae > Lithocarpus > Lithocarpus polystachyus. Next base: position 48,243,257 of record CM066163.1, read on the forward strand.
AAATTCACCACACTAAGGTACACTCTCTTATTCTTGAATTCTGAAATTTACATAGTACATGTTATCAATTGCGAAAGAAGTAGATCCGTTAATTTTCTGCTGCGTATGTTTTGTATGCGACACAAACATGTATTTTTCCAACAAGAAGAACCCTTGATAAGTTCACAGTTCTTGAAGAACCAAAAGAAGAAGCAGAACCTCACGTTTTTCTAATTTTTATTCAATCATCCTCCATTACAATGAGTGCATGGTATTTTTGAAAATAGGAAAATATTAAAAAAAACGTACTAAATAATAAAAGCCTAAATTAAAATTGATTTGGTCTAAAATTAGCAGCTCCGAAACAGGAAAATAGCTAAAAAAATGTTCTAAACAATAGCTACTTAAATTTAAGGTGGATTTTGGCCTGAAATTAACAACTCCAAAATAAGAAAAATATCTATTAATTGGTATGGAGCTGGAAAGTCAATCAACTATTAATCCACACTATTAATCATGTCCAATTAAGCTAGATAGCCTTCAATAGCTTGGATTGAATTTATTACGCCTTCATCTTCCTTTTGGCCAAGCTTGGAGTGTCCTGTGTTAGAATCAGCCCATTAAGTGCTTCTTTAATCTTCTTGGATCTTGCTCTAGTAATAGGCCCAACTGGTGTAAGAAAATAACATGTTTGTATCGCATACAAAACATACGCAGCAGAAAAATAACGGATCTACTTCATTCGCAATAGATAACATGTGCAATGTAAATTTCAGAATATAAGAACAAGAGAGTGTACCTTGATGCAGTGAAATTCAAAACCAAAGAGAATAAGTTCTTGAGAACACTTTCAATCTTCACTCCAATTTCACTTGATGCCCAAGATGTGTGGTCTCTCAATCAGTTCTATGTTTTCTAGAGAGAATATGAAAGAGTTTCTTTCTTTCACATGCATATAAACATACAAACAATTTCATTCTTATATAAAATTTTATATGTTTCTCTCCACATAACTGATTATCTAATTGGGTTAGCCTTTTGGGTCTTCCCAATTGGGCTTTAGTGTGTGGCTTGGAGTGGGACCAAAAGGGAACAAATAAGACACTAGCTCCAATGGGTCTTGGGCTTTTCTGTTAACTCTTGACAAGTCCAAAGTTACCATTAATTATATTTAACACCACTATATAAATATAATTGCACTCTAGGCCTTATTAATAAATTATATCCCAAGACTTTATTATACATGCAACCCCTTCATAAAATATTCGTAGTAATACAAAGTCATGAATAAAGACTGCCACTTTGTAAATTACTACATCTTAATCCTTGAGTACCCGATTTAATCCTTTTAAGTTATTCATCATATATTTATGAAATGTAATTTCATAAATATATACTTTAGTCTTACTAAAGTGGTTAGGCCTAACTCTCTGAATAACTGAACCCATTAAACTTATCTCAAGGGAATATTTTATATCTCCGTTAAGAGACTATGAATTCCATCTTGAGAATATATGTTCTATCAACACTAAATGTGGCTGCCCAACATACTGAGGTTTTGACCGTTACTTTAGATCTCACTCCTGATATATCAAAGCAACCTACATTTCATGATCAGGTCCATTGTTCTCTCAGGATTAAGAGTTCATGTGAATAGAAGTCGTGAGATTTATTATTCATTTGACAGTCATTAGGAAAATAATAAATCTCACAGCGGTCCAGTTCAATATGTCTTAACTCTTAAAACATATCAACTAGAAGTCACCGCTTCCATGATCAAGACGAATCATCTTAGTTAATAATTTATAGTCTTCGCAGATGAAATACCCAATTTCATCACCGACTACAAACTAAAATTTTGAGTTTACAAAGAACTTGTGATCTATATCTTCTGTGACTAAATCACATAAATCACATACTATGCATCTCATGGACTATTTGATAATGTCCAAATATTCATGTTACCATTATTTTAGATAAGAATAAAGCAACTTTATTAAACACAATATTAAGTCATACATCATTTCTCACATAATGTCTACATAATATCATACATAATATCATACAATAGGATTTAATGGTACTTATCCCAACAATCTCCTACTTGCCCTAAAGACTATTGTGCACTAATCTAACTCCCATTTCCTCCAAATGTGACTTTAAGGTCCTTTGAGGCAAGGCTTTGGTAAAGGGATCTGCTAGATTATTTGCACTTTCAATCTTTGCTACCACCACATCTCCACGAGCAATAATGTCTCAAATGATGTGGTACTTTCTCTCAATGTGCTTTCCTGTCTTGTGATTCCTTGGATCTTTGGATTGTGCAACCGCTTCACTATTGTCGCAAAACAATGTGATAGGAACTTGCTCCATTCTCACTACACCAAGATCAGAAAGGAATTTCTTGAGCTATATGTTAGGATATGTGCCCTTAAATCCTATTGTATGATGCTATGTATGATATTATGTATGACATTATGTGAGAAATGATGTATGACTTAATATTGTGTTTAATAAAGTTGTTTTATTCTTATCTAGAATAATGGTAACATGAATATACGGACATTATCAAATAGTCCATGAGATGCATAGTATGTGATTTATGTGATTTAGTCACAGAAGATATAGATCATAAGTTCTTTGTAAACTCAGAATTTTGGTTCTTAATCGGTGATGAAATTGGGCATTTCATTTGCGAAGACTATAACATATTAACTACGATGATTTGTCTTGATCATGGAAGTTGTGACTTCTAGTTAATATGTTGATATGTTTTAAGAGTTAAGACATATTGAACTGGACCGCTGTGAGATTTATTATTCTCCTAACGACTGTCAACTGAATAATAAATCTCACGACTTGTATTTACATGAACTCTTAATCCTGAGAGAATAATGGACCTGATCATGAAATGTAGATTGCTTTGATATATCAGGAGTGAGATCTAAAGTAACGGTCAAAACCTCAGTATGTTGGGCAGCCACATTTAGTGTTGATGGAACATATATTCTCAAGATGGAATTCATGGTCTCTTAACGGAGATATAAAATATTCCCTTGAGATAAGTTTAATGGGTACAGTTATTCAGAGAGTTAGGCCTAACCACTTTAGTAAGATTAAAGTATATATTTATGAAATTGGATTTTATAAATATATGGTGAATAACTCAAAAGGATTAAACCAGGTACTCAAGGATTAAGATGTAGTAATTTACAAAGTGGCAGTCTATTTTCATGACTTTGTATTACTACGAATATTTTATGAAGGGGTTGCATGTATAATAAAGTCTTGGGATATAATTTATTAATGAGGCCTAGAGTGCAATTATATTTATATAGTGGTATTAAATATAATTAATGGTAACTTTGGACTTGTCAAGAGTTGACAGAAAAGCTCAAGGCCCATTGGAGCTAGTGTCTTATTTGTTCCCTTTTGGTCCCACTCCAAGCCACACACTAAAGCCTAATTGGGAAGGCCCAAAAGACTAGCCCAATTAGATAATCAATTATGTGGAGAGAAACATACAGAATTTTATATAGAATAAAATGGTTTGTATGTTTAATGAATAATAAGAATATGAAATAAGAAAGAGAGACACTCTTTCATATTCTCTCTAGAAAACATAGAACTGATTGAGAGACCACACATCTTGGGCATCAAGTGGAATTGGAGTGAAGATTGAAAATATTCCCGAGTACTTCTTCATTTGGTTTTGAATTTCACCGCATCAAGGTACACTCTCTAGTTCTTATATTCTAAAACCTACATAGTGCATGTTATCAATTGCGAATGAAGTAGATCCGTTTATTTTCTGCTGCGTATGTTTTGTATGCGATGCATAACATGATGATTTCCTAACACTATACAGCTTCTTTTGCTGCTTCACATGTAGCAACATATTCTGCTTCCATGGTGGAGTCCGCAATACAAGATTTCTTAACATTCCTCCAACATATGGCTCCACCTCCTAAGATGAATACACATCCTGACGTGGTCTTTCTGAAATCTAGATTCGATTGAAAGTCTGAATTTGTATAGCCAATGGGAATCAAATCCTCACAATGGTAAACAAGCATATAATCTCTTGTTCTCTGTAGATGCTTGAGAATATGCTTTACAGCTTGCCAATGTTGTGGTCCCGGATTTGATTGATATCGGCTGACTATGCCAACTGAAAAATAGATATCTGGTCTAGTACAAAGCATGGCATACATGAGACTTCCCACTGCAGAAGCATAAGGAACTTGTCTCATCATATTTTCTTCTTCTTATGTCTTAGGCCTTTGGTCATCAGACAGAGGAACTCCATGTCTAAAAGGAAGTAATCATTTCTTAGAGTTTTGCATTCTAAACCGTTCTAGAACCTTATCTATATATCTGGCTTGTGATAAGCCTAACATCTTATTCTTGCAATCTCGCCAAAGCTTGATCCCTAGAATAAAGTTAGCCTCACCCAAGTCCTTCATATCAAATTGGCTTGACAACCAAAACTTAACTGATGACATTACACCTACATCATTTCCAATGAGTAGAATATCATCAACATAAAGCGTTTGGAGCATTGCTACTTTGTCTTGATGTCTTTTGTACACACATGGTTCATCAAGATTTTGTTCAAAACCAAATGACTTGATTGCTTGATCAAATCTGATGTTCCATGACCTAGATGCTTGCTTAAGTCCATAAATGAACCTATTCAACTTGCATACCATATGCTCTTGGTTCTTTGCTATGAAACCTTCTGGTTGCTTCATATAGATTTCCTCTTCAAGATTGCCATTGAGAAATGCAATCTTGACATCCATTTGCCAAATCTTATAATCATAATGAGCAGCAATGGATAAGAGAATTCTGATAGATTTAAGCATTGCTACTGGTGAAAAGGTTTCTTCATAATCAATACCTTCTTTTTGAGTATACCCTTTCGCCTCTAGCCTTGCTTTAAAAGTTTCAACCTTTCCATCTATCCCTCTCTTCCTCTTGTAAACCTATTTGCAACCAACAGGTTTAATGCCGTTAGGCACCTTTACAAGATCCCAAACTTGATTGAAATACATGGAATCTAATTCAGATTTCATAGCTTGGACCCAATGATGTGCATCTATATCATTCATTGCTTCTTCGTACGTGTAAGGATCAGTTTCGGCCTCCTTTGAGATAGCCTCATAAGTCTCTCCAAGACCTATGAATCTTATAGGTGACCTAACATTCCTCCCACTACGACGAGGCACCTGTGTACTAGACATCTCATGGGTAGTATCTTGTGGTGTATCCAATACAACCACATCGTCCCTAGTTTCAACCATTGGTTGTTCATTTACAGGTTCATTCATTTCAGCCAAGACAACTTTACTTCTAGGATTAAAATTATTCACATAATCATCTTCCAAAAATTTGGCATGGATGCTAACAAACACTTTGTTATCCTTATAATTATAGAATAAATAACCCTTTGTTTCCTTTGAATACCCTAAAAACATACATACTTTCGTTTTAGCTTCCAACTTATCAAACTTCCCTTTCAACACATGTGTTGGACATCCCCAAATGTGGAGATATTTCATACTAGGCTTGCGCCCACTCCACAATTCCATAGGTGTGTTGGGAACAGATTTTGATAGAACTAAATTCAAAATATGCATTGCAGTTTTTAGTGCATATCCCCAAAACGAAACTAGTAAAGTTGAGTAACGTAACATGGACCTAACCATTTCTAAAAGAGTCCGATTCCTTCTTTCCGCTACACCATTTTGTTGGGGAGTTCCAGGTGTAGTCAATTGGGATACAATCCCATTTTGAGTTAAGTAATCCTTGAAATCCCTAAGAAGGTATTCGCCACCCCGATCAGATCGAATGGCCTTTATGCATTTACCCAATTGAGTCTCAACTTCAGCCCTAAACTCTTTGAACTTTTCAAAAGCTTCAGACTTTCGTCCCATTAGGTTCACATAACCATATCTTGAGTAATCATCAGTGAAAGTGATGAAATACTCATAACCTCCTTTTGCTTGGATTGACATAGGACCACAAACATCCGTATGAACTAATTCAAGCAACTCTTGGGCTCTTCTACCTTTTGCATTAAAAGGTCGCTTGGTCATTTTTCCTTCCAAACAAGATTTACAAACTAGAAATTCATCAAAGTCCAATGGCTCTAAGAGACCATCTTTGATCAGTTTTTGAATTCTGTTTGGATTAATATGACCCAAACGCAAGTGCTAAAGATATGCATCATTAGTAGAAGGAAACTTTCTCTTTAATGATTTTACATGAGAGTTATTATCTAATTCAGAATTATATAATTCATGCTTATCAGGAGTTAAAATATAAAGACCATCCACAATATTGCTAGAACAGATAAACACTTTACCCTTCTTTATTATAACATTGTCTTTAAGGATAACACAATATCCATTTTTACCCAAATAAGTTGCAGAAATTAAATTCCTACGAACATTAGGTACATACAGACAGTCATCTAATATTAAAATTCTTGATTCAAAACATAAATTAAACGCTCCAATAGCTGCAACCAGAATCCTACTCCCATCAGCCAAGGTCAGAAACAACTCCCCATCTTTAAGCCTTCTGGTCTCCTAGAACCCCTGCAAAGAATTGCAGATATGATTAGTACAACCTGAATCCACACACTAGGAATCCGTGGGATTTTGTACTAAACATATTTCAAGAAGGAATGAAATTTTTATACCCTTATTGGCAGCCTTGAACTTTGGACAATTCCTCTTCCAATGTCCTTTCTCACCACAATGGAAACATTTTCCTTTCAGCTTCTTTCCTTTGTCGGCAACTCCTAAGGCAATTTGTTTACCCTCTTACTTAGTGAAGTCCTTCTTCTTCTTCTTCTTCTTCTTCTTCTTCTTACCCTTGCCTTTCGACTTAGGTTGAGAAGTAGAAACTTCATCCACATTGGCTTCAAGACTAGCATTAGAAGTACCAAGGATGCCTTTCGCCGCTACCAAATCATTCATTAATTCAGACAAAAAATAAATCTTTTTTTTCATGTTATAATTAAGTCTAAATTCCTTGAATGATTTCGGTAGTGACTAGTGTATCATATCCACTTGGGATTCTCCATAGATATCGGCACCTAAAACCTCTAATGTATTCAGATTAGAGATCATTGTAAGACAATGCTCTCACTAAACTACCTTCAGCCATTTTGGTATTATAAATTTGCCTCACGGTTTCTTGCCTTGCAGAACGGCCTTGCTCACCAAACATCTCCTTCAGACTTAGCATAATGTCCGAAGCTAGTTCTACATCCTGCATTTAATGCTGTAGAACATTTGAGATGGACGCTAGGATGTAGCACTTGGCCATTTCATTAAATTTCTGCCAATGATCATATCGCTATTTTTCCTCAGGAGGAGCATCTAACAAAGGAAAGCTAGGACATGGTTGAGTAAGCACATATTTGTGCTCTTCAGCTGTAAGAACTATGTCCAAGTTTCTTTTCCAGTTAACATAATTAGATCCAGTCAGTTTGTTTTGATTAAGAATGGTAACAAGTGGGCTAAATGATGCCATGTTCAAATCTGAAATAATAAACATGAATATAGTAAGTAAACTGGACATTACCAATTTAGCATATAAGCATATAATATGGAACCTTAATAAAACCATAAAATAATATATGCAACGACAACCTAATCCATGTCTATAATTCCTTGGTAGTAAGTTTATCATAAACACATCAATCAGTTGAAAACTATTCTCATTATTAGTGCCATTATGATAACTCTTATCAAACACTAATAATATGCCATATTATCTTTAGCCTCTAAGTAATAATGACATAGCTCCTTTGGGAGGTTAACATTACACTTAGCCTCTAGAATCATGTGTAGCCACATTTTATCTCCCTTTATGGTGTTTAAACTTATAGTACCATAGAACAAAACACCCTCCTTTGAGATCGCGAGGCTTATACGCCAACACGAGGTGCTTGTCAACACTATTTAAAATGGGTTTTTCGCTGGTTTTTCTTACCCGCGAAAAACCCGTGTTTTTAGTTTTTCCAGAACAGTTGCAAACAATTTTCTACGGCTTTTCATGAACAAACAATTACCATATGAACATGATATACAGAATTTGATATCAAAACTGAAATCTATTGATGTTATAGCCTTAAAGATCAATTTAACATACTTAAATTCAAATTTAAACAACATCATAACATCAATATCAGTTTTTATCAAAAAATAGTTTCAACAACCATGCAGAAAATTAAATGCATATAAAATCTTCTAACATGATGAAACTATTATCTCTAATTCCAAAACTCATAAAACATGTTATATAGATTCAAAATGAAGACCGCTCTGATACCAATTGTAAGAAAATAACATGTTTGTATCGCATACAAAACATACACAGTAGAAAAATAACAAATCTACTTCATTCGTAATAGATAACATGTGCAATGTAAATTACAGAATATAAGAACAAGAGAGTGTACCTTGATGCGGTGAAATTCAAAACAAAAGAGAAGAAGTTCTTGAGAACACTTTCAATCATCACTCCAATTCCATTTGATGCCCAAGATGTGTGGTCTCACAATCAGTTCTATGTGTTTGTTCTAGAGAGAATATGAAAGAGTTTCTTTCTTTCACATGCATATGAACATAAAAACCATTTCATTCTTATATAAAATTCTATATGTTTCTCTCCACATAACTGATTATATAATTGGGCTAGCTTTTTGGGCCTTCCCAATTGGGCTTTAGTGTGTGGCTTGGAGTGAGACCAAAAGGGAACAAATAAGACACTAGCTCTAATGGACCTTGGGCCTTTCTGTCAACTCTTGACAAGTCCAAAGTTACCATTAATTATATTTAATACCACTATATAAATATAATTGCACTCTAGGCCTTATTAATAAATTATATCTCAAGACTTTATTATACATACAACTACTTCATAAAATGTTCGTAGTAATACAAAATCATGAATAAAGACTGCTACTTTGTAAATTACTACATCTTAATCCTTGAGTACCCGATTTAATCCTTTTAAGTTATTCATCATATATTTATGAAATCTAATTTCATAAATATATATTTTAGTCTTACTAAAGTGGTTAGGCCTAACTCTCTGAATAACTGAACCTATTAAACTTATCTCAAGGGAATATTTTATATCTCCGTTAAGAGACTATGAATTCCATCTTGAGAATATATGTTCCATCAACACTAAATGTGGCTGCCCAACATACTGAGGTTTTAACCGTTACTTTAGATCTTACTCCTGATATATCAAAGCAACCTACATTTCATGATCAGGTCCATTGTTCTCTCAGGATTAAGAGTTCATGTGAATAGAAGTCCTGAGATTTATTATTTATTTGATAGTCATTAGGAGAATAATAAATCTCACAGTGGTCCAGTTCAATATGTCTTAACTCTTAAAACATATCAACATATCAACTAGAAGTCACCACTTCCATGATCAAGACAAATCATCTTAGTTAATATGTTATAGTTTTCGCAGATGAAATGCCCAATTTCATCACCGACTACGAACCAAAATTTTGAGTTTACAAAGAACTTGTGATCTATATCTTCTGTGACTAAATCACATAAATCACATACTATGCATCTCATGGACTATATGATAATGTCCGAATATTCATGTTACCATTATTTTAGATCAGAATAAAGCAACTTTATTAAACACAATATTAAGTCATACATCATTTCTCACATAATGTCATACATAATATCTTACATAGCATCATACAATAGGATTTAAGGGCACTTATCCCAACAACTGGAACATGCAATGGATTTGTTCATGCTTATTGATTCTCATCATGCGTACGTATACACATGTATACGCACGTATGCTCAAGCTCTGCGTACGCTTGCTTCATGCATTCGTACGCATACACATGCATGCGTGCGCATGCTAGAGTTCTAAAAACTATGTAAGACAAGTTTTCTGTATTTAAACCAGGTTTGGAACGGATCTCACATCGTCTAGGAGCTGCCCTAAGCCCCTATTTTCAACTACATAAAGCTATAAAAAGTACTTTTTCAAGTAGGACGGATTCTAGTGGTAAAACACATAAGATTCACTAGAAAGTAATGAATCAAAGAGGGAGTTTTTCACAAAACATCCTCAAGTCAAATTTTGTTTGATTATGACCTTTTTTGGTGTTGATCTTTGAGTTCTAAGTTTACTAACTCAACTTTGATTTGGTTGTGTATAGATTGACTAAGGGGAACAGTCAAAATCAAGCTCTAAAGAATTCTGATGTTGAGGTAAAGTTTCTAATTTTGGCTCTTCACTTTTTTTTTCCTTTGTTTTTATTTTTATGTACATGTGTTGAATGCTCTAATATATATGTTTAGTTTAGGTTTATTTCATGTTTGTGTTAGAAGCATGCTAGGTTGTTAATTTCCTTGTTTTTGTTATGTTTTCTTTATATTCTGTTTTGGTTTTCTATGTTTAGGGGTTCGGGTGTGTATGCATGCGCATGAAGCTTACATGCGTATGCATACTCGTAGTCTGCGTGTGCATATAGTTGGGATGTGCACACGTGCCCTATGTATGCGCACGCATACTCTTGCCCAGAAACCCTAATTCGTTTTATGTATGTTGTTTTCCTTTGTTTTATTCACATGTTCTAGCCTTTATTTAATCCATTTTGCCTATCTTTTAGTTTTTGTTTCCCTGTTTTGTTTTGTTTTATCTTTTTTATGCTTATTAGGCTTTTTATTTTGCTTAAGTATCATGAATATGCATTTAAATATGATCATGCATTGATGCATACGTGCTGTGATTAGTAAGGTAAGTGAGGTAAGTCATGCATAATACTATGAAAAAACATTTGATTTGGTTGATGGATATGATATAGTTGATACTAATCTTGAGGTCTAAATGCTACAACATGTTAATCCTGATCTGCTTGTGATGTTCTATCCTTCGAGATATATGCTTATATGCCATGATAGATAAATGATTAGGCTTAGGATGATTATGCCATGTTGTTTGCTTTAGATGCATGTTAGTGTGTATGTGTGTGTGTGTGAGTTAGAATAACATGTTAAATATGTCTTTAATAAGATTAAGACTTGGAACACAATAAGTGGAAGCCGACCCACGGGTCGAGTGGGGTTAGGTGCCTAACACCTTCCCATCCCCATACCTAAACTCCAGACACGTACTCTGGTAAAGATTAGTCCTTCCACGAAAGGTACTATATTTATGGTTCCCAGACCTAAACTAGGTGGCGACTCCATTTACACCCTCCGCCATGGTCCACCCTAGGCCAAGGCATATTCACCCAAACATGAGGATAACCTGTCGCAGGCATTTGCGCCGACACTCTGCTCTATCTATCTTAGGTCTTGTTTTTTTTTTTTTTTTTTTTTGGGTGTTTTGTTACAAAAGAAAATGTGATCTTAGACAAAGTGGCATTATTGATGGTATCTTTGGATCTTGTATTGCATATGCATACACATATGATACATGTTTGGTTATTGAGGGGTCTGTTTCATTTTCAAATGTTAATTGCTGGGTTTATTTTAATTTCTTCATGTTTCAAAATTTGTTTAATTTATTTTTGGCTAGACAACTCACAAGTCACAAATGTTGTCATTTTATTTTTGTTATGCTTCAATGATGTATATTAAAAGGAATGATGTGCATGGGGACAATCTACAACACAGATGGACTGAAGAGCCACATGCAGATTTTTAGTATTTAAACATAAAGGCAAGTTAGAATTCATAGTAATTCTAGCTACTATATGGGCAGTGAAGTTACCAGATCTTTTAACCCAAGAGAAAGAGCACTTATTAAAAGGAAAAAGCTAAACTAAGGACATTACTTAAAACAGTGCTAATGAACCAATCAGGACTCAGAGACGATGAGAGTAGGTCGATACATTCTTTGGAGTCACTTTCAAAGATGACACGGGACCAGCCTTTGAGGGAGGACTGCTGAACCGTCCAAAGAAAAGCAGAGGCTTTAGCTTGGAGAGGGGAATAGGGCTTGTGCATCCTGGTCCATACATGCATCACCTTGTCGGCATGGTCTCTTGCAATAGCAGCTTGGGCTGTCGGAGATGTTGATAAGGCAACATCTGCGTATACCTTTATCCAAGTATGTAAAATGTTTCGGGTATGTTTTTTCACTTTTATGTAGTTATTTTTTGCTTCGTCCCAAAATTTTTTGAAGTAAAATATATTTTGTAAAATTTTTTCGCATTTTCAAGTGTTTATTTTCATGTATAATTTAGTTAAACTTGTAAGATGTTTTTTGTTGACCATAGAATCCATTGTAAAAAATTGTAATATATTTTACCTTTAAAAATAGGGTAAAACATTTTACAAAAACACACAGTGGTCCTCCCCGCCTTATCTGGTGGCTTGGTCACAGTGCCTCAACTCCAATAAGAGGTGTCAACAATCAAGTCGTCGAAGGCGACAGTCCAACAGCCGAAACTATTGAGGACATATTTTATGTAATTGACTAATTCTTTGACAAAATGCACTTTACTTGTAATTGGATACATCTAGGATGGGTTTAGTATGTCAGTTCGTTTAGACTCCTTAAACCCAACAGATTAACCTAGAGAATTAGCCAAGTGATTAACTTAGGTAATTTAATTAAAACTAGGTTAACACAAATAAGCAAAAACAACAAAGCAGCGGAAAATAAACAACACAAAGATATGATGACCCAGGAAACCACACCGGTAAAAACCTGGGGAGGATTTGACCTAGCTATCCTCAAGGTAAACTGAATCCACTATGAAAGAATCGAAGTTTACACAACAAGACTTAGACCACTAACATCTTATTGCTACCCAAGTGTAGGAAACTTACTACCACGACCCCATGATAGCTCCGAGATCCACGGACTCCTTCTTTCTTGAATTCTTCAGCAAATCCACAAGCGCACCTGCTTGTATATCTTTGTACTCTATTGATTCTGTAACTGTATTGATCTACACAACTCTTGACATAAATCTCAAATTTGTAAACCCTAAGTGTATGTGAAGGCAAACACCTCTAGATCTCACAAAGAGATTCACAAACACAGCATTCAGAACACTAAAAACGTGGCTAGGGTTTTCCTTTATATACTTAGGGCAAAACATAAAACCCTATACATTAAATGGACTTGGGCTGAGTTGGAATTTTCTGCAGAAAAACGATCTGCCCGATTTTCGATCGATCGAGTTATACAGAAAGTGAACAGTAATTCTGCATACAAACTCGATTCCAACTTTACATTAAGACCTATACTTTGAGCAAGTCTAACACACGACTAAACATTGTTTTGATCATGGTTTGCCAACATACAAATTGAAATTCTAAATACATTAGATCCTAATCCTTAGAACCTAACATAGTACTTCAAGAAACATGTTGTTCTAGCCAAGTATTAAAGCCATGAAGATTGGAACAAGAAACAAGTGAAGAAAATCTATTCATTAAATCTTGACAGAAACAGTATCAATCAAGACTTAAGAACGAAGCTCGACAAAAGCTGAATCTATCATGATCTACGAAATCAAAATTTTCAGATTTGATTTTTGGCTTATGCTGACATGTATGTGTAAGGTTTCTTTTCTCACAACCCTAGATATATATATATATATATATATATAAGGCTTATTTTAAAGGCCATTATACATAGAGAACACATGCAAAAAGTGACTTAGTACCTTATTCTCTCTACAAGAAGTTATTGCGTCTTTTACGCCTTAGGGTTTTGAAACCAAGTACTTCTTGATCTTCATTGTTAATGAAATGAAGAACTTTGCAGCCAACAACATCTTCAAGTTGCTAGAGTTAGTCACGTACTGGGATCCATGCAAAAGGGTGGCGTTCATATATTAAAGAGTTCAGAGGTTCTGAAGTAGTAGAAGGTTTTTGCTGTAAGTTCATCTACGGCTTTTGTCGAGTCTAGGGAAAAAGGTTTTGTACTAGATCTGAAACTTCTCTTTACTATAGTGAATTGCTTTTCGAGAAGGTTTCCTCCCAAGTTTTTTACTATGAAACTAGTTTCTTTCATTAGTTTTCCTAGGTCATCATATCTTGTCTTATTTACTATTTCGCTGTGCATGATGTTGACATGATATTGATGTTTGTTTGTTTTAACAAGGTTTATTCATAATAAATCTAATTAGCAGCTTGGGTTTAAAATTTGTTAATTCTATCAACTAAGGTCTAAATTTCCTAACAAGTGGTATCAGAGCTATACACTCTAATTGGATTAATCTTCTAAATGTGATCCTTGACCCCCGTTTGTCATGGATTATGGTCAATCTCTTTTGATTCCTCCTTTGTTTGATGGTACTAACTATGCGTACTGGAAAAAGTTCGTATGAAAGCTTTTTTGCAGGCTCATGATGAAAAATTATGGCAAGCTGTTGAAGTCGGCTGGGTTAAGCCAAAGGAAGTGCCAGTGGATTGGGATGAAGCAAAGATCAAAGCGGCAAATGTCAACAGTAGGGCTTTAAATGCTCTGTTTAGTGGTGTGACCAATGAGGAATTCAAGAAAATATCATCCACAAAAATTACTAAGGAAGCATGGACTATTCTTGAAACCACCTATGAAAGTACCAAGGCAATGAAGATCGTTAAGCTTCAAAGACTCACTAGCAGTTTTGAAGAAATAAGGATGGAGGAGGATGAGACCTTTGATGAGTACTATGCTAAACTTAAGGATATTGTGAATTCTACCTTCAATTTTGGAGAATCTATTGCAGAACCCAAAATTGTTAGGAAAATCCTTAGGTCCCTACCTGAAAGATTCCATGCCAAGATCACTGCCATTGAAGAAGTGAAGGGCATTGATCAAATTCCTTTGACTGAGCTTGTAGGGAACCTTCAAACCTATGAGATGAGATTAGGTAAAATGGAAAAAGGTGGAAAGAGTAGGAACATGGACCTTAAGGGTATAGAGGAAAAGAGTGATGACTCTGAAGATGAAGATGAAGATGAGGATGAAGATATGGACTTAACCTTCATAGCTAATGAGAATATCAAACTTCTTCAATATAGGAAAAAAGATAAGGTCAAACTCCTATGAAATCTAAATCCTTTAGGAATGGTAAGATCCGTTACATAGCACATGTTATCAATTACGAATGAAGTAGATCAGTTAATTTTTCTGCTATGTATGTTTTTTATACAATAGAAACATGTAATTTTCCTACAATTGGTATCAGAGCCAGGTTTTCATTTCGAATCTGTATAACATTTTTTGTGAGTTTGGGAATTAGAGATATTAGTTTCATCATGTTAGAAGATTTTATATGCATTTAACTTTCTGCATGGTTGTTGAAACTATGATTTGATAAAAACTGATATTGATACTATGATGTTTTTTAAATTTAAATTCAAGTATGTTAAATTGATCTTTAAGGCTATAGCATCAATAGATTTCAGTTTTGATATCAAATTCTGCATATCATGTTCATATGGTAATTATTTGTTCATGAAAAATCCTAGAAAATTATTTGCAACTATTTTGGAAAAACTAAAAACACGGGTTTTTCGCGGGTAAGATTTACTTGCGAAACAGTTGCGAGACAGTAGTGAAAGTTTCTGTCTGATTTTGTGTTTTCAATTTTTTCCTTAACTTGTTTTCGCGAGAAGCGCTTATTCGCGGGATGCCCATGAGACAGTCGTGAAAGTTTATGTCTGAATTTTGTATTTTTAATGAAAGTGTTTAGTTGCAATATTCTCGCGAAAATGCATTTGAAGGTATTTTTGAAGTTTATTCAAAATATTTTCTCATGTATGAAGTACAAGGCTGTGTATAATTAGTTTATGCATGTTTAAAAATAAAAACCTTTAATTTAAAACATCTAGTGGGAGAGAGATACAAGAGTTGGATCTCATGGCCTCCATTGTTGGTTCATAGTAGTGTGAAATACATACTTTGTCTTAGCTTCGAGCTTTGCATTCCATGCAGATGGTGTTTTGTATCATGGTACTACAAAATAAGTCTGTTAAGGGGATGAAATGTGGCTACACACGATTCTAGACAATAGTATACACTAGACTAAATATTTTAGTATCCTCTATGCTGAGTTCTTACTATAATTATTTAGAGACCAAATGTAAAATGGCATATTATTGGTGTTTGGTAAGAGTTACCATGATAGCACTGATAATGAGAATAGTTCTTAATCAATCATAGTATTTTACATTCACTCTATATTGAGGAATATTAATTGGGGGATTGGGTTGTCTTTGCATATATTATATTATGGTTTTGTTAAGATTCCATATTATATGTTTATATCTAAATTGATAATGTCTAGTTTACTTATTATATTCATGTTTATTATTTTTAGATTTGAACATAGCATCATTTAGCCCACTTGTTACCATTCTTAATCAAAAAAAAAAAAAAAAACTGATTGGATCCAACTATGTTGACTAGAAAAGAAACTTGGACATAGTTCTCATAGCTGAAGAACACAAATATGTGCTTACTCAACCATGTCCTAGCTTTCCTTCATTAGATGCTCCTCCAGAAGAAAAACAATGATATGATCATTGGCAGAAATCTAATGAAATGGCCAAATGCTACATCCTAGCATCCATCTCAAATGTTCTACAGCATCAAATGCAGGATGTAGAACTAGCTTCGGACATTATGCTAAGTCTGAAGAAGATGTTTGGTGAGCAAGGCCGTTCTACAAGACAAGAAACCATGAAGCAAATTTATAATACCAAAATGGCTGAAGGTAGTTCAGTGAGAGAGCATTGTCTTACAAAGATCTCTAATCTGAACACATAAGAGGTTTTAGGTGCCGATATTGATGGAGAATCCCAAGTGGATATGATACTCTAGTCACTACCGGAATCATTCAAAGAATTCAGGCTTAATTATAACATGAACAAAAAGATTTATTCTTTGTTTAAATTAATGAATGAGTTGGTAGTGGCGAAAGGCATCCTTGGTACTTCTAGTGTTGAAGCCAATGTGGGTGAAGCTTCTATTTCTCAACCTAAGTCGAAAGGCAAGGGTAAGAAGAAGAAGAAGAAGAAGAAGAAGAAGAAGAAGAAGGACTTCACTAAGCAAGAGGGTAAACAAATTGCCTTAGGAGTTGTCAACAAAGGAAAGAAGCTGAAAGGAAAATGTTTTCATTGTGGTGAGAAAGGACATTGGAAGAGGAATTGTCCAAAGTTCAAGGCTGTCAATAAAGGTATGAAAATTTCATTCCTTCTTGAAATATGTTTAGTATAAAATCCTATGGATTCTTGGTGTGTGGATTCAGGTTGTACTAATCATATCTGTAATTCTTTGCAGGGGTTCCAAGAGACCAGAAGGCTTAAAGAAGGGGAGTTGTTCTTACTTTGGCTGATGGGAGCAGGATTCAAGTTGTAGCTGTTGGTGTTTATAATTTATGTTTTGAGTCAAGGGTTTTAATATTAGATGACTGTCTGTATATACCTAATGTTCATAGGAATTTAATTTCTGCAATTTATTTGGGTAAAAATGGATATTGTGTTATTCTTAAAGACAATGTTGTAATAAAGAAAGGTAAAGTTTTTATATGTTCTGCCAATATTGTGGATGGTCTTTATATTTTAACTCCAGATAAGCATGAATTATATAATTCTGAATTAAATAATGGCTCACATGTAAAATCATTAAAGAGAAAGTTTTCTTCTACAAGTGATGCATATCTTTGGCACTTGCGTTTAGGTCATATTAATCCAAATAGGATTCAAAGACTAATCAAAGATGAACTCTTAGAGCCATTGGATTTTGATGAATTTCCAGTTTGTGAATCTTGTTTAGAAGGTAAAATGACCAAACGATCTTTTAATGCAAAAGGTAGAAGAGCCCAAGATTTGCTAGAACTAGTACATTCAGATGTATGTGGTCCTATGTCAATCCAAGCAAGAGGTGGCTATGAGTATTTCATTACTTTCACTGATGATTACTCTAGAACTGGTTATGTGTACCTAATGAAACGGAAGTCCGAAGCCTTTGAAAAGTTCAAAGAGTTTAGGGCTGAAGTTGAGAATCAATTGGGTAAATGCATAAAGGCCATTCGATCTGATCGTGGTGGCGAACACCTTCTTGGGGATTTTAAGGATTACTTAACTGAAAATGGGATTCTATCTCAATTAACTGCACCTAGAACTCCACAACAAAATGGTGTAACGGAAAGAAAGAACAGGACTCTTTTAGATATGGGTAGGTCCACGATGAGTTATTCGACTCCACCAATTTCCTTTTGGGAATATGCCTTAAATACTACAATGTATCTTCTGAATTTAAACCTTCGAAGTCTGTTCCTAAAACACTTGTAGAGTTGTGGAATGGGCGTAAGTCTAGTATGAGAAAACGCATAAAGGTCATTCGATCTGATCGTGGTGGCGAATACCTTCTTGGGGATTTTAAGGATTACTTAACTGAAAATGGGATTATATCTCAATTAACTGCACCTAGAACTCCACAACAAAATGGTGTAGCGGAAAGAAGGAATAGGACTCTTTTAGATATAGTTAGGTCCACAATGAGTTATTCGACTCCACCAATTTCCTTTTGGGAATATGCCTTAAATACTACAATGTATCTTCTGAATTTAGTACCTTCAAAGTCTGTTCCTAAAACACCTGTAGAGTTGTGGAATGGGCGTAAGTCTAGTATGAGAAAACACATAAAGGCCATTCGATCTGATCGTGGTGGCGAATACCTTCTTGGGGATTTTAAGGATTACTTAACTGAAAATGGGATTATATCTCAATTAACTGCACCTAGAACTCCATAACAAAATGGTGTAGCGAAAAGAGGGAATAGGACTCTTTTAGATATGGTTAGGTCCACGATGAGTTATTCGACTCCACCAATTTCCTTTTGGGAATATGCCTTAAATACTGTAATATATCTTCTGAATTTAGTACTTTCGAAGTCTGTTCCTAAAACACCTGTAGAGTTGTGGAATGGGTGTAAGCCTATTATGAGACATCTTCATATTTGGGATTGTCCAGCACATGTGTTAAAAGGAAAGTCTGACAAGTTACAGTCTAAAACAGAAGTGGTATTCTTTGTAGGGTATCCAAAAGGGACTGTTGGAGGTTTATTCAATAGTCGTAAAGATAATAAAGTGTTTGTTAGTACAAATGCTAAATTTTTGGAAAATGACTATATGAATAATTTTACTCTTAGAAGTAGAGTTGTCTTGGATGAAATGAATGAACCTGTAATTGAAACTAGGGATGATGTGGCTGCATTGGATACACCACAAGATACTACTCATGAGATGTCTAGTACACAAGTGCCTCGTCGTAGTGGGAGGAATGTTAGGCCACCTAAAAGATTCATAGGTCTTGGAGAGACTTATGAAGCTATCTCAGAGGAGGCCGAAACTGATCCTTACACTTATGAAGAAGGAATGAATGATATAGATGCATATCATTAGGTCCAAGTTATGAAATCTGAATTAGATTCCATGTATTCTAATCAAGTTTGGGATCTTGTAAAGGTGTCTAACGGCATTAAACCTATTGGTTGCAAATGGGTTTACAAGAGGAAGAGAGGGATAGATGGAAAGGTTGAAACCTTTAAAATAAGGCTAGTGGCGAAAGGGTATACTAAAAAAGAAGGTATTGATTATGAAGAAACCTTTTCACCAGTAACAATGCTTAAATCTATCAAAATTCTTTCATCCATTGCTGCTCTTTATGATTATGAAATTTGGCAAATGGATGTCAAGACTGCATTTCTCAATGGCAATCTTGAAAAGGAAATCTATATGAAGCAACCAAAAGGTTTCATAGCAAAGAACCAAGAGCATTTGGTATGCAAGTTAAATAGGTCCATTTATGGACTTAAGCAAGCATCTAGGTCATGGAACATCGGATTTGATCAAGCAATCAAATCATTTGGTTTTGAACAAAATCTTGATGAACCATGTGTGTAAAAAAGACATCAAGACAAAGTAGTAATGTTCCTAGTGCTTTATGTTGATGATATTCTACTCATTGGAAATGATGTAGGTGTAATGTCAACAGTAAAGGTTTGGTTGTCAAGCCAATTTGATATGAAGGACTTGGATGAGGCTAACTTTATTCTAGGGATCAAGCTTTGGCGAGATCGCAAGAATAAGATGTTAGGTTTATCACAAGCTAGATATATAGATAAGGTTCTAGAACGGTTTAGCATGCAAAACTCCAAGAAAGGATTACTTACTTTCAGACATGGAGTACCTCTGTCTGATGACCAAAAGCCTAAGACTTAAAAGGAAGTAGATATAATAAGACAAGTTCCTTATTCTTCTGCAGTAGAAAGTCTCATGTATGCCATGCTTTGTAGTAGACTAGATTTTTATTTTTCAGTTGGCATGGTCAACCGGTATCAATCAAATCCAAGACCACAACATTGGCAAGCTGTAAAACACATTCTCAAGTATCTATGGAGAACGAGAGATTATATGCTCGTTTACCGTTGTGAGGATTTGATTCCCATTGGCTATATACAGATTCAGACTTTTAATCGGATCTGGATTTCAGAAAGTCCACGTTAGGATGTGTACCTTGGGAGGTGGAGCCATAAGTTGGAGGAGTGTTAAGCAATCTTGTATTACGAACTTCACTATGGAAGCAGAATATGTTGCTGCTTGTGAAGTAGCAAAAGAAGCTGTATGGCTTAAGAAATTCCTTTTTGATCTTGATGCAGTGAGAATGGAGCAAGTTCCTATCACATTGTTTTGCGACAATAGTGGAGCGGTTGTACAATCCAAATATCCAAGGAATCACAAGAAAGGAAAGCACATTGAGAGAAAGTACCACATCATTCGAGACATTATTGCTCATGGAGATGTGGTGGTAGCAAAGATTGAAAGTGCAAATAATCTAGCAGATCCCTTTACCAAAGCCTTACCTCAAAGGACCTTCGAGTCACATTTGGAAGGAATGGGAATTAGATTAGTGCACAATAGGGCAAGTGGGAGATTGTTGGAATAGGTGCCCTTAAATCCTATTACTTTATTCTTATCTAAAATAATGGTAACATGAATATTCGGACATTATCATATAGTCCATGAGATGCATAGTATGTGATTTATGTGAAAAGTCACAGAAGATATAAATCACAAGTTCTTTGTCAACTCAAAATTATAGTTCGTAGTCGGTGATGAAATTGGGCATTTCATCTGCGAAGACTATAACATATTAACTAAGATGATTTGTCTCGATCATGGAAGTGGAGACTTCTAGTTGATATATTGATATGTTTTAAGAGTTAAGATATATTGAACTGGACCACTGTGAGATTTATTATTCTCCTAACGACTGTCAATTCAATAATAAATCTCACGACTTCTATACACATGAACTCTTAATCCTGAGAGAATAATTGACCTGATCATGAAATGTAGGTTGCTTTGATATATCAAGAGTGAGATCTAAAGTAACGGTCAAAACTTCAGTATGTTGGGCAGCTACATTTAGTGTTGATGGAACATATATTCTCAAGATGGAATTCATAGTCTCTTAACGGAGATACAAAATACTCCCTTGAGATATGTTTAATGGGTTCAGTTATTCAGAGAGTTAGGCCTAACCACTTTAGTAAGACTAAAGTATATATTTATGAAATTAGATTTCATAAATATATGATGAATAACTTAAAAGGATTAAACTGGGTACTCAAAGATTAAAATGTAGTAATTTACAAAGTGGCAGTCTATATTCATGATTTTGTATTACTACGAATATTTTATAAAGGGGTTGCATGTATAATAAAGTCTTGGGATATAATTTATTAATAAGGCCTAGAGTACAATTATAATTATATAGTGGTATTAAATATAATTAATGGTAACTTTGGACTTGTCAAGAGTTGACAGAAAAGCCCAAGGCCCATTAGAGCTAGTGTCTTATTTGTTCTCATTTGGTCCCACTTCAAGCCACACACTAAAGCCCAATTAGGAAGGCCCAATTAGGAAGGCCCAAAAGGCTAGCCCAATTAGATAATTGGTTATGTGGAGAGAAACATACAAAATTTTATATTGGAATGAAATGGTTTATTTGTTCATGTATATAAGAGAGAGACTCCTTCATATTCTCTCTAGAAGAAACACATAGAACTGATTGAGAGACCACACATCTTGGGTATCAAGTGGAATTGGAGTGAAGATCAAAAGTGTTTCCAAGTGCTTTTCTTCATTCGGTTTTGAAATTCACCATACCAAGGTACACTCTATTGTTCATATATTCTGAGATTTACATAGCACATGTTATCAATTGCGAATGAAGTAGATCTGTTAATTTTTCCGCTGTGTATGTTTTGTATGCAATACAAACATGTAATTTTCTTACAGTCCTTTAGTAGACATACTAGGATACGTGCCTTTTCATCTTCACGGCCAAAGACTCGCGCTGTGTGGGTGAGAAAGGAGCCTAAGACTTAATTTTCTTTTCTGTTGTCCTCTGCTTTAATTCTTTTTGCTTAAAGTAGGACTCTCGTTGCTTGATTTCTTATCTGCTTTTGGAATTATGCTTTCATGCATTGGCATCTTTCTTTCATTCTTTCATGTTGTTTGTCTATTTTTGTTTGGTTGTCTAGTTTTTATTTTGTTTATTATTCAAAACAAAAAGAGAAAAATTAGAAAAAAAAAATACAAAAACAGTGTGTGTTTGTGTATATTGGTACTTGTATACCTTGGATGGCTATTGAAGCACAGTTTTCTAAACTTCGTATCTCTTGTAGTTTAGATGAGCATCTCAATGCACAACTAAGTAAGTAAGCTTTGTGGCTCGTGTTTGTGATGAGTAAGATTAAGTTATATCTTATATCTCATACTCATATAACTCTTTTTGACGAGAAGGGCTAGAAAATCCTAAGAGAAAGGCATAAATAACTATCTCACCACTAAAGCCGGCCAATCATGTATAACATCTATGTGCTTCGGCATAGAAAAATTGTGATGTTTTGGCTTACATAATTGGGAGTTTCTTTTCTCTCTTATATGCCCATGTATGATATGTTCAAAAAGAAAACATGCAAAGAAAAAAAAAATCAAAATGCTTTTAATATGGTAGCAAGCATATTTCTAGGAGATGTGGGAGTTATAGGATGTACCTAGAAGGTGATAGTCCCCATCAAACAGTTATGATTGTGTGTAAGTGTATTAGATTATCTTATATTTAAAATCTTCATAATATGAGACACATATGCACTCTTGCTATGTTTGCACGCACAACACGCATACTTTTTGCTACTTTTGATACATGTGCAGGTACAATATGATTTGGCCATTACAAGTATTAAATGTGCTAATATGTGCTCACTAAACTATCTTAACATGTTTTGAAATATAAAATTAGTTAGACTTGTTTAGTGTGTGTGTGTGTGTGTGTGTGTGTGTGTAGCTATCTTGTTGAATTCATTTTGTGTGTTTCTCCTCCCTTGGAAAACCTTGCTTCTTTCTTCTCAACAGCTGCTTGATACCTTCTTGACAACATCTTAACAGCAGCTCGAAACAAGTTTCTTCTATCGAGATTTCTGGATTTGACCTTGATAGCTTCTTGACAGCTAGGTCGATCCATCGAGTCAAATTTCTGTGCTCTTTGTTTGCTTGATACATTCTTGACAGATTCTCGATCCATCGAGATTTCTAAGTAGCTTCTCGATAGATTCTCGACACATATCTTGATCTATCGAGGTAATTTTATGTGCTTTCTGTTAGCTCGATAGCAGCTCGACAGCTTCTTAATCTGTCGAGACCCTCTTGCATGCATTGTTTTTAACATGTTTTGCATCTTTCTATTATCTTGTCATCTATAACATCTTATTTCATTACTTTCATGCATTTGTATGGATTCCTTATGTCCCTTGATCGTCTTAGATTATCTCTAATGTTTCTCGAGTGAAATTTTATAGCTTTTTGTACCATTTGTCAATCATGACAAAAAGGGAGAGAATGTAGTTTCTTTTTAAGATTCTACATGTTAGGGGGAGAAATACATGTCTTTGTAAGGGGGAGTTGTGTTTCATCTTGTTAGGGGGAGTGTCCACCTCCTTGTTGTTTTAGGAGCTTCTTTTAGCTTCTTTTACACTAGTCTTGTGACCATTTTTACATACTTTGTGCTTATCTTTGATATATATATATATATATATATATAATGATGTATGTCTTCTTCGCCTATCTTTACATGCGTTGTTTCTTCTCTATCTTTATAGGCATGTTTCTTTATGTACGCAATCTTTATTTATGTTTCACACATGATGCCTTGATGAGTTTTGTTTAAGTATTTCAGAAAGATACGTTGTGAAAGTCTATCATGTCATGAACTCTTTTCTTGCAAAGTTTTTCAAGAGTTTGTAATAGGGATAAATTTATTTTGTAGATACAACAAGTGGTTATGAGTTAAGTAATTTAAGATTTCTCTCGTGATTAGTTGTTTTGTTGTGGTTTTGTCACGAATTGCCAAAGGAGGAGATTGTTAGGGACATATTTTATGTAATTGACTAATCTTTTGACAAAATACACTTTACTTGTAATTGGGTAGATCTAGGATGGGTTTAGTACTTCAAGAAATATGTTGTTCAAGCCAAGTATTAAAACCATGAAGATTGGACCAAGAAACAAGTGAAGAAAAGCTGTTCATTAAATTTCAACAGATATCTCGACAGAAACAGTATCTATCGAGACTTAAGAATGAAGCTCGGCAGAAGCTGAATCTATCGAGATTTACGAAATCAGAATTTCCAGATCTAATTTCGGCTCATACTAACATGTGTGTGTAGGGTTTCTTTTCTCACAACCCTAGACATATATAAAGCTTATTTTAAAGGCCGTTATACATAGAGAACACATGCAGAAAGTGACCTAGTGCCTTATTCTCTCTGCAAGAAGTTACTGCGTCTTTTGCGCCTTAAGGTTTTGTAACCAAGTACTTCTTGATCTTCATTATTGATGAAGTGAACAACTTTGCAGCCAATAACATCTTCAAGTTGCTGGAGTTAGTCACGTACTAGGATCCGTGCAAAAGGATGGGGTTCATATATTGAAGAGTTTAGAGGTTCTAACGGTAGAAGGTTTTCACTATAAGTTCATCTACAGGGATTGTAAAGTCTAGGGACAAAGGTTTTGCACTAGATCTGAAACTTCTCTTTACTATAGTGAATTGCTTTTCAGGAAGGTTTCCCCCCGGGTTTTTTTTAGTGAAACTAGTTTGTTTCATTGGTTTTTCTAGGTCATCATATCTTGTCTTATTTTACTATTCCGATGTGCATGTTATTGACATGATATTGATGTTTGTTTGTTTTAACAAGGTTTATTCATAATAAATCTAATTAACAACTTAGGTTTAAAACATGTTAATTCTATCAACCGGGGTCTAAATTTCCCAACAGAAACTATCGGTCTAACAACTGGTGCTAGTAGTTCGATTGACAAAACCGTCAGTCTAATAGCTGGTGCTGGTAGAGTCGTCAATCTGGTGCCTAGAATGGAGGTCTGGTCATTAAACCTCTGACACCATTAGCTGAGCCGACAATTTTGGTGATTTGTGAAAAACTTTAAATATCACACCAAGCACCTAAAAGTATTTTACCGAAAATGTTTTAAATGTATAGTGTTTTACTTCGAAATAAACGAAGTGCAAGGGTGTAGCCAAGATTTTCTGTTTGGGGTGACCAAATTGTGGTACTAATATATTAGACAAGAGTCTAGATAAACCGTCACACACATATATAAACCTTAATATTTTAATACTAGATTATGTCATAAGTTATAAATATATTATTATATACAACAACTTTGACATATGTAAATTCAAGAGATAATTTTTTAGGAGAATTTATCATTTTTTAAACTCCAATGAGTATATAAAAATATAAAAGTTATCTAATTTGATGTTTATGTTGGGATTAGACTCTAATTTGATGATATGTATGATATTATGTATGACATTATGTATGACTTAATATTGTAATTAATAAAGTTATTTTATTATTATCTAAAATAATGGTAACATGAATATTTGGACATTATCATATAGTCCATAAGATGCATAGTATGTGATTTATGTTAAAAGTCACTGAAAATATAAATCACAAGTTTTTTGTAAACTCAGAATTTTAGATCATAGTCAGTGATGAAATTGGACATTTCATCTGTGAAGATTATAACATATCAACTAAGTGATTTGTCTTGATCATGGAAGTGGAGACTTCTAGTTGATGTGTTGATATGTCTTAAGAGTTAAGACATATTGAATTGGACCGCTGTGAGATTTATTATTCTCCTAACGACTGTCAATTGAATAATAAATCTCACAACTTCTATTTGCATGAACTCTTAATCCTGAGAGGATAATGGACCTAATCATGAAATGTAGGTCGCTTTGATATATTAGGAGTGAGATCTAAAGTATCGGTCAAAACCTCAGTATGTTGGGCAGCCACATTTAGTGTTGATGGAACATATATTCTCAAGATAGAATTCATAATCTCTTAATGGAGATATAAAATATTCCATTGAGATAAGTTTAATGGGTTCGGTTATTCAGAGAGTTAGGCCTAACCACTTTAGTAAGGACTTACTAAAGTATATATTTATGGAATTGGATTTCATAAATATATGATGAATAGCATAAAAGGATTAAACAGAGTACTCAAGGATTAAGATATAGTAATTCACAAAATGACAGTTTACATTTATGACTTTGTATTACTACGAATGTTTTATTGAAGGAGTTGCATGTATAATAAAATCTTGGGATATAATTTATTAATAAAGCCAAAAGTGCAATTATATTCATATAGTGGTATTGAATATAATTAATAGTAACTTTGGACTTGTCAAGAGTTGACAGAATTGTCCAAGGCTCATTGGAACTAGAATCTTATTTGTTCCCTTTTGGTCTCACTCCAAGCCACAAGCTAAAGCCCAATTGGAAAGGCCTAATAAGCTAGCCCAATTAGATAATCAGTTATAAGGAGAGAAACATACAAAATTTTGTAAAAACGAACAAGGATATGAAATGGTATGTATGTGAGTGTTAGACACTCTTTCATTCTCTCTAGAACAAACACATATAATTGATTGAGAGAACACACATCTTGGGCACAAGTGGAATTGGAGTGAAGATTAAAAGTGTTCCCAAGTACTTATTATCTTCGGTTTTGAAATTCACTTCACCAAGGTACACTCTCTTGATTCTATATTCTGAAACCTACATAGTGTATGTTATCAATTGCGAATGAAGTAGATCCGTTAATTTTCCACTGCGTATGTTTTGTATGCGATACAAACATGTTTTTCCATTAGTTTAGACATGTACAAAAAATAAAATTGAGGAAACAAAACTACCTTGTCTCTATAACTATTAGATTAATGGACAAATTCTATTATTTTTTTAAGAGCATCATTCACTAACTTAAATATTTTGTGGGGGGGAAAGGGGGGGGGGGGGGGGAGGGGAACTCTTATTTTAGCTAAGTTTTAAAAAAAAATAAAAGAAAATTTTAAAATTTTGGCTCTAGCTCTACCATTGACAAAGTGTAAAAATACATGTGGATGGTTTTTTTCAACTAGAAAAATGGACTAAAATTGTCACAAAAAGTTGTGACCCAAATGAAATTACCCCTAAAAATGAGAACTAAAGGAAACATATCTTACTATCCTTTTTTTTTTCTTTTTTCTTTTTGGATTGATAATAAGCATATTTAACTTTAAGACTTCGTATTATTTGAAATTCACAAAAAATAAAAATATTGAATTCTTTTTCTTTTTCTTTTGTTGATAAAAGATAGAAATTTTACTCTAGAATGATATAATCTAAGCGTGTATATATATATATATATATATATATGTGTGTGTGTGTGTGTGTGTGAAGCTTTTTCTCTCGGAAAATTGAACTCTGGCACTTACCTTCTCACTTAACAAAAACTTTATACTTATTAAGTGACCATCTAGCAAGATAAAATATTACATTTTTATTAATAAAAAATCTAAAAACTTGACCCTGAAAAAAAAAAAAAAAAAAAAAAAAAAAAAAAAAAAAAAAAAAAGGGGGGGGGGGGGGGGAGAGGACCAATTTTGGTGCGGTGAAATGGGCTCTGTGTTAAACTTTTGACCTTGCTTATAAAACTGGCGTGGCAAAATCTGCTCCCCAAAAAATCTACTCATATTCTTCGTTCTCCAATTCTCCATACCACCAGCCTCAACATATTATCCAACCAAAATCGCAGAATCTGGTATGTGGATGAGATTCTCTAGTGGATGACTGGATGTCACAGCACCAACGCAAAGATCACTACACTACTACGCTACAACACTCATGGCCTACATGCACAAAACTACCACTACTACAACCAACCATGCAAACCTCTCTCTCTCTCTCTCTCCACGCCTTGCAAATCTGGCTCAACTAAACAGGTACCACTCCAACTGAAACATAATTCTTCATGTCATTTGGGTATCAACATTGCTTAGAAATAACGTACTACTATAACTAGCTCCCCAAACTTCAAATATGCGATATTGATGTCTGTACTGACATTATATATATATATATATATATATTTACTTCAGAATACTTTGTATTTGGTTTCAAATATTGCTTCTTATTTTCTTTTTTGCTTCAGCAAAATTGTGTCTTATGGATTTTGAAAGAGAGAAATATAAAAGCATAATTGGGTCTATTAGTTTGGCAGATTTGGGTTTGTAGCGGAGTGCTTAGAAAATGGAAGAATATATAACTCATGATTAGCTAGTATGATCATTAAATTTTTCATTGTTGGTGACAATTTAATAAAAATTTAGCATTTAAGTAGGTTGGGTGGGATCAAATTGAACTTTTTTTGGTGTCTGCTCGTTGATGGATTGATTTGCTTCTGCTTCCGTGAGCAAAATGCAAGATGACTTCTCTATCTGAACATTTGGTACTTCTTGAACGGCAGAACCTACTATCTTTGCACACTGCTACCTCTAGATTCTCACGACCTTCACAAGTAGCCCCGGAAATTTCTGTTCTATTTTGAGAAAAAAACTTCACAAATCATATTTTGGTATGTCTGGCATCAGGGTTAGATCTGCTCATCCAATTGAATCCAGTAGATGACCATAAAATTCTGTTTATACTGCAAATTTGTTGAGCACTGGGTTTTATTCTCTTGTACAATTGATGGCCATAGAATTCGGATTTTGCAGTGACCCATTATTGCATATGACGGTTTTATCTTGATGGTTCTGTCTAGTAATGACACTGTAAGTGTGGCAAGTTACCTGCTTCAAAGGACCATTCAATCTCATGTTCCATGATTATGATATGGAATAAGTATTATTAGCTATAAGTTGAAGGCATAAATTGGAATTATCATAATATCACTGCAGTGTCCAATAATAAATAGGAGTGGCAATGCAATCAGCCAATCAGATTAATTGTCATGAGAAAACATATTGGATTTGATTTCCATGCTGTTCAAACCATTGTGGAGGGTTTAGTGACTTCTTATATACTCACCATAGTGATTGATTTAGATAAACTGTTTCTCCTTTAGTTTGCTTGGTAACTTCCTAGTTTTATTTGGTGACTGCACAAATCAACTTGCTGGAAAGCTACATTCATACGGCTCATTCTCTTAGTCAAATCTTTGTTTAAGTTTTGGTTGATCTTTCTAGGTTCTGCCTAGGAGGAGACACTATTTTAACCATATGTCTTGAGAACATAAAGCTGAGGAAGAAAGTGAGATATAGGCCTTCTGGCCTTTTTGTGTGGTACATTAGCCAGACATAAGTCTGAGCTAAGCAGGAAAGTGGTACAATAACGTACTAAAAAGCAGGTTGAGAGATATTGGGAGATTTTTTTCCTGGGAGAGTCCATACTGTCGTCGTGGGTAAGCGCCAAGGAAAAATCACTAGCAAGAAAAGAATTCAAGCATCACAAATCATGGTAGTTATTTCATAAACTTGTTCATTTATCTAGTTTATGTAATTATCTCTGCCTTGTTCCTGCTGCTAATTTCTCATAAGTTCAACATTAAGATCAAGATGCAGCAGTTGTCTCAGTTACAGAATCAGCCCTTTGTTGCTGCAGAGTATTGGCTTCCTTGTGATAAATTTTAATGTGTACTAAAAGTATATATTTAACTGCTTAGCATTTGCTACCTTCACATCGCTTGGAAACTTTGATTCTTCACTCCAAATTCAGATATTTTCTGTTAGATAGTGCACGCCGGTTTGAGATCAGTTTCAGGAAAAAAAAAAAAAACTGTAAATATTTTAATGCATGGCCAATTTACAGCCAGAAATACGTCATAAATTATAATAATAATGTATCTATATTCACATGTATTGATGGTGACATTCACATTCTATTAATCTTTGAACTTCCCAGGATCCATATGTCCACAAAGTGGACCAATTACATTCGATGTCAACTTTTGTAGATTCGCAAACTAAATCCAACTGCCCTGTTTGTTTGGGCAACCTCGGTTGCCCAACAGTGCGTTCAAGAACAAAATTGATGAGTATTTTGATAGAAAAGGGGAAGCCTCAAGAAGCCCATTCCATTTTCAACAGTATTACAGAAGAAGGACACAGACCAACTCTTATAACGTATACAACTCTTGTAGCTGCCTTGACCCTTCAAAAGCGTTTCAAGTCCATTCATTTACTCATATCTAAAGTGGAAGAGAATGGACTGAAGCCAGATTCAATATTGTTTAATGCCATGATCAATGCTTTCTGTGAAGCTGGAAATGTTAAGGAAGCAATGAAAATTTTGCACAGGATGAAGCGGAGTGGCTGTAAGCCCACAACCAGCACTTTCAACGCCCTAATTAAGGGGTATGGAATTGTTGGTAAGCCAGAAGAATCTCTGAAACTGCTAGAGCTAATGCTGGAGGAAGAAATGAAACCAAATGACAGGACATTTAATATTCTTGTTAGAGCTTGGTGTAATAAGAAGAACATTACGGAAGCATGGAATGTGGTATATAGGATGGTGGCATCTGGTGTGCAACCCGATGTTGTCACCTACAACACATTAGCAAGGGCTTATGCTCAGAAAGGGGAGACAAGTAAGGCTGAAGGAATGATATTGGAGATGCAAAGAAATAAAGCAAGGCCTAATGAGCGTACGTGCGGTATAATCATCAACGGTTATTGTAAAGAAGGTGATGTGACAGACGCCTTGAGGTTTGTGTACAGAATGAAGGATCTTGGTGTACATCCAAATCTTTTTGTTTTCAACTCACTTATCAAAGGATTTCTAGACCTTTCAGACAGCAATGGGGTTGATGAGGTGAGTTTCCATCAGTAGTATTCAATTTATTAATACATTCTCTTTCTTTTGTGGAATTATATTCTTTGAGTAGCTTCCATCCTAGAATCAAGAAATAAGTTATTCGTCACTTGTAAAAACAACTTTCACACTGTTGTGTTAACTTCTTTTCTAGGCACAATCTATTTTGTTAGAAATGCTTTGAGTAGGCTTAAGAGTTTATGCTAAAAATGTAAGTGCCCCATGGCTTTTGAGGATGGAAATGAATAATTGTGTCTTTTACATTTTAGATGAAAGATCACAAAAGGGTGATCAAATCTTTTATATGACCAATCTTCCAATTTTTTTTTTTTTTTAATTCAATATGACCAATCAGCACATATAAGAAGTACAAAAAAAAGTCTTGTTTCATACATTTTTATGGTTTTGAGCTTGCAATAATATGCATCACATCCCTGTAATTGAAACATTTGTTTTCACTCGATAGGACTTTGGAATTAAATTTTATTTTTTAGACTGCACTTAAGGAAGTTATACAATGAGAATCCCTGGAGAAAGAGAAGTTTCAGTAGAAAATTCATGTTTCATGTTAACTATAGCACTCTATAGGGACCACAGCATATTGAATGCATCTAATTTCTTCTAACTTACTATGCAGTATGCAGACATTTACTTAAAAAAGTATAAATTGGACAGGCACTGACACTGATGGAAGAATTTGGGGTCAAACCAGATGTGGTAACATTTAGCACCATAATGGATGCATGGTGCTCAGCCGGGCTCATGGACAAAGGCATGAAGATCTTCAATGACATGGTGAAGGCTGGAATAGAACCTGACATCCATGCATTTAGTATTCTTGCAAAAGGCTTTGTGCGCTCTGGAGAGCCTGAAAAGGCTGAATCACTCCTGACTTCCATGGGCAAATCTGGTGTACACCCAAATGTTGTGATCTTCACTACCATCATCAGTGGATGGTGCAGTGCCGGTAAAATGGAGCATGCTTTGAGAGTTTATGAGAAAATGTGTCAAATGGGCATTCCCCCCAATTCGAAAACTTTTGAGACTCTAATATGGGGATATGGAGAGGTAAGACAACCATGGGAAGCAGAGGAATTGATCCATGTTATGGAAGCGAAGGGTGTTGTTCCTGAAAAGACCACTATTCAACTTGTTGCCGATGCTTGGCGTGCCATTGGTTTAGTGAATGAAGCCATGAGAATTTTAAATTACTCCGAGAAAGAATGTGAAGAAGAACAAAACTATAAGAGGGGTGAGATACGAGAGGATAGTTTGCAGATTCATAAGAAACAAAACGTTAGTGCTGCTTATTCTAATCCTTTGCAGGTATCTAGAGTAGTTGCAACTAAACAAAATGGGTCATCTATAGCTAACATAAGCAGCAGGTTGGTGCAAAATGGATCTGAGATTTTATCTGAGAGCATTCGGAATGCCACTCTTTCCATGGTTCTTGCTCATACATGTGCATTTGGTGCAAGGCCAATGATTATATGTAGGAAGCAATTTCAAAGTCGGGTTGGGATAGGCAGGCATTTTGTAAATACATGTGGAGCAGTGTTTATAAACTGACGAGCAAACAATGTGGCTGCAGTGATCCTTTCTTGACTTCGATGAAATGATATCCTATGAGCAAACAATGTAGCTGCAGTGATCCTGTCTTGACTATGATGAAATGCTATCCTATGTAGATAGATTTAATGTGGTCACTGAAACTGGGAGTAGAGATGATTATTTGCTTCATGAAGCTACAAGCATACAAAATTTACATTCATTTGTCATTTCTTCTGAACACTACCACTAGTCGCAGACCCATGCGACACATGAGAATAGATAATTATTTTTTTGTAATTATGATATAAAATATAATTGTTCTCTAAAATTTGTTAAAGATAATTTTTTTCCCTAAAAATTAAATTATTTTTTAAATTATTTTTCATTTTTCTATCTCTACCAATATATCATTCTATTATTTCTGGTGTAGTGTTTGATTGATAATATTCCTTTATTAGATGGTCCATATTTTTTGAAATTATGTTATAGTGTGCTTGTTTTTGCAATTTTTTTTTTTAATCTATAACTAAACTTTTTAAGTTTCAAATAAATTGTTCAAATTCTTCATTCTTTTAAAGGAGATTATTATGATAATCAAAACTCATAACAAAATTACTTTGTAATATTACTCAAATAATTGATTGACAAATTCAAATGTATAGCCAATATTGTGTTTTGATATAAATTCAAATTCTTACTTCCAAAAGTAGCTAAGTATTAACTCCAACAAAAATCAAACCAAAGTTATAAGAGAGAGATAGATTATACTTGTAACGACTCAAGGAAAAGCGCTAGCCACATCTGCGCTATACCTCAAAATGACTAGTCACTATTGAGGCTCCTTGTAGTTGTTAATAAAGCCCAGATCTACCCAGTAAATACCTGATGTGGGACTCATCACACATCCACACACATCACACAATCAATCAATCAAATTGGGGCATCACAATACTTATGTTGGGGAACTCAAAAATACAATACCAAAACGTATTAACCTAAAATAGATGTTGACGCCTCGCGGCTGCTCGACCACCCATCGCGGTGATGGTCGCGCGCCTTTCTCTTGATGGGAGAGTTGTTATGGAGGTATGTCGTACCTCGGCTGTGTGACTGAAATATGAGTCTATTTTAAGGAAACTAGTGCATGACCCACGCAATGTGCGGGCTACTTTTATTTATCATTCACGGAAAAATATGTAAAATCGTAATAAAATTCTATTAGTTGAACATTAGTTCTTTCCCTAATTGTATCAAACTCTAATAACGTAATCACGATACAAAAATTTTGTGCTAACTCCATTGGCCAATCAAACATGATCATGATATCATAAAAATATTATGATAACTCCATAGACAAATTAAAAGAAATATACTAACTTTTTTAAAGAAAAAAAAAAAAACCTTCAGTTTTATATTTTATTATTTTTATTATTATTATTATTATTATTATTATTATTATTTTAAATGATGAGAAACTCCCTTAAATATGGTCAAATGAAGACATATTGAATAGGGAAAATACAAAAAACCTCAATTATAGAAACTATGCTTGTCACGATTACAGGATTCTTACTATAAGTATCCAATTTAGACTACATGAAGGACAATTAATTTCAAGAATAAAAAAACCGGACAAAAGATATATCTTAGGGCAGGGAAAAAAAAAACTAAAACTCTTGAAAAAGTTATATTGTAGAGTTTTATTAATACCAATTACTGTAACACCCTATAAAAAAAAAAAAAAAAAAAAAAAAAAAAAAAAAAGAAAAAAAGATGGTAGCACTAAATCAAAGTTACATTTATGAAATCTCACAGAGAAATCTACAGCTACGTGATTCCTTTCTTAGGCCATGTACATCTACTTGATGCTTTTTAGCTCAATCCTTTTCCATAAATTTCTTAGTGCATAAAGATATTGACAATTTTGGCCCTCTTCTCAACGTCATTAATAGCCATTTTCTTATTTGTCTGGGGCAGTTTCTCAACTACTCTCTGGCTCTTAATAGCAATTTAGACCTAACAAAGCAACATCAACATAAATTAGAGAATGGTGCACTATGTTGCACTCTATAAACTTCAAAGGATTATTATTATCATAAATCATTCCATATATTTGTCACTAACTGGGTATGCATGCAGCAAACACATGAATGTACAAAATTTTGGGTATAAGCAAAAAAAATGCCTGTAATGTTGACTGCTCATGGGACCAAGACTAAACTAATTTAAAATGTAAATTCAATGTTCCGAAAGCATTTGGAATAATATATATATATATATATATATATATTAAAAGAACATTCTATTTGTAAATAATCTGCATATCAAAAATCATAAACTGATCTAGGAATAAGTATCATCTTTAAAAAATAACTAACTCAGATAAAGATAGATTGTGGATAGGAATTTCAAAGACATTTCCTAAAGGCATCATCTCTCAATAGAAGCTGAAAATAAGAAAATATTTAACTAATTGACTAACATGTACCAAAAAATCAAATGGCATTAAAGATGATTTTTAGACTCCTATAAGATTAACACAATGCAACACCCATATATTAGAACTGAATAATACCAAAATTGGAACACGTATATTACAATTAAACACACACATAGATTGAGGAGAAAAATCCCATAGATCAGTCACTATAAAAATCAGATGTCAAAAGCTCAAACACACAAAAGCAGCAATAAAACATCACAAGTTTATGTATAAAGCCATGCCTATATAACTTTTAAATCATCCAAATGCAACAATATTAGAAACAATTTTATGGATTCTTTCCTACTCTTAATGGCTTTTGCAACATAAAAATCATAATCAACAAATTTGTTAATGTTCTACTTGTCAATTGAAAAAAGTCCCAAGTTAACTACCAAAATAGGAGTCACAACTATTATTGGAGATCGTGCCAGCTTCAATAAATATGTGTATCTTTGTCTAAAAGAGTCTGTAATTCCTTTTTTTTTTTTTTAAACAGTGAAGTTATCTTAAACTTAGGCAACCAAAAAAAATCCGATTCCATCCAAACCAAGAAAAGAAGAAATACTGGACTTTAGCTAAAAATGTTCTCTATTAAGCATTGCAGTCAGCGTGGCTTTAATGAAGGGTGGGTTCAGAGAGTCAAAGAGATGTGATGTAGTTTCCACTTGGGATGCGCCACTGCTAAGTGGTGCAAAGTGTACCTACTTCTTGTGCTAGTCACGACACTGACTGTAATTCCATTCCTATGTGTTTTAATCTTTACACCACCATCATAATGCAAATACCTTAATCAAAGCCACATATAACCTAAAGATCTACATCCAAACCAATCCAACTATTATACAAAAAAAAATTCATATTTAATGCACAAATTGAAAATTAAAGAGGAAAACTTACTGTTTGCAGTCCTGGCAAGTCAGTGGTTGGAAGGTTCTCTATTCTATTTCTTCTCTGCAGCACCATATACCTAAGTTTCAGCATAGCAATGTTGATTATCCTCTTCAAGTACTATTTCCATTGTCTATAATTTACCACAATTTCTTTTCCATAGCATCTGAATTTTTCAGTGTCTACCCTCCTAATCATTAAAACCCACTGATCCATTCTTAAAAAAAAAAAAAAAAAAATACAACAACAATAACAACAACGTAGAAAGAGAGGACATAACCGTAAATAAAATTTAAAAAAAGAAAAAAAAAATGAGATGAATGCAAAGGATTTCTAACAGTAAAGTGCAGAGAGAGGGAGATATAAATTTGACCAAAATGCCTATATCAAAACAAAGCAAATACCCAATCTGCCAAACATAAATCATAGTTATCGCAAGATTTTGGTTTTTTCTTTTAAAAATTTATATAAACAAAAATAAAAATAAATAAATAAATAAAACCTCACCTTGCATTGAGAGAGAGCCTTGTTTAAAACCAAGTGAGCATTTTCCCTTGCCAAATACTTCCTGCATGTCGCAACAACCTTAATTGCAAGAAAAGGCTTCTGCTTTTATCTCTATATATATTAAGATAGATTTAAGTTACATATCTTTTAAAAAATCCAAAGCCAAAAAAATATGTTTCAAGCACGTTACTAATGTCAAATGCAAAACAACAAAGGTTAGCATGTTTGATGCACATGGTAGGATAAGTAATAAATCCCACAATTGGCTTGGCGAAGGATTACATTTATTCATACATTAAGGTAGTGTTGTAGAATGGTAATAGACCTAAAAAATGTCTGAGTGGAAGTTAATGCCTCCTTCAATAATTTGTAATGTATTATAATCTTTGATCATTTAAACATTAAAAAAATTAACAAATGCATAAGCAAACTATATTGGCCATTTATATCTGGCATACATTATAATCTTTAGGTAATTTAACAATTTCGGCCAAAAGAAAAATCATTTTAAGTTTTACAATATAACAGCTGTAGTCAATTGTAGCAAATAAAGTAATCCTCAGAAAGAACAATTACCTTATGCAATGGAGACTTCTTTACTGTGATTATTCAAACAGTTTATATTATTTTTATAATACTAGATCAAATGTCATTAGCTGATTCTAGAAATTATAACGTGAAGGATTCTAGAATTAAAGGAATTAACTACATGCTACAGATAACAGTTTTAAGAACATTTATATTTTGTAGCAACCAAGTGAATTTTTAAGATTTATGCACTTCTGCTAGGAAGTTAATATCTATATTTGGATGTATTTACAACCCTTCTGCACTCTCCCAGGTATAGGTGAACAAAATAATTACTTTGAAATAAAACAAACATGTCGTTTTACAATTACTTGGAGCCTATCAAATTAGGCTTTAATTTAATATAATTGCAATCATGATCAAATAGTGTTAAAAGGTAAGAGTTTTGAAGTAAAACCTGATCCACTGAACCTATGGGACAATAGAAATACAAAACATAAACTTCAAATATACTTTAACAGATAAACAAACTCAATCACAAAAAGAAGATGCGAATTTAAAACTCAATTTTTCTTGATTTTTGTGCCAATACTAAACAAAATCAATTCCAACCCAAATGCCTTCATATAAATAAAATCTAACCCCAAACCTAGCTTAAAAACAATTCAACCAAAATACCCAAACTTGAACCTAAATTGATAATAGTATTACATTAAATATATTCAACGACAGAAGAAACAGTATCCGATTATAATATAGATGTTACCGGTGTTAGGTAGTAAAATGCCTAAAAAAACAATTAATAACAGGATATATAATATAATTTAATGCAACAATTCAGCCAATAGCAAAACACAGTGCCATTCTTAAAGTAAATAATGAACATAAAGCTAATGCACAGGATTCAAGTTTCTACAATGGCCATGATTTCAACACTAAAATCAAGTTATGGCCAAAAGAAAATATCAAAATAACTTGTAATTTTATTTTAAACGAAATCTCCATTGCAACTACTAAATTCTAATGGAGATGAGGAAATAAAAAACATTAATTCCAAATATGCAAACAAAACCAATTCTAACCCAAATGCAAACCTAAAAATAACCCACAAACCTTTTAAAACAATCCAACCAAAATACCCAGAAAACAATTAAAACACACGGTTTAAATACCGTTTTACCAAAGGGTCTACCGTTTGGTTTTA
Organism: Lithocarpus polystachyus; assembly: GCA_033629205.1. Classification (NCBI taxonomy): domain Eukaryota; kingdom Viridiplantae; phylum Streptophyta; class Magnoliopsida; order Fagales; family Fagaceae; genus Lithocarpus; species Lithocarpus polystachyus. The sequence goes on from CM066163.1 coordinate 48,281,664, forward strand.
AACCATTTCAATATTAATAAAACACAAAAACAGCATGAACAACAAAAAATCAAATCAAAGAGCAGGGGAAAAACGAAAAAAGGAAAAAGGAAATTTTATTTAGAACAAATCTTTTTTTTTTTTTTTTTTGGTTTTAACATAAATAGAACAGCGTTAACAACAAAAAACATATCGAGGGAAAGGGAAAAAATGGAATAAAAGACCAAAGAAAATATATGTGTTTTTTATTTATTTATTTAAGTTCCAACGAACTTTGTTGCTTTCCCTATCACTGTATTGCAAGCCTTTTGAAGTATTTTAACTGGTTAGTTTTCGTTAATATGAGAGACTTGTTACCATTGTTTTTTTTTTTTTTTTTGGGTTAAAATAGACCTTCAAAGTATAAGAGGATTAAGAAAACTGACTGAAGAAACTTGGTACAAAAAAATAATAATAATCTCTGCCATAACCTACAAAGTAATCAATTTTGTACAAAGAACATTACACTTTCAGTTTTCACAAATTATAACATGCAAGACCCAGAAAAACCCACCATAAAAAATAATAAATCATGACTTAAAAGTATCTTTTAAAAAACTATCGACTAAAATCAACAATGTATAAATAAAATAACATTATATTTTTAGATTTCGAAATCCCACAATTTCAATCCCAAACAAAACCTGAAAATTAAAGTGGAATGATTTAGTTTAAAGAATTAGAAGGATTTCATTTTGTGGATATTTTCCCTAAATTAAACAAATAGAGAGGCAAAGGGAAGAAAATATTAGGAAAAGAAATTGGTACCTTTGCTTTGATGAATTTAGATACTCTAGATTGAACAAAGATTCCACTTCATCTCTGCAGAGAAAGAAATTGAATGATTTAAATCCGAAAGAGAAAAATTCAAACAAACCCAAAGATAGTGACATATCAGAATTTCAATTTCCTTAACCCTAATTTCTAGAACCAAACCCAACTATAATTGTAAAAGTTTGAAACATAACACTAATTAGAAAGAAAAACAAGTCAAAGAATGGATAGGAAGCCCATTTTCCGTAACCCTAATTTCTAGAACCAAACCTAACTATAATTGTAAAAGTTTGAAACGTACCACTAATTAGAAAGAAAAAAAAGTCAGAGAATGGATAAGAAGCCCGTCGGAGGCATTGTTAATAGGCAGAGGGACTTATCTTCCATCCTTTGCATTTTTTTTTCTTGGAACGAAGGGTTTTTGAGAAGAAGAGAGACCCTTGACAAACGCTTGTTTTCTTTACTGAAAACTGTTGATATACATCAATCGAAGTTTCAGTCTTTCAAACAACAAAAACAGTATTTGAAAATGAAAGGAGTATGCTGACCTTCGGTACAAAAAAACAGAGACCATACCGGTGGAGGGTACGGTGGTCTGACGGCAAAGGCCTGAATGTCTTTCCAGATTTCTCTCTCTCCATCATCAATGACAAAATGAATCTCTCTCTGTCGTTCTCTTCCTCGGTTCTCCCTTGCTACAACGTATGTCTCTCTAAACTGTATTGTGGGTTTTAATGTTTTTTAGGGTTTGCGTAAATTTTTTTTGACAGGCGGCTTGATGTTTTTATAGATACACGTTTGATGAGAGTGAGCCTCTCTGATTTTTTTTTTCAAAACAAAAACAAATATCTACAAACATTTTGATAGAAAACCTTAAACCCATAACAAAAATGAATCAAATCTAAATCTATCCAACAAAAAAACTCAATTTAAAGTAAAATTTCATACCCAGATCTAAAAAATGGAAAAAAAAAAATACCAGTGCCGGTTCCGACGATTCGGTTGGTTGATATATGGCCTAACGATTTCTTTCTATACTTGCTGTTCCGATGGTCTAAGTCTGGACAGGGAACGAACAATCGCCGGCCTTGGATATTTCTCTCTTCTCTTGGGGTCCGACGAACAACTCTGTTCTCTCTCTTTCTCTGTATACGGGCAAGGCCTTTTGTATTCATACTCAAACTATCAGACTTTTTTCCATTTGAAACGTAATTAACAGATCAATGTTTTTTTTTCTCTTGAGAACGATTCAACAAAACATAGATATGCACAAAACATAAATTAATTCAAATTTTAGGGGTGAACCAAAAAAAAAAAAGCACAAACATAACAAAAAACTGCCAAACAAAATACAACAATCGAACAAACAGAACTCAAGGAATTGAAAAAAATAGATTGGAAATTAAGGAAAAAGGTAGCCTTTTCAAAACCATATAAACTGTAATTGAATAGAAAACAAAAAAAGGGAAAAAAATCCATACCTTCTGAATTATTTTCTAAATCACTTCTGAATCGCCTGTTGTTGCAGAGGATGAACAAATTTTCTCAGTTTTCACTGTTGTAGAAGACGAACAGAGTTTTTTTTTGTTTCACTTCCTTTTGGATTTCCTTTTTCTGTATGCTTGTTGGTTTGGAACACGGTATTCTGATCTGTGTGTCTATGGAGTTGCAGCGAAGAAGTGGAAGTCAAGAGTGAGTCTGGAATTTCGATCAGAAAATATGGCGTTTACGTTTTAGGGTTTGCGTTTTGTTTTTGTTTTTGTTCTTTTTTTTTTTTTTTTTATGGATAAGCGGCTTGGTGTCTTTATAGAAATAGAATTTGCATTTTTCTTTTTTTTTTTTTTTGGATAGGCGGGTTGGTGTCTAAAAGGGTACCTCCTCTATCGCACCGTGCGATTTTTTTAAGTGTACACGCGTCAGTTTTTAAAGGGAGCATTTTTTCTGACGTGGCAGCACCTCCTTAAAGGCTTCTGCTTTTATATATAGTACTAGATTAGATTACAAAGGGTAAGTGAAGTCGCCACCAACCATTGAGTTTTTTTCTAAGGTGTGATTGGTCACCTAACTTTATTTGATTTTATTACCGATCCTAGGTTAAAAACAATGGCATTTTTCTTAATCTAATGTAGATGGGCAAAAAATCTTGATTCTTGAATTATAAAGTCTGGTTACTTGTGGGGAAGGTGTTAGGCACCCTACAATGCCTATCTATAGACAATCCTTTATTTTAGTAAAATCATAATTTAAGGACATTGGCATTTGAAAACAAGCTATTGGCATTAGCTTTTGGGGCTTTAAACGGGTCGGGCTTTGAGGTTTGGTTTTGGAATGGGTGTGGTTTTGATCGATGCTTTCCAAATGTGTTTGGAGTTGTTGCCAAATTTTTGCAATGAAAATCCGGCAACACTTCGCCTTATTTTTGTGGCAAAAATCTAGTAGAGTTTCGCATTTGGTGCGCTATGGCATCGGTAGGGTTTCATGTCTGTGTATACGGTGCATATCGATAGGCTCGCACAGTGGTGAGCCGAAGCCCTCCAAAGTGCCAAGCATGTTGATGCATGTCGCATTCATAGGAAAACCAATGTCACTTGGTGACATGGATCAAGACAATCACACCGCAATGATCGTACACACAATATAGCATGAATATGCACCAACGGCAATCGCCTTGAGCACATACCCATACTATAGGGTCAAGAGCTCTTATGACTAGAGAGGGTCATAAGAGCTTAAGAAGCTGTTCCAGCCCTTGGCTTGACAGCTGCTTGACAGCTTCTCGACAAATGTTATCTGTCGAGGTTTAAGAAAAATAGATTTTTTGTTTTCTTGGGATCCGTGAATGTGTCTTTGGGCCTTCTTTTCTCATAACCCTAGACATATAAAAGGATTATTTTCAGGGCCGTAAAAGAGTTCACAAGTTGCACAAGCATTGAGCAAAGTCTGTTCAAGCAAATTGTGGCCGGAGACAAAGTTTTGCCCTAGTTCATCTCTTGTGAAAAAGTTGCTGTGTATGTGCACCGTAGGATTTTGTGACCAAGCATCTTCTTGATCTTCATCGTCTAGATGAACTGAAGAACTTTGCAGCCAACAAACTTCTCTAGTTGGTGATTGAAGTTGCGTACTGGGATCCACGCAATTGGTTAGTCACGTACTTGTTGGAAAATCTGGTTTTCTATCTCATACAAAACACACAGCGGAAGCAACAAACATGGATCTATTTCATTCATGATTAATAACATGCACTATGTAAATTTCAGAATTTAAGAACGAGATAGCATACCTTGATACGGTGAAATTCAAAACAAAAGATTAGAAGTACTTGAGAACACTTTTAATCTTCACTCCAATTCCACTTTATGCCCAAGAAGTGTGGTCTCTCAATCAGTTTCTAAGGGAGAATAATTGAGTGGCTTCACTCGAACATACACACCACTTCACAATGATGTCTCTTTTTCTCTTATAAAAAAATTCAGTTTGTTTCTCCCTTTTATAACTAACTGATTATCTAATTGGGTCTTTCCAATTAGGTTTTAGTGTGTGGCTTGGAGTGGGACTAAAAGGGACCAATAAGACACTAGCTCCACTGGGCCTTGGGCTTTTCTATCAACTCTTGACAAGCCCAAAGTTGCCATTAATTATATTTAATACCACTATATAAATATAATAGTACTCTAGGTCTTATTAATAAATTATATCCCAAGACTTTATTATACATGCAACCCCTTCAAAAAATATTCGTAGTAATACAAAGTCATGAATATAGACTGACACTTTGAAATTACTACATCTTAATCCTTGAGTACCCGGTTTAATCCTTTTAAGTTATTCATCATATATTTATGAAATCCAATTCCATAAATATATACTTTAGTATATTCTTACTAAAGTGGTTAGGCCTAACACTCTGAATAACTAAACCCATTTAATTATTTCAAAGGAATATTTTATATCTCCGTTAAGAGATTATGAATTCCATCTTGAGAATATATGTTCCATCAACACTAAATGTGGCTGCCCAATATATTGAGGTTTTGATCGTGACTTTAGATCTCGCTCCTAATATATCAAAGCAACCTACACTTTATGATTAGATCCATTATTCTCTCAGGATTAAGAGTTCATGCAAATAGAAGTCATAAGATTTATTATTCATTTGACAATCATTAGGAGAATAATAAATCTCACAGCGGTCCAGTTCAATATGTCTTAACTCTTAAAACATATCAACATATCAACTAGAAGTCTCCACTTCTATGATCAAGACAAATCATCTTAGTTAATATGTTATAGTCTTCGCAGATTAAATGCCCAATTTCATCACCGACTACGAACTATAATTCAGAGTTTACAAAGAACTTGTGATCTATATCTTCCGTGACTAAATCACATAAATCACATACTATGCATCTCATGGACTATAAGATAATGTCCAAATATTTATGTTGCCATTATATTAGATAATAATAAAATAACTTTATTAATCATAATATTAAGTCGTACATAATGTCATACATAGCATCATACAATAGGATTTAAGGGCATATATCCTAACAATCTCCTACTTGCCCTAAAGACTATTGTGCATTAATCTAACTCACATTCCCTCCAAACGTGACTCAAAAGTCTTTTGTGGCAAGGTTTTGGTAAAAGGATCTGCTAGATTACTTGCACTATCAATCTTTGCTACTACTGCATCTCCTCGAGCAACAAAGTCTCAAATAATGTGGTACTTTCTCTCATTGTGCTTTCCTTTCTTGTGATTCCTTGGATCCTTGGATTGTGCAACCGCTCCACTATTGTCGCAAAACAATGTGGTGGGAACTTGCTTCATTCTCACAACACCAAGATCAAAAAGGAATTTCTTGAGCCAAATAGCTTCCTTTGCCGCCTTACAAGCAGCAACATATTCAGCTTCCATGGTGGAGTCCGCAATGCAAGATTGCTTAACACTCCTCCAACTAATAGCTCCACCTCCCAAGGTGAACACACAACTTGAAGTGGACTTTCTGAAATCAAGATCTGACTGAAAATCTGAATCTGTATAACCAAAGAGAATCAAATGCTCACTATGGTAAACAAGCACAAAATCTCTTGTTCTCCATAGATACTTGAGAATATGCTTTACAACTTGCCAATGTTTAAGTCCTGGATTTGATTGATATCGGCTGACCATGCCAACTGAATAACAAATATCTGGTCTAGTACATAGCATGGCATACATGAGACTTCCCACTACAGAAGCATAAGGAACTTGTCACATCATATTTTCTTCCTCTAGAGTATTAGGACTTTGGTCATCAGACAGAGGAACTCTATGTCTAAAAGGAAGTAATCCTTTCTTGGAATTTTGCATGCTAAACTGTTTTAGAACCTTATCTATATACCCAGTTTGTGAAAAACCTAACATCTTATTCTTGTAATCTTGCCAAACCTTGATCCCTAGAATAAAGTTAGCTTCACCTAAGTCCTTCATTTCAAATTGGCTTGACAACCAAAACTTTACCGATGACATTACCCCTACATCATTTCCAATGAGTAGAATATCATCAACATAAAGCACTAAGAACATTACTGCTTTATCTTGATGTCTTTTGTACACACATGGTTCATCAAGATTTTGTTTAAAACCAAATGATTTAATTGTTTGATCAAATCTGATGTTCCATGACCTAGATGCTTGCTTAAGTCCATAAATGGACCTTTTCAACTTGCATACCATATGCTCTTGGTTCTTTACTATGAAACCTTCCGGTTGCATCATATAGATTTCTTCTTCAAGATTGCCATTAAGAAATGTAGTCTTGTCATCCATTTGCCAAATCTCATAATCATAATAAGCAACAATGAATAAGAGAATTCTGATAGATTTAAGCATGGCTACTGGCGAAAAAGTTTCATCATAATCAATACCTTCTTTTTGTGTATACCCTTTCGCCACTAGTCTTGCTTTAAAGGTTTCAACCTTTCCATCTATCCCTCTCTCTCTTGTAAACCCATTTGCAACCAACTGGTTTAATGCCGTTAGGCGCCTTTACAAGATCCTAAATATGATTGGAATACATTAAATCTAATTCAGATTTCATAGCTTAGACCCAATGATGTACATCAGTAATGTCTTGTGGTGTATCCAATACAACCACATCATTCCTAGTTTCATCCATTGGTTGTTTAATTACAGGTTCTTCTAATTCAGCCAATACAACTTTACTTCTAGGATTAAAATTATTCACATAATCATCTTCCAAAAATTTGGCATGGGTGCTAACAAACACTTTGTTATCCTTATGATTATAGAATAAATAACCCTTGGTTTCCTTTGAATACCCTAAAAACATGCATACTTTTGTTTTAGCTTCCAACTTATCAGACTTCCCTTTCAACACATGTGCTGGACATCCTCAAATGTGGAGATATTTCATACTAGGCTTACGCCCACTCCACAATTCCTTAGGTGTGTTGGGATCAGATTTTGATGGAACAAAATTCAAAATATGCATAGCAGTTTTTAGTGCATATCCCCGAAAGGAAATTGGTAAAGTTGAATAACTCATCATGGACCTAACCATTTCCAAAAGAGTCTTATTACTTCTTTCCGCTACACCATTTTGTTGGGGAGTTCCAGGTGCAGTCAATTAGGAGACAATCCTATTTTGAATTAGATAATCCTTGAAATCCCTAAGAAGGTATTCGCCACCTCAATCAAATCGAATGGCCTTTATGCGTTTACCCAATTGATTTTCAACTTCAGCCCTAAACTCTTTGAACTTTTCAAAGGCTTCAAACTTCCATCTCATTAGGTACACATAACCATATCTTGAGTAATCATCCATAAAAGTGATGAAGTACTCATAACCTCCTTTTGTTTGGGTTGACATAGGACCACATACATCTGTATGAACTAATTCAAGCAACTCGTGGGCTCTTTTACCTTTTGCATTAAAAGGTCATTTGGTCATTTTACCTTTAAAACAAGATTCGCAAACTGGAAATCCATCAAAGTCCATGGGCTGTAAAAGTCCATCTTTGATTAATCTTTGAATCCTATTTGAATTAATATGACCTAAACGCAAGTGCCATTGATATGCATCAGTAGTAGAAGGAAATTTTCTCTTTAATGATTTTACATGAGAGCTACTATCTAATTCAGAATTATATAATTCATGCTTGCTAGGAGTTAAAATATAAAGACCATCCACAATATTGCCAGAACAGATAAACACTTTATCCTTCTTTATTACAACATTGTCTTTTAGGATAACATAATATCCATGTTTACCTAAATAAGTTGCAGAAATTAAATTCCTACAAAAATTAGGTACATACAAACAGTCTTCCAATATTAAAACCCTAGACTCAAAACATAAATTAAACACTCCAACAGCTACAACTGGTATTCTGCTCCCATCAGCCAAAGTAAGAAACAATTCCCCTTCATTCAGCTTTCTGGTCTCTTGGAACCCCTGCAAAGTATTGCAGATATGATTAGTACAACCTGAATCCACACACCAGGAATCCGTGGGATTCTGTACCAAACATATTTCAAGAAGGAATGTACATTTCATACCTTTATTCTTCGCAGCCTTGAATATTGAACAATTCCTCTTCCAATGTCCTTTCTCACCACAATGGAAACACTTTCCTTTGTTTTGCTTTCCTTTGTTGGCAACTCCTAAGGCAACTTGTTTACCATCTCTCTTGGTGAAGTCCTTCTTCTTCTTCTTCTTTTTACCTTTGCCTTTCGACTTAGGTTGACAAGTAGAAGCCTCAGCCATATTGGCATCAACATTAGGAGTACCAAGGATGCCTTCTGCCGCTACCAATTCATTCATCAATTTAGACAATGTATAAACCTTTTTGTTCATATTATAGTTTAGCCTGAATTCCTTGAATGATTCTGGTAGTGACTGGAGTATCATATTCACTTAAGATTCTCCATCAATATCGGCACGTAAAACTTCCAATGTATTCAGATTAGAGATCATCCTAAGACAATGCTCCCTCACTGAAGTACCTTCAGCCATTTTGGTATTATAAATTTGCCTCATAGTTTCTTGCCTTACAGAACAGCCTTGCTCACCAAACATCTCCTTCAGACTTAGCATAATGTTTGAAGCTAGTTCTACATCCTACATTTGATGCTGAAGAACATTTGAAATAGATGCTAGGATATAGCACTTGGTCATCTCATTACATTTTTGCCAACGATCATATCGCTATTTTTCCTCAAGAAGAGCATCTAATGATGGAAAGCTAGGACATGGTTGAGTAAGCACATATTTGTGCTCTTCAACAGTAAGAACAATGTCCAAATTTCTTTTCCAGTCAACATAGTTGGATCCAGTCAGTTTGTTTTGATTAAGAATAGCAACAAGTGGGCTAAACGATGCCATGATTTAAATCTGAAAATAATAAACATGAATATAATAAGTAAACTGGACATTACCAATTTAGCATATAAGCATATAATATGGAGCCTTAATAAAACTATAAAATAATATATGCAACGACAACCCAATCCATGTCTATAATTCCTTGGTAACAAGTTTATTATAAACACATTAATTGGTTGAGAAATATTCTCATTATTAATGCTATCATGGTAACTCTTACCAAAACAAAAATAATATGCCATTTTTGTCTTTAGCCTCTAAGTAATAATGACATAGCTCCTTTGGGAAGTTAACATTACACTTAGTCTAGTGTACACCACTATCTAGAATCATGTGTAGCCACATTTCATCTCCCTTTATATTGTTTAAACTTGTAGTACCATAGAACAAAACACCCTCCTTTGGGATCGTGAGGCATATACGCCAAGACGAGGTGTTTGTCCACACTACTTTAAACAGGTAAGTTCAATCTTATAGTACTTTGAAGTAAACACCCTCCTTTGGGATCGTGAGGCATATATGCCTAGACGAGGTGTTTACTCACACTACTATGAACCAATAATGGAGGCCGTGAGATCCAACCCTTCTATCTCTCTCCCACTAGATATATAAATTAAACGTTTTTAAGATCAAGAACTATAATAACGCTAGAAACCTTGAAAACATAATCCTAATCTCATTAGGAATAAATTTTATTAAACAAAAACTTTAATCCTAGCGTTAATATATATGTAAATATATAAAGATTTATATATTATAATATATATATATATACACATATATATAGAAGCCTTATATAGGCCTGACTTCCTTATATCATATAAATCTATATATATATATATATATATATATATATATATATAAGCCTTTAAAGCAATCTATATATATAAGCCTTTAAAGCCCTTAAAGCCTTCCACTACATGCTTATAAGAATCAAACCATGCAAACCTTTAAATTCATGCGATGCATTGACATCCAAGCCATGCAATGAATGATCCAAGTGGTGCAAGCCTTAATATATTAGCCTTGAATTCATGCAATATATATATATATATATATATATATATATATATACGGATTTGCATATACGGATTGTCAATTTATGCACATGCACATGGCAGTTAAGCCACAATATATATAGCCTCATATAATTTATAAAAGCCAAGCGGTTCACGCACATGGCAGTTACTTGAATAGACATAAAATATTCATAGTAATACAAAGTCATGAATATAGATTGCAACTTTGAAATTACTACATCTTAATCCTTGAGTACCCGGTTTAATCCTTTTAAGTTATTCATCATATATTTATGAAATCTAATTCCATAAATATATACTTTAGTATATTTTTACTAAAGTGGTTAGGCCTAACACTCTGAATAACTAAACTCATTAAACTTATCTCAAGGGAATATTTTATATCTCCGTTAAGAAATTATGAATTCCATCTTGAGAATATATGTTCCATCAACACTAAATGTGACTGCCCAACATACTGAGGTTTTGATCGTGACTTTAGATCTCACTCCTGATATATCAAAGCAACCTACGCTTCATGATCATGTCCATTATTCTCTCAGGATTAAGAGTTCATGCAAATAGAAGTCATGAGATTTATTATTTATTTGACAGTCGTTAGGAGAATAATAAATCTCACACCAGTCCAGTTCAATATGTCTTAACTCCTAAAACATATCAACATATCAACTAGAAGTCTCCACCTCCATGATCAAGACAAATTATCTTAGTTAATATATTATAGTCTTCGCAGATGAAATGCCCAATTTCATCACTGACTACGAACTATAATTCTGAGTTTACAAAGAACTTGTGATTTATATCTTCCCTGACTAAATCACATAAATCATATACTATGCATCTCATGGACTATATAATAATGTCCAAATATTCATGTTGCCATTATATTAAATAATAACAAAACAACTTTATTAATCATAACATTAAGTCATACATAATGTCATACATAGCATCTTACAATAGGATTTAAGGGCATATATCCTAACAGTACTTAGGAGCTGTGCATCAAAAGGAGAAATTGTCACTACAAAACAAGTCCAATTGGGTATTAGGGTAAGGGTTCAACTGTTAGTTGGTATAAAGTACTAGGATTCCTTTACTTATAACCGCTTGTTGTGATAATACTGGAATTTTGAGAGTGGTGACCTTAAAATCATCTGGTGGGGTTTTTGCCGTGTAGGTTTTCCCCATTCGTAAACAAATCACCGTGTCTATTTAATTTCCGTTGCATACTTAGTTTAATTGGTGATTTGTTTGCGCTACCATGCTCATTACATGTAATTGAACCTAATTAATTCACTTGGTTAATTAATTGTTTAATTCATCACAAGGGGTCAATACGTTTTTGGCCTATCGCCAAAAAGACCCCTCTACCTTAAAATTTAGCAGAAGCAAAGCTTGAGGATAACATGGTAATAATACCCCTTTAACTTCCACCCGAAACATGGCCTACAAAATAGGACAACTCTCCTAGTGGTTTTCAAACTCAACTTGATATCTATTAGAAATTTAAACTGCTACAACTTTCATATTCCTTCAATTGCTAAAATACTCAACCCACGTTTTAAACACAATGGATGGACCAAAGTACAATGTTGGTTTTGGAAGTGTTGCGTTTAGGAATGATCTTTAGATTCCTTCTGTTTCTTTGTCCAATGGTATGTTGCCTTGAATCCATTTATTGAATTACTTTAACATATATTTTATACTCATTTAATTGGCCTTTTTTTTTTACGATAGATTTTTTTAAAATTTTTTAATACCAATTCAGGGGGTTCATAAATTCTTTAGCCATATTGGGTAAATAGGAAAAAACCTGGCTTTCATAATTCAAAGGGAATTTCCAATAGATGTCTGCACGTCTGCAATTTCTTGCATTGTTCAATTATAACCAGAGGTCCAAAGCTGCTATCAGGTCTAACTTTCTTTTATGGGTTTAATAAATCATATAAAAGAAAATGAATAGATGAAGTTGTGAAATTTGATATGTTTTGAAATTTTTTTTCTTTTATCTATACCACACTTGAAAAAGTAAATCTAATATATTTTGAGTTTTCTTTTTCTTTGATTCTTTAATATTTCCTTCTACTTTGTAAACTAATAGATAAATGTATCTAATATTTTTTTAGGAATCAAGGACTATTCGATGTGGGCATCCTCAAGAACAGAGGCGGTGTATCTCGATTATCTTTACTTTAGCAATTCATCAATGTATGCAAAGCCACATACCCAGACTACTAAGAAAAGGATTGAAAGAATAGGAAAAACAACAAACCATTGAAGCTAGGCGTGGAAATCATATTGTTTGTAAAGGTAAGATGTGGTTTAGTTTTTCAAAAATGTAATTTCTTTTTTATTCTTTTGGAGTGGGGTTGTTGGGCTAATTTATTGATTAATTAATTAATGTAAATGTTAGTAGAATGGAAGTATTGTGAGTGGTTTTGAAATATGTAGGTCGTAAACTAGATAACCATTTTGTATTAATATTAATATGTTTTTGTATAAAATTGTGTAATTGTTTATCCTATTTTCTTTAACTAGGATGATATGGAAATAGAAAAATATTTTTGTCAAGAATAATGATGCATTTGTCAAGTTGTAGAACCACACTTGGTTTGACAAGAATTTTTTATAATATTTTTTTTATATTTAAGTTATTTTGATTGAATGCAGACATATTTGCCTTTTCATTTCTCTTAGTCTTAGATGATTGAGATTTAAGAGCTATTTGGATTGATCTAATTGGTCAAGTAATCCTATACTAAAATCAAATTCTTTTAGTTTGGACCAATTAATCCTACAACTATAAGCAAACATTGTTACTACTAAGATATGGCCAAGTACAAACATTCAAATGTGATTTAGTGAATCGGTTGGGCATTCGATTTTTTCTTTTCTTTTTTCCCGAATAAAAAAAAGGTCTTTGGTGTGGACTCATCAACCTCATGCCATGTGATGACAATGAGTAATACCATGTGTACCATTTGGACTTGATAGGGCTATCATTGTGGGTACAACACATTAGTTAAATTACTACTCTAATCGCTCAACTCTTGCCAAGTATTATGTCAAACGATACAGAACTCCTATCACCAAACCACACTCTATGGTGGTGGGCATTCAACTTCTTAATGTTAGCGTCGTCAATTCTAGATATTATGGAGGGATCATGCATAGTGTTGACGATGTTTATAATGAATGTTGATATAGTGCATGGTGCTAAGATAGTGAATTAGTGATAGATTGTAGTATGTTACTCAAATTAATTCTTGGACATTTCTTTTTCATTTGAAATTTCAAATATAGAACTTTTTTTATAGAAGGTTAGAAAAATAAAAATAAAATACATCTCAATTCAAGGTTGCTGCATTTTTATATGTTAACACTTTCTAGTTATCTTAATTCAACGTTGCTGCATTTTTCAATCTCATCACACCCCTAGATATTTTTGTAATTGAAAAATATCATAACTCTGAATTATGATGGATGAAAATTATTAACTTTTACACTTCGTTTGGAAGCCCATAAAGGAATAGAATGGAACAAGTAAATCGTAGAGGAACACTAGCCTCTGAGCACGCACTTACGCGCGTGCTCAGAGGCTATTCTATTTTTTTAGGTAAATGTTAACAATTTTCATCTATTATAATTTGATATTACTACATTGTCCAATCACAAAAAAGACCTAGGGGTGTGATGAGTGTTATGCGTTTGTAGGTGAAATAATTTTTTCATCACACCCCTAGGATTTTTTTTGTGATTGGAAAATGTAGTAATCTCAAGTTATAATGGATGAAAATTATTAACATTTACCCAAACAAATAGAAGAGCCTCTAAGCACGTGCGTGATCACATGTTCAGAGGCTAGTATATTTTACGAGTATGTCATCGACATAGACTTCTACATTCCGCTTACTTTGCTTGCTGAACATTTGGTTTACCAACCTTTGGTATGTGGCTTCGGCATTTTTTAGCCTAAAGGGCATCACTTTGTAGCAATAGAGCCCCTAGCTTATGACGAATGTCGTTTTCTTCTAATCTTCTTCACTCATGCGAATCTGCTTATAACCTAAAAAGGCATCCATAAACGTTAGTAGTTTATGTCCTATCGTTGAATTAACTAATTGGTCAATCCTTAGCAGGGGGGAAGCTATCTTTTGGACATGCTTGATTGAGGTCTGCGAAGTCAACACACATCCTCCATTTCCCATTTTACTTCTTCACCATGATGACATTAGCCAACCACTCTGGGTAGTAGACCTCTCGAATGAAACCTGCTGCTGTAGATGTTGCATTTTGTACCTCTTACAACTCGAGTCTCCATTCCCCAATGATGCTGAAATTCTAAGACTCAATGTTAGTTTAGGGCCCAATCAGATGTTAAATTGACTTGATAAATGTTAAAATGAAAAACATAACTTTTAATGAGTAAATAAATATATTTTTGGAAAAGTAAAGCCAAGGGAATCCTCAGCATGCGCACACAGAAATCAACTGCGTGCTCATGTAGGGTTCTAGAAACTAGGAAAGGCAAGTTTTCTGCATTAAAAACTGAGGTTTGGAACGAATTCCACATCATCTGAGAGCCGTTCCAAACCCCTCATTTTCACAAAATAAATAGCCATACATGGTACCTTTTCAAAACACACAGAAAATCCTAAGGGAAAATACTAAGATTTACTAGAAATAGTGAATCAAAAAGAGAGTTTTTCACAAAACATCCTCAAGTCAATTTTCTTTTGATTGAGGCCTTTTCCAGCCTTGATCTTCGAGTTTAAGAGTACTAATCCCTATTGTTTATAACTGTGAATAGATTTGACTGAGGGGAGCGATCAAAATCAAGCTTAGGAGCTTTTGTTCTGAGGTATTGAGTTCTAGACTCTTTTCTCTCTTTTTTGTTTTAATCTTGTTGTTGATCTTGTTTCTTTGCTTATTTTATGTCTTAATATGTTTACATAGCTTAGTTTTAGATAGCCTTTGTATTTCTAAGCATGTTAGGTTGTTAAATTTATTATTTTGAAGTTTGCTCTGTTTTCTATGCTTGCTATGTTTTTAGGCTAGGGTTTCTGAGCAAGCTTGCGCACATGTGCATTATGCTTGCGCACGCAGGTCAAAGTATGCATATACATGCATTTAACCTACACGCGCAGACATCTGCATGCGTACGCAGGCTGCTGCCCAAAAACCCTAATTCAAGTTTTTTGCTTTGTTTTCTTTGCTTATTTCACATGTTATGCCTCTGTTTTGATTCCTTTTTTTAAAATAGATATTAGTCCTTGTTCTATGTCTATGGTTTATTTTCTATTCACATATTTAAATTAGGGTTTGTCTTTGGTTTCTTTGTTTTGGTGCCATGAACACACATTCCCATGTTCATGCATTAATGCCATAGATGCTATGATGCAGTAAGGTAAATGAGGTAAGTCATACATTCATATGTACATGCATTTGTTTGTGACATAATCTTGTTTAGGGTTAATGAACATGATATGTTGGTTTGAATAAGCGTGTTTGTGTTCCTAATGTTTTCCAATGATCCCTTGAAGATACCATGATTATTTGCTGCCTATATTTTGCCTTGATTTAATGTTCACATACCTCTATCTTGGATATGATATGATGACATGATGCTAGAAGAATGCTAGGTTGATATGAGATGCCATGACATATGCATATCAAGATGTTTTCTGATATGCCATGATAGATGAATGATTAGGTGTTGGGATGATTGATGCCATGATTGTATGCTTAGATGTATGCTAGTGTGCGTGTGTGAGTATAAATACAATATTGAATATGCCTTTAATAGGGTTAAGACATATGACACAATGAGAGGAAGCCAACCCTAGAGTTGGGCAGTTTTGGGTACCTAACACCTTCCTAAAACCGTACCTAAACTCTGAACCTATACTCCAGTAGTAAGATAAAAAAAAAAAAAGGCCCTTCCTAGAGAGGACACTATATTCATGGTTCCTAGGCCATTGCAAAACTAGGTGATGACTCCCCGTTATGTTCACAGCTGTCAAGAGCTTGTCTACTATTTCTATGATGGCTTTGTTTCACTTGGGGGCGAATACTCGTTGTCTTTGCTAAATAGGCTTCCTCTTCGGATCTACATTTTGACGGTGTTCTATGATACTTCCGTCTATACCTGACATATCTTCATAAGTCCAGGCAAATACATCCAAACTTTCCTTTAAGAAGTATAAAAGGTCATTTGCTACTGCTGAAGGCAGAGTCGTTCCTGTCTTGATGGTTTTGGATGCGTCTCCTTCTACCAACTCCACGGTCTTCAACTTATCTACTAGTTCTTGTTGTTTTTATTCGACTATCCACGAATGGTTTTCTTTCCCTACAAATACTGCTTGGTAGCACTCTCAGGCTAACACCTGATCCCCTCGAATCTCTCCTATCCCATGGTCAGCTGGAAATTTGACTTTGAGATAGTACGTAAAAGTGGCAGCTTTCAGGCAATTGAGAGTTGGTCATTCTAAAATAACATTATAGGATGATGGGCAATCGATTATGAGAAAGTCAATATTTCTAGTTACCTATGCAGGGTAGGTTCCAGCTGTGATAGACAGGGAAATGATTAATCTTGGATAAACTCTATCTCCACTAAAATTGACCAAGGGAGATTCAAAAGGACAGAGCCTTTTTAGGTCGATCTTCATTTGCTGGAAGGTTGTCATATACATGATGTCTGCCAAACTCTCGTTGTCGACCAACACTTGACAAGTGTTATATCTCTCTATTGTAAGCATAATTACCAAGGGTTCGTCATGAGGCTGTTTCACTCCTCTGGCATCGTGTTCCAAAAACACAATGTCCTCTCCTTTAGGCCTTCTATTCTTCATCATTGGGTATCCTGCATGAACACTGTTAACCTACCTTTAGTGGTCTCTTCGTAAAGATTTAAATGATCCTCTAGTGATGGGTCCTCTAGTTATCATTCTTATCTCACTGACGGTGGCCCTAGCATCTTGTTCATCATCTTTCCATATGTCGGCTTGCTTTGGCTTTTCTTCTACCTGGTGGTGATGATGGTCCTTCTTCACAAACTTCTGTAATCTCCCCTTCTATATCAATTCTTCAATTTGCCCCTTCAAATCTCTGCACTCTTCAGTAGTGTATTCGCGATCTTTATGGAACCGGCAATACTTCTTTTGATCTCGTCTGTGTGGCAGTAAAGGCAAAGGCTTCGGCCACTTCAAGCTTGGATCATCCTTGATCAGCAGCAAAACTTTTTCCATGGGCATATTCAGATGGGTGAAATTCACCATTTTCTTTAAAAGGTTTGAGCTTCCCTTTACACTCTTCTAATTAGAGGAGCGATCCTTCTTTTCTTTCTTCTTGTGTCGAGGCTTGTCGAGGTCATCTATCTTTCACTTGCTATCGATCCCCTTTGCCATCAATTTGTCTTCTCCGTTCATATATTTTTGAGCTTTGAACAGGAGATCCGTCATTGTTGTTGGTGGAGTCTTGGCCAAGAAGAAGATGAAGTCTTTAGTCGTCAAACCAGCCTGGAAAGTTGTTAGTTGGACTTAGTCGTCCGTTTCATCTACTTCTAGGATTGCTTGGTTGAAGCGTTTCACATAGGCCCTTAGGGTTTCTCCTTCTTGCTGTTTTATTGTCAGTAGATGGGAAGTCGGCCTTTTGTGCCTCTAAGCCCCGATGAAATGTCAAACAAATAAATCACTTAATTGATCGAAGTTTGCTATTGATGACAATTCTAGCTTGCTGAACCAAACTCGAGCGGCCCCTTTAAGGGTTGTTAGGAAGGATCTGCATATCACTTCATCAGGTGAAGGTTCAATAGTGTCTTGAAGGATTCTATATGATCTAACAAGTTTGTATGCCCATCATAAGATTCCAACTAAAGGAGTCTAAACTTTTGTGGGTGTAGGCATTCTAGGACTTCACTAGTGAATGGTGAATCTGATCTTTTGATCATCCTGTCTAAGTTTTTTGTTGATTTCCATTTCAGAGCGTTCTTCATCTCGACCATCTCTTTCCTCATGTCTTTCAAGAGCTCATCATTATTACAATTGGGCTGCTCTGTTTGCCTGGAATTGGACCACTCCGTTTTTTTGGAACTTTCTTCTCTATTGCTAGTTAGGGGGCTATGGCCCTCGTCGTCATCATTGTTTTGATTATGCTGGTGAGGATTTGGCATATTGTTATTCTTATGGGAGAGGCGTTGCCTCAATTCCTCATTCTATTTGGTCAATTCGTCAACACTTGCTGCTATTGTTTGAATCTGCTAGGTCATCTACATTGAATCAAGTGGGGCTACTGAACTTGGATCCATTACGTTGTTTGAATGATAGAGCTCTAGAAATCTGTATGATTCAGATCTACGTTCCCCACAGTCGATGCCAAACTAATGATGCCAAAAATGGTCGTCAATTGATAGCCTCTTCGGAGCTTATCGCGAGGTCACGTTCCTTACAAAGATAAGAGAGAAAGACACCAGAGTGGCGTTAGCCAACGATTCTCCGATGATTAAGTCAGTAGAGTTCTCAATATCTCTTAGAGAATAAGAATGTAATTATGTACATTTATTATTGTGTACCTTGTTTCTGGTGTTTAGTGGCTTATATAAGCCTTAATATAGCCATTGGGAGCCTTATTATTAGTGTCACCGTCGTTGGCCTCTTAATGGCTCTTTTGGTTGTTTGAACAACATTTGCCTGAACTTAAATGGAGGTTTGAATAGCTCATGATTGACTTTTCTGACCGTTGGAGCACGTCAGTTATGAAACTATCAATGGTCGCACCATTAATGTCATATGGTCGTCTTCTCATACGACAACCTTGTGGATTGTATGCTTGTCACCTCTATGGATGAGCCTGTGGATTGAAGACTCGCCAGCTGTATGACGAACCCGTAATTTCAGTACTCGCCACCACCCTTGCTCTACAACCTACTTGATTTAGGAACTGAAATGCAAGCAATAGGAGGAGCATGAAAAAGGCAAAAAGTTGTAGGATCATTTTTCCAATTTAAGTCCACGAATTGGTAGCACCTATTGTGGAATCCCAATACTTTAATCACAAAAATTGAGCTTCTTCATCCTTTTGGCATAAGCTACAAGGACAACACAGCAAACTTAGCAACAACTAATAACGCACCATTGCCAACAACAAACCCAGAACCCACTACCATCAACACCACCAATAGCCATAATAGCAAAAGCAAAAACCCATCATCTAGTGTGACCCACGTCTGTTAGGATATGTGCCCTTAAATCTTATTGTATGATGCTACGTATGATATTCTGTATGACATTATGTGAGAAATGATGTATGACTTAATATTGTGTTTAATAAAGTTGTTTTATTCTTATCTAAAATAATGGTAGCATGAATATTCGGACATTATCAAATAGTCTATGAGATGCATAGTATGTGATTTATGTGAAAAGTCACAGAAGATATAAATCACAAGTTCTTTGTAAACTCAGAATTTTGGTTCGTAGTCGGTGATGAAATTGGGCATTTCATCTGCGAAGACTATAACATATTAACTACGATGATTTGTCTTGATCATGGAAGTGGTGACTTCTAGTTAATATGTTGATATGTTTTAAGAGTTAAGACATATTGAACTGGACCGCTGTGAGATTTATTATTCTCCTAACGACTGTCAATTGAAAAATAAATCTCACGACTTGTATTCACATGAACTCTTAATCCTGAGAGAATAATAGACCTGATCGTGAAATGTAGGTTGCTTTGTTATATCAGGAGTGAGATCTAAAGTAACGGTCAAAACCTCAGTATGTTGGGCAGCCACATTTAGTGTTGATGGAACATATATTCTCAAGATGGAATTCATAGTCTCTTAACGGAGATATAAAATATTCCCTTGAGATAAGTTTAATGGGTACAGTTATTCAGAGAGTTAGGCCTAACCACTTTAGTAAGACTAAAGTATATATTTATGAAATTGGATTTCATAAATATATGGTGAATAACTCAAAAAGGATTAAACCGGGTACTCAATGATTAAGATGTAGTAATTTACAAAGTGGCAGTCTATATTCATGACTTTGTATTACTGCGAATATTTTATGAAGGGGTTGCATGTATAATAAAGTCTTGGGATATAATTTATTAATGAGGCCTAGAGTGCAATTATATTTATATAGTGGTATTAAATATAATTAATGGTAACTTTGGACTTGTCAAGAGTTGACAGAAAAGCCCAAGGCCCATTGGAGCTAGTGTCTTATTTGTTCCCTTTTGGTCCCACTCTAAGCCACACACTAAAGCCCAATTGGGAAAGCCCAAAAGGCTAGCCCAATTAGATAATCAGTTATGTGGAGAGAAACATACATAATTTTATATTGAATGAAATGGTTTGTATGTGTGAATAACATGAAATAAGGAAGAGAGACACTCTTTCATATTCTCTCTAGAAACATAGAACTGATTGAGAGACCACACATCTTGGGCATCAAGTGGAATTGGAGTGAAGATTAAAAGTCTTCCCGAGTACTTCTTCATTCGGTTTTGAATTTCACCGCATCAAGGTACACTCTCTTGTTCTTATATTCTGAAACTTACATAGTGCATGTTATCGATTGCGAATGAAGTAGATCCGTTTATTTTCCGCTGCGTATGTTTTGTATTCGATGCAAACATGTATATTTCCCAACAACGTCATCATCAACACCACCAATAGACACAACTAAAATAGCAAGGCGAGAGAGAGAGAGAGAGAGAGAGAGAGAGAGAGAGAGAGAGAGAGAAGAAAAGAAAAGAAAAGAAAAGAAAAATCATTGGACTCAATTAATGGCACAAATATGGGTCCCATTTGCCCTTTTTTATGAAAATTATAATTAACTCAGTTCTCAAATTTTGAAAATTCCAAAATGTTGTTCTCATTTTTGGAAGTTGAGTTCCAACATCAAATGAAACCAAATAAACATTGAGGTCACAAAAAATAAGAAATGAAAACAAAAACAACTTGTTTTTAATGAAACCAAACAGGTTCTAATTGTTTCCATTTCAAACATCCATTTAAATGCAAAAACACAGGGCACAGGGAAGGCCAATGGTAGTTAAATAGTACGAGAAGTAATATAGTTTTCAAATAATGTTAAGTGTAGAAACAAATTGAATATTTTTAAAAAGTTTTGGTTATACTTGGCACTGCCCCCTATCCATATGATTGTTTTTATATTTTATGCACTTTATTTTTTTACAATAATGCAACATTCACGATAAATTTTGAAAATTTTCACAACTTATTTAAATGGTAAAGTATTTAATACTATATCATTTTCATTAAAGAAATGATACCTTCACAATATTTTTACAACACATTCATAATAAATTTTAAGTGATAAATTGTTATTAGTTTTAATTTGAACCATTACTCAAATTACACTTTTGCTCACAAGTAATAGCTAATAACAACTTATTATTTAAAATTTGTCATGGTTTACCGTGGCACACTCTTGGTGCGATAGTCGCTCCACAAATATAAGTACTTGTGAGATGTGGGGGTGTGAAGGGTAACAGCTGAGGTTCAAGTTTTTAGCAAAAAAGTTCCCATATATATACACTTTTTTAGGGCTAAACATATATATACACTTAGAGTAGCTTAAAGTAAAAATTTTATATTGTATGAAAAAAATAAAATAAAATAAAATTGTCATGGTTTCCCCTTTAATTAAGACCATCACTGTGCTTTTTATAAATGAATAAATGAAATTGAAATTATTTTGTCTTATTATTTTTGATCCAGTAACCAGTCGCCACACTAAATACACTAGCACACGAGTTGACACACTTCTGTGGATTTCGTTGCAAAATTGTAATCCCTCTCAACCAAAAGCAAAACCTTATCCTGCGCTGTCTGACTGAGCTCATGGCCATGGCTCTCACTCTTTCTCACGCGATGTCTCGCTTGTCTCTCTTTCATCAAAACTCTCAGATTCCTCCCAACACCAACACCACCATATACATTCACCCACTGAGATTCCCAAAGCCTAATAATGACCTTTTAACGCTCAAGACTACTACTTTCATTCCCAATAATACCCATTACGCCCCTCTCCTCACTCGCCCTCGCGCCACTGTTCAACCTCAATCTGAAGGTAGGTACCCCTTCTCAGTCTGCTTGCTTTGATTAGATCAAAATAATTTCTTTTATTTATTAATGCTCCAGATTTATTTCTTTTTTCTGGGTTTGCTTTAGATACATCATATATATGTTCTTGTTACACTACAGGCTTTTTTTTTTTTTTTTGGCTTGAAATTTTGTAGTGT
Source organism: Lithocarpus polystachyus (assembly GCA_033629205.1). Taxonomy (NCBI): domain Eukaryota; kingdom Viridiplantae; phylum Streptophyta; class Magnoliopsida; order Fagales; family Fagaceae; genus Lithocarpus; species Lithocarpus polystachyus. The sequence goes on from CM066163.1 coordinate 48,304,168, forward strand.
TAATTACGTTTCATTGGAATTTTCATTAGCTCCCTCCATATGGAAAAAACCCACCCAATGAAAGTGGTCCCCAGTGATTGTAGATAGGCATTCATAACAAAACCATTTTGATTGTGATGAGCCTAAAGTGGAGGTGTGAATGTGATGAGGGGAGTATCAGTATCATGCTGCAATGGAAGTTGGGATGGAATGGTCAGTCCATGAAGGTTGTTAGTCAATATCCTATCTGGGTAGTGGCGAGAAGAGTGGTATTTTGTAGCCTAGGGGTGGATGATTCCATTGCCAACTGCTAAAAGATTGATAACTTTGCTATAAGAATGGGGATTGATGGAATAGTATAAATTTAAGCATAGGGAAAATGCAAATTGCTTTTTGGATCTACGTGTTAACATAATACTCTTTGCCTGTCCACCTGTTTGTTCGTATGCCAAAACCTATGATTTTTTGGAAATAATAAGCACTTAGTTTGGCTTTATAAGCCAGTAGTGACTGAAATTGAGAATAAAGAATCTTCACGTGCCTCTCTTTGGTTGTACATCATCATTTACTAAAAGGAAAATGACTCCTAGGTTCTTATCATTATCAACCTGCAACTAGGGAAGTACCCTCATTCTGTAATTAATGCAGCCAAGAGGTGATTCCATTATTTTTTTTTTTTTTTTTAAATTGCTGAATACGAAGTCCAGGTTTGTGGTTAAGGAATGATGCTTGATGAAAGCCACTCAAAAAGGTGATTTCTGAGGCATATTATGATGAGGCTAAAGGTGTAAATTCTAACTCCTCAGAACACATTTGAATGAAAATAGAGAAATGTAGAAAGCTTAATTAATTTAGCTCAACTTATCCTTGATGTGTAATTTATTGACTCCTATCATCTAATGGTTTCCTGAGCCAATTTAGCATTAATCTGTATTCACTTGCTTAGATGGACTAATTGCTTAGAAGCTTTCCTGTGAGAAGTTTGATTTTGTTTAATAGAAGAGGTATTTATGGCTGTGCGCTTATTTATATGCAGAACATGTCTGAGAATGTTGAAGAAATCATGATTCATATTTTTCAGTATGCCCATATATTACTTTTAAGTATTCACGCTGTTGTGTATGATAAGTCTAGTTGGATAATCTAATGGAAATAAAACAGAGAAGTTTGTCTCAAATGATCATGTACTTGTAAAATAAAAGGTTTCATATGCATATGAAATACTGCAGGCATTGTGACAAAGAAGGGAAAGCAGGATTCTTATGCAGAAGCACGCGCAATTGGTCGATACATACCTATGTCTGCTAACAAAGCACGAAGAGCAATTGATCAGATTCGCGGGCGTTCCTATGAGGAATCACTTATGATACTGGAACTCATGCCTTACCGAGCATGTGATCCCATTCTCAAATTGGTTTATTCTGCAGCAGCAAATGCTGGTAAAAACATGGGTTTGAATGAAGCAAGTTTAATAGTTAGTAAAGCAGAAGTCAATGAGGGTCCTACTAGGAAAAAAGCTAGACCTCAAGCTCGTGGAAGAGTTCATCCCATAAGAAGGCGCTCGTGTCATATTACTGTTGTATTGAAAGATACATCTTTGTGATTATGAAAGGCATGCAACTCAACTTTAAATACCAGTTCAACCTGAGATGTTCGGCTTGTAATGTTGAAAGACATGCAACTGTTTTAGATTCTGTAGGAACTTTAGAAGAACTGTAATCCGTGTTTTTAAACCTATCATATCATCTGAATTATTTTACAAAATTGCATAACCAGAATGTGATTCAACAAAAATTGCTCAGACTTGTGTGAACCAAAAGGTAAACAGTTTGCTAACGTGTATATTAAATAATATAGCCCTCCCTTTTCATATTATGTTGGCACTATTTTTTATGACTCGTTTTAAAATTGGCTTTGCCTTTGATTCAAGTCCTTTTGCCCCTCTACATAGAGGAAGTTCGAAATTGTGTAGAATTCTATAGGTACCATGAATAGTATTGTATCTCTAGCCAAGCTTTTCTTTACTGGGACTGTTGTGGGTCTGAATCCCTTTGACCCTGTATGTTCTGTTGCTGTATGTTCTGTTGCTCATCCTTTGATGATTAGTGTAGCTGACGATCCTAAACAATCTACGAGTTGTGCAATTCCGCCACCCAAAGATATTTTGTTTTTTATTTTTTGGTGTGGGTTTGTATCTCTCAAGGGGTTGTTTAGTTCGTTGTGATGTGTTCTTGAAGGGATGCACACGATGGTAATGTGAGAACATTTGGTTCGCTTGATGTTACATCAAGGTGTAATGTTACTTCATTGTAATATTAGATTTATTGTAGGTTCTAGTTAGTTCAATTGGTAAAAAATTTTATGGTTGTATAAGAGATTTAGGGTTCAATCTCTACCTGTACTAAAAACTAATTGGTGTCTTGGTCTAATGATAAAGAGCTATCTTCAAGAGCAGACGTCATAAGTTGAAATTCTTTATAAAATTAAAAAAAAAAAAAAAAATCATGTGATCACATTACCTTGATATGACATTAAGGTCTTTGGTTCATTAAATTACATTTCAATCGTAATACAAGAATGTAACATTCATATAATTGATTCATAACATTCTTAAGAATAATTATAATTATTATAATAACAAATTGATTGAAAATAACTTCAACATCAAAAAATGTCAAAATTACCCTTGAACCAAAAAATACCCTAGGAAAATCCAAAATGACCAAATTACCGCTAAAACCTCAAAAAAAAAAAAATGAAATCTAAAAAATGACCAAAATACCTATGTAACCTCTAAATTACCAAAAATACCCTAAATTTAATTAAAATGACCAAAATAACCCCCAAAACCTCAAAATGACCAAAATACCCTCGAAACATCAAAATGACCAAAAATACCCTGAAATCTCTTAAATGAGCAGAATACCCATGAAATGACTAGAACAAGCAAAAAAAACTTGAAACCTCTAAAATGACCAAAATATCTCAAGACATCCCAAAACATCTAAATGACTAAAATACACCCCGAAATCACTAAAATGACCAAAATGCCCTCAAACACTCTAGAATGAGCAAAAAAAAAAAAAAAAAAACTTGAAACCTCTAAAATGACCCAAATATCCCTAAAATCTAAAAAATGACCATAATACCCCTAAAACCTCAAAATGACCAAAATTTTATTGAAATATCTAAAATAACCAATATATCCTAAAATATTTAAAATGGCCAAAATACTTATTAACTTCTAAAAAGACCAAAAAATATTTTGGAACATCAAAAATGACCAAAAATACCCCTAAAAACACAAAATACTCGAAACTTTTATTTATTTCAAAGGTTTCAGGTAATTTAAGCTAGATTAAAAGTTTCGAGAGATAGTTTAGTCATTAAGATGGTTTTGGGGTATTTTTGATCACTTTTTAGGTTTCAATGTATTTTTTGTCATTTTAGAGGTTTCAAGGTTATTTTGGTCATTCAAGAGATTTCAGTGTATTTTTGGTTGTTTTGAAGTTTTGGGAGTATTTTGGTCATTTTAATGGTTTCGAGGGTATTTTGGTCATTCTAGTGATTTTGAGGGTATTTTGGTTATTATAGTAGTTTCGTGATTATTTTTGTCATTTTAGAGGTTTCAAAGGCACTTTCGTCATTTCAGATGTTTCAAAGGCATTTTGGCCATTCTAGTCATTTCGGGGTATTTTTAGTCATTTTATAGATTTTTGGGTATTTTGGTCATTCTAGTGGTTTCAAGAGTATTTTGGTCATTTTAGAGGTTTTGAGGTATTTTTGCTCATTTTAGAGGTGTGGGAGGTATTTTGGTCATTTTAGAAGTTTCAGGGTCATTTTAGTAACTTTTAAGGTTTTGGGATATTTTGGTCATTTGAGGTTTTAAGGGTATTTTGGTCATTTTAGAAGTTTTGAGAGTTTTTGGTCTTTTTTTAGGATTAGGGGTATTTTGGTCATTTTTAGAGGTTTCAAGGGTATTTTTAGTAATTTTAGAGGTTTCAATGGTTTTTTTTTTTTTTTTTTTTGTGCTCATTTTAGAGGTGTTGGGGGTATTTTGGTCATTTTAGAGGTTTTGGGGTTATTTTAGTAATTTTTAGGTTTTAGGGGTATTTTGGTCATTTTAGAGTTTTTAGGGGTACTTTGGTCATTTTTAAGGTTTCAAGGGTATTTTGCTCATTTTAGAGGTTTCAAAAGTATTTTAGTCATTTTTTAGGTTTAGGGGTAATTTGGTCATTTTTAGAGGTTTCGAGGGTATTTTGGTCATTTTAAAATTTTTGGGGGTATTATGGTCATTTTGGAGGTTTTGGGGGCATTTTGGAGGTTTTTGGAATATTTTGGATATTCTTTGTGCATTTTAGTCATTTTGGCAGTTTTAAGGGTATTTTAGTTATTTTAGAGGTTTTGCGGGTATTTTAGAGGTTTTTTTATTATATTTTAATAATTCTCATGAGTAAAATAATTTTTTTTAATATTGGCAATTTTGTGAATTCAATAAATTATTACATCCCCACTGATAAGTAATGTAAGATCACCCCCATTTAAAAAGGTGGTGTGATTATGGTGATGTGATATATTTTGTAATCTTAGATTACGATAATATTAGAAAAAATTAAATAAACCAAACACCTAAATGTCATATTAAGGTCATGTACATTACATCAATAGCATATCATGACGAACCAAACGCCCCCTTAATGTGATGCACATTACGGAAATGTGACGCACATTACGGAAATGTGACTTAGTATTTGGTTCATTTGATAATTTTTTTTTTTTTACTAAGATTACCGTAATCTACAATCACAAAATATATCACATCACCTTAATCACATCATCTTTTGAAATTGGGAGCAATGTTAAATTACATAGATATGGAAACGTAATAATTTATCAATGGACATAATTATCCATTCTAATAAATTTGAATTACGAAATTGCCCTCATATATTTTTCAAATCCTAAAAATTTAAACCCTAACTTTCTCTCTCTAGCCAATCTCAATCTCATCCTCTCTCCCTTCAAATTGAAACCCTAGCCCCTATTTCTCTCTCATCTAACAGTGTCCTTTTCTCCAACAAGCCTCCTTTGCCGATCATTGCTCCGACCACTGTGAAGAAGCTCCTAATCTCATTGATTTAGTGGAAAAGCTCTAGTCCAGTAAGGAATACTGTTGTGCTAATACAGGTGGTGGGTTTATCGTCAAAAGAGGACTTAAAGGAGGGGAAAACACCATTAATGGTTGGTTTTATCTAGCAAGATTTTTTTTTCTTCTTATGAGTCTGTTTGTTTCCCTAGAAATTAGAATTCCTTCTTATTTGTATCTTTTTGTTCTCTTGCAACTTTGTAGTTTTAGATTCACAAAAAACATGGTTGTATCTTTGGTGTGTTTCTTGTGACGTACAAAATTTAAAATCTAATTGTAAGAGACATTTGTGAAATTGGATTGGAAATTGAATTGTTTGGTTGGTGAGAAACTGCATGAAAGTGAAAAAAAAAAAAAAATATGTCTTATTTTTTTGTTGTTGTTTGGTTGGTGAGAAAATTGAGGAAAGTACAACTTTTTATTTAGTTATTATATGATTTTTTTTCTTAAAAATATAATTTTCTTTGGTTATTTTAAAAGGAAATTTGTGGAAATTCATTCTAAAATGTTTAGCATTACAATGTTGCATTTTGGAATATCATGTAATGTAACTAGTGAACCAAACTAGGTAATGTTTTTGGCTTTAATGTGATTACATGAATGTTACATTACAATAATCTAACATCACCATGTGATAAAGTATCAAGCGAACCAAACGCCCCCTAAAAGCATAAATTTATTTCTATTTCTATTTCTATTATAACTATATAAAAAGAGCCAAGAGACTAAGGAATAGTAACTTTTGGTTTAGTCAAGTTTTGGAAGCAAGCTACTTTCTAAAGTGCCTTTGGATTTTTTTTTTTTTGAATGCCTAATTTGGTTTAGGAGTAATATAACAAATTTTCATAATATTTTAACAATTATTGAGGTGTCAATTCCTTATTAGTCAAAATAAAATAGTGAAATATAAGACTAAAACCAATCACAACTAAAATGTAGATATTGTGAAAATGCTGTGTAAGGTTGAAATTTATCAACCATTTTGTTGGCTTTATTCCATGCCAATTTGCTTGTATTTCAGTATTTAGAAACCTTATATTTAAGTGGGAATCATATAAGGGTAGTGTGTGAAGGAGTGTGAAAAAATGCTCAAGATTATGCAGTGAAGCAGGGACTCGCGATTGGATCTCGCGGGTAGCTCGCGATTGGTAAGCCGCCAGAAGATACACATGAGTGAAGCATGCAGAGAAGCTGAACCGTCTGCCAGTTGTTGCACTACACGACAAAATATCCAGCCTGACTATTCAGTTAGCTCGCGGCTTGAACTCGCAACTTAGTCAAGTCGCGAGGTCAAGTCGCTAGCCAACTTTGTTTTGAAAAACTGACTCTTTGCATTCCTTTCTCATCCCAGTATAAATACCCCTTATACCCACGAAATGTAGAGAGCTTCCAGAGAGAATTTTAAGAGAGAAACCCTAGAGAAAACAAGATTGACTCATCCACAATCTTTACAATGTGACTCTTCAAATTCCTCTACTCTCACCCTCTCCATTGTTAGATCCTTGAGAGGTTCATTACTCAAAAACTTTTCTCACCATACCCATATTTGTGAGAAGGCTTTTTGGTGCTTTGAGAAGCAGTTAGGAAGGGATCAATTGATATTGGTTGATGCTATGGGCTATAGCAGAATCTGATAAGCTAAAGAAGAAATAGGTTCGGTGCAACCTCGTTGGAGTAGGAGCTTGGAGGGCTTAGGTACACTGGGTAGATTAGGCTTGGAGGGTCTACTGCTGTCCATGTATCCAAACTACATTCTTTAGTGGATTATTGACAGCTTGGAGGGCGGCAGAGAGGTTTTACGCCGAGGGTTTCGGTTTCCTCTTTGATATCACATCGTTGTATTGTCCTTGTGTTTACATCTCTCTTCCCTTTATCTTTGCCATTTAATTTCTATTATGAATGTGATTTTATTTGGTTTAGATTGTTTATCAATTCTGTTATAAGCTTATGTTCATTTTCTGCACATAATTTTTCTGATATTAAGCTTGAATGGGTAATTTGTAATTTAAGGGTCTAAACGTTCATAGTTTTTTTCACACTATTTGAACTTTCATGCTATGACATAGGTGTCAGTTCCTTATAGGTCAGAATAAAATTAAATATCAGACCAGAATCTACCACAAGTAAAAATAAATGTATTTTATTATGAAAACGTCATGATATTTCGTTGTTATCACAATATTTTTACAACTACTAAGGTGTAAATTCCTTATAGATCAGAACAAAATAAAATATCAGACCAAGATCCATTATGATTGAAAAAAAAGGTATTGTAAAAATGTTGTAATATTTTGTTGTGTTCCTAAACTTTCTTTTTGGTTTAGTCAAATTTGGTGAACAAAAAAAAAAAATCTTAGTTTCACGAACAGTTTTCTTGGATTTTTTTTTTTTTACACCTTGTTTAAAATTTAAAGTAAAAGTAAGTGTGTGTGTGTGTGTGTGTGTATCTATATATAAAGAGAGTTTTACACCTATAGTAAAAATAAAAAAATTGGCCTCCTTTATGTTTAGGGTAGTTCCATTCCTCTCTAAACTTTAAAACCAAGCAAATACCCCCTACTATTACACTTTCAGTCAAATCATAACGAAATCTCATGATTCCTAAAATGTTACATTTTGCAATGTCTAATAGGCTAAGAATGTATTGACCATCTTATGATGAATTAACCAATTAATTAGCCAAGTTGATTAATTAATCAGATTAATATACAATATGCGTGGCAACACAAACAAATCACCAACTAAGTAAAGATGCATTGGAAAATAAATTGACACGGTAATTTGTTTACGAATGGGAAAAACTTACACGGCAAAAACCCTACCGGATAATTTTAAGGTCACCACTCCCAAGAATCTACTATTATCACAACAAGTAATGACAATCTCTCCTTTTAATGCATGGCTCTCAGTATGTGACTAACCAATTTGATGCGCGGATCCCAATACGTGGCTTACTCACAAACTTGAGAAAGATGTTGGCTGCAAAGTTCTTCAGTTCATCAATATGATAAAGATCATGAAGCTCCTTGGTTACAAAACTCTATGGTGTACAAACACAGCAACTTCTTGAATAGAAAGATGAACTAAGGCATATGTCTCTAGTTCACAATATGTTTGTGAAAAACTTTTGCATTGAGTTGCATCAGCTGTGACGGCCCTTAAAACAATCCTTATATATGTTTAGGGTTGTGAGAAAAGAAAGCCCAAACATCTATTCACGAATTGGAGTGAAATGGAAAGCCCAAACATCTATTCACGAATTGGAGTGAAATGAGTTTGAAAAACTGATTTTCATAAACCTTAATAGATAGATTATCTGTCGAGAAGTTGTCAAGCATCGGGCTTTAGCAGCCTTTTAAACCTTGAAAAATACTAGCTATCGAGCTTGAAAATCCAGCACATCTTTACTTGATTCTTGGACAGACTTGCATGGCTTTAACACTTGAACTTGAAACCTTGTTCCTTGAAGTATTAAACACATCTTTGATCTATCCAATTACAAGTATTTTGTCAAAGGATTAGCTAATTATATATTGACATATGTTCCTAACATGATTCACATATGTCCTAACAATTTCTCCCTTTCGCAATCTGTGACAAAATCACAACAAACAAATGAACATATGAGAGAAGTCATAAATCACTCAACTCATATTCACTTGTTGAATATAATAAAATCTATCCTAACACAAAATCTTGAAAAACATTACAAGAAGAGAGTTTATGGCAAGAAGACTTTGACAACCTGTATTTCTGAAACATTTTAAACAAAACTCATCAAGGCATCTTAATGTGAAATAGAAATAAAAGATTGTATACAACAAATAAGAATCATGTGCAAAAAGAGAGAAGAAACAATACATGTCAAGATAGGTGAATAACATACATCAATCATATATATATATATATATATATATATCCAAAGATAAGTACAGTGTATGTCAAATGGTCACAAAACAGGTATACATGAGGTAAATGTAAAAAAAAAGAAAAGAAAATACATAAAAACCTCACTACATCCCTCAAAATATAGACATCCCCCTAACAAAAAAAAAATCTCCTAGTGCTAACTCTCCCCCTATGTATATGACTACTCTCATATTCAAAACTACTCCCCATTTTTGTCACGGATGACAAATGGTAAGTAAGTCAAGTAGACATTTCATCATCACTGGGCGAGCTAGCACTATCGTCCTCATCAGCATCATCACTGCTGAAGCCATCAACACGCTCATCCTCTAAAGCTGGTGGAAATGGAGAAGTATTAGTGGTGAAACCACCCACGGCAGCCTGTCGTCGTACAATACGGCCAACACAGGTAGTCACCTGACACAACTAATCATTGAGTGTGTCAAGGCTAGCATCCATGCGCACAAGCTGTACCATGATAGCCTTGAGAGTCTCTCCATTCGCAGAAGACAAAGGAGCGCAAGAAGCTGGAGGAGTCGCCGTCTCGGTTCATGGCTGCCTCAGTCGAAGCTAGGCCTCACTCCGTCGAACGGTAGCAGCATCTATAGCACCCATAATAGATAAGTGTGTAGACTCTAGATAGGAGACCGAAAAATGGAGAATGACTCGCGTGATAGCCGAAGGAAAAATGAGCTTATCACGGGTCGTCGTATCCCTATAGACATCTATAAGGAATAGAATAAAGTAAGAACGAATGGATGGTGAGGGAATGTCATCACTATGTTAAGGATTCTCAGACCTTTTGCAAAGCCCAAGCAAGGGGTGTTTTGATGGTCACCCCAAGATGAAGGTGTCTCACAAAATAGAGATGAGAGTTCGTCTTTGGACATAGTCCTTATATGATCACAATCAGGGTAGTCAAGATGCGCTACCCTCGATATGTGTAGCACCTCAGATATAAGTCCGGAGTGACTACTATGCGCATACCCCGAACGTGAGTGACAAACTAGGGTATAGAATAGTCAAAACCATGCATATTGGAGTAAAAATCCTATATAATCACGGAAGGGCACGTGACCGAGACGCCACATAGTAACTCCCAACCCCTACTATAGATGATAGTGGGAAGGTCAATATCGAAAAAATTCGATAGGATGACTTGGCGTTCCGAATGAATGCCTCGTCTAGAAAAGTTCTTCGAAAAGTCCTTTCGCGCTTTATCATCACGGAACCGTACATGAGAAGGAGTAGAATCAGAAGAAGAAGATTCCCAGAACGAAGAGGGTTTTGGGACGAAGTGAATTTGCGTTTAGGTGCTATAAAGCAGACTAACACGAGAGAGAGAGAGAGAGAGAGAGACACACACACACACACACACACACACACACAAAAAAGCACCAAACAAATCAATATATAAGAATATAAAGAATTAAAGGTACGTATGCATGAAAATGCATGAGCATATGACATGCAAACTTAAAAATATCATGGGCTTAGCCCAATCGAAACCTACCAGCACATATCATTGCAACAAAGTAAACACACATCTAAAATGCACGAAACATTGTTATAATGCAGATATGATGCAATGCATGATGATTTAAAATCATTTAAACATGACCTGTCCCAAAAATTTCACAAAAACTCCAAAATTTTTGAAAAACCCCAAAGTTTATCAAAGAATCCCCAAAGTTAGGTCCAAAACATGAAATGCATGAAAAAATGAAAGAAATAAGATCTTACTAGAAGAAGAAAGATCAATCTAGGATGAAAACCTTTGGGAATGAAGTTGGAGTGAGAGAGAGATGTTTGGGAAGGTGAGAAAATGCTTTCTATAGAGAGAGATCGGGGAGAAATGAAGAAAACATCGCGCGGACCCTATTAATAGGAACTCCAATTTCTGATGAGAATCAACAAGCATTCAAGGATCCATTGCATGTTCCAGTTGGGCCTATTACTAGAGCAAGATCCAAGAAGATCAAAGAAGCACTTAATGGGCTGCTTCAAGGGATTTAGGCTGATTCACATTCCAAGCTGGGCCCAAAGGAAGATGACGGCGTAATTAATTTAATTCAAGCTATTGAGGGCTGATCTAGATTAATTGAGCTTTATTTATGGCGTGGATTAATGGCTGATTGACTTTTCAGCTCCAAATCAGTTAATAGATATTTTTCCTAATTTAGATTTTCTAATTTTGGACCAGATCTACCTTAATTTTAGGCTTCTATTATTTAGAACGTTTTTTTAGCTTTTTTCCTATTTTGGATCTACTATTTTCAAACCAAATCAGCTTTCAAGTAGGGTTTTATTATTTAGTACGTTTTTAATATTTTCTACATTCGGTCATGCCTTATAAATAGCATGCACTCATTGTAATAAAAAAGATTTATTGAATAATAATCTGAAAAAGGTGAGGTTTTGCTCTTCTCTTTGGTTCTTCAAGAACTGTGAACTTATCAGAGATTCTTCCTTGTGGCGTTCAAACTTTATACCTTCAGTTCGTGATTCCATTATAATCATTAGGTCGAGGTCCGTTACCTATACCTTTGGTTCGCGTTTCTCTTATAAACGTTGGGTCAGGGTTTCTATCAAATCTGAATTTTAGCTTTCTTGGCCAATATTCCAATATTGTGTGTTGGGTCTCAAAGCGAGTCGATTGAGGTTCGCATCATTTGGTATCAGAGCTCAGGTTCTAAAACCAGTTTTTTATCCTTTTATTTTTTTTGTTTCCTGTTATCATCCTATCTTGTTCCTTTTGTGTTCTTTGTTCCTCGTTCTTATTTTGTGATGTGCACAAGGTTAAAATCGTGCACCGAGTTCCAAAAAAAAAAAAAACGTGAAAAAAAAATTGCAGAAAAGAAAAAAAAAAGTGAAAAAAAAGACTGCAAAAAAAAAAATTTAGTTTCAGTTCTCTCAGACCAAAATATTGTTTTCTTTTGTCCTATTTTCTTTGATTTGTATCTCTGTCATATTTTCTTGCCCTTGGTATTTGTTTAAATACTACAAGTTGAATTTCTTGATCAAGTTTATTAGTTTATTGCAGAACTAAAAAGGGGAAGCTACGAGTGAAAAAAGGCAAGAGAGTGTGAGACTAATATCGGGAAAAAGCCAATTTAAGAGTGAAACATGAGTGGGAGTGACATAATTTGAGTGCGAGTGACATAATTTGAGTGCAAACACATGAGGGAGTGTTGTGAGGAATTTTTCTAACATTTTTCGGTAGTTTTAAAAGTATGTCTTGTAGGGGTGAAACATCAAATAAGGAAGGATGGGTGGAGTCATCCATTATGTTGCAGGCTATGCAACAACAATTTGAATGCATGAACGTGGTGTTTAATGAGATTCGGGATCGATTAGACAAGCAAGATACTGTTATTGCTAATTTGCGTGAGGAACGTCCCCAAAGAGCCCCTAATGCTAGAAGGCAAGAAAGGTATGCGCACATGGATGATTCTGATGACTACCACGAGGATGAGTTTGAAGACGAAGAGGATCAAGTTTCATGGAACAATGAGGGCAGGTTTGCGCGAAGGGGCGAAAGGCGTGGTAGAGGATTTCGAAGAGATCTAAGATGGTAAGATGGGGCTGACAGAAACGTAGGAAACATAAAAATGAAGATACCATCATTCTAAGGAAAAAATGATCCAGAAGTGTACTTTGAGTGGGAAAAGAAGGTGGAGTTCATCTTTGAGTGCCATAACTACTCCAAGGACAAAAAGGTAAAACTAGCTATCATTGAGTTTACTGACTATGCTATTATATGGTGGGATCAACTTGTGATGAACAGAAGGAGAAACCGTGAGAGGCCTATTGAAACGTGGGAGGAAATGAAGGCCATCATAAGGAGGCCATTTGTCCCTAGTCATTACTATAGGGATTTGTATCAGAAATTACAGTCTTACTCAAGGCTATAGGAGCGTGGATGACTACCACAAGGAGATGGAGATTGCCATGATTCGAGCTAATGTAGAGGAGGATAGAGAAGCTACCATGGCAAGGTTTCTGAATGGGCTGAATCGGGACATTGCCAACGTGGTGTAGTTGCAGCACTACAT